>JAIUSX010000054.1:1294310-1941465 GCA_026573805.1 Hesperophylax magnus | reverse complement strand
TGCTGAGGGCCATCGGCGCACAGATCGAGAAGACCACCAACCGGGAGGCGTGCCGTGACCTGTCGGGACGCCGCCTACGCGACATCCGCGAGGAGCAGAGACTGCGCGAGTGGGCAGCTTGCAAGCCACAGAGGACCGAGGACGCCGCAAGGAGGAAGGAGGATAGACTGAAGAGGTTAGATTGGCTCAATTTTATGATTTTATTTATGACTTATCCTCCATTTTTATGAGCATCATAATCTATATATTCCTCGTGACCATTCACCACGTCAGAAGAGACGTGGCCTAATAAAAAATCTGGATATCATTTCGATGAGCTGGGGCAAACCATGTGACAATATGTTTGGCACCAAGATTTATTAAATAAACTATGAAACCATTTGTACATTGACCGCTGACGAACGCACATCGTAAAAAGCAGACCTAGCGCAGAAAAGTAAAGTTCGCTAAAGTATGTTAAAGGTTTGCAGCACAGTCCATTGTAGGACTTTTCTGCACAAGGCCTGAATGTTTGTTTCTAACCAGACCGCATTAAATAAATTATAAGACATCTTTAAACTAACTAATAGGGTAACAAAACCAGAAGATCAATGTTTGCTTTTTAAGATTTTTGTGTTTTTTCGTTAGATTTTTTAAATTGAAATATTTAATTGACATTGAGTTTTCTCAGACTATGCGCTATCCCGAGCCACGAGTTCCAGGACGCGCAGTATGAGGAGGCGCGGCGTCGCCTGGAGGAGGATGGGGGCTCTGCTGTGGACGCGGGGGCGCTAGCCCGACCCTGCAAGTCCACTGCTCCAGCCACTGCCAAGGGGGCCCAGCCCAAGGCCAAGAAGCGGAAACCCAACCTCTGGTAAATATACTATTTTTTTTAGTTAACCTGTTTGTGTTTTCCTTAAAACTTCCTTTTGAAATATTTATCCTTTTGACTGGAGAAAGTTAGTTTAGGTGGGATGTAATTGCGCACCACCTCTCAGAGTATGAATTATATAATTTAAAGTAATCCTAGAAAAACTATTCAAATTGATCCGCATTTAAAAAAAATTTATCCAGATACTATTTTTTTATAAAATTCCTCGCCGCAAGTGCGGACATAAAAAGTGCATTTTACTGGAAAGGGCTACCTTAAATTTTACCTTCAGGTGCGTAAAGGTTAAGGATGCCGCCGCCAAGTCATCCATTTTAAGCCTCTCTACATTTCTTTGTGCTGAAGGCTTTATATGTACATATGTAGATAGAAGCCTCTTTGGCAGTCGGCTAGTCGGTGAAGAGTTGCTTGTCCTAATAGGAAAGTAAGTTGACACCAATTGTGGGAGCTTCCTTACAATTGAATTTTTTTTTAAATGAAATTTGAAGGCTGACTTACAATTCTTTTGAGGTAACGGGGAGAATTTACAAGACGTAATGTTCAACATCTGCCAGACTACAAAATCCTCGATTCAAATTAAAGATATCGACTCTATCTATCGGTCAGCTATAAAAAATAATAAACAGAATCATCCGAGAGAAATAATTATCAAATTAAAGACGAATCTAGCTAGAGATCAGCTGCTAGCCGATGTGAAAAATTACAATAAAAATCAACAAAATACCGAAGACAAACTTAACACATTGAACATTGGAATTGCCGGTCCTCGCTCGCCTATCTACGTTTCCGAACAACTGACCTTTCGATCAAAGCAGCTCTGGTTTAAGACACGCCAATATGCCAAGGAACGTATGTTTCGATTCGCGTGGGTTAAAGGAGGCAACATATATATTAGAAAAGAGGCGGGAACAAATGCTATTCTCATTTCCGATGAATCAAAATTGTCAGCACTATGATAAAATTGTACCAATTTCGCTCTCGAGGTATATTTCGTCTCGCTTGTTTACTATTATATTTAGTCGTTGTTCCCGTTTCATCAAGTCTATTGCTTTCCACTACCTGCTAGGAACTTGTATTATCACCAGCTTCATAGTAATTTTAGGTGTCAATAAATCTAAATTAGAAATTGTATTAAAACTTATATGTATTATGCGAAAGTTTATCACAGCACCACATTAATCTAAAATATAATAACTATGTTACGCAATACTACATTTATTTAAAATATACTAACTATGTTTCGTTTACCATATGATAATTATGTATAATGATTCCGATATAAATTATAACACAAATGTTATTTATGATCTAAATAATCTAAACAAATACAATTGGGGCTCATCATAGACATATGAATATTAGTAGACCTGCCCTAAGTGATTAAAAGCGTATTATCCCCACTCCCCATACCGGTTCCATTGGAACCGGCTGTGCTCGCGTATGACCTCAAGTGAAATTTGAAAACGTGACGTCATCATTCTTGTGCGAACTATGGTCGAGGCATCATCGGTTCATTTTACGAAATAACACGGCAAAATGTTGACTTGTACTATGAAAACTTGTAAAAATAGATGTGAAAAAGAGAATAAACCCAATTGTCGTATTACATTCCATATATAAGCATTATTTTACTTTATTTTAAGCATATTCACATCGTATAATATAGATCAGTTTTAGAAACATATTATACTATCACATCGAGAAACGTCTGGACGCGAAACACAAAGCTGGTTGGTTGCTGGGAAGTAAATTATGAACATTTATAAAAGTGTCTTAACTAAATACTTAAACGAAATATTCGACTCTGAAAATACAACCGAATTTTTTTGCCGAATTTGGACTTCGCAAATTTGTTCATAACGTGGCGAGTAATTTGCGCTCCCATGTAAAAATGTCTATTCATTCAAAAGCAGGTTTTACTTTTAAGAAGTAAATGGTGATATTATAATGAGAGATGCCTATTTACTGTCAGATTGATTTATTGACGAATCACAGTCAGCCTTACTCCCTTCGTTCTTCAACAGTTGATTTTACCCCTCGCCATTATCTTCTCGTCTATTAATTCCTATGTCTGTGGGGCTCATATAGTCTAAAAATCATACATCAGAATATCAGAAGCATTTCAAAAATCGATGATTTTTTATTATTTTTTGATCAATTTAAATTACTCATTCGATGTTATAATTTTGTCGGAATGTTGGATAAATAAAGAATACACCTCCAAAATTATACACAATTACTCTGAATACCACACTAACATAAGTTTAAATAAATCTAGTGGGATCGTTGTTTACATCAGAGACGGAATACAAGCACAAGTAGATGAAATTTTATTATCACAAGCAAACTGTCTGAAAATTGTTTTGAATAACAACTTATGTATCTTTGCAATCTACAGATCACCCGCTTTCCAAAACATCGACACTTTTTTGAGTTCACTTCAAGCAATCATCAATAGTTCAAAAAAAATAGAACGTCAAATCATCATAGGCGATCTCAATATTAATACTATTCCCGAATACCACCGTCAATATAACGATTATTTATGCCTGCTTACTGAAAATGGATTCATTCAGACAATTAACAGCCCTACTCGAGAACAGGGCATGAGTAAATCTTGCCTAGACCATATCAATGTTAAAAATGTTAACCTAATCGACTCATTTGTTTTTCACACTACAATTTCAGACCACTACACCACAGCTCTCTGTCTTAAAAACAAACCTCCCACTGATGCTAAAATTAAATATGTCCCTCGAACAAATTACAATAACTTACTCGAAGACTTGCAATCAGAAAACTGGCAAAACGTTCTAGACCAAATTGATACTGACTCAGCAATGAATGAATTTATCACAAAATTACATTCTTATATATCTAAACACACTAGTCACATACACATAACAAATAATCAAGTAAAACTCACACCTTGGATCTCCCCTGGCCTTGTCAAATCTATTCACAGAAGGAATCAATTACACGAAAAGGCGAAAAGATGTCCTGAAAATATTTTAGTACAAGCTCATTATAAAAAGTATAGGAATTTATGTAAACATTTAATTAAATCGACTAAAGAAAATTATTATAAAAAAATTATTTACGAAAATAACTGTACGCCAAAACGTCTGTGGGAAGCTTTTCATAATATATCTAAAACAAAAATTAATAAATCTTCCAAAATTAAATCGTTGTACATTAATAATATAAACTGTTCAGACCCAAAAATTATGGCAAATTTTGCCAATAATTATTTCACTTCAGTGGGAGTCACTCTTGCGAAAAAAATTCTTGATAAATTTAATACTACTGAAATTGATCTCGCTAAGTTTACTACCTCTAATTTCGGTCATAAAATAGACAATATCCAAACAACGACAAATGAAGTCATGAAAACAATTGACGATCTTAAGTCATCAAATGCTTGTGGTCCTGATAAAGTCTCATCAAATCTGTTAAAACTTATTAAATCCTCAATCGCAATACCGATCGCGTTCATTTCGAATCTAAGCTTTAGATCAGGAATATTCCCCAATCATTTAAAACATTCAGTAGTTATATTGCTTCACAAAAATGGTGACAAATCGCATGTACATAATTACCGGCCAGTTTCTTTGCTAAATTCGGTCTCGAAAATTATTGAGAAAATTGTAAAAAATCGCCTTAGCACATATCTGGAAGATAATAACATTCTTTCTAATAGACAATACGGCTTCCGACCAGGTTTAAGCACAGAAAATGCTATCGCTAACCTGACAAAAATCATCTCTAATAATATCGATGGAGGAATTAAATGCACTGCACTATTCCTGGATCTAGCCAAAGCGTTCGACACTATATCACATAAAATTCTGTTGAAAAAACTACAGTGCGTTGGAATACAGGGTCAACTATTAAAGTGGATGGTTAGTTATTTAGAAAACAGAAGCCAAAGAGTGAAAATTAATGATACTCTAAGCGATTCAGCAAATATTAAATTTGGTGTACCTCAGGGAAGTACTCTAGGGCCAATTTTGTTTAATATATATATTAATGAGCTATGTAACAGTTCCCTTGCCGACCACATTATTACCTTTGCAGACGATACGGTCTTGTTATTTGAAGGTAAAAACTGGAATGAAGTTCACAGTAAAGCAGAAGCTGGTATAAAGAGTGTTAAACAATGGCTAGATAATAATCTACTCACACTCAACACGGAGAAAACAAAATTCATCCGCTTCAGTGCAACTCAAGCGGGACAACCGAAAGAAACACAAAACATTATTATACACCACTGCAATAACCTAACTACTTGTAATTGTAACACCCTAGAATGCGTAGATAGTATAAAATATCTAGGAATTATGATAGACAAATTTCTGAGATGGGACCTAAATATAGACTCAATTTCCACAAAAGTCAGAAAACTTACTCATCTTTTCCTGGGCATTAGAAATATTCTCTGCATAAAAGATCTGAAATGTTTATATTATGCTCTGTGTAACTCATTACTTGAATATGCATCTTTGGGATGGGGCGGATGTACCAAAACAATACTGGATCCCTTAGCAAAAGCACAGAAATCACTACTAAGGGTCATCCTAAAAAAACCATTTAGGTACCCCAGTGATGTATTATTCGAAGAGATACGAGTTCTTGATGTAAGGCAACTATACATAAAAAAATTATATTACACACTCAAAAACAACGTCACCACTACCCTTCCATTGATCATTATCACGACACTAGACATTCAAGGAGGAATCCAGTTGTTCCACCTACTACTATGACATCCTTAGCCCAAAGACAATTCTATTACCTTGGTCCAAAATTATTCAACCTCTTACCCGTTTTATGGAAATCGAAAAGCATAAGCATTCTGCGTAAACTAGTTAATGTTTGGCTTCTAGACTTAGGAAGAGTCGAAAGCGAACTTATGATGACCAACAGATAAACAAAAATGTTCTGTACTCACATTTATTCATTGTTATTGGCAGTTAAATAAAAAAATTCCTACCATACATCTGATTGATACAATGCGATTGATAATTTTTGTGATTGATAATGTTTATACAATATGTTTTCATGTACCTTGCTTACATTTTTCTTGATTATGTATATTATATTATATGTACCTTGATTATGTAAATTAATACACAGCATAGTAACAGCGAACAAATTAAGAAACCCACCTAATATTTTTCTTATATTGTAACTATAAATTGAATTAATCCAATATGTTATCATGTACCCTGATACAGTGTTCCTTAATTATGCATATTATTACATGTACCTTGATAACATTTATCAGGTGTTTTCGTAAAAAAAAAAAAAAAACTAATATTCGGGTGTACAAATATGTCTGAAAAAGTTTTTATTTTGATTACTTTGAAAAATATATATGTATATAGACTATATATTACTAGCTTAACTATTAATGTAAAGTATGGAAATATAATTCATAACAGCAGCGTGTACAAATGTTAACTAAACCAGGCAATTTGGCTGTCCTAAAACGGAAAATTTCCTAGTTGGACAGCCAAAGCTTCCTTAATATGTATGTAATTATTTGTATCTAATAAATAAATAAATAAATAAAATTATCAAAATTTAACCCTTATATTTTCCTATTTTTCTAGGATCGATGAGGACCTTTCGGATATGTCCTCTAGTGAATCAGGCTGCGAAGAAGATACCGAGTCTCCATCGTCATCAGGTTTTGTTTCCGGCAGCCCGGGGAAAGGAAAGGGGCTGGGGAAACGTTCACATATGGAGACCAGCTCTTCAAATGAGCTGGATACTACTGGTACCGCAGCTAATTCAGGAGATAATGCTTCGGCAGAGATTTCTACACTCACAGTTAGTGAAACCAAAGGGACCGACAGTGGCAATGAATCCGATATTAAAACAATCTAAATCTTATTGATATGTACATATATAATATTGAATTGAGATTGAATCCATGATTAAGTAATTCTGGAATATTTGGCGTAACGTGGGATGTATTTTCAGTTGAAAGAATAAAATAAATATTTTTTTCAATAATGCTAAAAGTTTTTTAATTCACAATTTGTTTTGAGGTTTTGCAATACAGTATCTATTTGCATTGGACATTTAAAAGCAGGGGAAAAATACAGGATTTTATTTTGCAGAATTTGAAGACAGTTTTCAGTCCATCATCTTCATCTCTCATCCACTTTAAAATCGTCTTCTTCTTCTTTCTGATTCTCTTCGGTCCACACTTCCTCAGTCTCTGCAGCGTCCTGGGTAGCCTAGAGATATTACAACAGGAAATTACATGTATTATTTCGTAAACAGGATAAATAATGTCATAACATCATTGAATTGAAGAGTCACCTCCGCTTCCTTCAGTGCTTGCAGTTCATCCTTCTTCTTGCGCTCAAAGAAGCCAGCCTGGAAAGCATTAATATTGTATAATTATTAAAAAGTTTTGTACGTACATGGAAAAGACTTAACTCTTTCATACTGTAGTCGTTTTACAAGAAACACACCCTCTTTGAGCTAATGTTCTTTCAAATGAAATAACTTATATGTAGCAGAAATTCTAAAATATTTAAAAAATGGTGACGGGATAACTCCTGAAAATGACAATTCAACACACCTACAGAAAGTGTTTTGCATAACAATTTGTCTATAACTAAAAGCATATTACCCACGTCCCTTAAAGTAGCAACTGTCATACCTATATATAAACAAGGATGTAAAAATGATATCATAAACTTTCGACCGATAAGCTTTTTAAGTACCTTTTCTAAAATATTGGAAAAAGTGCTAAAAATACATAACTTATGAAGTACCTAGAAGATAATTAAATACATCTTTCGACCAGAAAAACCACTATTTCCATGCTATAGAATTATATAATGCCCTTCCTATTGAAATTAAAAACACCATGGATATAGAAAAGTTTAAAAAAGACATCAAATCATGGCTAACTAAATTTATGAAGTAACCCCAACGCAACCTACAGACAACAAACATAAATACTTTTTGCTTAATTTATTTTATATTTTGTGGGAACCAACAAATTAGAAGATGAGGAAATCATGATCAACACACCAGCTACAACTACAACCTACAGTCCACCTCGGAACAGAAATACCTAGTGAGGAGGACTGAGAACAAACTACATCACTCAATATTTTTATTTTACTTAATATTGTATCTTTTTTACTTTACTTTATATTGCCGCTAAAAAAAAAAAAGTTATGAAAAGTGATGAAACAAAAACTAGGTTAAATACATACATACATAACCTATTAAACCTTTCCGGGAGTAAGTTACGTAATGCTGGCCGTGCTCTGGGGAGTGAGTTTTTTTTACATAAATTATTTTTTTTTTTGATTAAATGTATGCTTTATGCAAAATAAATAACAGCTGATATCTCTGTCGATAATGATGTAAAATGTTTAAAATTAGTGTACAGGAATATGCCCATTGATGGCAATACAACGCATATTTACAGAATATGCATCTAATATGAATATGCGACGCCTGTTGTCCATAGCCGTCCATACTCCTTTGGCGAAAATGTGTACTGTCATTCATCAGCGTCCATACTCCCGGAAAGGTTAAAAATCACAAAAAGAAAAAAAAAATTAGTTAAAGCGGGGATCGAACCTCGGTTCTTCACAACGACAATCGGGCCCTCTGCCTCTAGACCGCGAAGCTGAGTTTGGAGAGTGACCTAAAGTAGGTATATAATATTGGCTAGGCTCCTATAGCGAAATGATCACGGTTTTTTCATGACGGTCATGAGTTGGTTTTACTCCGGTCCTCGAAATTGCATAAGGGGCCGTTCAAGTATTATGTTATGTAAGCACTATAGGGGGGCAGGGGGGTCTTTGCTTTGCTTATTTTTGATGACATGGGGGGTGGGGGGGTCGAGATAGTGATTACGTCAGCACTGCTCAGTAATATTTTTTTTTTTTACACATTGGCAACCCACACATTGTCTATGTTCATACATATTCGGGGATTCCCACAAATAATTAATACGTTTTTAGATACTCACTTAAAAAACAGAATACATTAACAGAAAAATGCATATAGGCAGTGTTGCCAACGAAAGATTTCCCGCATGGATTTCAAAATAAAATTGTGTTGTGGGGAATCACATAATGTTTTTGTCTGTGCGGAATTTTTTTTCAGCGAAGTTCTGTAACTACCCCCCCCCCATGGATTTCGAATAATAAAAGGGGGAATCAAGCTCACGTACAATTTGTGGGGAATATGTGGGCAGAATTTAGGAATTTATTTCAGACATTAGGCCAAGACCCGTTGGCAACACTGCATATAGGTACCAATTTTTACGTAAGCATGGGAGGGGGGGTAAGAGCTTTGCTTACTTTTGGTGACAAGGGGGAAGAGGGGGTAAATAATTGTAATAAATCTGCTTACGTAATACTTGAACAGCCCCTAACGCGCGTAAAGAAGTTTCACTTCAAAAAGTGGTTTATGTAACAAAATCAGAGCACATTCTACAGGGCGGCCAAAAACTAAAAGGAGCTATCACCCTTGTCATGAATATATCTACCTTGACGAGTCCCATGGCCACGATGAGAAGCAGCAGCATGCCCAGGATGATAGAAAAGGCTATGATCCAGAGCTCCACCTGCGCTTTGGGCGGCGAGCTGACGAACACAGAGCGCACCCTCGCCTGACTGCCCTCAGACACCGCCTTGCCATTCTCCCCCAGAATGGCCGCCAGCCCATCAGAGCCCAGCACCAGTATGTCCTTCACACCCATTATTGTATCTAGAAGGTAAAAAGCATGGGACAAACCGCATGCTCATTAATGCTACAAATATAAATCAATTTAAAACTTTGATTGGATTCTCATGTCGAGAGAAGAAAGGATGACTTATTGTAAAATTAGACACGAGCAGATCAGCAAAATGCTGCCTGCTTATTTACTAATGATAATAGCTGGTTATCCAGATTATAGCAGAAGCCATTATAAGCAACATTTCGAATCTGAAAGTGGTCTCATTATCAGAGTGTTTTTTTTACTCACTCTTGAATTTGAACTTGAATGAGTTATGAATCCTGAAAAATCCTGAATTCTGAAAAACTCCTACTTGATGCAGTCGATTATTGATACTCTTACAAAAAATTAAACATCTAGGCATGCTTGGAACAATTTTACATCTGCTTTGAAATTACCAACCAGTAGATATTATTGTCTTGTCCAAATGATGGGGTTTCGAGCAGTTCAAGACCTGCGGAGTGCCACAGGGCTCATTTCTTGGACCTCTACTTTCCCTACTATCTACATAAATGATTTCATGTTTGGTCACAGTATTTTTATTTGTGTGGGTTAATATACAAAAAATTACAATACCATGTCCTGTATTATTTCTTAATAAAAATTACCAATGACCTTTTGTATTGAGTAGGATGGAGTTGTGTTGTGACTAATTTAATTACAAATTACCAACCTTTTAGAGCGGTGATATTGAGCGCCATGGTGACGAGAAGCCTGGCGACGTGCTGCTGGCGCCGGAAGGGTCCGATGACACAGCGCATGGTGTGGCAGCTCACCTCCGGCTCTGCACAGGATAACCTTACCGTTCTGTTTGCAAGCAGGTTCTCTTCAGACTGGACCTCCCTCCTCACTCTTGCGTGGCTTTCAACGGCTGACTCTAATTCATCGCTATTCACTGTATCCATTAATGGGATGAAATAATCCGCAGTGTTATGCCTTCTGATGGAGCGTTTGATTTTTATTTTCATGGTGTTGTCTGTGCCACTCGAGTTGTTTATTTTAGTGGAGTTGTCTATGTTACTGGAGCTACTATGTTCTTCATAGTTCTCTTCATGTAATGTGATTTGTTGGTCAGTGTCTATGGCATACATGTAGTTATCCATGTTCTGGCAGTAAAACGGCTGCCCTGCTTGGAAGCCTTCGGGTTGGTATATTTGAACAAATGCTATTTCTTTGCCTTTGTATTGGTACTTGTAGGGCAGATGGACTATCAACTCCGCCTCCTCAACAGGACTCAACCCAAACTTTTGAACTTCATAGAGATGTTTGAAGTGAACCAATCCCATAGAAGTGCTATTCTCTAACTGGGAATATGAGTATGTATCTTGTAATGATTTCCTGAAAAAGGTGAAGATATAGAATTATGCCTTGTTGAAAAATTAATTCACATAAACTAAGAAAGGGGATGTCAAAACCGTAGGTAATAAATAAATAAGTTGGATTTGGTATAATTTATTGATAATTACCCCGCAATATCAACTCTAGCGTCTACTTTGAAGACCAGGGGGACAATGACTAGATTTTTATCTTTATCATCACTCTTAGTGAGAGCTTCGACGATGAACTCCAACTTTTCCCCGGCGCGGGATGTGTCCGAGACACCTCGCATGTCAATCTCCAGCCTTAAGATCTGTCATTACAAAAAAATTATTAAAATAATGTAGATATCAAAAAAGCCTTTGAAGCAATAGATTATTATAAACAAACAATTATGCAGGGTTCACACGAGGACAGGACAATATTGTCTCGTCCCAGCTCCAGACCCAATGTCCTAGTGTGAACAGTAGTTTGGAGGACAGAACAATGACCAAAGACATTGTCCCAGATATAGACGGGCAAGCTATCCCAGCACCCCCACCACCGTGCCCGGCCGCGTTTGGACAAAACAGTAGGATAATAGGCAGATGCTCCACGCGTACGTACCTCGGCTCTTGCCGCTCTCTGCGTTTGAAAATTAAAAATGTTGAGTAAATGGAACACTGCAATACATCTTGGTATAAAAGACCTAATATTTTTCGTGAACTTGTAACACGCGTTTTCATGAATCCATTTTTGCAGTGTTCTGCATTTGAACTACGGTAAAATTGTTATGTTTCCCATTGTCCCGTCCTGCGCGGTCAAGGCTATTCAAGGAGGAGGGACAGGATAATATCGCATTGATTTCAATACTGTCCTCGTATAATTAAACATCTCGGTTCTAGCAGTTTTAGAAACATCTCTGGAGTGCCACGGGGCTCGTTTCTTGGACCTCTACTTTTCCAGCATACCTTTATAAATGATTTCATGTTTAGATACAGTATTTTCTTTCACTTCTGTGTGGGTTAATTTACAATAAAAGCATCTATTTCTCTAGTCCTCAAGTATGGACAGCTAGAACTATACAGCATACCTTGGGAGGTGCCCCCGCCACGAGGGGGTTGCCCATGTTGCAGATGATGTCAGGATCAGCCCGGCAGTGAGCGGGCAGGCGCGCCAGAGACGCGGGGGCCATGAGGGTTACCCTCACCTGTGCCACGTACGCCGGCTCCCCTCTGTTCTCCAGGGATATCTCGAACACAATGCTGCCGGTGGAGCCCAGCACGAAGCCCTCCTTACTATGACCAAAAAATATATTTAAATTTAATTTTAAATTTTTTAAAAGAAAGTCAAACATTCCCAGGTTACGAATAACCTGACAATATTTGAAAATCTCCTATTACCACCACAGTAAGCTGAAAATGTTGCTTGTGTTGTGATGGAGGACTTGCCAGCCGAGGAATTGAACACACTACGCCTGGGTGGGACCCATACGCGATGTCAACTTGGTCACCGACCGGTCGATATATACATACAATTAATTAACTATTTATTTAAAGTACCTAGATAAATAGGGTACATCCTTTTTAATTATTTTTCATTTTGAAATGTATATGAGCATTGTGATTCATTGCGGACTCAGGCAAAATAAGTTCCCGGATTTTGTGCCGGAACTGCATTAGGCAATGGAGTGATGAGGATTTGAGCGTAGTCTTTTTTCGACACATGCCTTATCGTTTTCAGTTGCCATCGCGACTTGAACTTGAACAAGTGTGTACCAAGCGTTTATTAATGCAGCGTATGAAAAATAATGATCTGTTATCGCAAAACAGAGAGATTTTCATGTCCACTCCACGCTTGGTCGAAAGTGTCGAAAAGCTAATATTCTGGATTGAAAAAATGTTTATTTCTGATTTTTATAAACTTTCTTTGGTAATAGATAACGATAATGACAGAGATGAGGTTAGAACCGGACTAAAATAAATTTAAAAATAAAATTAATTCTACCACCTTAAATAATTTAGCTAATTAGAATCACGATGACATTATATTATTAAATAAAAATCTCTTCACTTTATATGTTTTTTATGAATTTTTCCACAAATATTATGTATGTTAAGTTTTAATTTTTATTTTCTTCCCTTTACACACGAGTGTTAGCCTCTCGTAAAGGTAAACATGTTTAATTATTATTTGAAATATGTTCTTATTATGTAAATTTAAATAATTATATTGTATTTTATAAAATAAATTAAAAATATATTAAAAAAAAAATAGGTAGGAACATATTAAAGCAAACCTGTGGTCAGGAAAGTGTGCGTTGACAACTAGTTCCGAAGAGCAGATGCTGTCGTCCCCGCAGTTGGTGGAGAAGGGAAGGTTTATCCTCGCTGTTCCCTGCCCCAACTCAATGATTGGTGTCATGCTGTTAAATGCATCCATTCCTGAAAGAGATCATCACAAATAAATTAAGAAATAGCCAAATTCTTTAGATTTGGGTCAAAAAACGCAGTATTCCACTACTGTGGAATTTGTGACAGTTGTGTGTATGTGTATTTTGTGAATTATTTTTTTTATATATATTTTTTTTATAATATAATATTGATTACATTTTATTATTTTGACAGTCGAACTAGGAAGGATTCCCGTTATTTACAACATGTTTTATTCTTAGATATGAAATTTGTGAAATTCATTTATTCATTTTTTGGAAATCAACAGTTTACATTTTTACAGATTGTACATAAGTAAAATAGCCAAAATAAAACCAATTACGGATTTCCTCCTTGTGACTTTACGTAAGACAGCATTAGAAGAAATAATTAAATTTATGAGAAATGTGAAGTTATAATTATATAAAATAAAAGAATTGTATAAAATAATAGAACAAAATAATACAACAAAAATAAAGGGGAAAAAAAAAAAAAACTAAAATTTATATAAAATAAAAGATTATCGATATCGCTTTTTTTTTCTATAACCCAAGTCTTAGTTTTGTACGCAAAATGTCTTCTGTTGTCCTCTTTTTTATATCAAGTGTAAGATTGTTTCAAATGCTTTTATTGCCTGTTCTTTGTGCAAAGCTTGTGTCCTAGTTTTTGTGTTTTGTGAGTAAGCTTTTCTAATAACTGGTCTATTTGTGTCAGTTTGTGATTGTTGAAATTTTGATTTTTTGTTATCAAAAATGAACTTTAGTTTTACTTTTAGTTTATATGTATTTTTTTGCGTACCTTGGGAAGGATCTTGCTCCCACTGCTAGTAATATATCTGAATATCTACAGCAACACTCAATGTGAAACAAGGTGACAGTGATATAAAAGTGGAACAAAGAAGAGGTAACAGAGGCAAATGAAATGTGGTCAACGGGCTGCTACCCTAGCTACCCTGCTGCAGCTATTATCCGATGCCCAATATTCAACTTTTCAGCCACTGAAGAAGCTAATATCAGTAATATATTATGATATTCTTACCAGTGACACCTTTATCAGTGATGATTACGGGATTGTTTGGCTCTTGGCTCTCCAGCAATGTCACATTCAACGTTATTTCCAAAGGATCTTGGAAGTTTTGGACATCAGGCTGGAATTTTTTTGCAATGATTATTTTTACAAAATTCCAAGTATTTTTATTACAATTTCATACTTTTTTAATTTTGGAATCAATTTGTTATGGAATTAAAATTTTTTGCAATATCTTTTAAATATGAATTTTTTAATTATGTACCTTTATAACAATATTGATGATTTGGCACATTTTCTGATCAGCCTCAAGATCTCTGGTATGGTTGTATTTGAAGGACGAAGGTTGTGTTCCCAGCATGTACGCTCGACCAAAGGCACTGTCCACTGTGAGGACTCGAGACACCCCTGTGACAAATGTGTACATACAAATAACTTTAAAAATCCAGACAACGGATGAATATTTATTATTTATTGGATGATTTGTATAGCGCCGCTTTTGTGAGATATCACCTCAGGGGCGCTTTAAAATATTATTATTTAATATTTTAAATATTTTAGATATCACTGATGTACATACATTTTTATTAACGTTTACTCTACGTAGTAGGCCCTCAGAGAATATATTTTTCTCAGGGCTCAAGTCATCTTTGGGGATGCTGTGTGGAGGTTCTTTTTGAGGAAATGAAAGAAAGGAAGGAGTCTTGATAGTCTCACATAGGTTTTGAAGATACCCATGTTCAGAAGAAAGAATTGTAGAAACGGATTGTTCTCATGTGACAAATGTCAACTGTGTACAAATGTTCGGTGTGCGTTTGGCATGTTTCCTGACTATGCACTGGTGCCAAAGGGATTAGCTAGAGTGGAGTGGACAGTTCATTTAAGGGACACAATAAGGGTGATGCATGAACTGAGAAGAAATTTGTCATTGAGTTAGTACCGTTAAGGGGAATTAATCTAAAAAAAGACACATGTTGAATGTTTTCATTCGAATTAGTAGGAGGGTAATAGGTTCTTGGTGCACTAACTGATGATCCTTGTAGCCTGCAGCTTGTGGAAATATAACATGCAGGCATTGATCTTCAGGGACTTGCTCTCCCTCTGCAAGCGCTCCACGGCAACTAGTGTGGCTGTCAGCTGCGCTCGGGCACGCGCACGCAGCAACACCACATGGCCGCTCAGGTAGGCGCCAATCGCTACGTCTGTAATATTATTTAAATACAGTGAATTCAATAACATAATTTACATTGAACTAATAATTTCAATCACTTAGAAACGCAGCCTTGTGTTAAATGAAAAATGTCTACCTCAGAAAAATGTGGTTTAGGAGTGCAGTCATTCTCCACAAAGGCATGATCATTGTTAGTTTCGTCCTGCCTATTAAAAAATAAAAAGCCTGTGCTGCCTAGCTCTGGTGAAGTTATCGTTATAAAGCATAATATGTTAATTAATTAATGTAAACACCAATGCAATTTGTTTGTATGTTTTTGCTTTCGAAAAAAACTCCCAAATTTAGTGCAGGGCCGGCCCTGCTGTGCGCTGATAAGCCACTCCCGCTCCGATACAATGATAAAATGAAGGGCTTCCCTAACTCAGTGTGCCCGGGCCCTCCTCACGGCTTAAGATGACCTTGTTTGTGCTATTTGCACCATTGCAATTTTTCTCCAACGTTTAGACGATTTAGACCTAGCATTTCAGTGTAAAATCCGGGAGATAGAACAGAAGGTAATACTCAAATCCATGTAACAGTATTGTATAAACTAATATCATTAATTTAAAAGGTGTGTAAATTTAAAGATGGACAGGACCCCTAGAACTGCCAAAATTGAACACGGCTAAGGATAGCAAGGATACCGAGCAGCTTTCAAAAGACTTATTCTCTGAATTAAGAATTGGAGTTGGATTCGAAATAAGGAATTGATATTTAAACAAGTCGGAGAGGAAAATAGAAAAAAAACCAATTTGGACAGATCTACTCTAGCTATAACTATTTAGTGGTTGAATGCCAAGAAGCTGCACAATGGTGATTTTATGCACAAATCATGTATTTCATCAAAACCTTGCTCAGAAATCATCATATTACTGATGTATGTTTTGTGAAATCTGTCATTGCTTTTTCAGGTGTAGCTAATTTGTAGCTATGTATTGCTACGTACCTACCATTCTTTTCGTTCTTTGCAACTGTTTTTCAGTTTGTGTTCTATGTTTTGTACTTTTTATTGTTGAATAATAGTCTATAAACAAGTGTAAGAAATAATAAAATATTGAACGTTTCTCTTGATAAAATTAATGAAAACTTACGGTATTCTCATTATTTGACGTTCCCATAAATGTTGTAGAGGAAAAATTCTCCTTAAGTCCTGCCGCCATGTCATTCTGCCTCATGTATCAACCAGATTTGGCAAGACCGCATACTACCGGTTACAAATGTAACTTCCCGCCGCTGAGTTCCCAACGAGATTTTTCAAAATTAATTTTGATAGTTGACTCTAAGCTCATGGAAGACTACAAGTTAAATGACAATTTAAAAAATGCCTCCAGATATAGCATCGATTCGTAGAAGGTATATAATTTTTTGATGTGGATCATTAGATCTCACTAAACTTATCAGCCACAAACCATTACGTTGTTTCGCGCAGGAGTACTCAGAGAGGATGGACTCGGTCTCGGCACACATTCATACATCGTCTCACATGCACCCTTCTGTTATTCTGACTCTTGACGTGGCCTGAATCAATTATTAGGACCACGTTGGTGCCACGTCTTCCTCAGGCATCCCGGACTTCTTCTTCCATTCACATTTGCATCATATATTTTCCTTACACTCCTTTCATTCATTCTTCATGCCCAAACCATCTAAGCGTCCCTTTCTTAATCTTATTTTCTTTTTTTATCTTATGTTACAAAACTTACGTCAGCCTTGCATTTTTCGCAAATTTCTTTTGCATTTCTCACATGATAATTATACATGGTTTTACTACACATACGCCTCGGGAAATTCAATTGTATAGCATTTAGTCTAATTTTATTATTCCTCTTCCAGTTACATGCCTCACTACCATACTTCAGGGTAGGTACCAGCATTCCGTGTGGACTGCTGGCTTCGCTTCTTCGTACAATTTTTTGTTAGCACTAACCGCGTTCAGTCCTTCATTAATGGAGTTTCCTGCATTTGCTCTTCTTTCAATGCTTTGATCAGCCTTTCCATCTCTTGCAAATATACAAACTCATCCACCTGCTCAAAGTAATCACCATTCACAAATAAAGTGCACACTGTTTTCTTACCCTCTCAATATGACTTCAGACTTTCTTACATAAGTACAGTACAGTATGTACTAGACAGGAGACACTGTAGGTTCCACGGTTAGAAATCAGCACCGCATCATCGGCATACAACAGGCAACATACTTTCAGATTACTCAATTTCGCACCCAAACCCACCTGTTTTAATTCTTAGATATAAATACCCAAGTGTAGATTGAATAGATACAGTGATATAATGCAGCATTACTTATCACCTTTTTTTATGTAAAATTACTCAGTAAAACCACCATTCATCGTACACAAATATAATTAGTTTTACCTGGCAATGAGTTTGCATCAATATCAACAGGGGGAGCGATGGAGATACCGAACCCTCTCATTCCGAGTCCTGGTGCTATGGTTTCCGCCAGGATTTCCTGATGGGGTGTTTCCCGGAGGCCAGTTTTACTTCCCAGGTAGACAGAGATGCCGCCGCAACCATCTTCTGCTTCTGGCGCTCCTACTAATACGTCTGAAGAACAAATAAGTCTAATACAACATTCAGATTGATAAAAAACGATGTAGACTAAACCAGGAACATCGAAACATGATAATTTTACTGAAAAAAAAGCATTTTGTATTTTAGAGGGCCGCCCGCGCTCGTTTGAAAGCTGTTGTGAAGTTATAAAGATGCTATGAGGAGGATCTTTTTAAGAAAAGGAAAGAGAAAGGTTCTGTATATAGAAGTAAAGAAAACCCCTTTCTCCATTTCTGTTCTATAGAACGGTTAAGCCAATAATATTTAGGAAATTTGTAAGTCTAAAAGTAGGCATATTGATCAACTACCCACCACTGTATCCATCTTGATTGATATCTGCAGTGGCTATAGATATTCCAAAGTGGGAGAAACGACCCCATTGTGGCATCAGGAGGACCTTTGCGCCAGTAGGTGGGACGATCAGGGCTCCCTGAAAATTGATCATAATTTTTTTGTTATTTTTTTGGTAAACTAATGTTTAAGACAAGACTTTTTATGCATAGCACAAACGGTAACAATTATTTTATAAGCAATAATTATTAGCCTGAAACACTCATCCACATTGAAAAATCTCCTGATAAAAGATACACGGGTTCAAGTCCCGTTGGCGTCGTGCACGAGATGGGCATTTCTCGTGTGCGTCGGCTGATTGCCACTCAAGTTTCTACCTAGCTTCTGGAGTGAGAGTTAATCGGAAGAGCCTCTCTCCTTCCGTCCAGAAGGGTTTTCGGGACTGTAACTGCTGATGGATGATTAGTAGTTTTAGAATAATCTTTAAAATTAGTTTTTGAACTTTAAATGGGATCAATGGCGGTAGCGGTAGCTCCTCCCCAGGCTTTGATTCCTTACTCGATGAAAGATTGACATAGTGTATAGAGAATTGTTTTGAGTTAATTCAAGTTATAGAGTTGCGAGTTTGTCTACTTCTAAGTTTGTTTGCTGTAGTTTTTTTTTTTTTTTATAGTGAATACCTCACAAGAGTCCCAACTGCTCCCGTCTGGAGCCAGTGAGACTATGGCATCCCCAATTGGGGGATGTTGTGAGGCTGAAGGTAAGTGGGGAAGGGAAAGAGGAAGGTGGGGAAGTACCTGGCTATTCAGATCTAGTCACTAAACACGGCTAAAGCCATTTGGAGCAACGTTTCAATTCTGAATGGTGGTCTTACACCAGGGCGATACTGGTAGTATCTTCCACTCTGGAACGTGCCGCAAATATACTATATATTATTTTAATTAATTAATTGTGAAATAACACAAATTAATCAAATAAAATTTATTTGCGCACGCCGGGTTCGAACCCGCGACCTTCGGAATGGCAGTCCAATGCGTTACCACTGGACTATGCCGGCCGTCAAAAGTAGTGATTTATAATAACAATAGCTTGAGGATGTACGATATCGAGAAGAATTGCAAACGAAAATAAGTCTGAATGATTCGGTCTTGGTAATGTTACGTAGTGGTAAGAAGCAAATTGATGCAATGAAAGTACTTACCCATTTGTTCCCTAGGAAAATGTGAACTTTGGGCTGAAGGCCGTAGGGAGCGCCTACCAGCAGGTCGTCCAGTCCGTCCCCCGTGATATCCGCAGCTCCCAGGGCGGCCCCGAAGTAGCTGCCCGCAGAGTCACCCCGTAGGAAAGTGCGGATCTTGGGGGCCTGGCGGTTGCGTGCGGGGAACTCGTACAGGTAGACCTGCAGTAAACAGTTACCAAATTATGTTACACGGGAAGAAACTGTGAAGTAAGTATAGAAAAAATTACAATTTTTAATTCTTTTTTTTTTTACTACCATAAATTTCTAAAATAGTTATTTCTCTTTTTTACTTGTACTTAGTGACCGATCGAAGTTTCGGTTTCGGCCAGTTTGGGCCAGTAAACGAGTTTCGGTTTGGGCCAACAAATATCCAATACTTCGGCTCAGCCGAAATCTGCGTTCATGATGTGTCGAATCTCTAGCCCCTTTAGCACAGTACTTACTACCACATAAAATAGAGCATATTTCATGTTTACATTAATTTCACCTTTGATAATTACTTGATTTTTTTTGCAACAATTCAGATTTTATATCCGATTTTATGTCCGTGTTAAATCTTCCCCATAGGAAAAACTAAACCCTTCCACACACTTTTCCACAAATGATCATCTAGTCAATCAACATTATGCAAGTGCATTATATAAGCAAAATAAATACAAAAACAACAGCTCGGTAGAACTCTTAACAGGGCCTATAAATCCTACTGATCCCTCAACATAAATGTTAAAAAAATCTTTCGTTATATTACATGTATTTAAAAAAACTGATTTTTGAATTTTTATTTATAAATTTTTTAATAGATCTAATACGCCTAAATTTTTAATGAGAGAGCTAGGTATAATGCCAGTAGCCGAAATAACGAATGGTAATATTTTTATAGTCTGAGAATGCCAAATTCTTTTTATCTCATTTCCAAAATCTGTGTATTTTCTTATTTTTTCATTAACAAATTTTTGAATATTACAGGAATTTGGAATAGCGACATCAATGATAAAAGTTATTTTTTTAATTTTGTCATGTAAAACTATATCGGGTCTATTATGACTAATCGTTCGGTCTGTTAGTATAGTTTTATCATAATATATTATATAAAATTCGTTTTCTAAAAATGAATTTGGTTCGTATTCATAATATGGTATTATATTACGGCAGTCAATCAAGTTATGTTTAATTACCAAACTTTGGTGAATTATTTTTAAAACTTGCTTGTGCCTAAATGTATACTCGGACGGTGCTAATATAGAACATCCCGATATAATATGTTCTATAGTTTCCGGAAAAGCCAAACATTTTCTAAATAAATCATCAATTTGATTTGTATCTTTGATTATATGCTTCCTATAATTTTTAGTATTAATGACTCTATCCTGAATGGCAAGCATAAATCCTTCTATTTCTGCGCTCAACTATCCAATACTCAACCATTTGTTTGACGAAAATTTGTCAACATACGTTTGGTTGAGATAATTGAAGTGTTATTTTACTTATTTTTATTATTTTTGGATGAAATACAATCTGATAATCCAGGGGAGATTGCTTAAGGGCCGACCCTAAGCCATACGGCCCGGCGCCTGGCTTTAGTAAAAACATCAAGGGCGCTGCGCTAGGTGAATTATTAGCTCCTTGGTGTCTCGGAGCAAACTGCTCAAATTGTGCCCGCACAGGACCAATCCTGGATTGATTAAGTTTTTCCTGGCTGCAGATTGCAGGGTGGAGATTGTCATGATGATAGCAAACCTTCAATACGAGAAGAGGAGGAATCTTTTACCTTGCCCATGTAGTTGTCTCCCCTGGGCGCTCCCGCTACGTGCAGTAGCTCCCCCTTGCTGAAGAAGTGGCCGCAGACGCCGCTGTAGCCCATGTAGTCCCCATCGTGCGCGTTCTTGGTTTCCAGTGTGAAGGGAATCACTCCGGAGTCGAAGGCACCATCGTTACTAATGAAGAGGAAAGGTATATTTATTTTTCTTATCAATTGGACTATACCAGGCCCTGAACAACTGAAATTTATACGATGTGAAAACAAGCTTCCCTCGAATTGTCTCAATTTGGCAATCTAAAAGGAACCAGATAAAACCGATGTGTTAAATGTGGCTTTGCAAATGGTAATTCTCCCCTCTACCTAAGTACTATGGGTCTCTGTTTTTTTAAATTGTGAAATATTTATTAATAGACCACTTGGCCTATTGTCTTCCAAGCAGGAATCGAACAAAAACTCGAGGTGAAAATCAGAATGCTCGCCTTCATATACACCTCTGCCGTAGGTCACCCAACTAGATCGCTACGGTTTGGTGGATTAGCAAGGGTGTCCGGGTTCTTGGGATGAGGTTTGTCCAGGACTGAGAGGCAAATATGTATGGCCACCAACTGCGTTGCGGACGGGATCGCAAGAAGACGGTTGAGGGATGAATTCATACGTTCGTCACTCCTGAGCACACTGAACCCCAGATTCCTATCCACCCATAGACATATGAATATTAGTAGACCTGCCCTAAGTGATTAAAAGCGTATTATCCCCACTCCCCATACCGGTTCCATTGAGCCGGCTGGGCTCGCGTATGGCCTCAAATGAAATTTGAAAACGTGACGTCATCATTCTTGTGCGAACTATGGTCGAGGCATCATCGGTTCATTTTACTAAATAACACGGCAAAATTTTGACTTGTACTATGAAAACTGGTAAAAATAGATGTGAAAAAAGAGAATAAACCCAATTGTCGTATTACATTCCATATATAAGCATTATTTTACTTTATTTTAAGCATATTCACATCGTATAATATGAATCAGTTGTTACTATCACATCGAGAAACGTCTGGACGCGAAACACAAATCTGGTTGGTTGATGGGAAGTAAATTATGAACATTTATAAAAGTGTCTTAACTAAATACTCTGAAACTAACTACGACTCTGAATATAGAAGCTGCCTTACTTTGCCGAATTTGGACTTCGCAAATTTGTTCATAACGTGGCGAGTAATTTGCGCTCCCATGTAAAAATGTCTATTCATTCAAAGCAGATTTTACTTTTAAGAAGTAAATGGTGATATTATAATGCGAGATGCCTATTTACTGTCAGATTGATTTATTGACGAATCACAGTCAGCTTCACTCCCTTCGTTCTTCAACAGTTGATTTTACCCCTCGCCCATATCTTCTCGTCTATTAATTCCTATGTCTGTGTATCCACCCCTTATTTCTTCACAGAAATTCTTTTCTTTATTTTTTAAAAATACCCTCCACACAGCATACACAAAAACAGTTTTGAAGTGTTGGTGTTACCTACCCAAATAAGTCTCGCTTCTTCCTGTTGACAAAGCTGGGCAGCGAGTGGTCTGTCAGCAGTACGGTGGAGCCGCGCCAGTTAAGCACCCCTGGAGCACCCAGCACTAACTGTAGCTGCTCTGCCTTACCCCCTTTGCCCCCCTTATCCAATTTGTCGACCTCCAGGGCGTCATGCTGGTGAAAAACAGGTTTTGTTGTAATTGGATTACTTATGACTTCCCTACACTCAAATGATGTACAAAATGTGCAAAAAGGTTTATGCAAGAGCTTGGGTACCACCCTCTGTTGTAGACTGTCTCTCGCTGGATTAGATCATCTAGACGTTAGGAGAAAAATTGATATGGTATTAATTCACGGTGGTGGAGGACCAGTGGTGATTAAAATTGCGGAGATCTAACGATCAACAGCCATCAACCGAACTTCAACAGACCATCAACAGGTCATCAACATACCTTCTGTATATAAATTTAACAATCCATTTTTTAAACAGCAGTACGGATATAGAATACTTTCTTCTGAGTTGGTGAAAAAAGTCTTAAAAATAGATACGGTTTAGTATTCAGAGGGGAATCTTGAGAAGATTTTAATTATTCATAATACTACTATCAAAAACCACAATCCCATATTCCTAGTTCAAAGTAAATCTCTGGCGAAGTCTGATAATTGGCTACATAGGTAGTTTGCAGAGTAAATTAGTGTATAACAATTTATTATAAGCATTAATTACTCGCCTGAAATATCCATACAAATTGAAAATATCTCCTGAGTAAAAATAAATGCCGCCGACGGGAATTCAACTGATGTCCGGTCAGGTGCTTTGGACCACTGAGCTACGTCGGCTTATTCCCAACCCGCCAAATAATTCTATATGTACAAGTACTTCAATCGACTATGACTGCTTATTATATTTTTTTCCACCTGTAAACAACCAAATTTTAGTATTTAATGCTTATAATAATTTGTTATCCTTTGTGCTATGCATAAAAACCTTGTCTTATAAACAGGGCCTCCTGTGTGGAGTTAATATAAAAAAAAAAATTAGGTTATCATTAAAAAATAAATTAGTGTATGTTTTGTGAAATGACTCACCCTCTCGTGAGTGAAGTAAGCGGATATTCCGGCTTGCCCCATGCCGTAGTCATAGACAAACTTGGAGCCCCAGTTTTTTTGGGTGTAGTACCGGTAATCTGAAAGGAAGGAATCATTATTGGTGAAAAAAACCTCGATTATTCCATCAATTAGCGTTTATTTACCATCGTTAAACAAGGTAGAAGAAACGCAACAAGGTTTAAAGAAACGTTATGGTATATTCACCATGATAATAAATTCGAGAGAATAATCGAGTGATTTCAAGACCGTGTCCATCACTTCACCTTTGTCTCCGAGTTGTTCATGTAGTTCGAGCTACATAGCACAGATGGCTCTAATGTTAGAAGTTCATGGAGTATGAACAAGATGAACAACATCAAAGTGCTGGATACTACAGATGTCATTAGTTTATAGATTCGCCCCTCCAGATGATGGTATAGCAGGCACCGGGCACCAGCCAGTCTCGGTTATTCTTGCTTTCCTATTAAATATAATGGGAAAGGCTGTCACCTTCGGCCATGAGCGGGACCAGCTTGTCAGCCGAGGCGGAGAGCAGCTCGGTGTCGCTGGCTGCGGTGGTGTAGCAGGCACCGTGTATCAGCCATTCCCGGTTGTTCCTGGTCTCCTTCACCTGGTTTACCCAGCGCGGGGCGCACACCTGCAACAAACATATCATTGCATATTATAAGTCTCTTTAAGATTTGTGCTTGGAACAGCTTGAATTTTGGCGCCTGAAAAATCTCAACTAATGACTTTGTATCCTGTAGAATCACAAATATATCCGACTTTATATTTACGTTCAACATTGTAAATGGTAGTATAGACAGCCCGAATTTACTTAACCTCATTGAATTTCATATACTTACGAGAGCTAATCGTTCCAAAATCATGTTTAAATAACACCTAACTTAGACAACGACAAAGTTAACATAACTAGAATCAAACAAATAACCGACATACATGAAAATCATCACTAAATAATTTTCTTTTAAACAAATGTCACTACACCTTAAATACCTTACATAAATTAAATACCTCTGTTTTTTTTTATTTTTTATTTACATACATTTGTTAACATGTAATTGTTGGGTTATGTAATATAATGTGTATTTTGTGGGTTAGCTGGAAGAAATAGGATGTAACCTATAAGCTCCTTTGTACTCTGTATTTTTGTGCAGTAAATATTTTTTTAAATTTTGAATTTTGAATACCAGTAGTGAGCATTTCAAACACTCGCTTGTACCTAGATTACATGAAGTTAGTAATAGACACGCAGATGTAGCGGATCTATTTCACTGCATGGAATGTAGGTACAATAAGGCCATACTATCATATGTTTTCAATCAATACTAATTTTACTTAAGTCTTCTGAAGTTTTGCATGTACTTGTATATCTTTCTATGTATTTTTTGTATATCTGTTCAAGTCTATCATTAAGATAATGCACCAGAAGACCAAGACATATCCCACCGATCAATTGTTTCAGGAAACTGACATTAACCTAAGGCGGATCTACTGTGTACAAAGTCTTAAATTTATATACACTAGTCCTTATAATTTATGTAAAAACCCAAATCGTTCCAGCCAGAGACCCAACATATGCGTGTACACAGTGCCTCACTGCAAAATTAGATGGGCTAGCCCAAAGACACATTAACTATATTGGCCCAAAATTATTTAATTCCTTGCCGAGTTCCATCAAGATGTGCCAGAACCTAAACTCGTAAAAAATAAACTGGGTAAGAAAAAATTTGGAAGTGAGAGAATTTTTTCTACAATTTGTACTACGAATACCTAAAATATGCCATTACCGTCTACGTTTAAAAAAAACAATTTTCATTTAACTTCAACTTTAACTGTTTATTAAATATTTATTTATAGTTTATTAACTTTTATTAATTACGTAAAAACTCCAGTAAAATCATATTAATCTAACTATAGGTAGGGGAGACCGGGGACAATAGTACCAATTTGGCTTTTACCATTTTCTACATCTGGTATAATGTTTATGAAAAAAATGGCCATACTCAACGGCAGATAATTTAGTTGTCTACCAAATTCCTATTATATGATTTTTCTAAATCTTATAGAAATTAAGCTATAAGCGAATGAACAGGTCAGGGGAAATGCTACAACTGACCCCTACCCCGGGGTAATAATAATAATAACATGGCATTTATATAGCGCAGTTTAGTGACATTTCACTTCAAGTGCGCTTAACTACTAATATAACAAACTTAAAAAAAATGGTAATTCAGTATTAGTGGTTCTTAAAATTATTCCTACTGTGTGCCTTACCCAATACAGATCTAATATTATTACACTCAATACACTGTTTATACAAAGTGATGACAAAACATAGAATAACAATAACAGTAGGACAGGACAAAACACGAATATTAAAACTAAAACATAATATAAAACAGGAGGCAGTGTCTGCTCAGAAATGAGAATTTTCTGAGCAGACACTTTAAAAAGGTACAATAAGGAGACAACCGAAACCAAACAATTACCGCAAGTTACCAGTAGCGGAATTCCAATTAAAACGCAGAATTTATGGATAAAGTTCTTTAATTTTAATAATTTCGGTGAGGAAAAACAGTTTTTTTGTTGCTTTATTAAATTACTATTCAAAATTTAAATTACATTGAACGTAATAAACAATTTATCTGAACACAAGAAAACTCTTATAGAATTCATCAGTTGAAGTGTTAACAAGAACCTTAACTATTGTAACGTAATAAAATGACAATACAAAAATATATTAATGCCATAGCATGTTTTAAACTCAAGAAAAAGAGAAGAAAAAATATTGAAATTTTGTATGAAAACATAGTGGTACAATTGTACCCGCGGTACAATTGTCCCCAAACAATATGTATATATATATTTTTTCCAATAAAAATATTTATTCTTTTTGTATGACAATACACAACGAACAAATAACTACCTTGGCTCAAACTTTGACATATTAAAGTCTTATTTAAACTAAAATAATTATAATATAAACTTGAAACCATAAAGTACACATATTCAAATACGACTCAGTGTTGAAAATACTATGCAATTATTAAAAACAAAACAGTAACAAATAAAAAAATAACAAAAATGGTAGCTTGTTGAGTGATCGGTAACCTTATATAGATTATAGGAACTATGAAACCACAAAAAAGAAAATTTGAATAACAAATAACCTCTTACCATACTATGGGAAGTAATAATTATACTACGGACAAATAACCACACTGGCTAAAAATTCTACATATAATTTTTTTTACGAACAAATTACAACTGTGCACTGTAAAGCTATCTGAAACGTTGCCTAAAACAGGAGGCAGGGCAACACGGCACAATACCCCATAAATAATTCACAATAATACTTAATTTTATTTATTTATTTTAATACCTTCCATTAACATAAATGTGAAGTTACATAAGTTACACAAGTTAGTGTAAAAAGTATAGAATATTAAATAACTAAAAAAAGTATAAGTAGGAAATAAATAATATATAAAGGTAAGTGTAAGAAGTAAGAACCAAATTATTATTATTGTTGTGTTATTAATTGTTAATAATATTATAAAGGTAGAGATCATTGACATATCATTGGTAGAATCAACATTAACATAAATACATAAAGTGAAAAGGGTTTGGACATTGAAAGTATGACAGACGGACATGCACTTGAGTTTATGACGGCCGGCATAGCCCAGTGGTAACGCATTGGACTGCCATTCCGAAGGTCGCGGGTTCGAACCCGGCGTGCGCAAATAAATTTTATTTGATTAATTTGTGTTATTTCACAATTAATTAATTAAAATAATATATAGTATATTTGCGGCACGTTCCAGAGTGGAAGATACTACCAGTATCGCCCTGGTGTAAGACCACCATTCAGAATTGAAACGTTGCTCCAAATGGCTTTAGCCGTGTTTAGTGACTAGATCTGAATAGCCAGGTACTTCCCCACCTTCCTCTTTCCCTTCCCCACTTACCTTCAGCCTCACAACATCCCCCAATTGGGGATGCCATAGTCTCACTGGCTCCAGACGGGAGCAGTTGGGACTCTTGTGAGGTTATTCACTATAAAAAAAAGGTGCTGTGCTCACAGATTCTTAAAAAAATCTAGGGGTTAGTTGTAGCACGGGGTCAACTGTACCGGTACAATCATCCCCGAAAAAATCGGTTCAACCATCCCCGAGGGGTCATTTTAAATTAAAATGCAAATTTTTAGTTAATCCCTACTCACGAACGCTTCAAAACCCTTCCCAAAATAAACTCAATTGTCCAAAGAAATATGTTTATAGCAAAATAATAACAAACAGGACATAGTAATTGCAATATTAGAGTATGAACGCAATCGAAAAAACTTACGTTTAGGGCTCAAAAATTTTTTTTTCCAATTGCGAACGTCCGGGTTCCGTTATGTATCGCGGGCTTCTGACGATTGTCCGCAATGTGAGGGCTATTGCCTGACGACACCTAGATAAAGGGTAGCACAACTCGAAATAATTCAAAATTGAGTTATTGCGATTGTCGGAATCTGCGTCGAAAACTACACAAACTACAAAGACACCTGTCTAAAAATCTAGCGATGTAAGTTAGTCTTTCTGAGTTGCTCCACGTACACCCACCACCAACAACAGGAACACATCACCAGTTACGACATACCAGCCGTAGGGGAAGGTGCTGTCAATACGCACAAAGACTGGATTATTTTGACTTAGTTTTGTATTCGTGATTAACTGCAGTCATAAAGCGTGAATTATTTTAGTTGATTTGGTATTCGTGATTGAACCTGTCTTGTTTCTCGGGTGTTCTACATATCAACTCCACTTACTCCGGTTTTGTTTACAAAAGTAAGTAATTTTAATTTTACTAATTCATAATAGTTTAGTGTTGTTGAAATTATTTTACAATATTTGAGTTAGTCTGGTATTGCTGGTTAAATTTAAATAGGCTCTAATTCTAAAGCAATAAATGCTATTATTTATTTTGACAAAGGCATATTTAAAGTTTTCCTTGTATTTCTGAAATCGATTTTTATAAATTTTAATTGTCAGAAATACTGCAAATTAAAAACATTTTTTTCTAGTTAGTATAGTATTCGTGAATTTTAACTACTTCGCATTTTTGCTACAGATCATGAAGGGCCGTGGGCTTTTAATTCTACAGAAGGCGATGGAGGCTAGCTAAAATGAGCCTGAGAGCAGTTATACGGAGATGGAGCTTCACGAAAACTCAAAAATACCCTCCACGAGCACCAAGGTGATGAAAAAAATGTTGAGAAATGACACTATGGAGTTTCGAGAGAACCCAACGACGGTAGCATCACCATCAACCAGTACCCAGGTAAAACTATCGCACTGTATTTCACCAGTTAACACCGGTTATACGGAGATGGAGTTTCGAGAAAACTCAATAACACTTTCGACGAGCACCGAGGTGATGGAAAAACCTCGAAAAATGACACTATGAATTTACAAAGGAATCCAACAACGGTAGCATCACCATCAACCAGTACCCAGGTAAAACCATCGTACTATATATTCACCGGTTAACAGCGATGGAAGCGATTTCGACGATTCGGATGCGGATCCGCTTTTCAACCCACCTCCCACAGAGGCAACTCACGGTCCATCACTCATCGTTCCAAGAATAAAGTCTCGTTCTTCCAGTACTACCTACTCCTCCAGTTCTAGCTCATCATCTAGTTCCAGCAGCAGTTCTTCAAGCAGTTATAATACAGAAATAGATAGTAACGCTGTGCCGTCTGCCACGCCGGATTCTGCCAATCTTTTAAACGAGAATCCGCTTGCTGAAGCTTCCACCTCTCAACCGATCATAGAGCAGTCTGCTAATTCTGAAAGCCTTCAAAGGAGTACGAAAAGGATAAGAAACCCTGTCGGCTGGTCCTCAAATATTAAGAAATCTCGGCGAAACACCGGGAAGGCTTATGTGAGTTCAACAAATAAGAGCGTCCCTGAAAGAGCAGTCAAGCCTCCATGCCAAGATAAGTGCAAATTGAAATGCAAAACTAAAACAGGTATCCCGATATCCTCTCCACAACAATACGCTACCCTAAGAAGAACTGCTAAAAAGTCTGGGAAACCTTATAATGTTGAAGAACTTACACATGACAAGTTATATGATCTGAAAGCCCTTCAAGAAGAATGGGGAAACAATTTCACTATTAATATTGACAGAGAACAAATAAAATGGCATGATATCAAACAACTTCGCGTTGAAAAGCAGCAACCGATGAAATTTTTTTATAAAACTTCTTATGAACAGACGGTTTTTAAAAAAGCGTTTGTAAGGAATCAAAGGCGAACACAAGATCACCAATTTTCTCCAAGTTTGAGACAAGCCTATTTGCAAAAAATACCATTGGGTGGCAATAAAAAGCGGGACATTATGGAATTAATTGACAAGAAAATTATTCAACAGAGTTACGTGGATTCTTATTACAAAAATGCACTAGGTATAGAATAAAAATTTCAGGATCTATGTATAAGGCGCTACGAAGAACTAGCTCCGTTGATCTACATGGCCCCGGTGTGCTCTTTTATTGTAAGGCGCTACGAAGAACTAGCTCCGTTGATCTACATGGCCCCGGTGTGCTCTTTTATTGTAAGGCGCTACGAAGAACTAGCTCCGTTGATCTACATGGCCCCGGTGTGCTCTTTTATTGTAAGGCGCTACGAAGAACTAGCTCCGTTGATCTACATGGCCCCGGTGTGATCTTTTATTGTAAGGCGCTACGAAGAACTAGCTCCGTTGATCTACATGGCCCCGGTGTGCTCTTTTATTGTAAGGCGCTACGAAGAACTAGCTCCGTTGATTTACATGGCCCCGGTGTGCTCTTTTATTGTAAGGCGCTACGAAAACTAGCTCCGTTGATCTACATGGCCCCGGTGTGCTCTTTTATTGTAAGGCGCTACGAAGAACTAGCTCCGTTGATCTACATGGCCCCGGTGTGCTCTTTTATTGTAAGGCGCTACGAAGAACTAGCTCCGTTGATCTACATGGCCCCGGTGTGCACTTTTATTGTAAGGCGCTACGAAGAACTAGCTCCGCTGATTTACATGGCCCCGGTGTGCTCTTTTATTGTAAGGCGCTACGAAGAACTAGCTCCGCTGATTTACATGGCCCCGGTGTGCTCTTTTATTGTAAGGCGCTACGAAGAACTAGCTCCGTTGATTTACATGGCCCCGGTGTGCTCTTTTATTGTAAGGCGCTACGAAGAACTAGCTCCGTTGATTTACATGGCCCCGGTGTGCTCTTTTATTGTAAGGCGCTACGAAGAACTAGCTCCGTTGATCTACATGGCCCCGGTGCGCTCTTTTATTGTAAGGCTCTACGAAGAACTAGCTCCGTTGATTTGCATGGCCCCGGTGTGCTCTTTTATAAGGCGCTATGAAGAAGTGTACTTTTTTATTGTAAGGTGTGAACCGATCCACGAATTACGGGAAATGAACGAATCCACTGCAAGCGGCGTTTCGCGCCATTTGGGGTTGCTGCGTACCTTTCCATTAAGTTGAGGTTTCGGCAGTTCGGCTCGCGTATGTATACATAGCATAAGATTGTCAACTATTTTTGTTGCCTGGTATTTTCGATGTCTTTGTCAAAAGCTTGTGCCTATCGACAGAGTTTTAATGTTTTGTGCGTACGCTTGTTTAATTGATCTACTATTTATGTTAGTTTGTGTTTGTTAATTGACTCTCCTCATAACCTAAAGAATCACTGTATGAATAAAGAAAGAAGTAGTACGTACCACCATTTTGTCCGCTTTAGCGTGGACTGCCATAGTCGCTCCCAGCCAGCTGCCATCCTTCCTGTCCCAGTATTCCCCGTTGTTAAAATTTTCTGTAAAGAAGTAGAATATATGATAATAATTTCATTTGTTCTTCTAACACAGCAAAAAAATGCCAAGTAATTTCGTAGAACCATTTTGATTTGAAAATTATCAATACTTAGTTTAACCCTTCTAATATCTTTGGTTTAACCACTTTTATTGTTTAAATCGGAGTATTTCCGCTTTGCAATAAAATCCAAATAATTGAAAGGTGATGAAATACGCATTTAAAATTTACTATTAGAAATAAATACAAATATTCTTTTGAAATATGAACATTTTGAGTGAATTAAAAATCGTTTTTTGTAACTAAAATTACTAATAATGAAAAAAAATCTAAAAACACACGCAGTTTATTAGACAAATGTATTATAAAATGTCGTTTCAAATGAAAATAATGAATAAAAAAATCACGAAGTCGCATAAGTTCAATTGCGGTCGGATCCTTTGGTTTCATAAAGATGCATATTTAAATACTTCTATGTTTAACTTATAAATTTTCATATAAAGCGTGGTGTTTTCTCTTTTTTACACCGTTTATATAATATTTCTCAACACAACAGTAAGTGAGACACAACGATTTCTGTGAGACCATATGAGTTGTGCCTAAAAGCGAACAAGTTAGCCTGACGGGTTAACCCATAAAGCCTCTGACGATTTGAAATGCACGTCTCATGTTATGAGAACTGTCAGTCGATTTCAGATAAATTTACTGTTTTGAAGGTATTTCAAAATAAAATACTATATCTACTTGAAAACATACGAAAGACTCTTTCAGATTTGAATATTGCAAATCGACGAATGTAATTAAAAATATTAACACAAGATAAAGTTTTAAAGTCAAATACCGAAGGATTTTATCACATAAACTGTAATTACTATTTTACACGAAACTAAAAAAACATATTTAATCAGGCAAAGGTATTTGTCACCTCACTTTTTTCGTTTAATATAAAAAAGTGAAGTTGTAAAGGCTAATAAAAAAAGCATTACAATCGAATACTTTGATTTAAAAAAAGGATAATTAAGTTTTATTATTTTGTTTGGTTAATAAAAATCAAGTTTTGTATGAAACATGAAACAGGCCTTGTGGAGAACAATTATTGGATCCTGATCAAATTGGGAGAATCCAGGTTACATGCTCTTGTGGATTAGCAAGCGTAAATATTATACAAGTCTGGTTTAAAGTTCCGAATAGGATTGGTACAAATGGAACATGTAGCAGGTCGGAAAATCCTAAAAGGCCTTAGGAATGGTCAATTACTTTTAACAAATTAAGTGTAACGCTGCCCAACCTCGTTGAATAGCACTCTTGTGAGGTGTAATATAGAATAAAAATAAAATAGTAATATCTTCAAGCTACAGTTATCATTGCAGACATCCGAAAATTCAATGGAATTCAATTAATTTAATTATTTTAAAAACATCACAAAATTGTTCGTCTTTGTCTGTTTTTAAATACTTTTGTAAAGGAGAACACATGTATCTACACAGTGGGTATCAACTATACTGTAGTGACGAAGCTTGCCTTTTAAAGGAAACTTCATTGATGATAAACATGTTGATATTCGAATTGATTTTTTTCAATAGCAAGATTGCTCTCCTCACCGGTATGACCAGTAGCAAGTTAATTCTGAAGGATGTGAGATACTTGTGTGGCGATGTGTATTTGTGTACTTGTGTAGCGATATGTCCTTGTGTAGCTACGTGTACTTGTATAGCGATGTGTAATTAATTACGGTTAGTGTGTCTTCTGTCCCGTAGATGTTTCAATCCGAGCATACCCAAAATAAAGTCGGTAGGATAGAGCAACGGAATGGCCACTCCATGTACAGAAGTTTCAGATTTTTTTTCTGAACTCTATCCAGCTTGAGGGAATACTTTACCCGGTGTAGACTCCAAATTACCGGCCCACTTTCAAGGCTCTCTTAAGGCGAAGCTTAATGCCAAATCACTATTTTTATTAATCTTCATAACGAATTGGTGTACATTATGAATACCGAAAATATGATTTATATAAATTGAAGGTTTTCCCATCGTTTCGCTTGAGTAGAATACAGATACAAAATAAATTACTCAATAAAAAATATAAATGTAAACTACTAAAAAATTTTTTTTTTCAATATAAATGTGTGAACGCATAAAGAAAGCAACTTTTAAAAAATACAGTATTATAGCTAAGATTATCTGTGACAGTTTCACTTGATTAACTTTTTTGATTTCTTATAAAATTATTTACAAATTAAATAAAAAAAACAGTTTTATGCTTGAAATTGAACCTTTCTAGACTCCGTTCGTCAAGCGATTTTAATTCCTATTACCTACAATATAAGGTATACCAAGAATATACACATTTTTGGCTTGTAGCTTCCTCTTAAGGCCTTACTAAGGAACTGAATAAAAGTCTATGAAAAGTATTATTATCCTTTTTTTAAGAGAGGAGAGGCATTACGAAGAGTTCCCGTGAGCACTGAGGCCGTATACACATTGTGCTGTCTCCCATTTTACCACATTCCTTTAACAGTAACCCGGTTCCTTTGATAAAGTTCACCAGGGTTGTCTTTGGATATGTGGCTTTGTCTTCTGGTTCCACAATGTGTCTGAGCCATGTTTTAACAAAGCGGACATTGGAATCATAGGGGAATTGGAGATAATTTGTCAAATATCAACATCTCTCGTGGTTATATACTGTAAATATAAATTATTGTCGCGATTATCATATAACTACTATAGTTACTTGTCTTGTCGAGCAGCACCAGTTGACACTGCTTGCCAGGGTTGCAGCGGTACACGCGGCCGGGCTCCGAGATGCCCGGCATGTTGGAGCAGTTGGAGCGGGGAGCGCCCACCTGGAGCCTGCACAACACAACACAACACAACATATCAGTCAGAAATCAGTTAAACATTAGTCGGACATCTGTAAGACACCAGGAAGACATTAGTAAAACTTCAAACATACATCAGTAAGGCATCAGGAAGACATCGGTTAAGCATCAGTTAAACTTCAGTCAGACATCAGTAAGACATCAGGAAACATCAGTAAAACATCAGTAAAAATTCAATCAGACATCAGTACGACATCAAGAAGACATCAGAAAAACATCACCAAAACATCAGAACGACGTCATTTAGGTACCAGTAAGACAAAAGTAAAAAAACAAAAACAAAAAACAGTAAGACATCTATCAGACATCAGTTCCTAGAATAAAGGTGGTGAAGTCCAGGGAATACCAGAGTACTACAGCTTACGGTGTATATTTATAATTATCGCAAGAGAAAATCATTTTACGAACCAACACAACATTATCAGTTACGTAGGTACCTATTCTAAATTCAACAAGGAAAAATTCATTGTTGAAAACCGGTGAAACCCGGTGGTTTTGTGGCTAAGAGACTTCCGGTGATAGGGTCGAAAAGTCACGCAATTTATGTCGATTATCACGTTGGAGGAACATTAAAAAAGATGTAAGAGCTGTGTTTTTTATTTTTGTGTTACACCTCACAAGAGTGCCCCTAACTGTACAATGTAAATACAGGGGAGCTATGTCGCAACCCGGTTAGGAAGTGTTGTATGGCGGGTTATGGTGGGGTCTGTAAGAAGGGATTTAGTAATACGTGCCTTGATGAGGTTCGGATTATACGAAGGAGGAAAAACAGATGTTGGCAGCTCGTTCCAAATATGAGCCGACTTACACGAAAACCAGTCGAAGAAGCGACCCATTCTCATGATGCCAACATCATGTGTGAACGGGTGTTCTTCTCGGATACGTCGGGTTTCATGCAAGTGCACCGGTGCACCGGGGATCAAAGTTGCTAGCTACTTAGAGCAAGCTCAATTGAAATACCCGTGGAACGTTAGAGATGGCAACCGGTCTGTTAACAATGAATTGTCTATCACTCGGACCGCCCTTCTTTGCACAGAATCAAGAAGGTTAATCAAGTATTTTGGGGCTCCATCCTAGAGGTGGCTCCCGAATTCAATTGTAGGGCGTACTTGCGATTTGTATAGTGTTACTAATGAAGAATCTGGTAGCCCTTTACAAGACGCCCAATTTCTTGTGCGCCAGATTTACTCGGGCTTCTAAATAGCCCTGATACTTGAGCCAGTCTGATATACTTACTCCAAGCATTTTAATGGAATCTTTATTGGGGAGGGTGTCTCTATCAAATTGCACCAGACATTCATTGTTGTAATTGAATACAAAATAAGGCCAAAGTCAGTCAGAATCTGTAGGAGTTAATCATTTCCAGACTTACCAGGTGTAGTTATTCCTGGAGTAGAGCAGGACGGAGTAGCCGAAGTAGGTAGGGCGGAGCGCCGATAGCTTCAGCGGGTCCTCGTACACCAGCGGCACGCGCACGTCGAATAGCTGGGGGCTGGCCGCTTGCAGGGACAGTGCCACCAGCAGCCACACGGGGCTCAGGGGGCGCACAGCCCTAAGGGGGCACCACATCTCACCCACTCACTCTCAGTCAATGATATTCACTTTCACCTGAATATTTAAAAGCCACACGCGAATCAGATTTTTCTCATTAATTTCACGATGTACCGAAGAACATGGTACAAGGCGTAAGCGAATCTAAACATACCACACACTATTAAAATATATTAATGTTTAGTTTTGTATTTGTAAAATATTTCAAAAAATTACGATTTTATTAGTCCTTTTTCCCTTTAAATGCTTGACAGCGATTTTACATTCGGTTGATTTATCAAACTAGGATTTCGAAAAAGCTGCCCGCTTGAAAATAAATATACCATGCAAAACTATTGCGTTTCATTAAAATAAATATACCGTGCCAAACTATCTTATTTCATTAAAATAAATATACTGTGACAAACTATCGTGTTTCATAAAAATAAATATACCATGCGAAACTATCGTGATTCATTAAAATAAATATACCGTGCCAAACTATCGTGTTTCATTAAAATACATATACCGTGCCAAACTATCGTGTTTCATTAAAATAAATATACCATGCGAAACTATTGTGTTTCATTAAAATAAATATACCGTGCCAAACTATCGTGTTTCATTAAAATAAATATACCGTGCCAAACTATCGTGTTTCATTAAAATAAATATACCGTGCCAAACTATCGTGTTTCATTAAAATAAATATACCATGCGAAACTATTGTGTTTCATTAAAATAAATATACCGTGCCAAACTATCGTGTTTCATTAAAATAAATATACCGTGCCAAACTATCGTGTTTCATTAAAATAAATATACCATGCGAAACTATTGTGTTTCATTAAAATAAATATACCGTGCCAAACTATCGTGTTTCATTAAAATAAATATACCGTGCCAAACTATCGTGTTTCATTAAAATAAATATACCATGCGAAACTATTGTGTTTCATTAAAATAAATATACCGTGCCAAACTATCGTGTTTCATTAAAATAAATATACCATGCGAAACTATTGTGCTTCATTAAAATAAATATACCGTGCCAAACTATCGTGTTTCATTAAAATAAATATACCGTGCCAAACTATCGTGTTTCATTAAAATAAATATACCGTGCCAAACTATCGTGTTTCATTAAAATAAATATACCATGCGAAACTATTGTGTTTAATTAAAATAAATATAACTTGACAAACTATCGTGTTTCATAAAAATAAATATACCATGCGAAACTATCGTGTTTCATTAAAATAAATATACCGTGCCAAACTATCGTGTTTCATTAAAATAAATATACCGTGCCAAACTATCGTGTTTCATTAAAATAAATATACCGTGCCAAACTATCGTGTTTCATTAAAATAAATATACCATGCGAAACTATTGTGTTTCATTAAAATAAATATACCGTGCCAAACTATCGTGTTTCATTAAAATAAATATACCGTGCCAAACTATCGTGTTTCATTAAAATAAATATACCGTGCCAAACTATCGTGTTTCATTAAAATAAATATACCATGCGAAACTATTGTGTTTAATTAAAATAAATATAACTTGACAAACTATCGTGTTTCATAAAAATAAATATACCATGCGAAACTATCGTGTTTCATTAAAATAAATATAATATGCGATACTATTGTGTTTCATTAAAATAAATATACCGTGCCAAACTATCGTGTTTCATTAAAATAAATATACCGTGCCAAACTATCGTGTTTCATTAAAATAAATATACCATGCGAAACTATTGTGTTTCATTAAAATAAATATACCGTGCCAAACTATCGTGTTTCATTAAAATAAATATACCGTGCCAAACTATCGTGTTTCATTAAAATAAATATACCATGCGAAACTATCGTGTTTCATTAAAATAAATATAACGTGACAAACTATCGTGTTTCATAAAAATAAATATACCATGCGAAACTATTGTGTTTCATTAAAATAAATATACCGTGCCAAACTATCGTGTTTCATTAAAATAAATATACCGTGCCAAACTATCGTGTTTCATTAAAATAAATATAATATGCGATACTATTGTGTTTCATTAAAATAAATATACCGTGCCAAACTATCGTGTTTCATTAAAATAAATATACCGTGCCAAACTATCGTGTTTCATTAAAATAAATATACCGTGCCAAACTATCGTGTTTCATTAAAATAAATATACCGTGCCAAACTATCGTGTTTCATTAAAATAAATATACCGTGCCAAACTATCGTGTTTCATTAAAATAAATATACCATGCGAAACTATCGTGTTTCATTAAAATAAATATACCGTGCCAAACTATCGTGTTCCATTAAAATAAATATACCGTGCCAAACTATCGTGTTTCATTAAAATAAATATACCGTGCCAAACTATCGTGTTTCATTAAAATAAATATACCATGCGAAACTATTGTGTTTCATTAAAATAAATATACCGTGCCAAACTATCGTGTTTCATTAAAATAAATATACCGTGCCAAACTATCGTGTTTCATTAAAATAAATATAATATGCGATACTATTGTGTTTCATTAAAATAAATATACCGTGCCAAACTATCGTGTTTCATTAAAATAAATATACCGTGCGAAACTATTGTGTTTCATTAAAATAAATATACCGTGCCAAACTATCGTGTTTCATTAAAACAAATATACCGTGCCAAACTATCGTGTTTCATTAAAATAAATATACCGTGCCAAACTATCGTGTTTCATTAAAATAAATATAATATGCGATACTATTGTGTTTCATTAAAATAAATATACCGTGCCAAACTATCGTGTTTCATTAAAATAAATATACCGTGCCAAACTATCGTGTTTCATTAAAATAAATATACCATGCGAAACTATTGTGTTTCATTAAAATAAATATACCGTGCCAAACTATCGTGTTTCATTAAAATAAATATACCGTGCCAAACTATCGTGTTTCTTTAAAATAAATATACCGTGCCAAACTATCGTGTTTCATTAAAATAAATATACCATGCGAAACTATCGTGTTTCATTAAAATAAATATAACGTGACAAACTATCGTGTTTCATAAAAATAAATATACCGTGCGAAACTATTGTGTTTCATTAAAATAAATATACCGTGCCAAACTATCGTGTTTCATTAAAATAAATATACCGTGCGAAACTATTGTGTTTCATTAAAATAAATATACCATGCGAAACTATTGTGTTTCATTAAAATAAATATACCGTGCCAAACTATCGTGTTTCATTAAAATAAATATACCGTGCCAAACTATCGTGTTTCATTAAAATAAATATACCATGCGAAACTATCGTGTTTCATTAAAATAAATATACCGTGCCAAACTATCGTGTTTCATTAAAATAAATATACCGTGCCAAACTATCGTGTTTCATTAAAATAAATATACCGTGCCAAACTATCGTGTTTCATTAAAATAAATATACCATGCGAAACTATTGTGTTTCATTAAAATAAATATACCGTGCCAAACTATCGTGTTTCATTAAAATAAATATACCGTGCCAAACTATCGTGTTTCATTAAAATAAATATACCGTGCCAAACTATCGTGTTTCATTAAAATAAATATACCGTGCCAAACTATCGTGTTTCATTAAAATAAATATACCGTGCCAAACTATCGTGTTTCATTAAAATAAATATACCATGCGAAACTATCGTGTTTCATTAAAATAAATATACCGTGCCAAACTATCGTGTTTCATAAAAATAAATATACCATGCGAAACTATCGTGTTTCATTAAAATAAATATACCGTGCCAAACTATCGTGTTTCATTAAAATAAATATACCGTGCCAAACTATCGTGTTTCATTAAAATAAATATACCGTGCCCAAACTATCGTGTTTCATTAAAATAAATATACCATGCGAAACTATTGTGTTTCATTAAAATAAATATACCGTGCCAAACTATCGTGTTTCATTAAAATAAATATACCGTGCCAAACTATCGTGTTTCATTAAAATAAATATAATATGCGATACTATTGTGTTTCATTAAAATAAATATACCGTGCCAAACTATCGTGTTTCATTAAAATAAATATACCGTGCCAAACTATCGTGTTTCATTAAAATAAATATACCATGCGAAACTATTGTGTTTCATTAAAATAAATATACCGTGCCAAACTATCGTGTTTCATTAAAATAAATATACCGTGCCAAACTATCGTGTTTCATTAAAATAAATATACCATGCGAAACTATCGTGTTTCATTAAAATAAATATAACGTGACAAACTATCGTGTTTCATAAAAATAAATATACCGTGCGAAACTATTGTGTTTCATTAAAATAAATATACCGTGCCAAACTATCGTGTTTCATTAAAATAAATATACCGTGCCAAACTATCGTGTTTCATTAAAATAAATATAATATGCGATACTATTGTGTTTCATTAAAATAAATATACCGTGCCAAACTATCGTGTTTCATTAAAATAAATATAATATGCGATACTATTGTGTTTCATTAAAATAAATATACCGTGCCAAACTATCGTGTTTCATTAAAATAAATATACCGTGCCAAACTATCGTGTTTCATTAAAATAAATATACCATGCGAAACTATTGTGTTTCATTAAAATAAATATACCGTGCCAAACTATCGTGTTTCATTAAAATAAATATACCGTGCCAAACTATCGTGTTTCATTAAAATAAATATACCATGCGAAACTATCGTGTTTCATTAAAATAAATATAACGTGACAAACTATCGTGTTTCATAAAAATAAATATACCGTGCGAAACTATTGTGTTTCATTAAAATAAATATACCGTGCCAAACTATCGTGTTTCATTAAAATAAATATACCGTGCCAAACTATCGTGTTTCATTAAAATAAATATAATATGCGATACTATTGTGTTTCATTAAAATAAATATACCGTGCCAAACTATCGTGTTTCATTAAAATAAATATACCGTGCCAAACTATCGTGTTTCATTAAAATAAATATACCATGCGAAACTATTGTGTTTCATTAAAATAAATATAACGTGCCAAACTATCGTGTTTCATTAAAATAAAAATGAAAAAAACCACATTTGACACCTTTTTAAAAAACTTTAAACTGATTTTCATTTTTTTTGTGTTAAATTATTGGAAATGTTGTAAGCTAGTTTTTTCTAAACTTTAGGTGCCATATTTTTTATAAAAACTGAAAAGTTACAAAATTTAAAATATTTTTTCAATGCCGTTTACCACAAAGATTTAGCACATATTTAAATGGAACCTGTTTAACTGCACATTATTACTACACCCCTTGAAATAAAATATTACAGAAAGGGACGATAAGAAATAATGACAACATCCCTTGAAATAAAATATTACAGAAAGGGACGATAAGAAATAATGACAACATCCCTTGAAATAAAATATTACAGAAAGGGACGATAAGAAATAATGACAACATCCCTTGAAATAAAATATTACAGAAAGGGACGATAAGAAATAATGACAACATCCCTTGAAATAAAATATTACAGAAAGGGACGATAAGAAATAATGACAACATCCCTTGAAATAAAATATTACAGACAGGGACGATAAGAAATAATGACAACATCCCTTGAAATAAAATATTACAGAAAGGGACGATAAGAAATAATGACAACATCCCTTGAAATAAAATATTACAGAAAGGGACGATAAGAAATAATGACAACATCCCTTGAAATAAAATATTACAGACAGGGACGATAAGAAATAATTAAAAATTCACTTTCAAAGAAGATATTTTAGCAAAATACATTCTTGAATCTCGATACATTTTTTCGTAAGCTGAAATAATATTATTCATTATGTCATTGAAGAATAAGATGATAATAATAAATCAAAACGAAACATGAAACAGAACAAGACATAGAAAAATAAAAAGATAACGGTTTATCGGAATCCAATTTAGGTAATAAAACAATTCTTTAAAACTTTGTAACTATTCAAAAATATAGCTGTCACAAAAATGGAAAAAATTAGTTAAAAGATAATATTGTTAATTCTGAATTTGAAATATGAGATAAACAAAAATGACATATTAGGTCCAAATCATCGAGTATTTAAAGACGTTTTTCCGGCAAGACAGAGATCCCGGGTTCGATTCCCAGTTGAGACAATTATATAAGAAAAGTTGTTAAAAAAAAAAAATATATATATACATATATATATGCTCGTATATATTATATGCAATTAATAATATTACACTGTTATGATAACAAAACGTGTACAATATTATCAAGCAACTCTTTGTGAATTTATTTTGGCCATAATTATGTTAATTATCTTCTGATTCATTAGGAACCAAAAGCATTTTTTAGAAATCCTCTAAATAGATGTGTCCACCCAGATGACCGTAAACTTTGGCTCAAGAATGAAGAGGCAACAAAACGAAAACAACTAAACTAAAACTAAATAGGTTTTCTCATGATAATTTTAATTATTGTTAGAACAGGGAACAGACAAATATAGGAAACGTACTTTCACTTTAAATGATAAACAATAATAACACACTTCTTTTGATACTGTTTCGGCAAACTTCTTTCGCAGCACGACTCTCGATTTCAACAGCTCGACATTATCTGTGTCGAATGATAAAACTGTACCTAATTAGGGAGTGTGTGTGAGAGAAGGAATATGTGCATGTATATAATGTATTATTCTGTATAGTGACCGCAAAATATGTTTTAGCGAATGAATCCACTATCGGTATAATGAAGTAATATCTGTCGGCGAGAATTTGCCAGCGAGTCCCGTAGTCCTGTTGTAGTCCTGTTCACTGTCCCACAGGCGCTATTGAAGCGATAAGGTGATCTCAGGTACAGGATGTGCGGTTATCAGCGGTAACCACTTCCCTTCTCACTGCCGATCTAATCGACTCGACGGGGCCAATATTAATATTTTACTGATAAATACACACTCGTATTTTTAAAATGATTATTTACGGTACAATATGGTCTAAATCATCTTCTTATTCCGTATAGTAAGGGGTTGGAGGGGAACATCTAGGTCAGTGAGCCAGTCTAGGACCTCAGGTGACCCTGTAGACCGCATCAATCCCGCCGGTCCAATTATTTGCCATATGTTCGATGGTCTGCACCGCATCACATTCACACGTCGCCAATTCTTTAAGGCCCAAACTTTGCAACATGTGGACACAGCGGCTGTGGGGAGACCTTGTTCCATTGATGTCGGACCAGGTTCACGAGGCAGTGAGAATTTAGAATTTAGAAGGCAGGTCTAATTAGACCCAAGGTATGTTATGTGTATAACCTAACTAGAAGTTTTATTTGAAAATTTCACGCATTTTACTAACATTTATTGTATTATTACGTGGATATCTTTACATAAAAGGCAGCACTGAAGTTATTGGAAAATAATTGTACCATTGACACAATATATTTCTAATGTTTGAGAACACACTTTTTGTTGAAAAAACATAAACTTATGAATCATAAAATATCCGAAAAAATCTTTTAAAATAATAAAAATAATTCTTTTATCCTTAAACAGGAATCATTCCTAGTTATTTAGTCTTTTAAGTTCTCTTATATGTATAAATAAAGTTTGTATTAAAGAAGTAGATAAACATAGTTCCATGATAACTCAACACAGTGACTATTCAACACACCTTTAAAAAGTGATTAAAATTAATTAAAAACGATGAAAAAAAAACATTAAACCTAACCTAACCTAACCTAACCTAACGTAACCTAACCTAACCTACTGAACCCAGTTAAAAAAACTTTTGTTTCATCACTTTCCATGACTTTTTAAAGATGTGATGAATTATCATTTTGATGATTTATTTCACCGTTTCCTTAACACGCTGAAAGACACTTGCCAGAAAATGACTGAATACGTTGTTCATGATTCGACACATGTGTTTTGTCACAAGACACATGTGTTTCGATAAGTCGATGAAAATCAGTAACAAAAACCAATCGTCTTTGGGTGCGACACTGTCATTCAGTACCTATAGAAATGTTTGTGTTGTGACACAAATAGACACTATCATTCAGTACCTATAGAAATGTTTGTGTTGTGACACAAATAGACACTATCATTCAGTACCTATAGAAATGTTTGTGTTGTGACACAAATAGACACTATCATTCAGTACCTATAGAAATGTTTGTGTTGTGACACAAATAGACACTATCATTCAGTACCTATAGAAATGTTTGTGTTGTGACACAAATAGACACTATCATTCAGTACCTATAGAAATGTTTGTGTTGTGACACAAATAGACACTATCATTCAGTACCTATAGAAATGTTTGTGTTGTGACACAAATAGACACTATCATTCAGTACCTATAGAAATGTTTGTGTTGTGACACAAATAGACACTATCATTCAGTACCTATAGAAATGTTTGTGTTGTGACACAAATAGACACTATCATTCAGTACCTATAGAAATGTTTGTGTTGTGACACAAATAGACACTATCATTCAGTACCTATAGAAATGTTTGTGTTGTGACACAAATAGACACTATCATTCAGTACCTATAGAAATGTTTGTGTTGTGACACAAATAGACACTATCATTCAGTACTGCTAAGATATGGATAAACCGGGACTCGAACCTGGTTATTAAATTGGCTAAGCTCAGATAAAATGGTAGAGCAGGCGACTCGTGTACAATCAGGGGTGGGCAGTTCTTTGATCAGCAGCTCGTCCATCGGTCAGGAGGTTGGAAAAGGACATCACAATAATAACACATAAGTAAAAGGCACAAGGTATATTAAATGTCTCGAGAAATACAGGTTAACATGGATCTCCCTACTAACTCTCTCTACTAATTTATGACGACCAGATAAAGCGTGGATTCTACATGAAATTTACGAGAATTGAACACAAGAAAAAGGGGAAGGTTGAAAGCTTACGAATCGTCTCGATGAGGTAAGGGGCATCATGTTGAGCCAGAGGTACCCGCGCTCACAGGCGGCGGGTCAGTTGAGGCGGTGAAGTGCACTCGGGATTTTACGCGGGAACGGGACTCCATTGAGTAAGCCCGAACCGTAATAATAAACATGATTGTAAGTTTGATGGCGAAATGCATCTAGTAGGAAACTGGCACGAGATCGCGTCTGTTTCTATTATTACGTAATTCCGCGCGCTCGAACATTGTGAGCGTTTGTGGTTCGCTCTGCGAGAAACACACTGTTGCAATGACCGAGGTCCGCTCTCGACTGGCGGGGCTCGGCGGTGGCGGGCAGTGTTGAGCCGAGAACGCTCCCTGGGTGGTCTGTGCCATCACGCGGCGGCTAGCTGCGTTTTGTCACGTACGCCACGATCGTTTGCATGGGGAAAGCGAGGCTAAATTATGCATCTTTTTTATAGGGTGACTTGTATTACGTAACACATTCCCCCTCCGCCAGTAAAAGGCGACGTGGTAATGAAGCTTTAGGCGCTAAAAATCCTCTTCACCTTGTCGTGAGGGAAGTAGAGAGAGAAGAAAAAAACAGTGTTGATTTACAAAAAAAACAAAGAAAAAAAATACATGGTTATGCAATGGTGAAAAGACAACATACAAGGTTATGCAGTGATGACAAGAACAACATACAAGTTTATGCAGTGATGAAAAGACAACATACAAGGTTATGCAGTGATGAAAAAACAAACATACAAGGTAATGCAGTGATGAAAAGAACAACATACAAGGTTATGCAGTGATGAAAAGAACAAACATACAAGTTTATGCAGTGATGAAAAGACAACAACCTGACTCTAAAATTTCATTGGTCTGTAAGCTAAGTTTGAAGAGCGTAGTGTTTTCGTAGAGTACCAAGTAGACGTAATTTCACTGAAGTTATAAAGTTACATTTTCACTGTAACTTGACCCATTTGAGATTGCACTCAAGTATCACTAGGGCCATAGAAATTGAACTGTGCTTCTTGGTTGTGGTTGAGGGATGGTGATGCGGAGGGCCAGAAGTATCCGGGTTTTGTTGTTGTACCAGCGTGAATTCCATTATGCTGATGTGGTGGAGCAGTGGTTGTCAAGGTGAAATGAAGTTGGTATTAACATGGAGTAATACCAGTAAGTTGATTGATGGTTGTTGCGTGTAATGGCTATTATGTTGAGTTTGCGCATCGGCAAGTGGTTGGTTTGTACAAATGGCAAGTGGTTGATTTGTACGACAGCCAGTAGTTGATTTGCACAAACGGCAAGTGGTTGATTGCACAACGGCAAGTGGTTGATTGCACAACGGCAAGTGGTTGATTTGCACAAACGGCAAGTGGTTAATTTGCACAAACGGCAGGTGGTTGATTGCACAAACGGCAGGTGGTTGATTGCAGGAACATAATTAACCTTGAGCTGGCATGCTCTGAGGTTGGTTCTTTTGAATGTGGTTTGAATGATGAGACAACTTGATTTGCAACTGCACGCACGACTCACACCTAATTTGGGTGCGGTCGGGTGTTTTTGGTACGCAGAGATTGGAGAGATGTGAGTGATGGAAGTGAAGGTGGCGAAGAAGAGAAGCTCAGCTTGCAGGTGATGAGGAGGGCTGCTGGTCTTCTTTTTAATCCAGGGACAGGTTTTTATTAGAGCCAAAATTCTTGAAGTTTACCTGCCTAGTAGACCAATGATGCAAAACGTTTGGAGAGAAACAAATTGTGTTCAAGAGAAAAGAAAAAAAGACAAAAAAAACGTCGTTGGTTAGAGAGAGTAGAGAGAGATCCAATATGCTGACTATACCATGAGTATCCCGAGATTGGGGAGACAAAAAACTATCACGACTGGCGTGAGGTTACCTATTTGATATACAAGGTATAGGTAGGTGGTTGTACAGTAGTAACACCAAGTTTCTGAAAGAAGTTGGCCTTCCATGGCCGGTGTTAGCGCTTGAGCGATAACAACTAACGACTTTCAAAATTACAAGAAATGTGTTGATTACCTAGGAATAGGGTGAAAAGGAGAGATTTGAAGCAAATTTCATGGATAAAGATTGTCTTATAGACAGACGATACGCTATGTGCGTAGGGTACACCTTCCAGATTCATGAAATTAACCTCAAGGATAATGAGGGAGAAAAAAAAATGGAGATGAGCGAGAAGGTCTGCTGGTGATGGAGCTGATTCTCCGTTCGATCTCTTTCAGAGAACGAAATGTGGTCAACCAGCAGATTTCCTAGCTTTTACAAATGTACAAGAGTTTGATGGAGGGGAGAAGGATGGAGGATTGAGTAGCGAAAATTGATAGTGACTGAGCTAATTCTCAATTCGATCTCTATGTGAGGACGAAATATATCAACCAGCAAATTTCCTAACTCTTTACACAAATATACATGAATTTGATGAAAAGGTGAAGGAGAATACACAGTAATAACAATCTAATCTTTCACGTGTATTTGGTGAAAGATTAGGGGTCGTATTTAATCTTCTACAGTTTGTGAGAACATGACAGACCCTTGCTCAAGTTTCACAAACCTGGGAGTTTTTCTTATTCGTCTCCCAGACAACGAGTTAGGTGGTTTTGTGTCACTGTCTCAATTAACTCCCACGACACGATACCTCATAACCAACAGTGAAGCTGATGGCTAGTCCATGGTCAATGGATAGTGGATGGTTCTTGGGTCCGCTGACAAGAAGTCCACAGGTATCAGTTAGCGTAAAAAATTGCTGAATGCACAGCTTCATGTTTGTTTGAAGAGAACAAAAAATTCTCACTACAGTGAAGGACATTTCCCTCAGTGTCATGAGTTATACAAAAAGGGTCCCAATTAAGGGTGACAAGTCAGGGTAAAATGATCTACGTCCGGTAGAACAAGTACAAAGTGTCAACTTATTTAAAGAAGACAACAACAAGATATTGTATCGTTCGCACGAATCATGGTAAGTATTATAACGTCTCCACGTCTCATGTAGAACAAGTACATAGTGTCAACTTATTTAAAGAAAACAACAACAAGATATTGTATCGTTCGCACGAATCATGGTAAGTATTATAACGTCTCCACGTCTCATGTAGAAATTGAACGAATTACGAAAGAACCCTAGTATTGAAAGGAAAGGTACAACATAGATATTTATAACCATTTAATGGGACAAATTATCTCTTTGGCCACAGTGTATGTAAGCCAGTAAAAAAAGTAATTATAACGAACTTCTCGTATCATGGTAGATATTATAACATTCTCATGTATAGTGTTAGATTTTATAACGATCCCTCGTCTCATGGTGGATATTGTAACATTCTCATGTATCATGAAAATAACATATCAACGTTCAATAATAAAAAAGTACCATTTCAATACCGGAAAAAAAAGATACATACACAATGTCAAAAACAATCAAGTAGTGGCTATTGGTATTATCAAAAAATGACAACGGCATAACCTTTGGTTGGGTTTATGCGTTAAGTTGGCAATAATACAAGACATATGCCAACAAGGATGTCTTAAACAAGACACAAATATAGCAAAAGAGACCTATTTGGTTTTACTAACTCTTTGCTTACAAAATGTTGTGATGGCATAACCTTTGGTTGGGTTTATGCTTTAAGTTGGCAATAATACAAAACATATGCCTACAAGGATGTCTTAAACAAGACACACATATAGCGAAAGAGACCTTATCGGTTTTACTTACTCTTTGCTTACAAAAAAGGTTTGTAGTGGTTTATTTAAGACCTGATTGGGTTTTACTTACTTAAAATGACCAAACAAAAACAAGGAAACACACTTGGTGTTACCAAAATTGCCACAAACACGAATGTTGTGAACTTTATGTTACAAATTTGATACAGAAGGCACCTAGAGACACAGGATGACTTAATATGAGTGACCTGGCTCGGTGTATTTGACAAGGCAAATTAATGCTTATTTAAGTCAAAATATAGTACATAATATAACAAATTGGGGTCAGGAAGTTGAGATCTTAAGATTTTACATACTCAATGTGACCGAAAGGTGTTATGTATGTAACATTGTTATTGATGAGGAGGACAAATCGGCGTTTGTTCTCCTTTACAACAACCTTTTTCAGAATTGACGTGTCAATATCAAATTCTGAAAAAACAACAAATTAGAGCAAATGGGAATGTTGAGCGCCATTCAATTTTTTTAGAAAAAACTGAAAAAACTTTAAAACAAAGTTATTGTAACTTTTTATTTGTTACACCTATGTAAACTTGAATCAAATGACGATACCAAACTGGAATTTACACACGCATTATGATTACAAGTTACAGGGGTAGAATATTCACCTCAATTGGGTGTATGTTGCAAAGGGGCCATTGTTTTATGTACGATGGAACCCATTGGAACAAATGTGAAGAACAAATGTGAAAGAACAATGTGAAGAACAAAGTGAAAGAACAATGTGAAGAACAAAGAACAGAAAAAATATTTACAAAACAATGTTGTACGTGACTTTTTGTGGTATTTATGACAAAAAATAGTTATGTATTTAGTGTCGTAAGTGTCAGAATGGTAACGACTAACAAATGATGTCCAGGGTCGACTCCGGGAGCATAAATTGTTCGGGAAGTGGAAAAAGTCTCTTGACTGGAATGATATCAGTTCCAGAGAAGATACGTACAAAATATTAGTACAATTTATAAACATTACACGGTGAGGTGTGACAAAGAAACAAAAATAACAAAGGGTTTATACAAAAGAGCATAATAGTACAAGTATTGGTGAGAAATGATTTAAAACCACAGTTGACACTTCTGTGTTTTTAGAAAAAAAGGTTACCTTGCAGAGGTCGAAAAAAAGCGAGTTTTTATATGAAACTAACGCATTAAGACATGCTATTTGTCTGCACGAGGGCCAAGTCTCGTGGGACAAAGGTAGAGCCAAAAGTTTGTTAGTTATGTGAGTGTGACCTAGTGAAGGTGGTGTCTATTGTGTCCACACTTCCTAGTTTGACAATATCTTTCACGTGATAGTTGCCGATGTGTTTCCCAGAGGCATCCGATAGGGTGTACACTACATCGGAGATTTTTCTCAGGACTTTTGCTTTAACAAAGCGAGGAGCTAGTTTTGCAGAGAAATACAGAGCACCTTGTGAGAGTGTGTTGTTGCGTCTCCAAACTATGTCGTTTTCCTTAAAGGTAACATGTTTCCTGCGTAAATTGTGTCTGTTTGCGACAGAGATTATACTGCCGGGTTGAAATTGCAGCCCTTTTATGTATTTCCTGTTGTAAAATGTTGCGTGTTTGATCAGGACGTTTTTGGTTTTGTTGAAAGGAGAAATATTCCTGTCTTTCAATTCCTTTTCTAAACTTTGCGTACTTCGAGAGCAGATGTTGGCTATTATGCCTAAGGTGTTGTTTCGAGGATTCATTTTGTGGCTAGTTGAGTTAGACATTGTGAAAAGAAAAAAGAATTGTCAGAGTGTTGTGGCTGGTTGTTTTTCAAAAAAAAACCAGGGGTTTACTTGTGATGGTAGGTGAAGAATTTTGTGAAATTTTTGAAGTCCCAGTATGGAAAAAAAAATGGCCAGCGGTCTCCTTGTGTTTTTAATGGGAAGGTCCCTGAGATTGTGCGTTTTGAAAAAAGAATTTCGAAAAATTTCAAAGTCCTAAATGAGTGAAGGAAATTTTTAGAAAAATTTCCAAGTCTTTGATTTGAAAAAAAAAAACGGCCAGGGGTCTCCTTGCAATTTTAGTGGAAAAGTCCCTGAGATTGTGCGTTTTGAAAAAAATTTTCGAAAAAAACAAATTTCCGAAAAAATTTTCAAAGTCCTTGATTTTTGAAAAAAACGGCCAGGGGTTGTCCTGGGATTTTGATGGAAAAGTTCCTGAGATTGTGCGTTTTTGAAAAATTTCCGAAAAACCAAATTTCCGAAAAAATTAAAATTTCCGAAAAATTTTCAAAGTCCTTGATTTTTTGAAAAAAACGGCCAGGGGTTGTCCTGGGATTTTGATGGAAAAGTCCCTGAGATTGTGCTTTTTTGAAAAATTTCCGAAAAAACAAATTTCCGAAAAAATTAAAATTTCCGAAAAATTTTCAAAGTCCTTGATTTTTTGAAAAAAACGGCCAGGGGTTGTCCTGGGATTTTGATGGAAAAGTCCCTGAGATTGTGCGTTTTTGAAAAATTTCCGAAAAAACCAAATTTCCGAAAAAATTTTCAAAATTCCGAAAAATTTCCGAATACAGATTTCGAGGAAGTATTGTTTTTTCTTTCAACAATTAATGGAGGGTTGTTTGTGATTCGTGACCAATTGTCTGAATTTAGGCAGAACCAGCTTTTGGTTATTTACACGCAAGCATCCCTTTCCCTGGACACGACAGGCTCGAGGCGGAGAAGGGCCGAGAGTCGGGGATTTACGTCAATCGCGAATCTCAATTATATGTAAAGGGTAAGTCGGCTTTCAAGACTTTTCTTTCAAAAAGGATACTCTACCCACCTTTATTACATATAAAGCGAAATTATCAGATGACAGAAGGGCGTTAGTTTTCCTTGTCTATGAATTTTGCAGAACGATGCTGGCTTATGGCTCCACTAACAAGGAATTTATTTTGTATCATGTACAAGATTTGAAATTGTTGAATTGTAGTTTAATGTAGCTCGTTTCCTCTAATAGTTGTACTCGGAAAGTAAACCTTCATGGTTAAAGATCACTATGTGATGTTTGAGATGTCCGAAAAGAAGTAAATGTTGGTTGCGCACCTTGTGATAGAATACCGGTAATTAAATTTTGTCGAGTGACGATTCGTAGAACTTGTAATTTAACACAGAATAGTTTTAATGTGACACGGTTGTTTTAGATTTGACGCGATGGTTTGTAGAACAGCTATGATTTATTGGAAGAAAACATAGTTATTCAATTGTTAATACAAAGCAAGACATAAAACACAGTGAAAGAGTTCAAGATTATTTCCAATTTGACCTCCCGATGGACGATTAATAATCAGAGAAAAAACCACGTTTGCGCCAGTGCTAAGATAATAAACACAATACATAACACAATAGTAAAAGGCACAAGGTATATTAAATGTCTCGAGAAATACAGGTTAACATGGATCTCCCTACTAACTCTCTCTACTAATTTATGACGACCAGATAAAGCGTGGATTCTACATGAAATTTACGAGAATTGAACACAAGAAAAAGGGGAAGGTTGAAAGCTTACGAATCGTCTCGATGAGGTAAGGGGCATCATGTTGAGCCAGAGGTACCCGCGCTCACAGGCGGCGGGTCAGTTGAGGCGGTGAAGTGCACTCGGGATTTTACGCGGGAACGGGACTCCATTGAGTAAGCCCGAACCGTAATAATAAACATGATTGTAAGTTTGATGGCGAAATGCATCTAGTAGGAAACTGGCACGAGATCGCGTCTGTTTCTATTATTACGTAATTCCGCGCGCTCGAACATTGTGAGCGTTTGTGGTTCGCTCTGCGAGAAACACACTGTTGCAATGACCGAGGTCCGCTCTCGACTGGCGGGGCTCGGCGGTGGCGGGCAGTGTTGAGCCGAGAACGCTCCCTGGGTGGTCTGTGCCATCACGCGGCGGCTAGCTGCGTTTTGTCACGTACGCCACGATCGTTTGCATGGGGAAAGCGAGGCTAAATTATGCATCTTTTTTATAGGGTGACTTGTATTACGTAACAGTACCTATAGAAATGTTTGTGTTGTGACACAAATAGACACTATCATTCAGTACCTATAGAAATGTTTGTGTTGTGACACAAATAGATAATAAGAGGCTACGTAGTCTACGTACTACTGTAATACAAAACACGACTTCCCAGTCCAGTTAATTCCTATCACGTCCATGACTAAAAGACGTAAGTACGTACGTAGGGAGGGTACATTAGTTCACTTTAAAATATAAGCATTTCGACTGTGTTTTGGTAAAACCCTTTAAGCCAGGGGTTCCCAAACTTTTCCAAGTCACGGCACACTTAGAAAATTTGAATTTTCTCACGGCACCCTAGTCATATAATATATATCTGTTGTAGCTATATTTCATATTTGTATGACTATGAAGAAGAAACCAGGTAAGAAAAGAATACAACTCGTATTTAAAATAAACAAATATTTGATTGGTAGGAAAACATAGGTGAAAATACAAAGAAGATATAAAAATATAATTAAAAAACCATCCACGTGTGTGTGGTTAGTGCGACGGGTGAGCCTGCTGCTCACTGCACAAATATTATTACAAAAACCTTCCACATACTCTCGAGGTGTGTGTGTTTAGTGCGACGGGTAAGCCTGCTGCTCACCGCACAAATATAATAACAAAAACCTTCCGCATACTCTCGAGGTGTGTGTGTTTAGTGCGACGGGTGAGCCTGCTGCTCACTGCACAAATATAATAACAAAAACCTTCCGCATACTCTCGAGGTGTGTGTGTTTAGTGCGACGGGTGAGCCTGCTGCTCACTGCACAAATATAATAACAAAAACCTTCCGCATACTCTCGAGGTGTGTGTGTTTAGTGCGACGGGTGAGCCTGCTGCTCACTGCACATTTTTTCGAATCGGGGAATAAGGCTTGATACAGCTACTCTCATTTCTTTTTCCACATTTATTTTCGAGCGGTTTGCTCTTTATAACAGCAACCGCTGAAAATCCAGCTTCGCACAGACAGTGACAAAGGGAATGAGGGCCCTTACAGCTTTTGCATTTAGAATCGGTAACTCATTTTCGACTGATACCCAAAACTCTGTAAAATCGGTACAAGCGCATTTTGTTTTCAGGCTGTTTATCGCTCGAGAGGTCAATGAGATTTTCTTCTTCTTGTGGAGCTTGGATCCACACAAACTTCTCCACTTGGTCTTTTGCCAAGTAATTTGCGATAGGTGATAAATAAATAAATAAATAAACTGTGATAGGTGCTGTGTGAAAAGGGTCAGCAAGTGATGTGAAACCTTAACATCACTATGGGCCATGTACTGTTGCAATATTGGAAAGCAATCTTTACCTCCATTATAACTTTGTTTATATTCCACAGTTGTAGTTTTTCCTGAGTGATGAAATCTTCTTTACGAATTTAATTTTGTGCGTGTTATGGCCCTGTAGAGACCGATTTAAAGCATTTAGTTTTTTGAATATGTTATGTATACCAGTTTCAGCAGAAAGTCTACATCCGCGAAATTGTGAATTTCTTGTCGCAGTTCAAACGTACGAGATAGTACATTGCCACGTGAGAGCCATCGCGAGTAGTACAAAAGGGACATGTTCTCGGCTCCCAAATCCTCGCTTAGTTTTATGAAAAATCGTGCTTTAAGTGGCCTAGTTTTTATGTAGTTTACCACATGTACTATACATTCTAGGACAAGATTCAGTTGTGGACTCAGTTGGGGGCTTTGCTGCGAATCAACGCCTGTAATCCTCCATAGCAACCAGACATTGACCAGTGCACACACCGATACAATTTGTCCACTCCAAATTATTTATTTATTTATTTATATATATATACGCCTAAAAAGGCTTTTACATAGAAGTGATACATGATGCAGTACAATAAGAAAATATGTATTATACAGGAGATATTGACAGTAAATAGATGTAATGTAATGGAAAAAAAAATAACATAAAGTAAAAAAGAAATTACAACAACATTAGATATAAAACAAATCATTAAAACTAATTTACCAAAGCTACTCCAATTTGTAGGATTCAACAAAGTGTTGATGTAGATTATGCTTAATTCTATATATGGAGTCAATAAATAAATCAATAACACCCCCATACTTGTTGCCCAGATCATGCATCCTATTGGTCAGTGAGTGTGTCTGATAGTTGGTCGAGTATGTATTACAGAAGAATGTTATATTTTGCCTTGTATTCCTAGTCGGCACATGTAGTTTAATAGTGGCAAGGATGGCAGGACTATCAATTAAGTTGTTAATGACTCTGTGTAACACAACCAGGTCTGAAATAATTCTCCTGTCAGACAGTGTTATTAGATGCAATTGATTCATCAAACTGACATAATTAATGTAATCAATAGGAATTCCGAGCTTAAAATTTACGTACTTAAGAAATTTGTGCTGAACTCTTTCTATATTATTGGAGTGAACTTTATATAAAGGGGACCAAATAGGTGAATTATACTCCAATTGACTTCTGACTAAATTATTTTCCGTCATAAACGTGTAAAGGATGTCGAACAGATTTTGAACCTTTGCACCATAGCAGTTGTATCAGTTGCTGTCCAAATTCGCTTCCTTTCATTTTTTCAACCATTGATCATTCAGATCCTGAGCCATGTGCTGAATTCTTCGATTGATGGTGTTGTTCGACAAAGTAATCTTCGAAAGTAGTTTCCCCGCAGATTCTCTGATCATTATATTAACTATGTCCACAGCAGCCGATGAAACCAGTTCCTCGGCAATAGAGTGGAGTTTTTTACACTTTTACGCTACTTTACATGCCACCTTGAATGAAGCCGGCAAGTCATTGTTTGCCCCTGACGCTTGCTTAGTGAGGACATTTTTTTGTTGGTGCAAATCTTTCAATTTTCTAATGAAAAAATAAATAGTCTAATATTATTTTATTTATTTTGTAAGTAAATAGTAAGGTGTCGCTTTAACTTACTTGAGTTCACGATCTCGGATGACAGAAATTTTGAACAGAGTATACACTGCGGTCTCTCTTTATTGTTGACTTCTATAGGAGTGAAGCCGAGATCCAAGTAGCTGTCTTGTATTTGCGGCATTTCCGCTTCCTTCCTCGCCCGCCACTTGTCGATGTATGATCAGTAGTACTTGCACTATTGGTTTTGTTTATCGAAAATCTTTCTATTTTTAGGAAATGTGACTGCCAGTGCGTGAACAAGACTCACACACTGGCCTATCTATGCAGGGAGCGTTAGCGAGATACTTCGACAACGCGACTTCCAGAACACTAGAATATATTCCCTACTGACTCAACTCACTCAACGCGGACGCTGCCAGCGCGGCGCCATTCCCGCATCACCTCTCCTGGGCCTCCCACCCAATCTATTCTATAAAATGTTTGTATTCATGTCAATTTCGATTTTTCATAGAGACATCAGGGGTGCCGCAGCACCTACTTTGGGAACCTCTGCTTTAAGCCACATTTTTTGGCGATGTTTTTTTTCATTGGTTTCATATAGAATAATCTTCGACGTACAAACCGGTATTTTTTGCTGATTAAGGCGTTTATATTACTGAAAACTAAATTTGTGCGTACATTTTTCTTAGGTTATTTCGAGAAAGCAATAGATAAAATTGATCAACGTTCAAATCTTTAATAATTATAAAAAGAATTCCAAAATTTAACATCAACATTACAAAAAAAAAAAAAATAATAACCACTTTCATACAAACTTCACTAGTTTTACGAATCCGTAAATATTCATTTTATCCAAGCCATAGTTGATTTGGACACGCGTATTTTAAAATATTTAGGTTAACAATCAACCTTATGTCGCGAGCGTTGATACATTTATGTATAATATAGGTGATATTATTATATGACGCGAATGTGATTGGTAGAACAAGTCGGGGACGCCCGAGGAAGACATGGCACGAACAAGCGAACCAGATACCTGGGGAGGGCCATGTCAACAGTCGGAATAACAGAAGAGTATTTATGAGATAAAACAGTATTCGTGGGAAGAGTTATAGATTAAGAGTATGGCATCCTCAACTGGGGAATGTTGTGAGTTCGAAGGTAGAGGGAAGTGTAACGTGCCGCAAATATCATGTATTATTTTTAGTGAATTAATTGTGAAGCAACACAAATTAATTATAATAAATTTATCTTTGAAGAGGAAGATAATAGTAATAAATCTATACGAAACATGAAACAGAACAATACAAAGAAAAATGAAAATATTAACGGTCTCAACTGGGAATCAAAACTAGGATCTCTATCTTACCGGGATAACGTCTTTAAGCACTCGATCATTCGGACCTAATTATGTACGTCATATTTGTCGGTCTCATATTTCAAATTCAGAATTAATAATATTATTTTTTATTTAATTATAAAATACATTAAAACATTTATTTATATATGATACATTAAATCACCATGCTAGGTGACTGCCGGTTTATTCATATTCATATACATAGACGAATACATATTCATACGCATATATGTGTACACACACATATATACACGTACAAACATATACTGATGATATTTGGCTATTGAAATTATTTCAATTGATAATTTATTCAATATTTTAGGAGCAAGAAAATTAAACTGTGCTTGTGCCGTTATCTTATTTATTTTCGTTATTTAGTGTTCAGACAGTTCAAAAGATAAACAATAAGTAATGTTAAGTTTAAATGTGTTTCTCTATTGATAAGGTAGAATGCTACTTCAGCGGTTTCCTGTAAACACAGGATTCTGTCAATGCTTTTGTTATTGTGTTAGTATGATCCATTTTTTATAAATAGCTTCCTTAAAATTCACTTCTTCTATTTTCGTACGCAAAACAAGACAGTTCTTACAGACCTAGCACGGGGGCCGAGCCGTCCTTTATCTGGGTAGAGATTAAAAAATTGCAAAGTCATCATATAAATTGTTCCACTGTAAATTAACTCAGACGAATATTTAAAACCGGAGTGTATTTTTCTTTACTGAAGTTACCCGAATTCTCAACAATAATATGTGTACAACAATACATTAAATATATACCATATGCAATAAATTATGTACAGTGACATCAGAAAGTATAAAATGAACAGGAACTCTAGACGGATATAAAGGTAAGAGATACAAGTACACGCTAAACTGATAAGTATAATTAGTATCGATTGAAAAAGTATGGTAGTATATCTGTACTGTACCTACATTACTTGGAGTTAAATAGATCTACTACATCTGCGTAACTATTACTAACTTCACGTGATCTAGGTATAAGCGAGTGTTTGAAATAATCAGTCCTTGTATTGTTACGTTTAAACAAAAATACGGAACGAGTAGCTCTCGTATGTATATGAAATTCAATGAGGTTTAGTAAATCCGGGCTGTCTATTAAATTAAAATAAATGCATTTCATACACGATATATGCACATATTCCACGCAGTAGGTAATGGATAATTGAAACCGAGAATAAGTAAATTATCTTGTGTAACGTGTTCGTCATTCTCAGAAGAAGGTACTTAGTACTTACTTACTTGCGAATTACGAAAACAGTATTATCATACTGAGATGAAATTGCATCCTGAGCTTACTCATGGTTCAATGCCACTGCACCCACGCCCGTATATTCGAGGGTTCCCTAGACGCTGCATAATGCACCCCGGTGCCTGAGAGATCGAGGGGTCTTAGCTGTGTTGTCTGGGTTCAGGGGTAGTTTACGTGGAGCTCCCATAAACACAATAGATTTCACCAAGCGCTAGTTTGACTAGTTTCTAGGAAAGTTCTCTGAACTTAGGAGATATCCGGATAAGCTGCGTGAAGAGTGATATTATTATAATACTTAGCAATCAGACCTCTAATGCAAGATTTCATGGAGAGGAGATATGTTTTTAAATGTTTCTGACTCTCACTCTTCGAGGGTGTTCTAGGCCATCATTTCAAATTATTGAGAGAGGAAAGGTGGATTTATATATTAATTTTGTTTAAATGAGAAAATCAATATTATTTGAAAGATTGTAGTCGAATTCAGAAGAAGGGAGGGTATTTTTTAAAGAGGGACATCCAAAAAAAATGTGATCTAAAGTTCCCACTTCTAGACCACAGTATGTAACGTCTGGAGAGTCAAGCACGTGCGTTTTATTAAGGTGAGAAAGAACAGGAGAATGTCCAATTCTCATTCGAATAAGTGAGAAAATTAGTTTTTTGTAAAAATGGGGGATTTGTTGAAACCATGGTTTTGATGTGATAGTCCTTTGTATTGGGGCATAGCAGGCTCCCTTGGATTGACTCTGAATGTGCCAATACTCTAACCAAGCATTATGAGATCTATCTTTGAGGATAGAAAAAATGTCAGAGTGGAAATGTGGTTTAGGAGAGTAACAATAATAGGGTTTAATTCTCCTTGTTTTGCCAAGAAATCCTCATTATCGTTATCCTCGATGCCAACGTGTTTAGGAATCCAAACCAGAATTACGGTTTTTCAAGAGCTTTGAATGGGAGATATCTATTTTGGAGGAACTGAGAGGTCAGAGAGAACAGGGGAATGTTAAGAAAGCAGAATTTCTTGCCAATTAAGAGAACATTACAAATACAAAGGAGGGCGGTCCATCTAACAGACCAATTGCCATCTCTAAAACACAGACGCAATGTGTATTTTAATGGAACCTGCTATAAGGAGTTAGCAGCATTGATCCCCAGTGCACGGGAGAGAAACTTGACGTACACGAGCGGAACACCCGTTTACAGTTGATGTTGGCTCCATGAGAACAGGCCATTCTTCGATTCGTTTTTATGTAAGAGAGCTCGTAAGTGGAACGAGCTACCGGAATCTGTTTTTCCTCATTCATATAATACGGGCCTATTCAACACCAGCGTTAATAAATCCCTTCCTATAGCCTCCAACTTAACCCGCCTAACAACTCTGCCCAACCGAGGGGTGACATAGCCCCCCTGCCTTTACTCCGTACAGACAGGGGCGCTTTTGTAAGGTGTCAGATAAAAAAACTAAAAAAGTTTTTTTATTTTTTTTTATGTGAATACCACACAAGAATTCCAACTATTAGGAACCAGTGGGACCATGGCACTCCATTCCATTCGGGGTATGTTGTGAGGCTACGGGAGTTGTGAGAGGAAGGAAATTGCAAATAAGAGTTATTGTGAGAAATGCACATCAATTAATACTCAACCTTCTTTCTATATCTATGTGTATATATACATATATATGCAACGAAGAGTGTCTGTTCCGGGAAGCGTGGCTGTTTTTTATATACAAATCTACAGTTTTATTCCAAGATTGACGAAATTTAGTCACACGTGTCCTCCAAAACAGGAGGAAGGTGGCTGTTTATATGAGATTTCGACAAACCGCCCCACCTTCTTTTCTCACTGAACGTTGAAAATAAGAGGAAAATTATCTACTCTCCTCTTAAAAACTCTCTGTAAAACCCGAGCGAATCCGGAAACTTCCGCTAGAATAATATGTTATATAAACAAGAGTATGTTTATGCTTATTTATAGTTTCATTCCGAGAATTATTAAATTTGTTCACTTAATCTTCAAAACAAGAACTGCAACTGTAACAAGTAACTGTCTAAATGAAATTTCATAATACCACCCCATAGCTGAATAAATCCCGGGCAGCGCTGGGATGTTCAGCCAGCTTACATGCAAACTTGTAGATACATTAGAGTGGATAATAAGTCTATACAAACTCAGAATTAGTGAATATAAAATACTACAATAATTACCAAGGGTTTAAGATTCTTTTAATAATGATTTGAAAGCTAGAGCTAAATTATGGAAACGCTAAAGGTTCAATCAGAATAATAGTTAGAACATTGTGAGTTAATTCGAGCGACAAATGAGTCCCCGGAAAATTGCAGGAAAAGTAAATTTGGCTGCGAGCCAGTTCCCCTGAATCCAGGTAAGGGAAAATAATGGTTTAATCTAGTCGTAGCAAGTTTAAATGCATCTAATGTACTATTAAGTAAGATATAAGTCCTTCTAGTTCAATTGCAGGAGCATGTAATGAGAGAGCTTTCTTATGTTAGGACAGTTTCATTAATTAGATTTTTACCGTTTATATTTTATCTTAACTGCAAAGGAGGAAAGCTGGGGATCAGATTTTCTCAGATTGAAAACGTATTTGAAAATATTATCTTAGAGCGATGCTCCTCGGCGAGTAACTCGGACTACTTACGTAGATGGCGATAAGAGTGAAATTTCCGGTTTAGACGACACAATACCATAAAATTAAGTCAGAATTTTAATGACTTAGGTGAAGAAGGATGTTAGATAATGCGTTTCCACGGAATCGAACCGCGTATGGAAAGGTAATATATCGTCAAGAATACCTGGCTAGCTCAAGCAGGATTCCGTGTTTTCAGTCCGTTTGTATTAAGAGAGAACATACGCCTCCTAGAAATGGGTAGAACAAAAGGGCTTCTTTGAAATAAAACACTATTATTGTGGTGCTGGTAAATGTCTTCATGAAGACCTATATTACAGCATTTTGAATCTACGCGTAGGAAAAGCTTAAATCTCTTTGTGGACGGTTAAAAGAATGAAAAAGTGATGTTAAATTACGGGGAAGAAAGCAGATACAGAAATTAATAGAATAAAGCATGGAACGATACCGCAGGTATTTTTGTAGACGTCCAGGGGGCAGGCAGTAGAAGAAATGAATCGAAATATACTAGTAATCAATTGAAAAACACTGTAGAAAAAATGAATCGAAATATACTAGTAATTAATTGACAAACACTTTTCAAAACACTGTTTAGCAAAGCAAGTCTCGAATTCAAAGCGGAGCACGTCACAACCTCTCGCAACCAGAGCTAAAATCCAAGAGACCTTTACCCGCCTGGACTTTTGGGGACCCGCGGCTTTGCCGCGCTCCCCCCCCCCCCCGGAAATGGTCACACCCACTTTAAACGCAGCCACTGGGTGGCCATATGAAAGAATTTAAAAATACAAAGTACTTGATTTTAAGAAAATATTACGGGGTTGAATGTTTTAATTTTAAGAAAGTTCATTTCATAACACTTCCCCGAAAACACAACGAAAAAACTGCCGTGGGAATGAAAGTTTTTTTGACTCTAAATCGCTCAAGACCCCTTTGACAAAAGCTACAAAAGAAGTCATCCACATAGAGATTCAGCATTAAAAACCTACGCCCAAAAGTTACATATTTTACATAGTGAAATTTGTGCACGACATTTCAAATTATTATTAATATTTATATATATTTTTTGGTAATACGGTGCACATAATCGTAAGAGCAACAGCAGCAAGTGATGGTATCGTAAACTCGTTCGTCATGGCGTAGATGTCTCGATCCCCGGCGGGAACGATTCAAGGAGAAGCGTTAACATGAAAGCGAAACATCAGAAAATATTAAAAAATGCAAATAAGCAGTGGACAATGAACGAGTGAGAAACTAATATTGAATAGTAAATATATTTGCACAAGGGAGCAGTATATAGGCAGAACTTCCCATTGTATATCGTGACGCACACACATATATGTTTTTATTTTATACATATGGCGAAAAACATACTAAAATCATTAATTAGCACTAAATAATCAATAAATGCTGAAAAACACACACGAGAATCAGTATCCACCTTTTAATGGTTCGGATATGCTTCCGTATGGTCATTGCTGAAAAGAAATAAAACAAAATGAACAATATACATTGAAAAACACACACGAGAATCAATATCCACCTTTTAATGGTACGGATTTGTTTCGGTGCAATCGGCGTCTACCTTTTGGTGTGTGTTTTTTTTTTTTTTTAATCAGCATATCTACCTTTTAATGGTCCAGATAGCTGTTTGAAGAAGAGCTGAAAAGAAATAACACAAAACAAACAATATACGCTGAAAAACACACACGAAAATCAATATCCACCTTTTAATACTTTTAATACATACTTTTTTTTTTTTTTATCAACAGAGTGCATGTCAAAAATTCGCTCCACTTAATAATACAAAATCTAAAGCCTACAAAACCTAAAATCCATAAAATTTATCTATAAACATGTCCCCGAAGATCAGTGTAGAGAATACTCGAAGTTTGTGAAATCTTAACGCTCTAATTTTACAGAATTTACAAGTGTTTCATTCAACTGTGAAGTGTCAGAGTGTTGTTGCCGAAATAATAACCTGTCATCTAATCACTGTAAACATACCTGTGCGAAAATAAAAACAAATAATACGAATAATCGAAGTTTGTGAAATCTTAACGCTTTAATTAACCAGGTTTACAAGTGTTTAATTCAACTGTGAAGTATCATAGTGTTATTGCCGAAATAATATCCTTTTATTCTGATCACCGTAAACATACCTGTGCGAAGACAATTTTATATTACTCTTAATTCCCAGTCAACCAAAAGCGGTCGATAGCCCAGTGGTGAGCGAATCCGCACATAGATCCGGAGGTCCCCAGTTCGAATCCTAGTAAAACTAAGTGTTATATCTAAATTATTATTTTTTTTCTGCAACATTATTTAAATAATTGTGAAACAAGATATACGAGTTTAGCAGATCATCCAAATCAAGGCGCTGATTTAAAGTACGAATTAACATCAAGTACCCACACTACTTACTGTGGCAAGTTAGCAATATTGCATACATGACAGCTGACAGGCGCAAATCATCGACTTATCAACTAAAGTGGTGAAGCGAATAAATAATAAACACAAAGAAAAATACGAATTGTACAAAACCAATTATTGTATAAAAAAAAATACAGTGTTCAAAAAATGAACCGTCCGAAAAAAAGACATCTGGACACAATGATGCCTCGGATTATTGGAGAAAATAGCGTCTCAATTGAGGATGCAAACGAAACCTCATCGATTGCGTCATCCAAAGGCTCGGATGATACTGAAGTAGAATATCCTTGCACCTCAGGGGTAGATGTGCTTAATGAAGCTCAAACACATCTGATAGCTCTACAAGATGTCTTGGCAGAGAAGCAGTCGAAGGTCTCAAAAGACCAGCAGCTGAGAATTGCCAGAAACGTGTCGGAAGTTTTAAGATCCGTATCTCAGCTGTTGTTGGAGCGCGAGACCATGCGTGCTGATCTGGCTACAGTGACTGCCCAACTGAGAATGACAGAAATCAAAGTACGACACGTGAAGAGCGAAAAAAGACAACTTGAACAAAAAATTATTCAACTAGAGTCTGATCTTGGACCTGTAATGCGGAGAGTAGCGGAGGCAACGGAGGCTAGCCTCTCATTTGCTGACATCGCCCGCAAACAGCCTAATGATGCTCACCAACCCCCTCCACTTACCCAATATGGACATCGTGTCGGAGCACCAAGACCAGGCGTTTGCGTATTTCCAACAGATGTAGACGCCACCAAGGATAGTGATGGTACCAAAAAAATTATCCAGGACATGATTCGGCCATCTGAACTAGGCGTTCGGGTCACGGGAATTAAAAAGATAAGAAATAAAGGTATCTTGATAAACACGGCAACCGCAGGCGAGCAACAAAAACTATTAAATGCACCCTGTTTCGACAAATCAAGCACAATTAAGGCCCGACTGCCGACCAAGCGATCTCCGAGACTAATATTTTTTGGGGTACCGCGGGACCTGACTGACGAAGAATTTTTAAGGATCGCCTTAACTGGGGTTCCCAACATTCAAGACATTGAGGGAACTATTGCGTGCTGTAAATTAAGCCACTTAGCTGGTGCTCGCACGGGAAACACTTGTCATCGTATCTATGAAATGCCAGCTATCGTGCGTAAAGTACTTATTGAACAGGAGAAAGTATTTGTGAACTGGACTGTTTGCCGCGTCAGAGATTTTATTGGCCTTACTGTCTGCACTAAATGTCATATGATTGGACACTCATACAAATATTGCAGAGATACTAAACCTACATGTGGACACTGTGCACAAGAAAAACACACCCGTGAGTCGTGCCCAAATGCAGCCATCAAACCAGTTTGCGCGACATGCACCAGATTTGGTAAGCCTGCTGACCATTCAACTGGAGATAGGGACAACTGCCCAGCTTACATAGCTGCCCTCAAGAAGGACCTAGCTACAATAGACTATGGAGTGTAATATACAAGAACACAAGTGCCTAACTATCGATGACTATACTCCCATGAAGAACTGTCTGCGAATAATGTATATGAACGCCAGAAGTATAAGAAACAAGTTTGACGAAATTGAGGAAAAGGTCAGAAGATTATGCGATACTGTTCATGTTCTTGTCATCACTGAAACGTGGCTTGATGTCGGAGAAGAAAAGTTCTTTTGCTTAAATGGTTTTTACAGTGCTTTTTCTTCTCGCCCAAATGAAGGAGGAGGAGGTGTGGCCATATATGTTCTGGATTCTATGAAGTGCTCTATCATTGAAAATTTTTCCAACGAAAATTCATTTTTAGGTATTAGTGTTTGCAGCAGTAATATGAAACCAGTCAACATTTATGCAATTTATCGAAAACCTAACCCAAACAACATGCACGATTTCCTAACACATTTTGAAAAAATACTGAACAAAAGCAGACAAGATACATTAATACTCGGAGATTTCAACATTGACACTTCCATAAACACACCTTCTTCTTTAAATTTTATCAACACCTTATTAACATACAATTTCTCAATACAAAATAAATCATATCCCACGAGAGTCACTGATACAAGCAGCACTATTATAGATCACGTTATATCAAACAGACAAAACATTTTAACAACCATATCGAATATAGATGACCCGCTTAGTGACCACAATATACTAATTGTTGACTTTAAGAATAATTTAAAAAAATGGTTTAATAATAGAACTAAACCACGCTTTACTAAACCTATCATCAACAGTATGGCGGTAAAATCTTATATTGCGACTAACAAATTTGCTATCAACTCAACTAAACCTGAAGACGGTTACAAAGATTTTAATGATTATGTCAAAAATGCATTAGAAGCAGGTAAAACTACACCCAACGTAAAAACAGGAAGGCGGCAACATCTAAATACACCTTGGTTTGATTCTAAACTTAATTTTCTAATCAAGGAACGAAACCAGCTTCACAAGCAGTGGAAACAAGACCCAGGTAATATTACTCTTGCAATACGTAAAAATAAACTAAGAAACATGATAACTAATTATAGGAGAAGTCTGAAAAACAAATATTACATCAATAGCTTTCAACAAAGCCTAACTAACCCAAGAAAAACTTGGAAAACCATTAACTCAATTCTGTCTAATCGTGTACATAAACCCACCAACACAATTGAATCTCTCATCGTAAATAATTGTGAAATTAGGGAACCCCGTGAAATAGCGTTGGCTTTTAATGAGTTTTTCCTGTCAGTTGGAGAAAAATTGGCAGCTGCCATTCCATCATTCCCGGATGACTGTAATACAATATATGTACAACCAAAGGCACGACAATCCTTATATATGACTAGGACGAATAAGGATGAGGTAATAAAGGTCATCTCGAAACTTAGGTCGAATGCAGCGGCAGGAATCGATGGAGTAACACCGTGCATTCTTAAAACCTGTAAAGAAGAACTAGCGGGGCACCTAACCCAACTTATCAACTTCTCCATAGGCTCGGGAATATTTCCAAACCAGTTAAAGCTAGCAAAAATTATACCAATTTTTAAAGAAGACTGCAAGAAGTGTATTTCTAACTACCGTCCAATATCAATTTTATCGGTATTTTCAAAGGTGTTCGAGTCAATTATCAAAGATAGACTGATAAAATACATCTCTAGCAACGATATCCTAACACCACAGCAATATGGCTTTCGGAAAAACTCCAATACCCAATGTGCCACCTTCGATTTCATTTCTAACATTCAGCAGTACATAGACCAGGGCGAATATGTGGCAGCTATATTTATAGATCTGAAAAAAGCCTTTGATACGGTAGATCATGAAATACTTCTACAAAAAATGGAACATTTGGGAATAGTCGGGAAATCTTTAAATTTGCTCCGAAGTTACCTAGCTGATAGATTTTGCCTTGTCGATAACGGAGGGAACCTAAGCGACGTTGGAAAAATCACATGTGGAGTGCCACAGGGCTCGATTCTTGGACCTCTACTTTTCTTACTATACATCAATGATATAACTAAATGTGGCATCTCGGGAAAACTTCAACTTTACGCTGATGATACTGTGATTTACTACCATTGTAAAAATCTGAAGGAACTTGAAGCTTTAATGAATAAAGATCTCGCAAAGCTGGCTAAATGGCTTCGATTAAACAAATTAAGCCTCAATGTTAAAAAAACACATTACCTTACTTTCGGAAAAAAAGATAACATGGGTATGAATATCATCCTTGGAAATGAAAAGCTACAACATGTTCAAGTAACGAAATATTTGGGGTTACTCATAGACTCTAACCTCTCGTGGAACTCCCATGTTGAGAATGTAAAATCCAAAATTTCCCCGATAACCGGTGTACTTTATCGACTCCAAGGTGTGCTCCCTACATCTTTACTGCGTGCAACATATTATGCAATGATCCACTCCCACCTGAGTTATCTAGTTAGTATCTGGGGAACCATTACCAAAAAAAAAAGTTCCGAAATACAAGTAATTCAAAATAGAGCCATACGTAATATATATAATCTGCCATGGGATACACATGTCAAAGATATATACTCACAGACACAAATACTTCCTTTTACAGTCCTGCCAAAGTATAACATCACAACTGCCATTCTACAAATAATTCAACACTCCTCACACACCAACACTAAGCCAGTCTTTAATTCTGACATACACCAGCACAAAACACGATCACAAAATCAAATACATTTATCATCATCTACTTACACGACCAAATTTGGAATTAACTCCTTACAATACATTGCACACAAACAATATAACGCATTACCTAGTAATTTAAAACTTCCGGCAACTAACAAAAAAACATTGACAAAAGATCTTAAAAGATATTTCCTTAGCAGTTTCATTAATGACTAACACAATCTTTCTCTGGTACTCCATAATAACACCTGCGTTTATTTATTTTAATGTATTTATTTTAATGTATTTTATTTATTTGCCTTGTCCTTTCTAATGTTGTCTTTCCCGAAATGAGTTTTATAAACTCATTGGGAATAATACATTATTACTTTGTTATCATTTTGTAATGTATTATCTTGTAATAAAATAAAAAAAAATAAAATAAATGGTACGGATTTGTTTCGGTGCAATCGGCTTCAACGTTTTAGTTTTTTTTTTTTTTTTTTTTTTTTAATAATAAGCATATCTACCTCTTAATGTTCCAGATAGCTGTTTGAAGAAGAGCTGAAAAGAAATAACACAAAACAAACAATATTCGCTGAAAAACACACACGAAAATCAATATCCACCTTTTAATGGTACGGATTTGTTTCGGTGCAATCGGCTTCAACGTTTTAGTTTTTTTTTTTTTTTTTTTTTTTTTTAATCAGCATATCTACCTTTTAATGGTCCAGATAGCTGTTTGAAGAATAGCTGAAAAGAAATAACACAAAATAACCAAAGCCACTTTAATCAGTATCTACCTTTTAATGGTCCAGATAACTGTTGTCGAATAGCACAACATACGAGTAAAATCAAAATCGTCCTCCTTTAGTGACCTACATATCACCAGAAATCTTGTAAGAATTGCTGACATAGGTATAATACGAGACGTATCTTTCAAATACTTAGTGCTGTGGACCTTATTTATTTGTGTGGAAAATCATTGCATCCATACAAAAAAAACCTCCCAAAATGAACAACACAAGAACAAGAAAACAAAATAAAAATATTTTGTCGCAAGTCATTGCACTTTGAAGTTTTCGTATACAATGGATTATAATGGGTTAGAATTTATTACATAATAATATATATACCGATATGGGCGCCATCTTGTTTATGGCTAACAAGCAACCCTAGGATCGAAATCACAAATAATTATTTTATAATTTTTTCAGATTTTAAATAAAGTTGGTGAAGTTTGCACCAAGTTTAGCAAGTAGGAACTGGGTACGAATCAGACACAATGTGAATGTCGTACTGTGTGTAGGAATATTTAAAGATAGTGTCGTGTATTTAGCCGCCTCCGGTTAATTACTCCGGAGTGACTGTGATGTTGGAGTCTGTATACACTGCCTTCGAAGGGGCCCCCTCGAAGACAGTGCCGTGTATTGTGTAGATGTGCATGTTCAATGAGTACTTGTACCTTATTTATCTGTCTTTGCGAATTTTTAAAATAGAATATTTTCCCATCCGGGCAGTCAACAAAACTGGCTTTCCAATATTAATCGCATTAGCCAGATTTCAAACATATATTTCCAAGAATCCAATTGGGATAGGTTTGCCAATTGTCGGTTTAAATTGTAGGAGAATCGGTCGGGGTAAGGATAAAGGATTCTGATTTCGTCATTTCCGGAGGTGATAAAAACTCTTTTCGCGGTCGGGGTGTTTATCTTAAAGTCAACGTTGAAAGATCTCCAAAAATCAGTACCAATTGCTGCAAAATAATGTACCTACCAATTTAATTATTTATTTTTTTATTTATTTATTTATACGCCCATAGGGCTTTTACATACATAGTTAAAAAAAAGTAATATTCTGAAGATTGCAAGTACACAAAAGTAATAGAAAAAATACATATAACCATATCCATATAATAACAGCAAGTAAATAGTACAAAAATAAGAATATTCCTACTCCTAAGTTATACAGACTTAAATTAGTTAATAAATAATGTAAATGCTAGGTAGTGGCAGAAGTAAACATGAGCCTTTGAGTTAGAAAGCTAACGAAATAATTATTGGTAGTATAGATATACTGCATTAGACTGGTTGTAGTGGCCTGCTAAATCGAGGGCGATCGGTCAGCCATTTTACATAGTTTATATAAAAAAAATATTGTGAAGATTCTAAATAAAGAATAGTAAGGCAATAATATAACATTAACCTTTAGACATATAAAACCAAGCAAAAAGCAAATCTAAACATGATAGTTTGTAGGTATAAGCCTGTTTTGTCAATTTTGAAGAAATAATTCAATAAGAAGTGCAATAGCTAGATGTTTATTGTTTTGATTTAAAAGTTCTAATATTTTGGTTTTAAATTTGGAAACCGATTGGGAATGAAGCACATATAGATTTCCATAGTAAAAATAATCCTTTCTCATTTGCCTACTCTATAGTACTATGTTTGATTTTATATATTTTATAACTATATACTTTTTATATTCTTTTTTTATGTATCTATTTTACTTTTAGGGAAATCAACAGTTTACAATGTGGTTCATTAATACATATGTAATTTACCTAACTGAGAAACCAATTACAGATTTCCTCAATATACTATTGTATTATGTAGCTAAAAATAGCACTTTACTTACAACAACTAAGAGATATTATGCTATTATATGCATTATGCTATTATATTATATAAATATTATGCTATTTTATTTTTATATTCTACTGTATTCTTCCATACTTCCTTATATTACTATAGTCACTTACATTATTTTATGTTCTTAAATATTCTTTAATAATATGTTATTTTATTTTATATTATTTTATATTCCCTCACATTATTTATGTTGTATAGAAAATCGACCACCATAACACGGGCATGTGCCTAGCATGGTGGTTGAAAAATTTCTCAATGCATGTAACTAATAATTTCATAGAATAAAGAAACTTAAAAAAAAATTATAAATTTAGGTGATAACGACGCTATGACTAAAAAATCTATAGTGGCGGTGTGTCCACTGCAGGTGACGGGCAGAGATAATAAACCTAACAAGGTTTGTTGACTTGCATCAGCCGCGATCACCGGAGACCTATAGGGTTTCATTGGTACTCCCATATTAATAAATGATGCGTATAAATTTCCTCCTAGGCAACTAACATTTGCCCTCGAGTCTAATAATCCCTTAAAGATCACATGATCACATGATGCCAGCGTCACCTTGCCGTGAAGAGGATTATTTGATTGGCCGGAAATTAGTTTTTTTTTTAATTCGGTATTCTAGGCGGCGGTCGGGTTATATCTATTCCCGCGGGGAGAAAACTTGACTGGGGTGCCGGATGGGGGGATATGTTTTCACGCTTATTTTCGAAACGGCGGCCACTGCCCGCCCTCATATATTTATATTGTTCGCGAGTATTGCGAAAATCGCTGTCTGAACTATTTTCCCGTGGTCTGCCGGTGGAACTGCAGGGCTCGATGAAGCCACGCTATTGAGGTAACTATTTCCTCCCGATCTCACTTCACGGGGCGGGCGCGATGCTTGTTTCTGGTAGCTCTCGAATATCGTGCACGCGATTTCTAAATCTTCGATAGAGCTACTGCTACGCATGGTCAACATACTAGCGTATTGGGGAAGGAGGCCACGTTTGAGAGTTTCCTCTAGCTCCTCTTCCGACATGGGCGATTCTAACATGTGGTTTTTATGACGCGTTTCAATAAAAAAAATCCCTAGCTGTCCTACGCGCGCTTTCTTCGTTTTAATCAACAATTTCCCGCAGAGCTCTCGTCTAGCGACGGTCGCCAAGCGTGAAAATATAGCGGTACGCATAATGCCTCCCTTAAAGCGAATTAAGGCGTCCATTTTATTAATTTTATTTAAATTAGCCGACTTAATTTCTTAAAATTACTTGTGTACTATTGAGACAAAACTAAGTAGTGAATAGATTCCAGGTACGCGCTTTCCCTTTTTTAGTTGTCCGCGGTTTTTCCAGTTATCATAAAAGGCTACCGGCTCAAGACGTATTTCTGGGAAGTAGTTGTTTTTACCAAAACCCAATTTTGCAATATTAAAATGAACACGACCTATAAAATCTGTTACTAACTTTTTTTAGGTTTTTTCCAGGTATCATAAAAGGCTACCGGCCCACCTTGGACGTATTTCTGGGAAGTAATTATTTTTCCAAAACCCAATTTAGCAATATTAAAATGAGAAAGAAACCTTTAAAATCTTTTGTCTTTAAATTTTACACGAATATAACCGCACAAGTAGGTACCTGTATTATTATGCTTTGAGTTTATTCTATAACCTGACTTTATATTACTTGAATGAATCCGAAACTACGCTCCGAAAATAAACACAGAAGTGTAGGAAGGAAATTATAAATTGTTAGGAAAACACGCGAAATTTATTTTATTTTTTGAACGCAAACCGTCGCAAGATTTAAATATTTATCGAAACTCTTATTATTTTTTTTTAAAGGACACTATGATTCTATGGCGATGCGTGCCAAACACGTGTGGGCTAAACGAAACGGCGCGAGCGTTTACAAAATGGTGACTGCCAACCACATGTGGGCTTTAAACACACTGATGCTATGAGTAAAAAAATGGCGAAGAATGCAAAACACGCGTTGAATTTAAACACCAGTTCGCGAACGTTTATTAAATGGCGGTGATTACGGAACACACGTGGCCTTTAAACACACTGACGCTATGAGTAAAAAAATGGCGAAGAATGCAAAACACGCGTTGAATTTAAACACCAGTTCGCGAACGTTTATTAAATGGCGGTGATTACGGAATACACGTGGCCTTTAAACACACTGACGCTATGAGTAAAAAAAATGGCGAAGAATTCAAAACACGCGTTGAATTTAAACACAGGGGTACCTAGATGTAGGAAAAACAATTATTTACACACATATATGCACATCACGACAACAATAAAAAGTTACAACAGGAAAGCGATTCTCTCAAATAAAGCCCCACGTTTCTGGGTTCCAGTGTTAGATAATGCGTTTCCATGGAATCGAACCGCGTATGGAAAGGTAATATATCTTCAAGAATACCTGGCTAGCTCAAGCAGGATTCCGTGTTTTCAGTCCGTTTGTATTAAGAGAGAACATACGCCTCCTAGAAATGGGTAGAACAAAAGGGCTTCTTTGAAATAAAACACTATTATTGTGGTGCTGGTAAATGTCTTCATGAAGACTTATATTACAGCATTTTGAATCTACGCGTAGGAAAAGCTTAAATCTCTTTGTGGACGGTTAAAAGAATGAAAAAGTGATGTTAAATTACGGGGAAGAAAGCAGATACAGAAATTAATAGAATAAAGCATGGAACGATACCGCAGGTATTTTTGTAGACGTCCAGGGGGCAGGCAGTAGAAGAAATGAATCGAAATATACTAGTAATCAATTGAAAAACACTGTAGAAAAAATGAATCGATATATACTAGTAATTAATTGACAAACACTTTTCAAAACACTGTTTAGCAAAGCAAGTCTCGAATTCAAAGCGGAGCACGTCACAACCTCTCGCAACCAGAGCTAAAATCCAAGAGACCTTTATCCGCCTGGACTTTTGGGGACCCGCGGCTTTGCCGCGCTCCCCCCCCCCCGGAAATGGTCACACCCACTTTAAACGCAGCCAATGGGTGGCCATATGAAAGAATTTAAAAATACAAAGTACTTGATTTTAAGAAAATATTACGGGGTTGAATGTTTTAATTTTAAGAAAGTTCATTTCATAACAAGGCGTACACAAATACATTCGGCGTGCGGCCCGGCGCTTTGGACGGACCTGCAGTCGAATTTTCCCTAGCAGACAAAGAAAATTGATCTGTCCACGGGGTGTATTTTAAATAATTCTGATAAACGTATTACTGAAATCTCAGATGTATCTAATTGAATCTTTCTGGAAGTCACTAATTCTTCGTGTAGACAAATAAAATCTGCATTAATAGTTGAAAAGCGGTTTACACATTTTTAAAACTGTTTTACGTAAAATAACTTAATGGAAAGATAATATTTTTATTAATCTTAAATATAAATAACTTATATCCCTAAAGGTGAGCCTCGAGCGATCCCCCGTTATTAGAGTCTTGTCTTGCCTTACGCTGATGGTGATAATGCTGACCACCTTAAGGTTAAGCGCGACTTTCGTTATAATCTACATGTTTATAGTTGTTATTTTATTAAAATAAGCTTTTTGCAAGTTACGCCTTATAATATTAAAATTAATTATTTGTTTGCGCCTATACATGCGCAATATGAATATAAATAAATAGTTTTGTCCGTATAAAGACTCAATTCTTTCAAGAAAGGCACACAAATACTTATTGTATGGGTGATTCAATTCAATATTATATTTGTATGCCTCTATTGACAAAAATAATTAATTATATTCAAATTACGCAAACAAATAATTCGTCTAAATATGGTAAAGCATAACTTGCGAAAAGCGTATTTTGTTAAAATAATTAAATTCACGCCATTTATGAACATGTAGATTATAACGAACGTCGCGTTTAACCTTAAGACCTGGACTCCACCTGCACTCCTTAGGCAAAAATAAAACTCATTGTTTCAAATACAGGTACACACACATGCGACTAAACGACTCCCACTAGATTTCTAGTCCAGGCCTCATGCAAAAATAAAACTCATTTTTTCAAATACAGGTACACATACATGCGACTAAACGACTCCCACTAGATTTCTAGACCAGGCCTGACGCAAAAATAAAACTCTTTTTTTCAAATACAGGTACACATACATGCGACTAAACGACTCCCACTAGATTTCTAGTCCAGGCCTCATGCAAAAATAAAACTCATTTTTACAAATACAGGTACACATACGTGCGACTAAACGACTCCCACTAGATTTCTAGTCCAGGCCTCATGCAAAAATAAAACTCATTTTTTCAAATACAGGTACACATACGTGCGACTAAACGACTCCCACTAGATTTCTAGTCCAGGCCTCATGCAAAAATAAAACTCATTTTTTTAAATACAGGTACACATACGTGCGACTAAACGACTCCCACTAGATTTCTAGTCCAGGCCTCATGCAAAAATTAAACTCATTTTTTCAAATACAGGTACACATACGTGCGACTAAACGACTCCCACTAGATTCCTAGTCCAGGCCTCATGCAAAAATAAAACTCATTTTTTCAAATACAGGTACACATACGTGCGACTAAACGACTCCCACTAGATTTCTAGTCCAGGCCTCATGCAAAAAAAAAACTCATTTTTTCAAATACAGGTACACATACGTGCGACTAAACGACTCCCACTAGATTTCTAGTCCAGGCCTCATGAAAAAATAAAACTCATTTTTTCAGGTATTTTCAAATACACATACGTGCGACTAAACGACTCCCACTAGATTTCTAGTCCAGGCCTCATGCAAAAATAAAACTCATTTTTCAAATACAAGTACACATACGTGCGACTAAACGACTCCCACTAGATTTCTAATCCAGGCCTCACGCAAAAATAAAACTCATTTTTTCAAATACAGGTACACATGCATGCGACTAAACAACTCCACGCAAGCAACTAAACTATATAATGGCATTTAAAATGAAATTAAAAACACAATGGACATAAAAAAGTTTAAAAACGACACCAAAATATGGATAACTAAACATTTAGGTGACGAAATTATTAAATTTTTGAATTATTAACACAACTTACCGAATATTTTCTTTTAATTTTTGTGGAAATCAACATACCTGAATATTAGGAAATCACGATGTAGCGCCCTTACAACAATCTACAGTCCGACCTGGAACAAGAATACCTAGTTGTGAAGAGAACTGTCAACAAACGTATTTTCTTGTATTTTTAAACGAATTATGAATATATATGTATTAGATTTTAGTATAGTAATATACTGTCCTGATAGGAACTTCTGTGAACAAAAGTAGATCTATTGTCAGTGCCAGCTCTGAGCCAAACCCTGAGTAAAAACTTCAACTGATATCAGCGCCTTGGCTCCTTGGCGCCTTGCCAAGTCGGCGCCTGGAACGGACTGCTCCAATTGCGCCTGGATAGAACCGGCCCTGTTTAAAAAAGCATGTTTCTGATTTTCTCTTATTTAACAGAGACCGGTCGGTGACCGAGTTGACATCGCGCTTGGGTCTCACTCGGGCGTAGTGTGTTCAATTCCTCGGCTGGCTAAGTCCTCCATCACAACACAAGCAACATTTTCAGCTTACTGTGGTGGTAGTAGGAGATTTTCAAATATTGTCAGGTTTTTCTTAACCCGGGAATGTTTGTCTTTTTTTTTTTAAATATAAAATAAAATAAAATAAATAAATCAAAACCAAAATCTCCCCTGAAGTCAAAAGATTTGTAATTGTGTACTTAAATACTTACCCACTTAATTATAAACCAAATTTTTTTTTTATTTCAATTAAATGTGTCCAAAGAAATTATTATTATATCAGTAACAACTTTCTTTAGGCGGGCAGTAACAAATTGAAAAATAATGCGAATAAAAAAAAAAACACTGCAACTTCACATTTCAAAAAATAATCTTTAAAACGGCCACCATCTTAAAGCGGAAACGGAACGTACAATAAATATACCGAAATACGATAATATGAACAATGGTAGAATTGAAACAGGACAGGTCAAAAAGTGTTTTTACAATATTTGTATATTGATGTTATAATGTATTTTTTAATAGCATTAAAGATTATTTTGAAAGGACGTGAACTGTTAGCTACCTTCCCGAGCATTTAAAATGGATGGATGGAGCGATGTTCAAATATTTTATGTTTTATTATCTCCAAACAGAGCCTCATCGAGCAGCGCAACAACATCGCTGTGTGCTTCACTTCATTTGCATTGCCAATGTTAGTTGCTTTTCTAGGCAAAATCAACAAGATAAATACAAACACAACTCTAATCCGTTTACAGGTTAGGTATGTCGTAAAAATTACGTATCGTGTTGTGTAATAAAAAAATTCTTTCCATTTCTTTTGTGCGAAGAAAAGCATAAAAAGCGTTTTTAAAAATCTTCGTTATTGATTCATCTTGTGTAAATTTTATTTACGGCTACAAATATTAACAGATTCCCGGAGAAAAACGTTTATATTCTTGTACATATGCAGGGTTTTCCAATAAGAGGTGTTATTTTGAATAGCCCGCTATTTCGGTAGATGTTACTTTTGAAGCTGTCATTTTTTGACATTTGACAAGTAAAAACTACGCCATTAATAAAAATGGAACGATACACGCTTCAACAACGCATTGAAATGATTAAAATTCACTTGAGTGAGTCAAATGCAAATAATCTTGAGTGATGAGGCCCATTTCCACCTCGGTGGCTTCGCCAACAAGCAAAATTGTCGCATCTGGGGCTCGGAAAACCCAAGAATTATTGTTGAAAAGCCTTTCTATCCTCAACGTGTGACTGTTTTGTGTGGTTTATGGTCCGGCGGAGTCATTGGACCTTACTTTTTCGAAAATGAGGCTGGAGCAACAGTTACGGTGAATGGATTGCGCTATCGAGAGATGATTAATGATTTTTCATGGCTGGAATTGGATGGTATTGATCTGGACAACGTTTAATTTCAAAATAACACCTCTTATTGAAAAACCCTGTATTATCATTCGACAGGTATTTATTTTGCCAAGTTTCTTGTACTAACTCTGACCCCCTGATTTTACTGTTATTGGAAAGTCAGGATTAAATGGATTTATTAGATAGACCACAGTGCATTATTTAAATTTCAATACCGCACAAAAATCCCAATCGTTTGGAGCCAGTGGAGCTATGGCATCCCCAATTGTGGTATGTTTTTAGGCACGCCGGGGTTCGAATACGCCACCTCTGAATTCGTTGTCGAGAGACTTACTCTTCGACAACGGAGGCCATCATCATTAAAATATACTTACCAGAAAGATCGCTAAAAGATTCCGAGAGTAGCCGCCTATAATACCAATGAAAGTATAGTCAGAAAAGGAGGGAAGAACCATTTTACATGAGGCAGAAAATATAATATCACTAATATTGTGATAGTTCGAGCTACAAGACACAGATGGCTCTAGAGTAGATAGGTAAATTTTAGAGGTTAAATATCAGGCGAGAGATTGCAACTGAGGGAATGATGATTTTGTCTCTCTGCCTGAAGTCCTGAAATCCCAACTGGATGGAAGGAGAGAGGATCCTCCGATCACCTCTCACTCCAGAAGATAGATGGAAACTTGAGTAGCAATCGATCGACGTGCACGAAAAATTTCCATCATGTGGGGCTTTAAAGAGTTGCCAGTGTGTGAATGGGGTGCGGTGAAAACCACAGAAAACGTTGTCAAAGAATGCCTGCTTCATTCATTCCCCGGCGGGATTCGTGAGGTCCACGGGCCCTAGACCGACTCAATGACCTTGATTTTCCCCTCTTACCCCCCAACATGCGAAAGAAGAAGAAGAGGTTATAGACTTATCCGACAGAGGTAGGGTCACCCCTCCATGATGGATACTTAGGTACGGGGTTTCGAAAATCAGAGAGATTTCGAGAGCGTACTTGGTAGCTAATTACCTATACACTTGTTCCTGATTATCAGAATTGATAGTCTAAATAGTGTTTTATTCTGAATAGTGATTTACTCATTCTTTCAAGAACATGTTCACAACAACAATAAAGCAACCTCTGTTCGCCGGAGCTCATCTCCTGTTTTCGAGAGTTTTTAATGTCGATGAGTCCTGTTTATTTCTGATGCTTCTCGCCACAGATGTAAAGCGCGAATTAAGGACTCAAATAAGTAAATATAAGGAAGCAAAGCAATACAGTTTTTTTATTCATAATTCGTAATAAATATTCAAAGAAATAATAAATCTTTTAATAAATAATCTTTCTAAAAAATGGTTTAGCTTTAGATTGGACATTTAGATGTTTTCATTCGACTTATTTTGTTTTACTGCGACGCAAAACTGAAATTCATCTATAAAAAGTTTTATGTAATTACATTTGCCTTTTTTGCGTCACATTATCCCATACAGTAAAAAAATAATAACTGATGAAAAGTGGCCATATATTATTTAAATACGAGCCATAAACACAATTGGGCAAGTTAAGAGCCAAACTTTTCCCGTTACTTCGTCGGGATAAATAAAGAATATAATAATAATGTCTTATTATTCTGGAAACGCTTGGTTAAGTTCATTCTGGGATACTCAAGTACCCTCGGAGGGAAGAGTCGCTCTAGTTTACTTTCTTCAATTCTTCTTGGGCGCATAATCAGGTAGCGCAGATAGCCTTCAAGTACTTATAAAGCTATTATCCACCCACTACCATGCTAAGAGATTTGTATGTTAAAGGAGGAACAACAATCAAATTTAATACAACAACAGCGCAGCGTTGCTAAAATTTTCAATGTAGTTTGCATGATTGTAGACGACGGGGTTGGGAATTGCTCGAAATGTTGCTTTCAAAACTTTTAAGACATTTTTTTTATCAAACTTTAGCTCCACACTGGAGGTCCTGAGGAAAATAATTTCCCTCACGGCCTATATCATCTTTGGGGATGCTGTGTGGGGCATTTTTAAGGGAAAGGAAGGAGAGGCAGATCTGGCAAGGAAAAGGATATGAGGCATGGGTGGGAGTCTGTGAGACAGTAAATACAGGAGTGACGGACGTTTTGATTCATCCCTTCCACTGCGGTGAGAGAGAGTTCTGCTGGAGAGGTAAAAATATATCCCTCAATCAGTCTCTACAAATCCGGCCCGCCGCCAAGACCTAGACCTCACCACATATACTCAAGAACTCCTACTAAGTCACCAAACATAGCAAACCAGTTGGCAGAGGTGTTGGTTATCGAATGAATAGTTCCCATGGCGGCGGTACCCATACCCGCCTCCCAAATTGAAAAATTACCTATGTTTGGAAATTACCTATCAATAAATAACATTTATTTATGGAAACGTAGTCAATTAACATTATTTCTACGCATAAGAAACAGAGATGGCAATGAAAGGAGAGCATATATAGAGAGTTACAAAAACTAATTATTAAAGTAATTTTGAAAAAACAACCAACATTCTCTTCAGCATCATTGTTCAAAATTTTCGAAGTACCAAAAATTGAAGACCTCTATAAAAAAGATGCAATATTACAAATATATAAAGAAACTGTAATAAAAAAACTTAAATTTAACTCATCCTTAAGGCATAATTTTAACATCCAAATTCCTCTATTTTCAACATAACAAATGCACAATAAATACATTTACAAAGGCATAAGATATTTTAATAGTCTTCCCAAAGAAGTGAAAAAAATACCAGATTTTATTTTATTCAAAAAAAAGGTCAAATTTATCTTTAAAAAAAATTAATATCACCTTTCAAATGTTATAACTTCAATTCATGTTACAACCAAAATTAACGTCACAATCCTCTTTTAAGTTTATATTTATTGTAGGGGAGCCAGGGGCTTGTTGTAACGGGGGTAAGTAGTAACAGCTTAATAACTCAGCCGGTTTCAAATATTTTGTTTCGATTTTGAACTCAACATGCCCTTTAAGACACGGCTAACGACGTAAGCGCAGTCAGTATAGTGCGGGAGAGCGCCGTGACCGGTTGTCTGCAGGAGTGCATTTTTTACCAGGTAACCTAAAAAATATTATTTCGTAAATTTTGATTTCAAGATCACACTGTGTCAAATTGAAAAATATTTCTATTAAATTTTGTTAAGCATTTATTAAGCCATCGTATTATGGTACTTTCACATAACCAAAGCCAATCATTTTTTTTTTATAAATAAAAATTTCAGTAATTTCGGCTTGGGGCTAGTTGTAGCAAAATTTAAGGGGCAAGTAGTAACCTGTTACAACTTGCCCCAAGCCTGCACATTAATGTTTTTTTTGCATTCGCTATTATTTTATTGGTTTATATGTTATTTATCACGTTTATTGTTGTAGGTATATCAGGATGCGGAATTATAAAAGGAAGTCAGAACGAGCGTCAAAGTCTCAAGAGACCTATGAACAAGCTGCAAAGGAAGTATTAGACAATGGCAAAAAAATTCGTGAGGCAGCTGCATTGTTTGAGCTGTGTCATGTATCGTTGTTTAGATACATAAAAAAGAAGAAGAACAATTTGCCTCTTGCTGTTGGTTATACCAAACCAAGGCAAGTGTTCTCACCAGAGCAAGAAGAGAAAATTACCGCTTACCTTTTGAAATGTGCAGACATCTTCTTTGGATTACTTCCATCCGAAGTAAATAAATTAGCTCACCAGTGTGCAGTTGTTTACGACGTTAAAAACATTTCTGCGTCATGGCACAAGCATAGAAGGGCTGGAGCTGATTGGTTTACCAAATTTATGGAAAGAAATCCAAGACTATCACTCAGAACACCAGAAGCTACGTCACTTAGCAGAGCCACTTCCTTCAATCAGACTAACGTGAGTGATTTTTTCCAAAAATACGAGTCGATTCTCCAAAAGCATAATATGAATGCTTCTCGCATTTGGAATATAGATGAAACAGGAGTGACCACCGTTCAGAAGCCAAGGAAAATTGTAGCCGCACGAGGTCAAAAACAAGTTGGAGCCATGACGTCTGCTGAAAGAGGAACGCTTGTGACTCTTGTTTGCGCTGTGAACGCAGCAGGCAATAGTGTTCCTCCCATGTTCGTGTTCCCGCGGATCCGTTACACGAATTTGTTCATCCAGAGTGGCCCACCCGATTGTATTGGAGCTGGCAACAGTTCAGGCTGGATGACTGAAAATGAATTTGTAAAATTCATCGAACACTTCATTCAGCACGTAAAACCAACAGAAAAGGAACCAGTTCTTCTTTTACTGGATAATCACATTTCCCATGTCAACATTGAAGTGATAAAAAAGGCCAAAGAAAACCACATTATTATGCTGTCATTCCCGCCGCATTGCTCGCACAAATTGCAGCCTTTGGACGTGGGTGTGTACGGTCCGTTCAAAAACTATGTTAATAGAACACAAACTTCTTGGATGGCGAGCAACGCCGGGAAAACTATGACCATTTATGACATTCCCGCAATAGTCAGGGATAGTTTGCCACTGGCTCTAAATCCGAGCAACGTCATAAGCGGTTTTAGAGCAACTGGACTTTGGCCGTTGAATCCAAACGTCTTTCAAATATCTGATTTTGCTGGTTCTTTTGTTACTGATCGTCCTAACCCTACTCAAGAAAGGGTAGCAGAACAGGCTAGCTTATTACCAAGTGATGTTGATTTGACATTAGGCCTCGAAGACGACGAACTTTTTGTATCTGTGCCGCAGTTGGATATAAGCGTTACTGAAGTGATTAACCAATTGACTGGTGAAATACCCGCTGAACCCATCCCAGGCCCTTCAGGCGTCCAAAATATGTCTACCGGTTTTTCACCTTCAAAGATCAGACCTCTGCCTAAAGCACCACCAAGAAAAAAAGCAAACAGGGCTGTACGTAAGCGAAAGTCAGCTGTTTTGACTGACACTCCAGAGAAGGAAGCTCTGGAGAAAGAATTCGAAGAAAAAATGATAAAAAAACAGAAACAAGAAGCTAAAGCAAAAAATAAAGGAACGGGAAAGGGCAAAGGTAAAGCAAAGGCGAATAGACCTGAAAAGACCAAGATTGATAAAGTGAAGAAAAAAGTTTTCAATGAAGACTCAGATTCTGAAGAATAACAGTGGTTATGTTTTATTTGCTGAGAAGAATATAGCAAATCAGATAAAGAAGATTGGGTCGAGTGTATGATCTGTAAACTGTGGTCACACGTTAAATGTGTAAGAGGTGATCCTGTTTCGTACATTTGTATAAACTGTGAATCTGATGAAGACGAAGCATAAGCAGCGAAGGTTGAGGAAATTAGTTGTTTGAATTCATTTCTTTAAGCTTTTGACCAAAAATAATGTAAGATTTGTTTGTTTTCATTTTTTAAAGCCCATGTAGCATGCCACATTGATTGTGATAGTTGAGTAAATACAAAAATTAAAGAATTCTTATAAAAAATTGTTTTATGTCGATTATAAGTGCAAATTATAAAAAATGTTTTCACTGATGATTGAGTTTATTAATAAGTTTAATTAACCTAAGTATATGCTATACGAGTCCAAAGATGACTATTGTTGTTAAAGAAAACGATAAGTATTCACCTCATTAGTTCGTAAGAAATACAATTGTCTTATTATGTGTTCGTTGGTTTTATAATACAAGCCTTAAATAATGAAACCTGTTGTTTTAATATGACGTTACTACTTGCCCCACACTAGTTACAACTTGCCCCAAAAACGGGGTAAGTTGTAACAAGCGACTTTTTCCACAAAAAGTGTTATAAATACAAATTTATTATAGATTCGGGAAAAAATATAGGAGGAATATATTTTCAAATATATGATGACTCATTTAAAAGCTTTTTTCAATTAAAATACTCAATAGTTTAGTCACTCCATCGAAAGAAGGAAAAAATGTTACAACTAGCCCCTCTCTCCCCTACTGTATTTATGTTAATTACTGATATAAACATGAAATAATTGTGAAATAACTCCTACGCCAAGCTCAAGAGCTAGCACTCTTCATTGGAGTAGAAATTCAATAACATATGTTTTTCACTATAACCTATTATTACCTAATTTTATGTACAATGTAACAATGTTATAAGTTAAACAATAAAAAAAAATATATATATATATATTATTATATATATATATAAATGATGAGCAATGAAAATATACATATAACATAAAGAGTACAGTTGGAATACAATTAAAAGTGTTACAAGACAGTTACAATTACAATGCATGGAGAAGGTTTAAGAGGAAACCGGGTGGTGTTTTTTCCATACAAACGTATTCCTCATTTCCCTCTCTGGATTTTGACAGTAGAGAAAATATTTTTTTTACATAATATGAATATTGACCGCAAGCGTGTCGGTACGTTTTGATTTTTTTGATAAGTTACTTTTTATAGGAGTTATAACCCTTATAAAAATTGTTAAAATTGCCTTTTTTTAACGCCATCAACAAACGTTCAGTATACAAATAAGACGATGTATTTAAAAAAAAAAACAAAAAGTACAGACATAGAATGTTTTCTTCCAATACATTTGGTAAAAAAAATCTTGGAAATCGGTTCAGTTTTGGAGTAGAAAAATGAGGACTACAAAACCTCGATTTAGACAATTTTATTTAGGTATTATCAGGCTGAGGTGCATGTGTCCCTTTCTCTCAGTATTCGGGGGTGAGGGGGGGGGGGGGGAAGGGTTTTGTTGAATACGTATACAGTCAATGAAGTGATGTGACATTCTCAATAATTATATCGATACACTAGTCCACTAGTGTTGTCATGTCCCGAGTTATCGATGTTTTTTTAAAATTATTTTTCTGTTTGGTGACTTATCTTGAGTGTGCCAATACTTACCGAGCTTATTTACTAAAGTTATTGTGACAAATTTAATTTGTTTACGTCAAATAAATTAGTGGAAAAAAAATTGAAAAAAAAAACACCTGTTACAGACAGACCCCGAGATGATTCCGTTCCGTATTGCCGAGTTGGATATGGAACACAAAAATTAATTAAAATATTTTTTGATAACTTTTGAAGGTTGTACTCAACATAATATTATCCCTTTATAGGACACTTTTTTTAAGATACAACTACCGAACCAAAAAAAAACTTTTATATTTGACTAAATATATTGTTCTAGATTTTTTTTTCAAAAAAATTATATTTTACAAGAAAATGTGTGATGGTAAGTACATACACCACTGATCGTTTGATGGAATGCTGGTACAGCGTATGTTCAGTGGTACATGCATCTACCACATGTTGTTGAATCGATTATGTTATTATAATATCATATTATACAAATGAATATTGAAATCTATGTATAAGAGGCACCATATTGTTTATTGTGCTACATATTAGGTACATACACATAACTAGTTTAGTTTTTATTTAACTTTTTTAATACGTTATATTATTACAGAAAAATGCACTTTTGGGAATACCTCCTACATCACTTGACATTTTCAATCTTCTTCAATGATCTAATATTTTTTTGTTTTTAAACGCTTTATTGTAAAAAAATTACTGTTTAACACTCCCGCACCGGACGGGGGGAATACACTTACACTAACGAGAGTTTTATGCTATATCTAAGTTGTTTTTTACACCACATACTCTGTAATTTAGTTAATCCTAAAAAAACTATTTGGTTATCGATCTGCATTTAAAAAATATATATTTTATTTCTAGTTTCTTAGATATTAAATAATTTGTACAAAATTCCGGCAAAATTCCTGTCCCCTGCCCCGCACCTCAGCTTCGTAGCATCGGCTAAAATTCCCCCGTCCCCATCCCCACTATCCGCTCACCACCGAGAACGATCCAGCGAGCTACGAACTGGACCGTAAAAGTTGCATTTTATGGAAAGGGCTAACTCCCGGTCGCGTACACTGCACTACTGGTATTTCCTTTTGCGATGCTAAAATGATCACTTGCCGGACAAAGATCGGCCTGTCTAGCTTGCATCCGGTAAATGTTTCATGTTTAGAGACAACATTAAAATTATATCTGTCTCTGTTTCTCACATGGAAAAGAAATCGGTCAGAAAGAGACACATATTTTGTATACATTTTTAAGTAATTTGAAGGAACTTGAATAAAAACAGAGTACTATATGGTTAAAAAGTCTATCGCAAACGTCTGTTAAATTTTATATTGGGTTATAGTTGCTAATTCTCTTAATTTTCGTGGTAAATAATTCTCTGCAAAACCGGACTAGTTTCGCCCTGCTATGGGCATCTTCAGACTGGTAAGTAGTTCATTCACACCTACTTATGAAATGGTGTTTATAAATTAATATCTATTTCAGGATTGTAAAATATTTATTCTGTACTTTTAATATTAGAATTTATGTAATCAGTCGGCATGTATTTATTGCAGTTTCTTACGGCATATTTACCAATGTTTTAAATTAGATCATAAAATTCTATGGTTTTAATTAATTTGTGTGAAAGCCGCACAAGAGCCCCAACAGTCCCATCCAGTAGAACTATGGCATCCCCAATTGGGGTATTTTGTGAGGCTGAAGATAGTGGGGATGGCGAGGGGGAGGATATGGGTAAGACAAAGGTGGAAGTACATGCATATTCACATCTAGTTACCATATAGGCTTAAGTCATTTCAAGCAACGTTTGGATTCTACATGGTGGTCTTTCACTAGGGCGATACTGAAAGCATCTACCGCCCTGCAACTTGATATTATATATTTTTTTCTTTCATAAATATTACAGCATCCGTTGTCGAAGGGTAAGGCTCTAGACTAGTAAGCCGGAGGTCGCGGGTTCAAATCCCGGTGTGCGCAAGTAAATTTTAATCTTTGTGATATTTCACAATTTACTGACTAGAATTCATTTAGGTTGTTGCTTGAAATAACTTTGACCTTGTTTGGTGACCAGTACTGAATAGCCAGCTATTTCCCCAACTTCCTCTTCTCCATCTTCTTCCCCTCTCCACTACCTTTAGCCTTACAAAATACCAGTACCGGCTCGTGACTTTTGGGTCTACTATTAATTGTAATATTATCACTCTTTCAAATTTTATTTGATTGATTTGTGTTATTTCACAATTAATTAATTAAAATAATATATAGTCTATTTGCGGCACGTTCTAGAGTGGAAGATACTCAGTATCGCCCTGGTGTAAGACCACCATTCAGAATTGAAACGTTGCTCCAAATGGCTTTAGCCGTGTTTAGTGACTAGATCTGAATAGCCAGGTACTTCCCCACCTTCCTCTTTCCCTTCCCCACTTACCTTCAGCCTCACAACATCCCCCAATTGGGGATGCCATAGTCTCACTGGCTCCAGACGGGAGCAGTTGGGACTCTTGTGAGGTATTCACTATAAAAAAAAAAAAAAAAAACTCTAGTACACCTAAAAGTTCCGAGCCGCCACTCCAACATACCCCATTTGGGAATGCCATAGTCTCACTGGTTCCAGAGGATTGGATAGGAGCAGTTGGGACTGTTGTGGTGTTTTATATAGAAAAATCAAAAACAGGAATATCTGAGGTTACAGTAAAATATAATTTACTCCACGTTTAAGTTCTAAAAATACCTTTTTTTTCACTATATTCGAAAAATTCGTTGTATTTCGAACCCCTCGACATACAAACGAACCCATTATTTATGGTAAGGCAAACACTACGATTTGACCCTAAATGTAAATATACTACATAATATCATAAATTAGGAATTATAACCTTCACTAACATCTAAATATTCCATAATATTCGAAATAACATCCGTACCTAGTTTAGTAGTGGTAGGTTTTTAAAACTTAAAAATATGTATTTATAAATAGATCCATCATTTACGGACCACCCTGTGCAACAAACTAGCTACGCTGTAATCGCCAATCGCCAGTCGACATTCAGAATCGAGGAGTTATGCTCGTTATCGGCCCGCCTTCCCTGTTTTGTATGGAAAAAGGCGCATTATTATCTAAATTCATTAGAATATTAACTACGACTTTATTTATGAAAATATTTTGATAATGACTTCTGAAACACTTCGAATATACTCCCCCCTAATTATTACTAAAACAAATTACACAATATTATGCCATTAACATCCTTTAATAAGCAAAACAAATTGGGGTCTCTAGTGACCCCCCTTCGGATCTTATGTGATTTTTTTCTCTCCGGGACGAAAAGGTTAACATCTACACAATGAAATTAAAACAATTTATGGTCCAGACCTTTCCCTCGCCGGTAAATTTCTTGGTATGCGACCGTCAATTATTTCTGGTAAAAGGCATTGGTGGTAGAAATTTTCTAACAGTGGAACGATTTTTTGCCAGATTTCATCGTCCCTCTCAATTTTTTCATACAGCAAACCTTTTGGACTCCACACAACAAAATAACAATAATTACGACGAGTAATATGTAACTGGCCTTGTACTTGGTAGAAGTAATTATGATTCCGTTTTAATGTTAAAGAATGGTCTTCCAATTTACAGTAATCAATTATCTCCCTCTTCTGGTGACATATTTGCTATACTATAAGGGCATTTAATTTCAATTATAGAATCCTCACTGATAAGGCCATCCGGACTTTCCGCTAAAAAGTTTTTGGTTTTATCGATAAATAGCCCACAAGCGGATACCTGCAAACTTGTTTTTTTTGAAAATTGCTCTATTGCTAGGCTTTCATTTTCTTTTCCATAATTTGTGGCCATAGTTCCTTTGAATTGTGAGTACAGTAAAGAGTTTAATACTCACGTAACTGAAGTTTTTTGCCGAAGCTTATATATTTTTCCAAAGTTAGACGCCGTTATCCGCTTACGTCTTTCAAATGCCCACAGATTGGTATTGCTTTGGCCTACCGTATTCCGTTCGAGCTCTTCCTTATTCGTTGAAGATAATTCTTTGAGAAATTCCTCTTTTTTCGGTTCAAATATTTCAGGTGGCATATCTGGTTCTAATTCCAATTGACCATAATTTTCATCGGGCCCTGTAACTTTTTTCTTTTTTCTGTCGTATTTTCATTATACTTTAGTTCTTTTTTTCGACACATTTGTGTATTCTCCTTTGAACGTCGTTTTCTCTCTATAAAGTGCTTCGTGTATTTGCCGGGATTGTGGCCTTGGATTTTCTTTTGTATTCTTGAATGGGTTGCCAATTCACTATTCCACGAAGCTACTGCTCCAAAACATCTTGCTTGGTAAGATCCTCTTGTAGTAAAATTTACCCTTTTTCCACCTATAAATTTGGCGATAACGTTGTTGAATTGCTCCACAGTGTTATTTGTCACGTCAATAATAAGACTTTCTGCATTTGCTATTAGAGACAATAAGAATTGTTGGATATCAGTCCATATTCCACAATCTCGAAGATCGCTTACTAAATTTGGATCATCAGTATACTTCTCCGGCTTGCAATAGTACGATGCACAATTTTTATGATCACCAAACACATGATTTGCGGTATTTTTTATGTCCATTTTCAAATTTTTTATTTTATCACTTTGTACTGTGTTTTCTTGCTCTTTCCTGTAATTTACTGCTCCAACTACAGCTCTTCTCATGCGTAAAACGTTTGCTTCAACCTTTTTCCTTATATGAACTGGTACAAAGCTTTTAGCGTTGTTGGTTTTTTTTCCAAGTGCTTTCATTTTGTTGCAAAAATTGCGGAGTAAGTGATTTTTGCACTCTATTTTTTGTACTATAAGGTTAGGACCATATGGCATTTGTTGCATTATTTTTTTCATGATGCTGGAGTCGTCATCACCAACTAGTTTGTTAAATTTTATGTGTGCAGCAACCTGTATACACGCACCCACAAGTCTCATTTACTTGTGCGTGTGCAGAAGATGAGCTCGGAGCAGGCAGTCACATGTATATAACTACGCACAAGTCGCGATGTAACTGAGGTGATGAGCGAACAGCAGGCGCTCTAGTTGCGAGTTGCGACGTGACTTTTTTATGTGAATACCGCACAAGAGTCCGAACTGCTCCCGTATGGAGCCAGTGAGACTGTGGATTCCCCAATTGGCGACTTAATTGGACTAGTATTACAAAACCCTGTAAGCTGATAGCTGATTTGGCCGTAACTAAGTCGCCGCGTGTATCATTATTTCTCCAGACAATTATTTTATATTGTATTTAATTAATATTCTTTTTAATGAATATTATTTTTAATATTGTGAAACAACATAAATTAATTAAAATGAATTTACTTGCGCACGCCGTGATTTGAATCCGAGACCTCCGGACTCGAAGTCGAGAGCCTTACCCCTTAACCACGGAGGCAAAATAAATGTATCTACGTACATATTTGTAGTAAGTAATAATAATAATAAAGTTAAGTACAATACAATATTAAATAATGTAGCACCTACACCACCTACTGGCACCTACTTAATTTTTGGAATAAATGAATAACAGTAAATGAAATAATAAGAACTGATCGCGATAATATGACGCGAAGTCGCTATCGGGCGCGGCGCGACGATTCGTGCTTCCAACACCTGCAGCCACGCACACACACGCATTGGGGTTCACCAATACACCGATAGCGCTTTTGCTGTCCCCGCTGAGATGAACGAAATAGAAATAATTTTTGAGCCAGGATAGGCCAGACAGAGAGGATAGAGACAGCACAGAGACAGGAGAGAGAGCCACAGGAGAGAGATCAACCACAGAAGTCGTTTTTGTCTGGCTTGAGTAATCAGCCAGGCCCCGCTACTTTTGCCGGCCGGAGAGATCCCACCGGCCCACCGAGCAGGCGCTCGCGCCCACCCAACTGCCTTTATCAAGGCAACACTTTCTCGCTATACTTAAACAACGAAGACTCACGCTGGCCCCCGCAAACCGCCCACAAGCTCCAGAGACGTGCTCCCTCTTCAAGAGGAGGCACAGACTACCGCCTGTCAAGATGTTCCCGACGAGGATGCTCCCCGCTGACCACGAGGACTCCCCGGTCGTGGTACCGCCCGGCGCCCATCAGATAGCGCTTCGAAGGAAGACAGGGACCATGCGCCTTACGGTCCCCGCACCACAGCCCCGCTCCGAGGACCCAAGGACCCGGAGACCATCCACCACCACGACTGCCACCACGCCCGACGTAACCGAGATGACGGAGCCCATAGCAGGCCCCTCCTGGGCAACAGGACCCAGTCCTGCCCCCAGGCGCCCCCCGATAGGCCCAGCGTCGGCCTACGTGGCGCCCCCGAGGCCCCAGCAGCCGATGGAGACGGCTGCCCCCCAGGATGGAGGCTGGACGAGGCCGTCCAACCCCGCAAAGAGGCCCATGTCCCCACGGGGACCACAACCGCTCCAGTGTGGCAACCGATTTGAAGAGTTGCCCGAGGTAAGCGAAGGCGCCGGCGCGCCGCGTAATAAGCGTGCCAACACTAATAATTCTTTCTCCCCCGCAGGTACCGGAAGGAGAGACCGTGTTCCCCCGGTTGTGATGACCCTGGGGAACATGACACACACGCAGATCACAGCTGCGGTGCAAGGACATCTGGGGGCGGGTAAGCTCTTCACTTTTAGATATAACAGGGGCGGCACGGCCAACATCTTCGTGCGCACGATGGAGGACCATCGCGCCCTCACCAATGGACTGCGAGCGGAGGCGCGAGGCTTCCACACATTCACGGCCGAAGCCGAAAAAATGAAGAAGGCCGTGATCAAGGGCCTGCCTCTAGTTGAAGTACAAGACATCGCGGCGGATCTGGAATCGCAAGGATTCCCAGCTGTGAAGGTGGTCAAGATGACTGCCTCAAATGAGTATCCCATATACCTAGCGCACTTCAATAAGGAAGTCAACATGGGACAGCTGCGCGCGGCCGTCAAATACCTGTGCCACTGCCGCATTCGACTCCAGAAGCACAGGAGTAATCACCTTCAGCACGGCACCCAGTGCTACAGATGTCAAGACTTCGGACATGGGTCCCGAAACTGTTCGCACACAGCAAGGTGTGTAAAATGCTTACTGGAGCATGCTTCGGCAGAATGCCCCAAGAAGACGAGAGACGAGCCCGCCGCATGCTGTAACTGCTCAGGCCCGCATCCCGCCAACTACAGAGGCTGCCCCAAGCGGGTAGCGTACGTCGCCTCAATCCAGCAGCGACCTGCCAGAAGGCCCCAACCCCCTCCGGCAGAACAGAACCCGAGCAGGCCACCTCCTCAGCCGAGGACGGATGGACGCACATGGGCCAACGTAGCCGGAGGCACCGCCCCCGCCCAAGAGCAGCGCGAGACCGCGCCGCCCCCACAGCCCCCCCGCCCCCAGCCCCGCTCACAGCAGGAGCCCGTGCGCGCGCCCACCACTACAGAGGACGACCTGGACATCATGGCCCTGCTCCAAGGCCTCCTGAGGATGCGATCGCAGCTCGCCCGCTGCACATCAAGAGCAGAGAAGCTCGTCGTCCTGATGGAGCTCCTCACGACCACCCTCGATGTCTAATCCCGAGAAGGTGAGAGTCCTCGTATGGAACGCATTTAGCGTGCGCAACAAGACAGACGAACTGCTCGCTTTGGCAAATGAATTAAACACAGACATAATTCTCTTATCAGAATCCCACTTGAATCCAAGCGTACCGCTGAGAGTGCAAGGCTTCGAGATTTACCGAGACGACCGACAGGGAAGATCAGGCGGAGGAACCGCAATATTCGTTCGACAATCAATGACGTCCACAAGAATTCCCACTCCGAAGTTGAAGCACGCTGAAGCCACGATTATCGAAGTCACCATAGAGGGTAGAGCGCATACCATCATCTCCGTATACTGCACCCAAAGTAACCTAGTGAGAGAAGATCTCAATAAATTGCTCAATCTGGGACCAATCGTTGTGATAGGAGGCGATTTGAACGCCAAACACAACTACTGGAATAACTACAGAGGTAATGCGAACGGAAATACGCTCTTTACACACATGCAGACAAATACCTATTCGATAATGGCGCCCGACAGACCTACGTACTACTCGCAACGCTCTAGATATCCGAGTACTTTGGATATAGTACTCGAGAAAAATGTTAAGACAATATCTCCACTGCGCACATTAGACGAGCTGTCTTCGGACCATCTGCCCGTGTGCTTTACTATAGGCGGCACAACTTCAAGGACCCCCAGAAAACAGCGCAATTATAAGGATGCGGACTGGGAAGGATTTAAAAAGGAAGTCAACGAACGAATTCATCTCACTTCGGGAACTCTGCGCTCGCCACAAGAAATCGACGCAGCTACAAGCACTCTCACAGAGATTCTTCAAACAGCACAAGACACACACATTCCTCTCAAAGAAGTACATTCATACACGATCAAGCTTCCCGAGCACGTTTTATCGCTCATCAAGGACAAAAATCGCCTGCGACGCATGTACCACCGCACGCGTGACGAATACTTCAAGACAGCGTACAACTGCCTGCAGAGGGAAATCAAGACCGAAATCGCAGAACTCAAGCGCGAACTTTGGGACAAAAAAGTCGCGTCGCTCACGCCGAAGGATAATTCATTATGGAAAATGGCTAGCGCGCTGAGACATAAAGATTTCACAATCCCCCCGCTACAGAAATTGAACGGCCCTGGGACGGCTTTGTCGCTACAAGAAAAAGCTGACACACTCGCCGACGGCTTCGAGAGAGCCTACGCCGCTACAGACGGCCTTTCCGACCCGGCTACGGACCGGATCGTAGCTGACTCTCTACGAGATTTGAACGAAGCAGAGCAGACAAACGCTGAAGATATTCATTTCACAACGCCGAGCGAGATTGCGGTCACAATCAAGCGACTCAGAACGAACAAGGCGCCGGGAAGCGATCAAATTCACAACATTTTACTCAAACATCTCCCTCAAAAAGCCATCATATACACTACAAAATTGTTCAATGCCTGCCTCATGACTGGGCATTTTCCCCAGATTTGGAAATCAGCGACCGTGCTGCCATTCGCAAAGCCGAATAAAGATAGAACGCAGCCGACAAGCTACCGGCCGATTAGCCTACTATCTACGTTGAGCAAGGTATTTGAACAAATTATACTAAACAGGCTTGTCCCACACCACGACGAACACAAGACTTTGCCAGACGAGCAGTTCGGCTTCAGAAAGAGGCACTCCACGACCCATCAACTCACCAGAGTAGCGGAATTCATCGCAAGAAAATTTAACGAACATCGCTTCACCGCTGCTGCGCTCATCGACCTAGAGAAGGCATTCGACACCGTATGGATAGACGGGCTCGTGCATAAGTTGCACCGCACCAACACGCCCATATACCTAACGAGACTGATACAGGAATACCTAAAAAATAGATCGTTCAGAGTGTTCATAAGGAACGTGTTATCTTCAATGCGTGAGATTCCAAAAGGCGTGCCGCAAGGAAGTTTACTGGGACCATTTCTCTTCATTCTGTTCACCTACGACATCCCCCGAGACGAGAGATGCAATCTGTCTATCTACGCAGATGACGTCAAACTATACGTTTCCTCGCTGAAAGCGAACATGGCCGCGATTTACCTACAGAGGGCGCTCGACGCGCTCGTAGAGTACTACAAGAAATGGCGCCTGAAACTGAACGAGGCGAAAACCGAAGCCATCATGTTCACGAGAAAACGTATAAATAGAACACCTGACTTCAACATCGAAATGGGAGGACACAGCATTGAATGGAAAGATGAAGTTACATATCTCGGCCTGACCATGGACTCCCGCCTCAACTGGAAATCTCAACAAGCAAAGATGCACGCGCGCACGCGAAAAGCGATCGGCATGATGAAGCCAATTTTCAATAGACGGAGTCCGCTACTTCCCAAAACCAAACTCCTCGTCTACTACTCGCTCATTCGTCCGGTACTCTCGTATGCGATTCCCGTATGGAGCAGCATCTCACACACAGACCACAAGAAACTACAGACACTTCAAAATCTCTGCATCAAAATCACATACAACACGAGACTCAGAACAAACTTGAAGAGATTACACGAACGAGAACAAATTCCAACACTATACGAATTCACACACAGACTGACTGCACGCTTTTACAAATCACTCACACTTAGTAAAAATCCACTAATACGAGACATAGGACAATACAATGCTCCGAGCGACCTGACATTCAAATACACACACAGACTACCTAAACACATCCTCATGGACCATGACCACATATGGCACATACCAGAATCAGACGCGGACGAATAGCGAGCAGTAGGTATTTCCTAAACTCCCGACTTTCCTCCTAAATATATAATGTTTATATATCTATTTATATATTTATATAATATTTTTATAATTTGTATGTATATGTATGTTTATTTTCTATCCTCCCATAAGTATATATTAACATAAAAACAGACACACACACACACATCTCAAAAAATGCAGGACATCATATACCGATGTTACTGAAGGCCGTATACGTTTCAAGTTGACGTTCGGCCGCTCCTTCCGGGTAAGGTTTTCTGCGATTTTCCTTACTCCCAACGGCAAATGCGGAAGGAACCCAACAATAGGGCGCAGCCGAAATTTCCTCCCCCCATTCCCAACACAACACAAACAGACACGTATGTAGTATATGGCCGCTGTCGGTCGCTGGTGGTGCTGATGCTGGATGAAAACATGCAATTTTAGTAGGGTTTTTAGGTAACAAATTTTTTCCCTACCGAGAAAATACAAGGCCTCTAAGTCTATAAAAGCCAGGTAATATTTGAATAAACCCATATGAGGTAAAAATTGTGAGGCGCATATGACGCCGTTCTATTTGTATAAAGAACATTAACTTTAAATTCAGTAAATTTAAATGATTCACCACTTCATGGAATATAAGAATCTAGAAAATAAAAAAAAAAAAAGAAATAATTTTTACAAATACCTATCGTTAAAATTTCTCGGCGCTCCTGCGCGCCCTTAAAGGGCTTTAAAAATTACACATTACGTATCGACTATCGAAATTCATTCAGGCCTACACCAAAACATTCAATGCTCTGAATTGACGGTGAGTTGACAAGTCTCGACATTCTGGACAAAGAAGAATGGTAACCATAATTAGTGGTAACATAGGGTAAACGAGACGATTATTGTCCGCAACTAGTACTTGCCCACTCTCAATTCGACTGTCCATTTCTCATTAATGTATGTAAATATTTCACCGAAATCTATTATTTTTGATAGTAAAACAAAATAAACAAGTGTGTGCCGTCTTCAGGTTGTTTTATTAAAGATTTTAGTCGAATTAATAAAGTGGGCAATCACTGTCATTATTTCAGAAATCACTATGAATAAGTGGGCAATAACTGTAAATATGTATATTTAGCTATATTTTTTTGCTTTATTAAAAATTGTCATTTAGTTACGGTGTAATATAATCCCGCCTTTGATATGACTTTCTCGCGAAAACTATTTAAATGACATATTATATTATTTTTATTTTTTGGAATAACTTAATAAGTAAAACTCCAAATTGTGAAATGTATTTAATTATTGTAGACAATTTTAGCGATTATCAAACGAAAATTTAAAACAATTTTTTTATAAAATACGGGCGCATCTGGGGCTTGAATCCAGGTCCTTAGTCTATAATATTTTCTCTCAGAGCCTATAACATATTTGGGGATGCTATTTGGAGAGTCAATTTAATGAAACGAAGGAGATGAAGTTCTGGGAATGAAAAGGGTATAAGGGGTGGGTAGGAATCTAGGGATCAGTGTGTCCAGGAGTGACGGATGAATGATCTATGGAATTTCTATCCTGTTTCTAACTGTTCATTATTGTCTAACCAACCCAGCCTCTCCCGATCCGACACGCCGCGCAGCAGGTGGAACACACCTCACCCTATGAACACGGGCACAACTGCTAAATCACCAAACGTAGCGAACCACTTGGTGTGACAGCTGGCAGAGGTGTTGGTTATCCAATAAATGGTTCCCTGGGCGGGCCAACTCACTTATAAACAATACAACAGGGACATTTATAGACATAACACAAGGACTTGCAATTAAATTAGACTACCATAAAAGGCCAACACACAAAGCAGGTTAACTATACAAAGAAATGCAATATTGTAATGCCCTGCCGAAAACAATAAGCTCTTCCATAATTGATAGATTCAAGATTGGTTGTAGGAGCTAAATTAATCACAAGAATATGTAATAAACAATAAAAATGTAGTGTTCGTAAATAAGTTAAACACATAATAAATTATTAGTAATTTTTGAATTTGGATGTTCAAATGACTAAAATAAAATATTAATTAATATCAGTAAATGACTCCACCTAATAGGTAGGTACCTACTAGTGTTTCAGAAATAATATAGGTAATGTCGTTTGACTCTTATCGTTTTATTTATAACTTTTATGTGCCTTTAAACTAACGAGATATTTCAATAGTGTTTCTTGTACCGCATAGATTCAAATAAAAAAGAAACAACAAGAGATCTAGACATGGGACGATGTATTTTACAACTCACAAAACTTTTACCAACGCGTTATCGGTTCGTTATAAGTTACAAGATACTTCGTTTCTCTTAAAGTGGAAACACTATTATCTATATTAGACCAAGATCGTATTAAAAATAATTATTGTAAGGTGTATAGTAAAAAGTCTTAATCATTTCATTGCTAATATCTGTTGGAAACTCCTACCTCCGCGCTGTTCATCGTTTTGCGCTTTGTGTGTTTCCGCCCTTCAAGTTATCCCATCTTCTATCCGGCGGTTTTTACTGCTGAGCGGCCTTTTTCATAAAAAAAATAATTTTTGATTTGGGGCCAAAATAATTGAATTAAATCAAGCTATACCAAATAACAAGTACGGATGTGAGCTATTTTATTAATTTGTGTTTTAAATTATCAAACATGGACCGGTCGGTGGTTGAGTTGACATTGCGTTTGGGTCCCACCCAGGCGTAGTGTGTTCAATTCCTCGGCTGGCTAAGTCCTCCATCACAACACATATTTATGTTTTTATATAATAGAAATATATTTTTAAATAAAAAAATCGTAACCCGGGAATGTTTGTCTTTCCTTAAAAAAAATTAGTCGTTTACTGACTAACGTACATTAAGAGCACACATATCTGAAATTGTAACGGGACGAAACCACGCGACCCGAATACTTTCTCACTCACACCTATTACGGCATCCCTATTTACGAACGCAGGACATCATAAATCTCCTACTGGTAACGAAAATAATTGACCAACTAATCAGAGGCCAGCTCCATGCTACCCACCAAATGATGTACCACGGACGTTCTATATAAGCGGACGCATGGCCTTGAACGAGCAGAGATCCCGAGCCGGTCGAAGGCTCAAGATCTGATCTTGGTAGCGAGATGTGTCGAAGATAAGGAATCAATAAAATTGTGAAGTAACATCAACACAACAACCTACAGTCAACAAACATAAATACAGGGTTTTCCAATAAGAGGTGTTATTTTGATATTCAAAGAAAAATGTAATTTTTTAATATAAATGATCAAATGTTTATTTCATTATAAAGAAAAATGTATGCCGTTAATAGTGAAAAATAACACCAGTCAAATGACCACCACACCACGCCTACAGGACCATATCATTTTCATGAAATTTTCCATAACCAAATCGCAAAGTGGCTGCATTATGTCCTCGATAGCCTCACGAATTCTATCTTTAAGGTCTTGAATTGACCCTGAGCTGTTGGCGTAGACCTTCTCTTTCACGTGGCCCCAAAGGAAGAAGTCGCAAGGTGTTAAATCACAAGATCTCGGTGGCCAATTGTGATCACCTCTTCGAGAGATAATACGGTCCGGAAACTTTTCCCGTAAAAAAATCAATGGTTTCGTTGCTTGTGTGGCACGTAGTGCCGTCTTGTTGAAAGTAAACGTTGTTCAGATCAATACCATCCAATTCAGGCAATACAAAAATAACACCTTAAAATTCAAAATAACACCTCTTATTGGAAAACCCTTTACGAGGAAATCATAAAAAAATAATAACAATAACACAACAACCTACAGTCAACAAACATGAAGATGGGGAAATCATACATTTTTTGATAATACAACAACTATATTCCACTCGAAACAGGAATCCCTAGTGAGGAGGTATAGTCATTAAATAGTTTGTTTGATGTGCATATTATTAATTGGCTCACCTTCAGTAAGTTGCAAAAAAATCCGTTAAAGTCGCGTATCCAAGTAAAAATGAAAGTGTTGGAAACCCTAACTACCAAGTAACTCTCGAGAACAGTGACAATTTTTCTTTGCATATTTTAGTTTGCAAATAAAGCACGAGGGGCAAGTGTAAACAGCTTCACTTCTCTAGACACCTGGTTAGTGTTACCCCACACCACCCATTCCCAGTTTCCATGCAGCTGGGTTTACCCAACACCTTCCAAATAAAAGGCCACCCTCGGATAAACATTACAGTGAAGGTGGTTAAAAAAGAAACTGACGATTTAAAAAAAAAACTTGTTTTAAACAAAAAAAGTTGTGTAATCATTATTATTGAGTATTTTTGCATAACATAGATTCGGTGCATATTTGGCGGGCCTTGAAAAATTAAAATTATTTAACTTCTAGCGCAGACCCCTGAAAAAAGGGATAGTATAAAAGGATTTGTGAAGATGAAAGTATTTATAAAAAAAATAGTTCCTTTAGGATTATTGCCTTTCAAAATAAGATATTTACCCTTCGAATGTTAGTAAACTTGAAAAATTACGACAAATTTCAAACATTTAAACAAAATAAATACAGATTTAAAAAAGGAATTATTAATAAATACAATATTTTTTACATATTTTATCGCTTGTCTGATATGATTTATAATTATCAGTTCCAATTTTTAAAAATAAACTTTATTGAACTTGAATAATTTTATGAACTACGCAGAAAAAAATCACAATACTCACGTATGCACCAGCGCACCGACAACCGAAATTTGTATGTTTAATTATCATAATATCCTCATTGGAATCTCCCATGCTGATGATTTTATGTACACAATATAAAATAATCAAAAATAGGTATGATTAATATTATTACTTAAGAATTACAAATATTATGGTGTTGTTTCTGTTTCAGTCTGTATTATGTATTCCATTCCGGATCTCTCTGTGTTTTGTATCTGTACTGGACAGCAGATGGATGTACCTAATAATTAGTAAATAATTAAGAAAATGAATTTTCTGATATCACACATTTTACGATGCCGAATCCTTTGAGGCTTATCTCGCACGATGAGTCATATTGATGAGATTTTAAATCACCTTACACGCGTCATATCGCCAATTCAAGGTTGAATTACTGACAAAACTGTGGGACCTCAGTAATTAATTCTCGGCGCTATGACGCATTGTAATATTTCTGTTTGGATATAAGAATAATTGCTACACATTAACACGTGTAGAAACTGTATTTTAACCCAATAAATACGCAAGCAACTGGCCTTACCAGTCAGTTGTCCGACGACATTCGCAAGTTGTGTTTCATTGCAAATCTTTACCCAAGGTACCCCCGAGAGGAAACTGGCATTTTACAGTCAATGTAAATGTAAAAGTATTCTACTAAAGAATCTGGAATTACGGGCTGCCGAAAGCGACCATAGAATGCTGGCAGACTCGTTAGAAATATCCGGAGTACCTCTTAAAGCGGATGAATCTATATTTGAAATAGTGAGGTCAATAGCCGAAACAGCGGACATTCTGATCCTTCCGGAAGACATTCTACAGGCAGTCAGACTACATCCAACTACTGCCAAGGCTCAGCCAGGGGGACCGTCTGCAGCGTCAACGTCAACAAAACAAAGGGACCATCCGAAAATCAAAATTAGATTCAATAATCCTAAATTACGTGAGCTTCTGCTCTCTAAGAAAAGAGAAGTCAAATACAAAACATCCCCAGGGCTAAACTCAAAAATCTACATCAGTGAAATCCTGTCACCATATCTAAAGGAACTACTATGGAAAACAAAACAACAAGCCATCACAAAGGGATATGCATTTGTATGGACTAAAGATGGAAAGGTTATGGCGCGGAAAGCCGAAAAAGATAAAATAATTTATATTAAACACTCCGACGATATAATAAAGATGATCTGAATTTCTATCCCAAAATCGTACACACCCATCCGATAATTTTAACCTTACCATGGCTAAACAATTAAAAATATTACACCAAAACATACGCAGTATCTCAAAAAATTTTGACAATTTCACTGTCGTACTTCAACGATTGGAGACAGAATTTGACGTGATAATCCTCACAGAATGTTGGCTAGATAAAATCTTCACACCAATACAATTACCTAATTATACGGTCACTTACTCAAAAAATATTAAAAATCAAAATGACGGTATTGTAATTTACTGCAAAAAACATCTACATTCAACTATAACGGAGCTAGATATCACAGACGCAAACGGCTTTGAAATAATCATAAATAATGACATATGTATTTTAGCTATGTATCGATCACCTTCTATAAAAAACATATTTCCCTTTCTGAGGTCCCTAGACAGTCAACTTATCAAAATGAATAAACAAAAAAATATCTGCTTAATAGGAGATATGAATATAAACATTTTAGAAAATAAAAAACATCCACAAAGTGACGATTACTTAAACCTTTTGTTGTTCCATGGACTCTTTAGCACCATAAATGAACCCACAAGAGTCAACTTTAAACAAAATAACCTATTACCCACCCAAACTTGTATTGACCACATTATGTTAAAAACAAAAAGACCATACAAATCCACAATCCATCACTCGACAATTACAGACCACTATACACTTATCCTGAAAATAAACACTACAAACAATTCACAAGAAATACACTCCAAAACCACAAAAACCCACAATACAAATGATATTTTAAAACTAAATGACATACTACTTAATAAAAAATGGGAAGAACTCGAAGAAAATAATAAAATTAATGAAGCATGGTCACTTTTTATAGAATGTATTCAAGACGAATTTAAAAAAAATACCATCACGTCCGAAAAAAGTTCTCCAACTAAACATAAACTTCTAAAACCGTGGATATCAAAAGGACACATAACAAGTTTCAGTAAAAGAGACAAACTCCACAAACAATGCCAATCTAACCCATATGACATCTATCTCATAAATTTCTATAAACGATATCGAAACTTATGCACACGACTTGCACGTATATCGAAAGAAATATATTATAAAAATAAATTAGATAAATGCAACAAGGACCCCAAAAAAATTTGGCAAATTCTAAAAGAAATATCCCACACATCTTCAAAGAAAAGCGATTCCATAACCGAGATCAAAAAAGATAACGAGATTATTAAGACATCAGAACAACCACTAAAAATATGTAATTTTGTGAATAACTATTTCGCGAACGTCGGCAAGGTATTAGCAAACAGAATCACTACAAATGACAATATCCCAGAATTCTCAACCCACTATACACACACGAGTGTTTCTTCCTTTAAAATTCCATACATTACCCAAATACAAACACTAAAACTTATAAACGAACTAAAAAATACAAACTCTCAGGGTAGCGACAAAATATCACCGATGACACTAAAAATAATAAAGTCAGCACTTCTTATCCCACTTACCATACTTATAAATCGGTCCATTAAAGAAGGAGTGTTCCCAACTATTTTGAAAACGGGCAAAGTAATTCCAATCCACAAAAAAGGAAACAAGGAAGAAATTAATAATTACAGACCAATTACAATTCTAAACACGCTTTCAAAAATTCTCGAGAAACATATCAAAAACCACCTTTTAATTTTTCTTAACAAAAACAATATACTATCACCAAATCAATTTGGATTCAGGGAAAATATGAGTACCTCACATGCCTTAGCCTCAGTAACAGACTTCCTCAAAACAAATATAGATCAGGGTAAAAAATGCCTTGGAATATTCCTAGACCTGGCAAAAGCGTTTGACACAATTCACCACCAAAACCTGTTCAATAAACTTAAATATTTCGGAATCACGGGAACAGAACTCAAATTAATTGAAAGCTACATGGAAAATCGCACCCAATATACCTCAATAGAAAACACATGTAGTGACAAGGAACAAATATCCTACGGAGTACCACAAGGCAGCGTACTTGGCCCAATCCTATTCCTTATTTATATTAACGATATGTCAGCTCCAAATAGACGGGGAAATTATAAGCTTTGCTGATGACACTGTGTTACTTTTTAAGGCCACTGACTGGAACACACTAATCACAAAAGCTGAAGTTGGCCTAAATATTACAAAAAAATGGCTTGACTCTAACTTATTAACTTTAAATATAGATAAGACTAAATTCATAACCTTTAGCATAAACTCGAGAGGCCAACCCTCCAAAAACATCTACCTTAAAATACATTCCTGTCACTCAGCGAGCACCCCATGCAATTGTCCTCCAATCACACAAACCGAAAATATCAAATATCTTGGTATATACTTCGACCGTTATTTAAAATGGGACCGACATATTGAGTCGGTTAAAGTAAAGATAAACAAGTTGATTTACTTTTTCAAAAACGTGAGAAATATACTAAACATATTTGATATTAAGAATATATACCTCGCAATAGCACAATCTATAATTGAATACGGCATTATTGCCTGGGGCTATGCCAGTAAAAAATACATAGACATACTGTACAAAGCTCAGAAAACCTTAATAAAAGTAATACTTAAGGTACCAATACTAACACCCACTTCAACCATATTTAAAAAATTCCCAGTTTTGAAGATTCAAAAATTATATTCTAAACAAATACTTACTTTCCTTTACAAGAACCTACACACATTTAAAACTTCACAAACTTCTCTCAATACCAGAACAAGACATGCACACCAACTACTAATATCAAAAACCAACACATCCTTTGGACAAAAACACTACAGATTCCAGGCAATAAAACTTTACAATTCACTTTCAACACAATATAAAACATCTAATCTTACAGAATACAAAAAACACATATGGAACTGGCTACAATCCTTTTAATATTTAATTTTTTATATTTCGCATTTGTTTTTGTTAAAACTATGTAAAAATCGATATTATATTTTAATTTCTATCGTTTCTCTGTGTAACTAATCGCCACTGTATTGTTTACTATTATGTATATAACTTTACAATTGAAAAAGTCCTCCACAACACAGGTGAACTCCTAGCGTGGAGGACAATGTACTTTACCTTTGTAAAACTAATTTATTTAAGAATAAATAAAAAAAAAAAAAAAAAAATGTCACTGGCGTAGGTGTCCAGTACTGTATTCAGCTTTTTGTTGGGCTTAAATGTTTTAATGTTCTTATGATGTTTTAATAATAGCGTAATTTTGTTGTAGAGTTTAGTTCTTACCATAGTAAAAGAAGCCTCTTGTCCAAATGTCGTCCAACTATGAAAATTAAGTTAAAATATAATTTACTGGTATTCAATTAAGGAGATTAATACCGATAAACTATAATAAATATAAAAATGACTAATATTGGGAATGGGAATTTGGATAAAGGTCAAAAGGCCAAAACCCAATAAATAATCACTTGAAACGTACGAAGTTATATTAAGACAAGAATGGCAGCCATTTTGGATGACATTTTCTGGGCCTTTTATCAAGGCGGTATTGGTTTACCCCACTCGCTGGTTGTACCCCGCACTTGCTTTCACCCCACTTGGCCAGAGCTACCCCGCAGTCAGAGCTATCTTACCCGGGAGGGGGAAGCCATGGGCACGCGGTGGTAAGGAAGCAAGGAAGGAAGGCAGTAGGGAAGGAAATAAGGAAGGCGCGCCCTGCGGGTAAGTACTCAACAACTCGAGCTGAACGAAGAAACGCTGCTTTACATTTAAATTTAGCATTTAGCCTGTTCATCTCTTGGCGGGATGATGTTTAAGCTTCTATTACACAAATTACCCCGGTAGGTGTGAACTGTGAACTGGGCGAACTTAATGGAAATGGCTTAAATTATATGGGCGCTTATTACGAAGATTGGTGGCTGATGTTATTTTTTTTTAAATCATCAATTCTCTTATTGAGAACCTTTCATATTGCAACGGTTTTTGTTTCATGTTCCTAATAGAGTCACGCGAACTAAGAATTTCTCTCATTGCACCAGTAATGTCAATTCCACATACACATCTTAGGTAACCGATATGCAGAAGTAGCGATATTTTGATTTGAACCGAAAAAAATTATAAAAAAGCCTTACACGTATTTTTTGAAAACTGTTATTGGTTAATATTTTGTTTAAACTTATTGTAAATTTTAGTTCATTTAATATATATTATTGTATTTTTACGCTATTTATAATCGTTCATCCTTTTTTTAATGATTTAACATGTGTATTTAAAGGTCAAATACCGGAATGTTGTCTTTATTTTATAATACCGCCCCAATAGCCCTGAACACCAAGGGAACTATTGTATCGTCAATATTGTATTCGGTAAAATAAATTACATATCGAAATATTCAAAACACAAGAAATAAGCGAAATAAATAAAAAAATACAATAAAAGAATTCGCTACTAAAATGATTTAATTTGCTCTGGTACTGTCGTTGTTGGAGTGTGGATTAATTGCATGGGGAAACATTAATAAGACTAATTTGTATCCGGTAGAAATAACACAAAAAATGATAATTAAAGTTATTCTTAAGAAAGCAAGAAACTTTCCAACATTTGAACTATTTGATAAATTTAAGGTCCTACCGGCTGCAAAAACTTTTAGAAAAAAATGCAATAAAAAAGTTTTTAAAGAGTCCTCAACGCGAAGTGTCTGACCTAGAACTTCAGGAAATAATATGTTCCTAGATGCAACACGAGAGCTGCACAACAAAATTACGAATACATAGTCCCAAAGCTATTTAACGATTTACCAAAAACGATGTAATAAAAATTGAAAAGAGCTATTCAAAATTTAAAAGCAAACTAATCGTACATTTTTATCCAAAACCTAATTGATATTTTACCGATGATAAATTTAGATTTCGGATAAATTCTAACAAGTATCCTATTGCTATTTTTACATTTTAGATTACTGGAAAATAGATAGATATTCAGAAACATAAAACTAACCTGTAAACTAGAATTTTTAATATAATAGAAAAAAAAACAGAATAAAGCAGCAAATAAGAAAAATAATAATACGATTGTAAATTCAACAAACGATAAACCTATAATATGCCTACAATAAACAGCAATAAAATAAATGTGATTATAACTATACTTAAATAGACTTGGGTTGGAACGGAAAGGGGAGGAGAGGGATAAGGAAAACTTGCCTCGCAAGTAATATTAAAATATTAGGTACAATCAATTTAACAGTCGTGAATATGAGTTAGAATGTGATACAATGAAATTCTGTAGTGTTAGTAACTAGCAGTGAATATGTCAGCACGAGTGTCTATATTTGCAAATTTTTTATTATAGTAGTTACATGTCCTTTGCATAAATTCATTTTGATTGGAATTGGTATTGCATCAGATCTATCAATGTAGAAAAGGGTATTTTGTCTGCTGTATCGAATTGGCGCATGGAAATTTATTTTGTTCAGCAACTCCGGCAGTCAACTTTAGAGTTAATAATTTTATACAAGAGCATCTGATCAGCGACAATCCTCCTGTTGAGTAGTTTCGTGATTCGAAAATGTTTCTCGATGTCGTCGTAAAAGTTGTATATGTTAAATGATTTAAAATTGAGGAATTTGAGAAATCGTTCCTGAACTCTTTCTAACCTGTTAACATAAACAATATAGCGCGGGTTCCAAACCGATGAACAGTACTCCAGGTGAGGACGAACATGTGAATTGTAGAGAGTCAGATATGTCTTAGTATTTTTGAAAAATTTGCATGTTCTCAGTACAAAACCTAGACTTTTTGATGCTTTGGTGACAATTTTATCAACGTGTTTATCAAAGGTAAGTTTAGAGTCCAAGAAAACCCCGAGATCACGTACATAGTCTTTATTTGTTAAAATCGATCCAGAAATGGTGGTGTAATCATGCAGTATTTTCGATTTTTAAATTGCGGTGAGAACCTTTGGTTTCATAAAGGTGTACCTAAATTTTAAAAATTCTTCTGTAATTAACTTCTAAATTTGAATATAAAGCGTCGTTTCTTTCTTTCTAACACCGTTTAGATCACATTTCTCTCCATGTCAGTAAGGAAGACGATATGAGCTGTACCCAAAAGCGAACCAATTGACTCCTGAAATGTTAGGAAATAGAGTCAGCCGGATTACGGCGGTTGATTGGCATTTTACCCGAGGCACTAAACAAGGTCGCGGAGGTCGGCATACCAAGGGTTAGTGGAGATAGACTAAGCACTAAGTTCTTAAAAGATGTTTGTAATTTCTTCAAACCTATATTTATGTTTTTGCGTGCTTTTTATTGTATCCTTTTTTAATTCCTCTTATGTAAATTCTTGCCAAGCTTTTTGGTTCTTCTTGAATAATTCATTCTCCTTTTTTGTTTTCTTAATAACTTCTGAAAGCTTCTCGGAAAATATTCATTGAAGCTATCTTCATACTTTTATTTCATGTTACGTTTTATCGCGGTGTGGTTTTTTCATTACATTTTGGAATTTAAAATAATAAACGATCACTTGAAACTTGTTTGGTTTTTTGTTGACTGGTATCAAGTATACAATATAAACTCGTGTTAGTCTACGAACTAATGTATTTTTACTTATAGTTTTCTCACAATAATTTTACCTCATAAGTAAATTACGTATGTATAAAAATAAAACTAAGTAAAGGGAAAACTTTAAGGCACCGCCTGTTTGTGGTAACAAAAATATATAACAAAAATCTACTAATAAAATGAGGATAGAAATATACTTTAAAAACTAGTTAAATAGTAAAACACAATATCAAGAAAATTATAATGTAAATTTTATAGTTACGGTATAATAATGTAATATTGTTGTGAAGAAGTGAAACAAAAAGTTTTTTTTATATAATATAACAAGTATGTAGTTTATAATTTAAATTTAGTAGATATGGCAGTATTGTAGACAAAAATCGATTACAAACGACAAAGGCTTTGGGGAGGCGACGAATTTCGAAGTGTCATGTGATAAGTCAGTGCCATCGAGCAAACGGTTTGCAAATTGCGGCAATTCGTATTGATACTCGTTGTAACTGCTGATTTGTGTAATAAGACTATTTTAACCACTCGAGCGATTGGTGTCATACATATACATTTACAATATTATTTAATTAATACCACTCCTCAAAATATTAATATGAAAACATGTGAAACTAATGCGGTTTAAAGTCAATGAATCTACCTAGATTTCATCCATGTTTTTAGGATCTATGTTTTTAGGTTCTATGTTTTTAGGTTCTATGTTTTTAGGTTCTATGTTTTTAGGTTCTATGTTTTTAGGTTCTATGTTTTTAGGTTCTATGTATTTGGCACATGATGGGAAGCGATCGCTCAAGACATACGCACGATTCAAGGTAACACTAGATATGTAAGAAAAGTTATAGAAAATAATGCATACTGTCACAGTTATAAAGATAAAATAATAGTAGTTATATTTAAGATAGATATAACCTGCCATCTCTAGGAAAACTTGTTTTGAGGCAGAATTTTGAGAAAAATTATCTAATGCACTTTTATTTTGCACGTATTATTATTTTTCTTATTTGCTGCTTTATTCTGTTTTTTTTTCTATTTTTATTAAATATTCTAGTTTAGTTTTATGTTTCTGAATATATATCTGTGAACATTAATAATTGGTCTGTTTTTTTGTTATCCTCTTATGTATATTGTATTACTAAGACTGTTTATGTTCCTCAAATAAATAAATTTCAGAAAATTTTGTGAGTTTTTAATAATATTTTTTTTGCTAAACGACAGATAGGTGAGGTAACTATGATTGTTTATTTTGTTAAGTAAAATTTTATTTTTTATTCTTTACCAGCTTTTTAGTTCAGTGTTTGAAACGTAATGTGAGCCATTTTTAAAACTTTTTATGTTTGCATTTTAATACTTCAAAAAGTATGTGTTTTTTTCTAATAATGAAATTTGAAAGCATATTTTTCATCTTTCAATAAAATGTTGTGTTTTCGGATACGTTCAGGAATATTACATTTATTTGGATTTTATTGCAAAGTGAAAATACACGCCTCAATAAATCCTCCGATCTGATGACAGCGTCATTTAGAAATATACGGATAATTGGATTTACATTATTCAAAATCTGTCTTATCCGAGGGACGAATCACATTTGAGAGAGTGAATACCCAGCATAACATTTGCAAGAACATAAATTATTAAAATAAATACCGAAAAGTCCAGTTATTTCCAATTTTTCAATTAAGTCCTAAATCCTGTATCAAAATTTTGCTAATATTAATGTTAATTAAGTTTTAATCTCAAGTGACCTACCAGGTAAGTATTGTACTGTATATTATCTCCATATATAGTTAGTAATAACATGGATCATTGTAGAAATGTATTATATAATTGTACAGCGCCCTTGAGATGATTTTGCACAAAAACGGCGCTATACAAATCATTCAAATATTATTAATATGAAAAAGACCTGAAAAGTTAATAACTTACTTGCTTTTAGCAAAATGGTGTTTTTATAAATGCTTCCGTCTTACCAATTTTAATAATATGTATTTATAAAACACTATATATTTGTCTTTTTTTATTTTCCTCGGGATAGGTACCTACTTATCTTCAGAGAAATGTTTTTTCTTTCTAATGTTATAAAAATATATATATATATATTATATAGAAATATGAAAATGTTCTTGGGTTTTATTATATTTTTCATAAAGCGACATAAGTGTTTATGAAAATCAAATAATTCCTGTATAAATTAGAAAAAATAAAATAACACACATTTTTCGTTATGACCGGCCTTTGGATGAGTCCCTTGCTGGCTAAGTGTACCATCATTGCACAAGCAACATCTTTCGCTTATAATGACGGCCTCCTTAGTCGAAAGGCAAGGCTATCGAAGGTCATGGGTTCAAATCCCCTTTGTGGATTAATATATTACAATTATGTCACAGTGAATTTTATTGATAATCAATAAACCTAGGCGTAATGTGTTCAACACCAACATTTTTCGTTTACTGTGGTGGTGGTAGTAAGAGATTTAAAAATATTGTCAAGTTATTTTTAACCGGGGAATGTTTGATTTCTTTAAAAAAAATAAAATTAAAATTATCCGCGTAAGCTACTAAGCCTTACCTTCAGGTAAGAGCAACCTGAGAAGGTCATCGAAAAGTGTAGGTCCAAGGACCGAACCTTGAGGGCATCTCATATTTGTAGCTCTGCGTACCTCGGCAACTCGATGGGAGACCAATACTGTGCCATCCGAAAAATAATCTGCCAGAATTTAAAATAAGCCACTAGACCATCCACGACTTTTAAGCTTGCACAGTAGCATCAGCCACCTCGCGTTGTCAAAGGCCCCGGAGATGGCTCAGAATATTTCCACTAATTCGACAAGCCAACCTTCACCCAGTCGAGCACATGCAGAATGGCGTGCTCCGTTGACTTTTTCTGAACAAAGCCAAACTATCTAGGCGAGTTCTGATTATTTTGTCGACGACTTTTCCAAGAATCGGTAAAAGAGTAATCGGCCTGTAGGATCCTGGATCAGACCTTAGCCAAGGAAAGACGTCCAGTGAGCCACCTCAAACCGCCTAAATTGGGAAAAGTAAATTCAGAGACTGTGCAAGGAGAAGCTGGATCTACTATGGACGGAGACCGCCAATATAGCGCAGGATATGGAAACCCGAAGGCGCCTTGCTGAGGAAATCGGTCTTCGCCCCAAATATGACAAGTACAAAATATAAGATATATGTTGTACTTGTCAAATCCAGTTAGATCTGATTATTTTACTGTGAAACATGGATGGCTACATGGGCTTGATAATATGTTAAGCTTAATGTGTAAGTAGTACCAGCTAATATCGTCCTGAATATTGGGTTTATTAAACGGGCTCTAAATTTATTTATTTATTTATTTATTTATTTATTTATTTAACGCCCAGAGGGCTTTTACATGTGGGTGGTACAAATTTAATGACAGTTTTGAAACATAAGAAAGAAAAGAAAGAAATAATAAAAATAAAATTACATAAGTATATGCGAGAAACAAAATTAAAAATAACAAGAACATAAATTAAAATCAACATAAATTAATACATTAATTAATTAATCAACAATTGAAATAAAATGGTATATGACATACCTCAATAACGCCTTATGGTCTCCTATGACCGGGGGTTCATATTTTATAGAAGTATTTTTATCTTTTTTTTCTATCAACACGTAATTTTTTAGAGGTTAGAAAGAAAACAATAATTATTTCCAGCTAGCCTAAAATATTTGTACTGGATGTCATGAATTGCCAAAGCGAATAATTGATATTTCGTGCCGCCAACGTAACAATCAGTTTTTTTTTATACCATGAACAAGATAAAAAGCGATGTTACAGTTTTCTTAAAAATTCCTTAAACAAAACGAATGTGTTCTACTAATATCGAGTTCTCATTATTTCTACGTCTAGAGAAAACGAAGTAAAAAGTGTTTAGCGTTTTTGAGAACATTTTTCACATTTGATATTAAAATTTTATTATTTGGAATTAGTAATATTTATTTTAAATTCATACACCGGATAGATAATTTTATCTTGTTTCTACAACCGTATTTGTTATTACGGAAATTGAATAAAAATAAAATGTGTTTAAAAAATAAAAATAAAATGTGTTTAAAAAATAAAAAAAAAAACACTTGAAATTCAAAGAAAACATTGCAAAGTGAACAAAAATGTACTGGAGGGTTTTAAAACCAATATTAATGGAACTCAAACGTTCTAACGAAACTTGATCAAGTTAGAAAGACTGGCAATTAATAGTGTTACATGCGTTGTCATTTGTCGGTCCGTTGACCCAAACTTTTTGACAGAAAAAAACGCCAAGATTCGTGATGGTGAAGGACACCTTTCGAGTTTTTACAGCTTTTGATATCAAACAGATTTTATGTGTCTGATGTCAAAAGCTATAAAAACTGTTTTTATAGCTTTTGACATCAGGCAGATTTTATGATTTATTGTTAACATTTCATTGTAGAATTAATGTTTTTTACTCCCGTTCTCTATTTATTTAATTATTATTATGCTTTTTTCTTCATGTTTTCCCTTATTTTTTTCCCACTATTGTTACATTGCTAACTAACTAACTAACTAACCATGACGCCGTTTCGCCGCAGGGGTAGGCAGAGAGGACGGACCACCAACAAACAGATCATAATAAATCAGAATTACTCGTTTTTCACCATGTTATACAAGAGAGCTTGAGCGGGCTTTCATTATAGTATAAATCCAAAATATTTGAAAATAAACTAACTAACCATCACGCCGTTTCCCCGCAGGGGTAGGCAGAGAGGACGGACCGCCAAACAACTCGGTCTTGGCACACACTCCTTGCCTCATTCACAATCATACATCGTCTAATACATACTCTTCTATTATTCTGACTCTTGGCATGGCCCGACTCAAGTGTCTGATTCTCTTGGTCGTGGCATGTCTTCCTCGGGCGTTCATTCACATTTGCATCATATATTCTCCTTACACTCCTTTCTTCGTTCATTCGCTCTACATGCCCAAACCATCTAAGCGTCCCTTTCTTGATCTTACTCATCACGCTTACATCAGCCTTGCACTCTTTGCGGATTTCCACATTTCTCACACGATCATACATGGTTTTTTACCACACATACACCTCAGGTATCTCATTTCTACAGAATTCAGTCTACTTTCATCCCTTCTCTGCCAGTTTATTTTATTTATTTATTTATGTCTATTCTTGAATACACATTTTACAAATGATTACAGTGGTTTATATTGTAGCACAGAGAAAAAGTACAGAAAAAAGTATAAAAAATAAAGAACATAGGTTGATATAGGTAAAACTGTGTGTGGGTGATATTGTATGTTACGTGAACACCTCACTAGGAGAACCTGTGCTGAGGTGTTAACGTGTTTGTGATTAAGTGTGACAGGTATTTATGTGTTGTAGTAGAAAGTTTTTTTTTTTTTTTTCACAGACATATATTGAAACATGAAAACACACATTTATATGTGGGTGTATGTATTTTTGGGTAATTCTTGAAGAACGTGTATAATATTTAATTTTACTAATCATATTTTGGTTATGTTTGGTTTGGAATTATAATCTTTTGAATAAAGTGAATATCTTGATTTTTTATCCAGGCTACGATATGTTTTTTGAGAAAGTTTGTAGATGTATTTGTAGTCATTATTATTGTTTCAAAGTAATGGGCATACTGTTAAAAAGTTTGATTGCGTAGTATTGAAAGTGTCTTTGTCCGTGTGTGGTGTGTGTTATCGGAATGTTCAGTGTTTTATTTGTTTTGACCTGGTTTTTATTATGGCTTTTGGTTGATTTGTAATATGAAGATTATTATGGATGAGATGTAAGAGAGCAGTTTTGGCGTAAAGTTGTCTTATTGACATGACGTCTAGAGTTTTGAAGATTTTGTTTGAGTCTGTATAGAATGGTACTTGCAGTATGAGTTTTATTATTGCCTTTTGAACTTTTTGAATTGGGTCAATTGTTGTGTTTGTAGCGCTTCCCCAAGCTAATATTCCATAAATGGCAATGGATTGACACAGTGCAAAATATATTGATCTGAGTATTGTTATTGGAAAAATGTTTTTGATGGATTTTATTAGGTGCAAGACTCGTTTTAGTTTATTAGTGATAAAATTAATGTGTTCAGTCCATTGTAAGTGTGTCTCAATAATAACTCCTAGGTATTTTATTTGTTTTACCCTTTCGATGTGTTTGCATTGACAATAGGATGATGTTTGTTTACAGTCATGCAAAAACAAGTTCAAGTTAGAAGGAGGTTGACCTCTTTGTGTAATACTATGTGTGATGTATTTTGTTTTGACTGTGTTAACGGTAAGAGTATTTCTGTTTAGCCATTTTATTACAATTGACAAACTTTTTTCAGCTGTTGTGAATAAATCTTTCCATGTGGCTGCTTGACACAGAAGAACTGTATCATCAGCGAAGGTCACGATTTTGCCATCAATTTCAATGTCACATAATTCGTTTATGTATATGAGTTCATGCCTCACTTCCATACATCAGGGTACCTATATTACTAAATAAGTAATGCAATATTGTGGATAAAACATAAATGAATTATATTTAAGGCGATGCGCTACGTAGTAATTTAAAATCATGTGTTTTTGGTTTGAAAATTTGGTCGCCTAGAAATGTTTCAGATGCTTTAATTAAATACTGCGAGTAGAATACATCCTGGCCTTTGAAATAATCGAGTATTTTTTAGATAAGTCTTTTTATAAGCCCAGAAAAAATAATGTATAGGCCTATGAAAACTGCTTTAAAGTTCAAAATCTCCTACTTACGAACCCACTTTCGGTTATGGTTTTATTGTATAATGTGGCAAATTAAGTTATTTATAAAATGATCGAAAAACATTTAAATATTTGTGCCTGAACATCCACAAAATAAAATAAAAGGCACTTTTTTTAATAAAATAAAAGGCACAAGGCACCATGTTTTTGTCTTGCATAAATCAAAACAGCTGGATGGTGTTAAGCGGGAATTTAAGCCTTATCGCCATCTACGTAAGGTGTGTTATTGATAGTGGCTCGATTCAAAATATTACACGACGTAGTGCATCGCCTTAATATAAAAATCTACATCGTTCAGCCATAATTTTAATTCTTTACATAGCGTGATATTAGATTAGTTTATGGGTGTTATTTAATATTGAAACAGTTTTGTGATTCCGCATCCCATTTTACCCATTTAAAAGTCTTTCCTTGGAAGAAACAAGAACTCAATAAAGAAGACAGACCCAAGTGTTATTCATTTGTTAATAATAAACGTGTGTCATTCGTTATATGATTCGAGTTTTCGTCGTGGAGTGCACATGTTATTTCGCTGCACGTTTCAATAATCTTGTAAAAAGCAAATTGCATCATCACGTTTAATATTGTCGCGTGGAGAATTTAAACAGAGTTAGCGTTATGTAAATCTAACATTACTGATGACAGTTGTGACTGTTATGTTCTGGATGATAAATAAAATAAGGACGTTACCAAAGTTACTTACAGGCATATTTACAATCAATTAACATAGATAATTTGATATTGATGTTTAAACGGGTAGGTGGTAACCCCGCCAGTTAGGAACAGAATGAATAGCTCGGCCCGTCGCGGTGCTGGAGACAGTGTCAGTTATTACGTCCGCTATCGGTAGATGAGCCGCCAAATCAACAATACGACTAAAGCAATTTGAAGTAACATTTCAATTCAGAAGTTTACTAGGGAGAAACTGAAACTATGTACTACCATGGAACGTGTTGCCAGTATAATATATATATATATGATTTAAATGAATAAATTGTGTTAAAAAAGAGATAATGCTTAAATGTGACTACTATTGCCCTCTATGTTTTAAATATTAAGATATTAGGTTTGAAGCTTGACTTTACTGATATTTCATTGATTATATGATAAAGCAGTTTCTCTATTGATCAGTAGGATGTTACTTCAGGGCTTTTCTCTAAACATAGCATTCTGTAAGTGTTTGTTATTGAATTAGTTTGATCATTTTTATTGCTACTACTTCTATTTAATCGGAGCAAAGCAGTTATTTCAGAACTATTAGGGGAGGTGAGGTGTCCCTTATCTGGGAAGAGATAAAAAATGTACAAAACATCATATAAATTGTTCTATTGAAATTTTGACACAATGTTGCATGCAAATAGTTTTGTGTTTTTATTTACCTTTATATGGACGTCACATGTGACTGGTAAAAACATGCTTTTATTGAGCCACAGCAACGCATGGCGGGGTACAGCTAGTAATAAATAAATAATAGAACAGGAGTTTGTTTTCTTTACTAAAGTGACCTGAAATCTTTACACAATCCCGTGACCTCTCAGAATTCAAATTGAAACGAACGCCATGACGTTGCAATGTTCCGATGTTGAGACAAAGAAAATTACATTATGACATACACATATTATACGAACGTGCAGGGAAACGAAAAGTAACGCGTTTAGGAAATTCTACCGTAATTTCCCTCGCATGAATTCCGCTGCAGTGGAAATGCTGCGAACAATATTTTCCAGTTGAATTAAGAGGAATCTTTGTGCGCTGCTCTCAGTGCGGTTTGCTGTGTAATTCGTTCGCTTAGTTTGTTCAAATGGAATTATTTGAGAGGAAAAACTGAGTGGGCGTTAACTTATTAGACTTCATAATAATAAAATGCGAGACTCAAGAACGCAGAATAGGCATCGCAATAAGAATTGATGGGAACACAGGAGTATTACTTCCATAAGGCATGTTTCAGACTTGTTGTGAAAAACAACGTTTCTTTTTAAACTATAATACACGTATTTCAAAATGTCTTTAAAAACTTTAATTTGAATTGGTTTGGCTGAGGTTTGAACCAGTGGCGGCTCGTGACTTGGATGTACCAGAGTACTAATATTAAAAAAATGGAATTATTGATGTAGTTGTAGCTGAAAACAATTATTTATATTTTTTCGATTAATTAATTCGATTTTTAGCATAAAGATTTTCAGGAAATCCGTGCGGCGCATGGCCAAACTGAAATTTTCCGAGATATCTGAGAATTTAGTAATACGTTCATCTCAAATAATTAATTAAACCCTAAGGAAAGATCAATTTTCCAGGCCTGCTAGGGCAAATTCGAGCACAGGTGCATCCATCACACCGGGACGCGCGCATAATATTGTTTGGATTAAGTTAAGATTCCGGAGTTATTTTAGGGTATTGTCTCGTCTCAAATAGCCATTAGGTCATCCAAGTGGTTTTATTGAGATCTTGGCAGTGGATGCGACTGAGCACCAGCTGGGTGGCGCGGGTGGGCGAATCGGGAGATGCCGGTTTGAATTCTCCAGCTGGTCTCTCTCGACCCACCGTCTAGCATCACAGTGGGAGAGAGTATAAGGCTTTATCGATCTACAGTGCTAGATACCCTAAAATACATTAGGTAAGGTAAGGTTATGTTAGGTTAGGCAACAGCGGTTATTCATTTGGAAACATGTACCAATTATCGTAAAAAGGATGAAGAAATAGTGTAAATTCAAAATCAAAGTAATTTATAGCGTAGCCGACCGAGCTCGGAGAAATAATAAAATTTATCGAGGTGTGTTTATACGAAACACGAACGTTTCGTAAACTGCATAAAAAAAAAACTGTTTATTTGTTTATTAACGCCCTTTTTCGGGGCTTTCACGTTTTTTTACGTTCATAACGAAACACTATCTAGTTATCTAGGTTACAAATAAATTCTTTAGAACTTTGTAATCCTTCAAAAATATAGCAGCCAAAAAAATGGGAAAAATTAGTTGAAGATAATATTGTTAATTCTGAATTAGAAATATGAGATCGACAATAATAACGTAAAATAATTAGTTCCCATTGGCCGAGTGATTAGAGACGTTGTCCCGATAAGACGGAGATCCTGGGCTCCTATTTATTATTTTATGTCTTGTTCTGTTTCATGTTTCGTTAAGATTTATTAATATTATCTTCTTCTTTAGTGAAATATTACATTGCTCGGTATAACCTTCAAAAGTAATTCCAATAAAACCTAATAACGTTTTCACTTGAGCACTAATGAAAAAAAAATCAACACTTTTTTCAAAGTTTTTCACGAATAAATACTTTTTTTACATTAGCTCCGCCAAGGACGGCCTGATTACAACATTTCCTTCAGGGCCTGTGTCATCTTTGGGGATGTTTTGCGGAGGGTGGTTTTAGGGAAAGGAAGGAGAGGAAGGTATGAGGGGTTCGAGAGGGACGTATGAATCCAACCCTCCCGCTGCGGTGCAAGGTAATGGGTCGAGAGAGTCCAGCAGAGGTCAAAAGGTCTCCTTCAATTAGTCTCTCCCTATCCGACCCGCCACTCAGTAAAACTAAACAAACCTCACCCCATGAACACCCCAGGTGTTGGTTATCCAATAAATGGTTCCTGGGGCGGCGGTACCCTTACCCACCTCCCAAATTACCTTCACAAAGTTTAGCGGTATAATTGTGAAAAACGGTGTGTCAAATTAATGTCTTTATTCCTTATCAACTATTATTCTTTTATTTTTATTCTGTTTTGCACATTTATGCCTGTGTCAGACCACGCCATCCTCTCAAAACCTATTTAAGCATATGGTTCGCCTACGCCCGCCATATATTCCACATGAGAGTATAGCGCAAGTGTGTCAGCCCAATTGGATGTTCATTGTCTATAAAATTTATTAATTCGTCGGAGATAACTACATGACTAAACCCATTCACAGCCCACGTCTCAACGTCTAGACGTCTAAAATATGTAAATGTCTGTTTTCGTCTAGAACCAGACTTTATCCACGCGTTTAAAATAATTTTAAGTGAATAACTATGTTCTTTAAGGGTAAACTATATATAGAATAAAATTATTGAATGGCTTTGTAAAGTGCCCTTAAAGTGACATTTCACAATATAGCAACTTCAAAATTTTATCAACAACTTTTATGAAATACCTCTTTCGAACTTTTAAACGGATAATACGCTTTGAAATTCCATTTCAATACTACATTATAATAAACGAATTTTTCGATTAAAACTTTTTTCACTCGTTTATTTTTGACCGGAGCAGCTTCGAAATTAAGAGCTATTGATTTTTTTTAAATTTATCATAGATATTAGGTATTTTAAAACTAATTTAATTTTTTAGGAATATATTGTTTTTCATAGGATACTCAAACGAATATTTGAAACCAGAAACATCAGAAAAAAATACGGTTGCATCATAGACATATGAATTCCTATGTCTGTGGGTTGCATCTAGGAATTAAACACAGGACCTTAGCCTTGCCGGGGTGCTGCTCTACCACTGAGCTAATACGACCCTATTTTCCTCGGTCATATTTAACTGTATCATACTTTGGCTACGAAGAACTACCAACATTAAATATTACAATTTAAATGTGAACACTTCGCAAGAGTATCCCAGAGTCTGGAGCCAGTTGGTCTCTGGCATCTCAACTGGATTATGTTGTGAAGGGAAGTACAACAGCTATTGAGATATGGTCACCACACACGACTAAAGTCATTTCAAGCAATGTTTCGAGTTAGTAGTGATAGAGTTATAGTTTACGCTTCGACTTTTAGTTGAGTGGATACAGATTCGACTTCCACCCGCGCAAATATTTTAGGCTGTTTTTTTCATAAATTTATTTGGCACCTTGGATGAGTCATATTAAATGATTCTAAATGTGTTTATAAATACAGGAATATTTTTAAATAAATATAAATCTATTTCTTAACACACGGAGAAAAATGACAATTAGTGATTTGGATCTCTTAAAATTGTTGGTAATTCCTGTTAAAATAGGATTGTAGGCCTTACTAATGAATTAACAGATTTCCTGATAAACTTTCAGTAAATTACGAGTATATTATGAATGCAAGGCGTTTTTGCCTTGATAATATATCATGACGAAATGCAAATATATTCGGATTTTAATGAACAAGTGAATATTATTCGTTATTTACTAAAAGTTTATCAGTAAACCCGTTAATTCAATCATAAGGTCTACAATTCCGTTTTGCATCGGAACTACCAATCATTTGAAGAGATTGTTAGTAAATTAATTAGAAATAGCAATTTTCTCTGTCCAAAATGCAATATATAGTAGTAGGTATTCGAGTTTCACGAAAGATGAAATCAAATATTATGAAAGTGTTCGCTGTATTTCCTGTGGCATTCATATTTTTTTCCTTTATCATTATTTGTGGTTAATGTTAGATGGTTCAGATGACGAATGTTTCATATTTTGATGGGAACCCGAGTTAAACAGTGAGACATTTCCCTCTTTCCACAACTTCTTATCATCTTGTAGGCTAAATGTCACCGTGCGTATAGTATTGTGGTCAACTGGAAATAAAACAAAATGCTATTTTCTAATAATGTTAAGACCAAACTTGCTTCATGAAACTCGCTATTGCATTCAGTTATCACCATAAACAAAATTACGTATTTCTGCAAAAAATAACGCCAAAAAAATTAGAACGTCAATCGGAAGTTTTTTTTAAACATTTGATAAGTTCGGCTGGCCGGAGCAAATAGGATTATGTCGACATAGGTATATATATATGATAGTGTATGGTGACGATGAGTAGGTACCCGCGATTCGTGCATCACGTGAATCTGCTCCCCGAGACGCGTTACGAAAGTCTAAAATCTAGAAGGAATGCGGCCCTTACATTAAACAACTGCTGACAAACTTTTTTGGCAATTTAGTAAGTGCTTGTAATGAAGAATAAAATAAATAAATAAAATAACAGCCCATTCCTCCTGGATTTATATAAATCACAGGTTCTCAAACTTATTTCGACAACCACCCACTTAAATAAAAATCTAGCGCCCCCCCATATTTTTAAGCGTGCTTTTTACATTACCATTTGTTGCATATCTTAAAAACAGTTATTGCAAACATAAATTTTTAATATGTATTATTATATGGATAGGATAGGTACATAGATAGGGATAGACATTTATCCCATAGCGTATTTCTGAGATCAAAGAATGCTTCAATAGAGGCGATAAAACTCATTCATAGTCATTTTTAGAAATATTTTTATTAAAATTTAAAAAAGGCTTTGATTTTAAAACTTATCTAATATGAAGGATGAATTTGATGCATTTCGACGAGTTTGTTAATATCGGGCTCGAATTTACTTTAAAAGAGCCGTAAGTCGCCGCGTTCAGTAACTTGCAGTAATAAATCCACGTTCACACAAATACAACGATGGGAATGCTATCAGACATCGTCAAATAACCGACCACAACCCGTGGTAGGGTTTTGTTATATCTTTTTATAAGGAAATAAAACAAACTATTATTTGTTAATTCACCTAGATACCGCCCCCTGAAAGACTCCAGCGCCCACAAGGGAGCGTTGTCGCCCACTTTGCAAAGACTGATATAAATTGTTCGAACCAAACAACTACCGCCAGGTTTGACACCACAACCTGCCATGTATTCCACAGACAGAACAAACGTGCTTGACTCAGCGTGGCAAGAAGGATGGTGCGCTAAATGATAGCTCTAGGTCTCTTGACATTTTCAAATTTGGCCTTGAAGGTGTCAAGATTCATATTAGGCAAAATCTGTAAAATATATTATTTACTGAGCGTAGCGAAGTCCTGTTTTAACTGCTTTGCATTTCTTTTGTCTTGAGACAAAAAAACGTCCACCATCTTGAGATGTTTTCGTCTCGAGATGAATGACGTTTTTATTATGTTTTAATTGCTTAGTAAAGATTCTGTTTTCAAATGCGAAATCCTCATGTTAATATTTTGGACTTTCTTATTCGCAATTTTCAATATAAATATTAAGTATTAATAAATTGTCATCGAGAAAGTGACGATTCTTTCGACAAATCGTATAATTAATTATTCGAAAGAAAATAGTTGAGACTTTTTAAATAAAAGAATATTATAAACATTCTTTTTTGCACGCGAGATCTACGGATCATAGAACTACTACCTTTTTCATATATTTTTAAGTTTTATAAATATTCTTACATTTTTATTTGTAATAGGATTAACAAACCTTTAATAGGTACACACAAAAAAACTACGAATTTGGGATAAATTTTAAATGTAGACGTGAAGAAGGGTAGCTGAGAAAATAAAGTTTGGGAAGTCAACATGTCTACTTAGATCTGATTAGTAAACACGACTAGAGTCATTTTGAACAAACAACGTCTCTCACCTGGGTGACATCTGAGAGCGTGTGTAACTCTGGGAAGTAAATAAATGTAAAATACTTACTATGTCCTGACATTAAAAATTCCTGTACCCACCGTGAGCGACGTGTAGTCCGGTGACCGGTAACTGCACTGGACGATACGACTATGGGCTTGTATCGTGTTTACGCGATACCATCATCCCGTCAGCGTCAATCTTCCCGAGTGATTGACGGCGCCGACTTTATTGGAAAAAGGGTGCAATCAGTATTAGTTACAGCTACCTGACGTGTGCGTATGTAAACAAATGATTTATTGCTTTAACCATTTATTTACAGAATTTAATTACTGGAATAGACAGGATAACACTACAAGTAGGTTCATGCTAATATTCATTCAAAGGTTCATGGATGGAGTTGAAAGTTTGTGAGAATCTCTACATTTACCATTCATCAAATGAAGCTGAAAGTTTGTTTGTTTGTCATTAGTACCAGGAGTGGTTTGAATTCATCGTGGACGCTCGAAAAAGTTTGTTAACCTGATAGATACAGAGTAGGGCCCCTGGAATGATTTACGGAGTCGAATTAAAGTGGACATATTGTAGATTTTTAAACGTAATAATGTAGATTTCATGATATTACATTAAGTGATTGTTATAAAATGTCGGGGATACCTGATGAAGACACGAATCAAATAATTATTTGTGGATGAACGAAGAAAGAGGTGTAAGGAGAATGTATAACTTGGAAGTGAATGGTTGAAGTGTTTGATGACGCACTGGAAGACATGGCGCAAATGGAAAAAAATACTTAGTACAATATAAAAATAATATTTCCACATTAAAAATGCACTCAGTAAAGTTGTCAGGTACTCTAGAATTCACAATCTAAAAATTTTACCTCAAACCATTTAAAAGTTCCCAAGAGCAACGCCGGGATAACTTCAGACAGTTTATTAAATAAATGCCGCTGAAGAAAACATTTTAATGAATCAATCATCGTATAAGATCATACAACAATACCAAGTGTCACAGTGAACACATACTTTTTTTGCTCCACAAAATTTAACAGTAAACATTAATCTAAGGACTCTATGTAGTGATTTTTATTACAAAAACTCAACTAAAATCTAAACTTAAACAGTGAAATAATAGTTGCAGCTGCCTAACTGGTAACTCTTTATTTATAACTTAATATCTCAAATCTCAACTGTCACCAGAGCGCATTAGACACACACAAACAAACGCCATACAGAAGGAAGTACTACTGACATACACATTCAGAGTATCGAAGTGTGCAAGTGAATAGCCCATCTAACTTGTCACAGACAACTCAAGTGCAGGGTTGTCACCGCTATATTATATAAAATAAAATTAAAATAATTTTATAAATTCCAACTTGCAAGATGAGTGCCACAGATGCTCTTTCTTATATCAATAAAGCGAAAGAAGAAATTAGTGCTCTATACAGTAACATAACGGATCCCGCTTTAAAACTAACTAAAGATCAGATGACCAAACTACTCAATAAACTGTCCAACCTCTCTGGCACTATGTTGGATGTAGGTGTAAAAGTTGGAATTCTCGAGGGACAGGTCAAGTCGTACGAGCACATGGTCTCTTCAAAATTGATAGATTCAAACTCATCACAAGAATCCACAAACTCATCAACTGTATCAATGTGTGAAGCTGCCGATGAGCTCGAAGAGAGGAAAAAACGGTCAAAAAACATAATTATTTTTAACTTCCCTGAAAGCTCAGCCAGTTCCCATATAGAAAAAAATACTGATGATACAACGAGAATCTTAACCACACTAACAACTCTTAACTCATCCATCACCCGAGCCAACATAACAACTTTTCGTCTGGGAATCACAAAACCTGACAAACCTCGACCTCTTAAAGTCATCCTTGACAGTTCCATCCAAGCCATAGACATACTGAAGAAAAAGAACAACATAACCGAATACCCCGGTATTAAAATTTATTCAGACCAAACCCCAGCTCAAAGAAACTATCTCACCAAGCTACGTTTAACACTAGAACAAAGAACCAAAGATGGTGAGATTGGACTCACAATAAAATACAAAAATAATAAACCTGTTATTGTAAATAGTAACCCAAAAAACTAAAACCAATCATGGCTTACTATCAGAATATCAGAGGGTGCCGCACAAAACTTAATGAGCTAAGATCATCGATTCCAATCCAACCCTTTCATATATATTTCCTGACTGAAACTTGGTTGGATCCGTCCTAACCGATCCGTCAACACAGAAGAACTAGGCTTCACTTCACACAACACCTACCGCTTAGATAGAAGTACCGCCACCAGCACCAAATCAAGAGGAGGAGGTGTATTAATATCAGTCACCAAATCTATAACTTCATCCAGGCTAAAATGCAAACACAAAAATATAGAACAAATTTTCCTACTACTCAAGACGAACCTAGGAAAAATCATTCTTGGATGTGTTTATATTCCTCCCGGATCAATTACACAAATTTACGTAAACCACATTGAAGATGTAGAGGCCCTCAAGCTCAAATATCCGGAAGCTAGAATGCTGCTAATCGGCGACTACAATACTCCCAATATAGACTGGATTACCCATAGCGATAACTCAACAACTCATTTTAATACATCTGCTAATGCTCGTGAAATTATAAATATGTCAAATTTCCTAGGTCTTAAACAAATTAATAACGTATACAACTCTAATCACCACTTACTAGATCTTGCATTTAGTAGCGATCCTTCAGTAAAATTATGTAAATCCATAGACCCCCTTCTTCCCGAAGATTCCCACCATCCTCCCTTAAACATCACCATTACTAACAACTTCCTAAACATTTACTCTAATAGTGTTCCTAAATATTCATACAATTTTGCAAGGGCAGATTATCCACTGATAACAAAATACTTAGAAAGTACAGACTGGTCCTTTTTAGACAAAAACACAAATGTTAACCAAAATCTTGAATCTTTTTACTCCATCATCAACACGACTATTGAAAAATATGTTCCCTTAATTCAATTCAAACCATCAAAGTTCCCCAAATGGTTTAATAATGACTTAAAACACTTAATAATTAACAAAAAAATCTGGCACAAAAATTTCAAAGAGAGCAACTCTATCTCAGACTACAAAATATTTCATAAATATAGAACTGACTGTAAAAAGCTCTCCAAAAAATTATATCAAACATACATACTCAACACAGAAAAGTCTATTCCTTCAAATACCAAAAACTTTTTTACACATGTAAACTCACTAAGAAAAAACAAACCTAGCCTACCAACCTACATGTATTTCGAAGGGAAAAGTAGTAGTGATACTAATGACATCGTTAATTTGTTTGCCGACTTCTTCAAAAATGTTTACGATAATGATATCCCAAATGTTCAACTTCCACCCTTTCATCCAAATGAATCGGTCCACATTCCCGCTTTACATATAAATGTTCCTGATGTTATACGCAAAATAAAAACACTCGACTTAAAGAAAAAAGCGGGTCCTGACAAAATTAGTCCTGCCTTTCTAATTAACTGTGCATCAATAATAGCCAATCCACTATGTCATATATTTAACCAATCATTAAATTCTGGCTGCTTCCCCGACCTATGGAAAAATTGCTATCTAACACCTGTATTTAAAAAAGGCGATATTCATGATGTCACTAATTACCGACCCATCTGCATGCTCTCAACTATCCCCAAACTGTTTGAAAAACTTATCCTCGATAAAATCTCCATACATATTAACAACATCATTGTAACTAATCAACATGGATTTATGCCAGGCAGATCCACACTAACAAATCTCTCCTTATATGAAAATTTTACAGCATGTTCACTCGAAAACAAAACCCAAGTCGACTCAATATATACAGACTTTGTAAAAGCGTTTGACAAAGTTAACCATAAAATTCTTCTCAATAAACTTAGTCAAATCGGAATTGAGGGTAAACTATTGGAATGGATAAAAAGCTACTTAACAAATAGAAATCTACAAGTAAAAAATAATTCTAACCTTTCACACAAATTCATAGCTACTAGCGGTGTACCCCAAGGGTCACATTTAGGCCCAATACTGTTTCTCCTTTTCATAAACGATATTGTTACTGTATTTGATAAAAATGTTGAAGTGCTACTTTTTGCCGATGACCTTAAACTATTTAAAATTATAAAAACAATAAATGACTGTATTCAAATTCAATTAAATTTAAATAAACTTCAAGATTGGTGCAAAACTAACAAACTTTATCTCAATATTAGTAAATGCCACATTATAAGATTTTTCAGAACAACACAACCCCTTAACTATCAATACAAAATTAATAATGTTTCTCTCGCCTCTGTAAGTGAAATTAACGATCTCGGCATTATTTTCGATTCAAAATTTAACTTTCTTTCACATGTAGAAACAGTCACCAACAAAGGATTAAAAATGCTCGGCTTCATTCTACGAAATGGCAGAGACTTTAAAAATATTTCAACACTAAAAGTCTTATATTCCTCACTTGTTCGAAGTCAAATCGAATATAATTCTCCTATTTGGTGTCCTTACTTTAAAATCCACTCCGATTCTATTGAAAAAATTCAGCATAAATTCCTAAGATACATTAACTATAAACTCGGTCTACCTATAGAATCAATAAATTACTATCACTTGATGAAAGAATTAAACTTACTTAAACTCTCAGATAGAAGACTTATTTCCGATTTGACTTTTATTTTTAAAATTGTCAATGGTATTATAGACAGCCCTGATATATTAAGCCTAATTACCTTCCATATACCCACTAGAACCACTCGATCCAAAATGCTTTTTAATTTCAATAACAATATCAGGACTGAGTCATTTAGAAACTCGCTTATACCTAGATTGCATGCAGTTGGCAATGCTTTCTCAGAAGTAGTAGATGTGTTCAACTGCACGGAATATAGTTATAAGAGGGCTATAATAACATACCTCTGTCGTAATTATCAATGTTATTAGGCATAATACCATTCTATTCATAAGTTATCACAGAACCTAAACTATGCACTTACATCAGATATCAGACAGAAGAGTGTTATATACTTAATCAAAACTATAATTTTTCCCAAAATTGTTATGAGATGTCTTACTGACAACCCTGATTCAATAGAGCTAACTCTTAGTTCTCAGCAAATTCAACCAAATTCAATATGAAGGTAACAATAACCTCAATACTAAATTACTGTACGGATTGAAAATAAAAATGCTATTGTACCTATGTATACCAGATGTTATTCTTGTTTAATTTTCAACATAATTTCTCAGTAATTATTCTGTTCAACATAATACTGTTTCGCTCCTGTGAACCACTGTAAACATAAATCATGTATATTGTAAAAGCCTTTTACGGCGTCTAAATAAATAAATAATAATTTCGGTTGTGGGTTGTAGGTCTGTCTGTATGTGAGTGATTGTAGCTCTGGTTCAATGAACTCAGATTTGCTGTGAATATAAGTGTCATTTGAAAAATTGGAACTGATGTGGCGAGAATTCAAAACATACAGGTATACAGTAGTGAATAATAGGAAAAGTCGAGGAAGACACGAATCAAATAATTATTTGTAGTAAAATGTGGCGTGTGGGATCAACGAAGAAAGGGGTGTACGGAGAATGTATCATTTGGAAGTGAATGACTGAAGAATTCGAGGACGCCCGAAAATATGTACTAGCTGATATATTTCATCTTTCAAGGGTCGTCAATATAGTTCAAGAGAAAGTATGTGTAAATGAATACGGCCTTGAGTTGAAACAAAGAGACGTGAAATGTGGGAAGTAATCCCGTCTAAAGATTCCACTTCCTGACCACAATGATTACAATCCGGAGTTGAGAACTTAAATTAAAAAAGGTGAGAGAGAACAGAGTCATGTCCAATTTTCACGGGAACGGGAATGGCTTACTCTTTTGTTGTGAGATCTACGAATTGGCGGAAACATGGATTTGGTTGGTTACCCGTTGGAAATGAGGCAGATTTGACTCTTTTATTTTGGCAAACATTTTGAAATATTCTGTCCTTTCTTTGCCCCTTTGATGATGGAATCGTTCACGGTTCTTTTAACTCTGCTACAAACTTTATTTTATTTTTATACTTATTTCGGAATATGTACGTTTGAAAACGTTCTGACTTCAATAAATTTTATCCATGCTGTCAACCAAAAGGCAATAAATATATTAACAACCCGAATAAACAATTTAAAGTTTTGTATTTTACATAAAATATGTAGTATATTATTTTATCCAATAACTCGGTGGTAAAATGTCGTACCCATTTCTTAAATTTATACACCTAACGTAATTATTTATTAATGGGATAGTTGCTAGAGATTTATGTTCAAATTAAAAATATTTCAAGGCTTTAATAATTAGGATTACAAAATATTTTTACTTGTACACATTGGTCTCGAACATTCTAGTTTTACTTATACACATTGGTCTCGAACATTCTAGTTTTACTTATACACATTGGTCTCGAACATTCTACTTTTACTTATACACATTGGTCTCGAACATTCTAGTTTTACTTATACACTTTGGTATCGAACATCCTACTTGTACTTTTGCACATTGGTCTCGAATATCCTAGTTTTATTATACAGCTATTTGAATTTCGATATTATTTTCTTGATTGGATGAATAAATTAATGAAATGGAATCTTGGAATTAGAAATTAGCCCACTTCCCGTCGTCCGATTGAGCTGAAACTCGGCAGACAGACTAGTTGCCCATCACAATGCATTCTATAAGAGGTGGCACTCAAGCACACACAAGCGCGACATTTAAAAAAAAAATTGAATGTTATCATAATTAAAAATTTACAGTGGTTAATTAATTCGGATTTGGCTTAGCTATTAGCGGTGTTGAGTCCAATTCCTGGGTGGAAGGTTCAATCCTAAGTCAAACCAAAAAAATATCTGTGAATTTGGTTACCAGCCAGCGAGGTGGCTCAACTAGCTTAAAGTTGAAAAAACTCGTGGGTGTATTATAGTATAGAAACAATGTTTTTTATTCAACCAACAAATAATCACATTATTCTCGCAGACCGTTTTTTCATGAAAAAATTCAATTTATTTTGTTATTTTACATTTGTTAACGATTGTCATTGCAAATGCAAAAAAGTGAAATATCCGCCGCCGTATGACATTTTCCATAATGAAAGCAAAGCCAAAATGTTGACAAATAACAAAGCGAACAGTCACGTTCCGCTCCGGTCCGCTCATAATTCACGGTGCATATTAAACAGAGTAATCAATTAATCACGGGGCTGACAGTGACCCCTGATAAATGGTTCGGAGCCGAACTAAAGTTTAAAAACTTCGGCTTAAAGCTCAGAGATGGCGCCTGGATACAATCTCCACCTCTCTCTCCCGCGGTTTGCGGACAAAGGTTTGCTGATTTAATTATGTTCCCAGATAATGGCTTCCGAGTATAGACGGTTAGAATTGTCTCAAATTTCCCTATTCATCACAAGTAAATTACACTAAATCAGGTCTTTTTACATTTGCGCTCTATGTTCTGGAGGTGAATGGCGTAATCTCTGGCTGTGTCTTGCTCCAGTCCTGGAGCTCGATTCTCCAATCCAGGCCGCTCGTAATCGTCATCGGTCGACTATCTTATTTTCAAGTCTCGTCGAAGATACATACTTAGACGCCAAACTCGCCACACTCGAAAATCGAGTGGGTCGAACCAGTCGACGCCGACTTGTATTGAACGGCTGACAAAATCTAGTCTATTGTACTATTGTATCGAAACCTAAGATCGTTTCCCGGGCGCTCTTCAAAATATAAGCATCATAAGTTGACAGATGCAGAGTTCGAACTTTTGGACTAAGCAAAGCCTCCGTACGGCGCGCGGCTGGTAGTCATTGTGTCTCCGTTTATAACACCTTCATCCCATTCTTCAGCTGTAGATGTAGGAACTAAGGCGAGTTCAAAAATGACGCGGTGACGTTTCTGTTTTTGGCATTCCAAACTATCACCACAGAAATGTCAAAAACATCAGAATTAAAAATAATTGTCTCTTCAACTAGTGGCGGCTCGTGACTTTTGGGTGTACTAGAGTGCTAATATTACAAAAAATGGCATTATAGCTGAAAACGATTTTACATTATTTTTCTATTTTTTTTTTTTGTATGAAGATTTTCAGGAAATTTCAGTTTAGCCGTGCGACGCACGGATTTCCTAAACATCTTCATACAAAAAAATTAAAAAAATCATGTTTATTTATTTATTTAGAATTTACGGCACAAGTGCCATTTACATACAAAGTTTTTATTTTATGTTTTTACATATACATAGTGCAGTATTAAATTTTGATGAGAAAAATGAAAGAATTAAATTTAGTTAAAACATAACAAATAAAATAACAGTAAAGAAAGAAGCAATGACAGTAGCCTGTTATGTAGTGACCTCATTAAAATAAGTGGCGTTAAAATATGTTATTAGTGCAGCTTTATACTTTAAAAATGGAATATTATAAGTATCTGCGATTTTAGCATAAAAGTTCCCAAGTGTGTGCAATCTAATTATAACTGAGTTATATCCTGAGACTGTGGTATAATTGTCACAATAATACATACTAGAAGACCTTGATCTAATGGTAGGTACATGAAATTGAATCAAAATATTATGTCAGGGCTATCCAAATGATAATTTATAATTTTGAGTTTGTTGAGTAATTTAGTCATCTGATCTTTAGTTAGTTTTCAATGTTCAGCTACAACAAAATCAATAATGCCATTTTTTGTAATATTAGAACTCTAGTACATCCAAAAGTCACGAGCCGCCACTGTCTTCAATCCTCCGACATTCAAGAATACGTATGAATGAAACATTCGACAGAATTTGTCGAGACGACGGGTAATTTTTTGTTCGTAGATGGCGCATAACGAATAACTCTTGATCGCTTTTGGAGAATCAATCCCTTGGTAGGGTGATTAATTGAATTCAAATATCCAGTCATATTAAATTTTACCGTTGGTTTTGGTTTTAACCGCAAAATTTCATTTATCTTGATTTGTGATACAATAATATGATTTTTCGTCCCACGTTTCCAATATATTACCTCCATTAATACTGTGGGAGTTAAATATATTTCCACGTAATGATCATTTCTAGCTGTTAAAAGCCCGCTCGGCGGGTTTTTTGCTGCTAGGCCCTGCGGGCGGCACTTAGTTGGGATTCGCCCAGTTTAAGTGATTCTAACAACATTTACATTTAATAGGTAGATATTGGGTCATTCACAGAGAGAGGGTGAGTATATATTGTTAAAACACGGAACAGGAAGGAGTTTAGGCATAATAAGGATGACAGTTGTCCGGGTAAAACTTTACCTTTCCCGAATAATTGCCTTAATGGGTAAAGGTAAATTAATATAGGCAAATATTCGAAATCGCTGGACACGGAAAATACGAAATATTTTAAAATAAAACCTTCCGATTTACCTTAATTACTATAAAAGGAATCGAACAGCATTTGGGAAACTTTAAATTTTATTTACGTGAAATGAAAATTCGGTTTAGATGACAGCCGGAATAATTTCTGTTGATGACATTTTCTTTTGTCGGTATTCCTGATATGAGCGGCAAGAGACAATTGAATAACGTAAGTTAAAAACATATAATGGAATACAATATTCCGGCAAAATAGTGCCTACTTAAAAAGCATAAATTATTTATTTTGCTATTATTATCATTATTATTTTATTTAACCTAACCTATAATAACCCAACCTAAGCTAACCTATAATAATCCAACTTAATCTAACCTAACCTATATACTTACTTAACCTATACTAACCCAACCTAACCTAACCTAACCTAGCATAACCCAACCTAACTTATCCTAAACTAACCTATCCTAACCTATGATAACCCAACCTAACCTATAATAACTTTTTTTAAATATTTCTTTATTTATAAAACAACCCTAAATACCTTTATTTTATTTTTCGAGCTCGGCTAAAATACTACCTACCTAGTATTTGCATAGAGTAAATGGTAAAAATTCTAGCCACTCATATCAGGAATACCAACAAAAGAAAATGTCATCAATAGAAATTATTCCGGCTGCCATCCCATACAACGAAATACGTAATTAAAAATTAAAATCCTAAAATTAAAAGTTTCCCAAATGCATTCAGATTCCTTTTATATTAATTGAGATAAATCATAAGGTTTTATTTAAAAATATTTCGTATTATCCTTGTCCAGCGATTCCGAATAATTACCATAAATAAATATCATTATATTAATATATACATACCTGGCAAAATGATTGTTTTAATAAACATATAGGTAAGTACATGTCAGATTAGAGATTTGTTGGCTAATTTTACAATCAACGAAGCGTTTCTATCATCCGATTGTGTTTCATGTTATTTTATTGGGTTGGCAGTGCATACACTTCCTACAAACACATGCGTATTATGCGTCAACTTCATATCGGTGTTCTGTCAAAATAGTGCGAAATTATTGTTTTCGTTAATAATATTAAATATCAATATTTTTCAAAATCGTACATGCAAAGAGTTGTTGTTTATTGTCATTAAGTTGAATCAAATGTTTGTTTTATTTGTAAATGCGTATTAAAACGGTAGTTTTACGTAAATAATTACCGTTGTTTGAATAAACGAAATAGTACGTATTTGTATATTGCTCTTATGCGCTCTGTCGGCCAATAGGTAAACTACTCCAGCGGCCAGTAAAGGAGGGATTGACATTTTTAAGGAACCTTAGAATGTTTGATTCTTGACAGACGTCAAATATATAAAACGAAATTGTGAATAATTTTTACTGTAATGTAATTGATCCAATGGATGTAACTTTCTAAAACATATTTTCTTCGATATTATCTAAAAATTATATGAGCAGTTAATTTTCAAGTTAGCGGAATTTACCCGAAACATACGATTTGAATTCGACCAATCAGAGGGCCTAGACCGTCCAGACGCTAGCGTAATAATATTATAGATTTTCTTGTTTCTCTTCATGAGAGTTTTTGAAAGCTTGTTAAAATAAATATATTGTTAGAAGAAAACTGTATATAGATTATAGGAAAAGCGTTTTGCAAACGTTATAAGCATAGGTACTTATATTGTAATTTATGAATTAAATTGTTTATTTATAAACTTTATTTCAATGTTGTTTTAATAGATAAATAGATTCAGATATATGCTAAAAATATGGCTCCAGAACGGAGATACGAGTGCTTTGTAATAGTCATTACCGTCAATCAATTAACATGTAGATTAAGTATTACTTTGGATTTTGTGTCAATAATAATAATCTGTACATTTTTAATTAGTAACAATATTATGTTTATATCTTTACATTAATTGAACATATACATCCTGTTGACAAACTGCTTAATTGTACTTTAACGGAATAATACTTTGAAGAACAATGAAAAAAAACAATTTAAATAAAATAACTTTGTTTTTAATACCACTTTATTATATATATTTTCAATATTTAAAACCAACCAGATTCGGTACACATCAGCGTTATATAAAAAAATTTTGACAAAAAAAAAAAAAAAATAAAAAAATATATATATATATATATATATATATATATATATATATATATACATGAGACCGATAAAAATGACAGAAAAATAATCAAAAGGTAAGCTCACGGTTAGGTTAGGCTGTTTTTAAGTAAAGAGTAGGTACTGGTTTAAAGAAGAAATATCTCGTGACTGTGGTACAAACTTTATCGGTTTACTTCTTATAGTTTCTCATTTCCGATTGTGTTGTTGCTGTATTGAGGTTCATCATCACGCTTTGTATTTAAACTAAACTTCAGAGGCGTACAAAAGAACCAAATTGAATAGTCCTATTGAATAGTCCTATTGTGGTAGGAATATCATCATTCAGAACGCCAATAACTCGAAAAGTGCGAGTTCACAGCTAGTGTTAGGTATTCCAGGTCAAAGCCAGACATAAAGTGTATAGTTCCACCTCCGTCCCGCGTGAAAAATTCAATTCCAGTCCTTGTATTTATCCGAGCGGATTACAATGAAACGTACAACGTTACTCAAGAATGGTTTTCAATAAAAGCCGAGTTTAAAAAAGCGTTTTTCACGTAACGGCTCTGGCTGCAGGCTAACAACTAACACTAACAACTGCCGTACGGCACTGGAACAACACAATGGCGGCCGGATTGGCGGGACTCGCTAAGGCAAGGGCGGTGCGTGCACAATTAAAACACAGATATAATGTGGAAACACATACTTATTAGCATCTCGTCTTTAGTTACAGTCTGAGTGCTTTTTCGCAGGACAAGCTTTAATTTGTAGAAAAGGGATTTTCACAGTTCTTACTCTTGCAGCTGCGCTCTGTGTTTACTAACTTGGGAGCAGTTTATCAAGGAGAACTGCGACAGGCCGGAGCGGTCTCTGCGGACCTGCGACGTGCCGTAGGCAACACATTATTTTATAAAATATAGATATTTTATCTTTCTGGTGAAACATTATGAAAATTTCAATATACACCATTTACCCAAGGGATAATTTAGATAGTCAAATATTTATTTACAATTTTAGACTTTTTTCACATATGTTGTTTTCTTTTATTTACATACTGGCATGAAAAAAGCATGGTTGCATGCGAAACTAGTATACTTTAACATATAATAAGTGGTATTTAACGAAAACATTCTAAAAAAATGTTTTATGTGAGGTTATAAAAGTCGCATCGACTTCTGTAGTTCTGTTTCAATTTGGGAGGCGGGTATGGGTACCAAATTTAAATAACCATTCACTGGATAACCAACCCCTCTGCCACAAATCACCCCAAGTGGTTCACTAAGTTTGGTGACTTAGCAGGGGTTTCCGAGTTTACAGGGTCAGGATTATCAAGGTCTTACCTACGTCGGACTAGTTTTGGAGAGACTGGTTGAGGGAGATCTTTTTACTTCTCCAGCAGGCGACCCATCGCCTTGCACCGCAGTGGGAGGGATGAATTCAAATGTCCATAACGCATGGACACACAAACCCCCATATTTCTACCCACCCCTCATACCTTTATCTTTCCCAGATCTTCCTCTCCTTCCCTTACTTAAAAACCTTCCCCACAGCATCCCGAAGATGACATAGGTCCTGAGAGCAATTATTTTTTCTCAGAACCCCCTGTGGGGAGCTAATGAAAAAAAACCGATAAGAGTGAGACAACGATATGTGATCCTGGTTATACATGATATCGCGCGGTTTCACTCAAGTCTCCCTTCGCATTAGAATACGAATCAGTTCTTTCATTTAACTGTCACAAACATTTTCAACAATCGAACCATTGAAACATTATTGGCGCAGCCGGTAGTATTAATGTTTGATACTTTGAATATGTGAATTTTGAATGCATGTCAGTAACAGCGCGGCTCATTCGCAATCACTGTGACAAAATCACAGGTTTGTAATATTGGGATCTTCTCTAGGCGAGGCTGCAGCCGCAACTGGGACAGTGTTTTTGTGATATAATCTAATTACCTATACAGTACCGTAAAGTCGGATGTTTTGCCGTGCATGGCGGCTGCCGCGCGTGTGAATCCGCAAATAATACTATTCATATCCGTTCACAGTGCAGAGGGCAAAAAACGAACTGAAAAACCAGTGCCGTGCAAACTTTGAAGAACGGCGCGCATGCACTGAAATTAAGTTCACGAAGAACTACTCCCAAACTTATTTTTTAAATTTAATTTAATTTAGTTTTATGCCCAGAGAAAACAAGAATTATACCTAGTGAGCTATCGAAAATTATGCACAATGTTTTGAAAGCATCAAATAACCTTAAACTGAAACTAAATACGAAACAATATTATAAATAGTAAACAGATCATCACTAGAAATAAGACAAATTACCAAAGCTACTATAATTTTTAGCATTTAACAAAGTGCTGGTATAGATTACGATTCTATAAATGGAGTCAGTTAATATATCAATAGTATCCCCAAACTTGTTGCCCAGATCATGCATCCTATTGGTTAGTGAATGTGTCGGTTAGTTCAATAGTTGGTTGTGTATGTATTGCAGAAAAATGATACATTTTGTCTTGTATTCCTAGTCGGTCAGTAGCGACAATTACAGGGCTGTCAATTAAGATGTTTTTGACTCTGTGCATGTAATACAACCAGGTCTAATCAATCTCTGTGCATGTAATACAACCAGGCCTAATCAGACCTAATAAGCAGGACTGAGGCGGTTATAGTTAATATTATAGAAAATTATAGTATTGCGTTATGACTCAGTAGTAGATAGATACTTACAATTCTCAGTATCGCCTTGGTGAAAAAACACCATTCACAATTAAATTATTGATTTACGTCATGTTTAGTAACCAAATTTCAACACCCAGTTACCTACTTCCCAACCGGCTTCTTCCTCATCTCTCCCTCCATTCCACTACGTTCTTATTCAATGGGGTATTTTTACAAAATATGACACCGTTAAAATGTGTGTGGAAGATTAAAAGTTAATTATTCTGTCTATGATTCTGACATTTCTGATACTCCTAAATTCCGTACTAAAAATACGTGATTTTAACACTTTCGTTCATATTCATTGATTTCCAAAACGACATAAAACCACGCATTTCGAAACGGTTCCAATAGGCTACAACGTCATTATGATACAGAAAACGCCTATCTGGTAAGACGGCTGTCACCAACTTTTCCCGGTGTGACGTCAACGCCGCCGAATTCATAAATAAATGCGAACATGTTGTTGTGACGACAAATCGAAAATGGTATAGATTATTTGTCAACAAAAAAATAACTTCATTATCGTAATATTTTTTCTTATTTGTTTTCGATAATAATAACAAAGTCTCATTGACTCCGTACAGTTAACGTACAAGATTTTTACTGTCAAATATTTTATTTATTTATTGTTTAATTAATAATAATATATTGAGTTATTTTTATTGTTTTAGGACATCTTTGATCAAACGTCACCGTGACCACTTCAATATAACATTGTGTACATTATTATACTTTCTGATGGCCTCAGTGGTTCAGTGGATACGATCCTTGGCTACAAATCCCAGCACGTGCTTGTAAATTTTATTTGATTAATTTGTATTATTTCACAATTTCAAGTAAAGTAAGCAATTTCAAGTTTGGATAGCTTCAGCCATGTTTGGTGATCAGATCTTAATAGCCAGAACATTCTCAATCTTCCTCTTCTCGTCTCCTTCTCCCCCCACTACCTTCAGCCTTGCAACATACTCCAATTGAATGGCATAGTCTTACTGGCTTTAGACGTTGGGAGCAAACTTTTTCTAAAATGGTTTTTTTTCATCGTTTTCCTTTAATTTAATATTCTAATTTTGAACACCTAGCTTCAATAATGTTTTATTGATTTGCCTTGATCAAACATAGATCATGACGATATAAAGAATTTTCGTTGTTATCATCATAATATATTCGTAATTTACTTAGAGTTAATTATTATTGGTAATTACCATTAATATAAAGAGATTCTAAATAAATTAGCAATAGTCGTTTTTCTCCATGAACATAATAAAAGTGTCAAAACATATTTCCCAGATTTGGTACGCCAGTGATTTTTCCCGCAGTGTGAAGCGTGTATTTGACAAAAGGTTACATTTCCCGAAATGTTATTTTTCTATCGGATACAATCACACTTGCCTTTGAAGGGAGAGATGATAACGTCATTATGACCCTCCCCAACCCCATCTCCCCAACTGTCAGTTGAAGAAAACAAACTTAACTGATTTGTAAAAATTACCAACACAACAAGGAATCACGACAGTGATGGATGGTGGCGGGAGTTGGCAGATTAATTACCTAGAAAATAATAATATATATTTTTTATTACAGCTTTTTTAATGGCGGAAAGAAAAATATTATTGAATTCGAAAAGGTTTCGGAAAAGCGGGATTTTATTAAATATATTTTGACTTCACAGATCCAAAGTGATAGAATCTTTAGTATCTTACCCCTGTACTAATAATTGCATACCGGAGGCCGTGAGGAAAATAATACACCTCAGGGCTTGTGTCATCTTTGGAGATGCTATGTGGAGTGTCTTTTGGAGGAAATGGGTCTTGGAGAGACCCATGTTGTAGGAGGGGGGAGACACAGAGGTCGGCAAAACATTCCACAGCCGAGCTGCTCAAGAACGAGAAGTAGAAACGATCTGTACTCACGTGACGTTCGTCAACTATGTACGAATGTTAGACGCGCGTTTGAGGTGTTTCCTGACAGTGCACCGGTAGAGAAGGATCATCTTCTATTGAAATAATGGTAGAATATTTTAACTCGACGTCTGTTCTCTAAAGATTGCAATCTTCGCTTGAAATGCTTTTAGCCATGGTTGGTGATCAGAACTGCGTAGGCAGATTTTTACTAAACTACCTATTTCCCGATATATTTCCTTCCCTATATTAGAACCCCAATCGAGGATGCCATAATCTCCGAGAGTACTTAGTACAAGAGACTAAACTTGTGCAGTATTCACGTTAAAAATGGAAACCCTGGGGTTCTGCGGGTTTTCATATAGACTATTAAATCTACAGAGATGTTGAGGGAAGGTAGTTTTAGCGCGGAACGTAGTAAACCTGGATCTTAAAGAAACCAATTTCGTGGGAAGGAGACATCTAAAAGCTGGAAGGTATAACAGCCAGAACCAGCATAAAATATCAACAGTGTACGGGTGCTGGACACGCGTTTACATTCGTTTTGTCTTTCGACTCTGCATTGTGCAACTGCTGAAAGTATCCGAGTTACAACTTCCTAATTTACCAATGTTCTTAACGACAGCTATTAAGTCATATTTATCCATCAAACATAACGATCGACTCACGTTGCTATTGTTGCTAACCTCATAAACCACCTTCCCCTATCTGAAATTATTTCAATACTCTAAGATAGAACCCGCAATGTTTGGGCAAAGTATTGGTACTTTGCTAGTAATCCAAGGGAGCCTGACTATTTTTCAGTTTCAGTTCCAATTAATCGACATTTATTCAAATATTGTTAATAGTTTCATACAATGTAACAAAAGTATCTGCGATAATTCGCTACATTATTTAATTTTCCTCACCAGGTAACGTGTTCTGAGACATTAACATTTACGTTTTACAACATTTTTGTTTGTACATTTTATTATATTTCTCTAGTTGCTTCTCTAGCTTGCACCGTTTTGTGGCAAGTAGTCTATGACTTCATTATAAGTTAGATGAAGAAAAAATAATTTTTTTATGGCTTTAAGGCTTTTCTTAAATCTAGTATTGAATACATTTCATGAACTTGTACTTGTTCGTGCAGATCGTATTTTCCGTTGTCTAGAAGTGGGAACCTTAGATCATATATTTTACAGTTCATGTGCATGACTCCCAGATTGTATTTTCTGTTGTCTAGAAGTGGGAACCTTAGATTATATATTTTACAGTTCATGTGCATGACTCCCAGATTGTATTTTCTGTTGTCTAGAAGTGGGAACCTTAGATCATATAATTTATAGTTCATCTGCTTGAGTCCCAGAACGTACTTTCTGTTGTCTAGTAGTGGGAACCTTAAATCACATGTTTTGCTTGTCCCTCTCTAAACAAATACGACTATCCTCTCTCCTACCAAGCCTATCCAAAATTATCTCCTCTTCGTTCAACATCTCTCCTCTCCCAAGTTGAACTCGAGTCTAATCTTCCCTAAATTGTGAAATGTGCCAATTTAAATCAAATTAATACATAAATTCGCCTTCTCTCTCCATTATATGAAATGATAGCCTGAACACTTTGAACGTTTGACAAAAGAAACCCGAAAAAATGTAAAAAGACTAATTGAAAAAATGTAATTTAAACTGCTTAAAGGAAATGTTAGTTTTTTATGTAAATCATTATGTTGATAAAGAAAGGAAAAAATTACCTAGTCAAAGCACCTAGTAATCTCAATAACGATTGTTTCATTATTATAATACCACGTGCAAAATAATATTGCATGTCTTTGACTAATGGCGTACTATTAAACAGTTAACCGATATAAATCTTTCTCATTTTTTGCGGTCACGATTTAAAAAAACGTAATACGTGGGTACGAGTAAGTACCCACGTGATTCGGATTTAATAACTAACCATCCCACCCGAAAGCAATGCGCTCCGCCGAGTAGTTGGTGGCCCACGAGTCTACATTATCCGGTGCAATCATAAACTGTAGTGACACAAAGCGAGCGGAATGCTCAAACTCCCCCAAAGTGCATTCGCCGTGAAATGTGTCACTCGTGAAAAACTTAGCGCGGAGCTGTCACGCTGCGCTGAGGGAACCAACGGGAGTTGCGCGCACTCAGTGTGGGAAAAACCAAATAATAGAGTGTCTCCCATTGTCGTAGTTTTAAATGAATTAACGTCCAACGCCGGGAAAACAACATTACTAACTGGAATAGTCATAACTCAGGATTAAATTCAACTTTGCTAGTTTTTGAAGTAATGTCTGCACAGTGATTTATGCTGTTGAAGGTCATTTTTAACGAGGTAAAATGTTTCAAAAGATGTGACATTAAAATTTAGAATGAAAGCGAATAAGCTTTGTGACAGAAATAAAATAAAATGCGGTTTGTTTTCGAGCACCATTTATTTATCTTGCCGACGGTATTTTACATCGCCTCAGGGTTCTTCATGGCTTTGTTTTAATAGTGGCGCACTACAAATTAAAATGTTCTTTTGAGGGTATTTTGATGAAGGAGAGGAGGGAATCTTGAAGAGACCTGTTTTTGAGACCAAGTCGTACAAAAGTCCCGTTTTCGTGTGACAAACGTAAACCTCGTACAAATGATGGGCGCGCGTCTGCCGTGTTTCATAGCATCGGTGCCGAAGGGATCAATGGAGCTAGTTCATCGGTGCATCTTGCATTGAAATACTGGTAAAACAAGCACAACATTCCAGCAATCTATTTATCAAATGGAATGCCCGTTTCTGGACAGTCAAGTCTTTTTTACTCCAGACCAGAAGTGGCAGCCAAATGCAACAGTGAGTCCCCGTGCCTAAGCTGGTCACCTGGAATTTCATGAAGCAAATCAATGGAAGGTGGGTTGGGAAGATTGTTTCCGTTGTTTATGCATTTATATTATGTTAATAATTTTAACTGTGTGAACGAGATAAAAACTGAAGTGACAACTTTCTTGCAAATGTTTTCAATAAAAGAAAGGACTGTGCTTGTTTCATTTTTAATTCTCTGAAATTTTTCGACTTTTTAATTAAAAATGTTATGTAAGGCATTTTTTTAAAACTTTTTTCTGGTGTGAAATTAAAATATTACAATTTTTAAACTTTAAGGCGATGCCATACGTAGTAATGCATAATCATGTGTTTTTGGTTTGAAAATTTGGTCGCCTAGAAATGTTTCAGATGCTTTAATTAAATACTGCGAGTATAGTAGACGGCCGGCGTGGTCTAGTGGTATACGCTTTTGACTACAGATCCGAAGGTCGCGGGTTCGAACCCGGCGTGCGCAAATAAATTTTATTTGATTAATTTGTGTTATTTCACAATTAATTAATTTAAAATAATATATAGTATATTTGCGGCACGTTCCAGAGTGGAAGATACTCTCAGTATCGCCCTGGTGTAAGACCACCATTCAGAATTGAAACGTTGCTTGAAATGGCTTTAGCCGTGTTTGGTGACCAGATCTGAATAGCCAGGTACTTCCCCACCTTCCTCTTCCCATCTCCCTCCCCTCCCCAATACCCTCAGCCTCACAACATACCCCAACTGGGGATGCCATAGTCTCACTGGCTCCAGACGGGAGCAGTTGGGACTCTTGTGCGGTATTACTGTAAAAAAAAAAAAAGAATACATCTTGGCCTTTGAAATAATAGAGTATTTTTTAGATAAGTCTTTTTATAAGCCCAGAAAAAATAATGTAAAGGCCTACGAAAACTGCTTTAAAGATCAAAATCTCCTACTTACGAACCCATTTTCGGTTATGATTTTATTGTATAATGTGGCAAATTAAGTTATTAATAAAATGATCGAAAAAAAAAAATTATGCCTGAACATCCACAAAATAAAATAAACACATAAATCAAAACAGGCGGATGGTGTTAAGCAGGAATTTAAACCTTATCGACATCTACGTAAGGGTTGTTATTGATAGCGGCTCAATTTAAAACATTACACGACGTAGTGCATCGCCTTAAAGTATATTTTAAATACAAAAATCTAAAAAGGTATTTTTTCTACGTTCGAAAATAATATTTGTTTTATGATATTAAACTGAAAAAATGTATAGAACATTAAAAAATAACATCGAAAAGTTCAAAAATTCGAAGGGATTATTATTATTTTAAGTTTATACAACATATGAACAACCCTCTTTGACTGGATAAGCAATTTATATTTCTTAAATATCTTTACATGAAATTCTATTTTCTCTTTTACGTTTTACTTGGTAAGGATTTCACATACATGATCGTTTATAAATTAAATTAAATTTCACCACATTTCTCAGTAAGGTTGTTAGTATCCCTATAAAGATCAGTGATGACTTTATGAGAACTGAAATTAATATCGGTATTTAAGAACAGCCATTTTCAAACAAGCGCCTAAATTAAGCTGATTTCTCAACAGAAAAGTTTTTTTCATTAAAATATATATATTTTTTTGCAATTGAAGACTTGGCAGTGAGTTGGCTTGCGTTTATTCAAACGTTTAGCGCAAATGCAACCGAGCCAAGGAGACTGTAAAATGACGTAACAGGAATGTGTTCAAATCCCGCAAGGAAGATGTTTGAGTAGCAGACTTTCATTGAAGCAATTCATATTCCACTTCTATTCGAGCTCCGATTTGGTTACTCGTACTCCTACATGGGAATGTTTGAGAAACCTTTGCATATCAGATTACAAATTGACATATTCTGGTTCCACCGTCTCTTCAGCAAGTTTAAACGTTATGAAACATAGTTCAAGAAGTTTAAATGTATTAAAATGGCAATTTTTTAAAGACAATTTAATTAATTTTTATTGGAACATATATAAATAAATGATAATATATCATTGAAGATGATAATACTAACAAATCTAAACTAAACATGAAACAGAACAAGATAACGAAAATAAATATATAACAGTCTCAAGTGAGAATCGAACCCAGTCTTACCGGGATAACGTCTCTAACCACTCGACCATTGGGACCTAATTATTATATGTCAAATTTGCCGATTGGGCAGATGTAATTATATTTACCATTTTTCTTTGAATCCGGCGCTTTTTTCCACTCAAAGCAACACTGCGCAGATTCAAACCAGTAAAATTTGAATCCTAGCCTCCTTATTGGTTGGAGCGGAAAAAGCGTTAAAACAATTCAGCGTCACGAAACAGTAATAATAATTTGATTATTAACATGGTGGAATTTTTGTAAAATATCTAAGGCCTTCAAATATCTAAAAACAACGCTAATAAATGTATGGAAATAAATGTAATAAAAAATAGTTAAAACCGCTCAACCTACTTTTAAATGTGTTGAATTATAATAACATTTTTTTAATTATTTTTATTTATTCTTAAATATATTTGTATTACAATGGTATGGTATATTGTCCTCCACGTTAGGAGTTCACCTGTGTTGTGGAGGACTTATTTAAGTTAGTAAGTAAAAGCACGCGTTTAATTTTGCAACTTCGGAACTCATTATATAAACCATTGATCAATGATTATTATAGTTAATAATTTTATTTTTTATTTTTATTTCAGCTACCGACAGAAATACAATAGAACTTTAAAAGGGTTTTTATTAAAACCATGGAAATTTTATGAAAACTAATTATTATAAAAGATTTTACAAGTCCTCGCCCTCGAACAAAAGCAGAGATTAATTAGTAATTCATTTGACAATTTAATACGTATTTAATTGGATCACATTTAAAGTTCACGATTTTCCAGTTATTCACGTACCAATTTTCAGCTTTAATTAATAATCACATGATTTGAATAACATAACAAATTCGGAATATAATCATCTTTTAATATTGACAAATATTTCATCACAAAATCAATAAACGTCTTAATAATATGCGAAAATATATTTGGAAAATGGAATTAGATAATTAACGTGCAATTAAAATTTGGAAACCAGAACATCTAATTAACATACAATTAACATTTGTAAAGAACATCTAATTGGCATGCTATTAAGATTCGTAAAAAAACATCTAATTAACATACAATTAACATGTAAAAAGAACATCTAATTAACATACAATTAACATGTGTAAAGAACATCTATAGTAAGGAATGTTCTTTACGCATGATAGTAAGGAACATCTTATTATCATGCTATTAAGATTCGTAAAGAACATCTAATTAACATGCAATTAACATTCGTAAAGAAAATTTTCACAAAAATGGAAAGATTTTTACCACAGGCACATTTATTATTATAATTTATTTATTAAGTTTTTCCACCGGGGCTGAGAGGATTTTACTACATTAGCTCCACGAAAGATGACGTAGAGTCCATTCCTCCCTCTGCGGTGCAATGCGATGAGTCAAGAGAGTTCTGCGGGAGGGGTCAAAAGGTTTCCCTCAACCGGCCTCTCCTGACCCGGTCCAACACACTGAAGGTGGGCAGACGCATCCGCTGTCAAGATCTAGATAAATCTCACTCCATGAATCCGGGCTCGCCTGTTAAGTAAATTAGCCTGTTAAATCACCTGGGATGATCTACGGCAGATTTGCTGGCTATCCAATAAACGTTTCCCGGGGCGGCGGTACTCATACCCGCCTCCCAAATGTATAGTGAAACCGGTTGGCTTCTTTTTAAATATAATTTAAGGAAATTATACATTCCATCATTGAAAACATTTATTTATATATAATTATTGTAATATTAGGCTCATGAATGTCATAATGAGAAATCAAATTTGCTCTTGCCATTATTAAACTTATTTCGGTTTATGACCATGCGTGTTTTTTCTACATTTAAGGTACAATTTGAATTATTCAAATCATAAAAGGAGAACTAGGAAAAAGATGAATTCTCAGATGGGTATTCATCTTCATACACTGAGGGAATACAAGAGGGCGGAATGCTAGTTGCCTTTGCACGATGATGTCGTCTCTCATCCTGCGTGCCACTTGAAGTCCTGGAATCCCTTCTGGATGGAAGGAGAGAGGCTCCCCGATTACCTCTCGCTTCAGAAGATAGGTGGAAACTTGAATAGAAATCAGCCGACGTCTGAAATGCCCATCTCGTGCACGACCCCATTGAGAGACAGCCTGCATTCTCACTGCCTTCATTATAAACTCTCAATAGGATAATATCCTTTCACAGCCGCTTTGCCCACAGAGTCGGCGATGTGTGAATGCTGGTGGGATTGATGAGGTCCACAGGACGCCTGAGGCTCTAGAGTCTAGACTGTCTCACTGACCTAGATGACCCCCTCTGACCCCCCACCATACGAGAGAACGAGCAGGAATACTCACTCATTTAGAAATGATAATTGTACAAGACTTTAATATATTTATGTACTAAACTAAATACTTGTATTGCACAACATCACATTTGATAAAATCCAATTATTCAACTCAGTCAAAAACATTTCAAAGACATCATAAAAATCATACAAGTAATAAATATAAAAAATGTTTAATGGAAAGACCATATTATATTATCAATTTCACTGTTGAAAGAATAATAAAACTGATCAATGTATTTTATAACATACGCAACATAATAAACAAGAAAACTATAAAAATAGTCCATTACGCTTTAATTGTAGTATGGCGTTATTGGGTGGGGAGGGGACTTTAAAGCCATCTTACAGCCCATAATTACAATTCAAAGAATAATTATTCAAATTCACCTAACGAAACAATATTACTTCCCAATATAGGTATTTCGGGAAATTAATGTAACAATATGTAACATCTATCACAGAATTGTATGAAAGAAACGCCTTTTATCAAATTTATAAACAATATTTCATCAATAAAATTCACCCCTTAGATAGCATAAGCAATAGATTCAAAACAAATGGCTTCACAGCCATACCAATGCTATAGACGATATGTAAGTGTGAGATGGGACAATATATTATTGTTCAAAAACATAATTAATGTAACTGAAACATTGAAATATGAACAAATCAAAAAGCAAATTAACTCCCTAAAACTGAAGAATAATTCTGTTGTCCAGTTTTTTGTGAAAATGTATAAAAACTGTTTAATTTTTTCAGTATCTTCACAGAGGTATAAAGACGGTTGTCCTACGACAATGTGAAACTAAGTTAGGTCAACAAATAAATTATTTTATTTTATTTTTATATTATTTTGTTTTCATTCAACTTATTTTTAATTTGTATTATTATACTTAACATAAAATTGACCACTACAACACGGGCATGTGCCTAGTGTGGTGGCCAAAAATTTACCCGTTTACTGTAATGTATAAACTTTACTGAATAAAGAACATATAAAAAAAAAAAAAAAACATAAAAGGTCTGGTATCCCCACAATGTTCAAAGGAAGAATTTAACTGTTTCCTCTCTCCTGAACAATTTAAAAAATGTGACAACCGCCATTTGACTTCTGAGGTACAGAATATATTGTGCGCTTAATATATGTTTAATAAATCTAAAATATCTAGCATTTAAAAAAACTTTGGCTCTTGTTATTATTTTCTAAAACTAATTTTCTAAAATTGTGTATATCGAATTAGGTTTGTAGTTAATTTGAATATTGAATTATGTTAATTTGTGTGTTTAATTATATTTGTAGTTACTTTATTAATACTTAATAATTATAACTATAATAACTAAGATATTAATAAGGCTTTGAATATTGTTAAAGCATCGCCTTTTAATACTTGTTTTCTTTTTGCATGTAAATATAGAGTGGTGGAATTATCAAGAAAAACATTTAATGATTGGAAATGTTATATTATTTTGTAACAAATATAAAAAAAATAATTATTCAAATTTTTTTACAGTTTAAATATGTATTTATTACTGCACATAAATTAATATGCGCGTATCAAATATAAAATTGTCAACTTCTTACAAAAGATGATGTAGGTACGCTCCTCTTCCATCCAAATGCTTCTGATGGGAGAGTATCTAGTATAAATCCTAGGATGCAGGCCCAAGACACCACGCCCCAGTAAAGTCTACAGTGTTAGGTATTTGCTCCTTGGCACTTGGCTAAGTCGGCGCCCGGAGCTGACTGCTCCAATTGCACCAGCACAAGACCGGCCCTGCTACTATATAAAATACATATTCATATTATGTTTTCGATTGCAAACAGAATATTATTTAAAATAAAATAAAACAAAAAGCTTTGTATTGTTGAAATTGCTAACAATTCGAGCGAAAAGATCCCCAATAATTTATTTGTGGCTCGCTTCTAAATGGACGAATGTAGTTTTTCAAATTTCGCGAGGAGTATATAGAATTTGCTCTGTTTATCAAGATTTTAATTGAAGAAATTCGATTTTCTAGAATAAAATTGTCTCCAGAAAATCAAGTGTTTCTTTTAGAAGTCGGAAGATAGCACAATTTTTTAGGAGAAATTGTAAAAAAAATTATTATATCGGAAAATTAACATTTGACACTAAACATGTTTCAAGCAAGCTTCAGATATTTTACTCTGTCGCTAGATGTCACTGGCGTGCTCTGAAATTCAACCAATATAATGATATGTCAGATATTATGTAACTTGAAATTTTCTAACCAGAAGTTCATTCAAACATTAGTTACATTTACATTTTAGTAACTTTTAATTAATTATTATATTTTTTTGTTGTGTACTGTTATTTTTTTAATTTTTTAAACACTGACTTTATGAAATCACAAACCAAGCGAACGATTCTATCGACAATGATACTTTGCAAAACACACATGTTTAAACATTTATATGTATGCCCACATATATTTATTTTATATATTACATTTCACTTTTTCTATTTTTTTGTCCCAAGCAAAAAAAAACCCTAGCAGTAGTAGTGATGTCTCACCCTGAGGGCGTATTTCACCATCCCCTTGATAGTTTATCCATAGGATAACGTGTATTATTGGTGGCTATACATAATATAATAAACGGATAATTTAAATATTGCCAGTATTTATGTGTTTATTTATTAATATACGTTGTCCTTTGGATAAGCTATCGATAGGGTGAAATACCCCCGGAGTTTTACTTGATTTTGAAACTAGCCTCTCTATAGTTCAATTTATCGATTCGCCACAAAATAGCATTACTAACAACTCATTCTTGTTTTCGGTTTACATTCATAAATATTCATATTTTACTTGATGAAGTTTTCTATTATAATTCTAAACGTTGGATGCGTAGGGAGAGAAAAATAAATGTCTGAATGTACAAACATAATCATGGTTGAACTTTCCAAGTAAAAAACAATGAATATAATTTATTATAAAAACATTAGGTTTGCAGAATATTCCCAGTGCCCAGGCAGTGTGAGGCGTGTACATACGAGTACGAGTAGTTGAAAAGGTCTGCAATCAAACAATTACAATTTAGAACTCGAACTATAATTAATAAATTGTAAATACGCGGTGAATTTATGACCTCATGAATATACAAGGTGTTCGGAAACATGTAGTTAAGGGAAGAAACTGTTTTTATTAACATAACACAGAGAATGAAAAAAAAACCTGAGAATTATGACTTTTTATATAATTTTCCGAAGATGCTCTGAGGAGATAGCGTCATTGATCCCTTCAGTGTCCAACATTTGTATACGGTTGATATTTTATTTAATTTTTAATTATTTCGGAAACTTAGGGGTTAAAAACTTTTGGAACCAGTTCAACGTTTCGACGCATTTTAAAAGACGCTGAAATTAATCCCCAGGAGATCGAGTTTTTTCAAATTCGACCTAAATATTTCCAACTTTGGAGTCGATTTACTCGAAATTAAATAAAAAAATCGACTTCAAATGTAAATTCACCAGTTCTCAACTTCGATAAGTTACGAGTGAACAGTGATTCGTAAAGACGTTTCAGAATTTATTTATGCACGAATTGCCTTTCTAAATATTCGTATACAGACAGCAGTGATTTGATTTATACTGATAAAACCGATTACCGTAATTTAAAAAAACTATTTGAATTTCGATTTGTTTTTCGTGAAATGAATGCGAATGAAGTGGAAATTAACCCACCACCCGATATCAGATCGAGCTGTAACTCGGCAGATCGACTCTCTGTCGATGACAATGCATTATATCAATCATATTGATGGCAATCACGCATACGCTTTCGGACATATGCGCATTTTTATGAAATTGGAAGACATTGCAGCAGTTAATACACGAAATAAATGTCGGTCCTACGCATCAGGATAAGGCTCAGTTGCAAGGATGACCCCAGTCCCAGTGGAGGAAGGTTCAATCATTAATACAAAAATATTAAATACATTTTATATAAATAGACGTATTATATTATAGTAAGAATTCTGGTTGATTTCAAAAAATTATTTGCAAAATTTTGATAGTGAAATTACTCTGATTCTTAAATCAACGTTGTTTTCTCGATTTTGCCCACCACCGCTGACTCGACCCGATACTAAAATTCTCATTACATTGTTATTATGAATTTAGATTTAGTTAATTTACTCTACTAACGTCTAATAATTCCACTTTTTACAGCACGAATGAAATAATGGATGTCTTAATTTCTCTAAAAGGACTGAGAAAAGTAAGCATTTTGCACAATATTCAAAACCGGAAAATTTCAAAACCTCACAACAAACGTTATTCTAATAAGAATCAATTTTCGGACGTTAATTTTGATCGAATACCGCAAAAAATCATTTAGTTTTGTTATTTCTAGTAGGTATAACCAATATTCATAAACTCGCGGAGAACAGACATTTTTAATCGAGCCCGATAAAAAATATTTTCATTATTTTCCAAATCCAGTTAACTGACAAATAATTCTTGATTGGCGTAAACGCATAAAGCCATGAACGAAACATTTTGAAAACCTGTTCATTTCAAAAAGGGTTTTGAGTTGAAATAACAGAAGATTATTCATAGATGATTTACATTTATCGTGATGAATACAATATTGTTGTTTACAATTACATAGTTATCTTTAAAAAAGAGTGTCCCAGGCGGCGTGACTGTTTTTTTTATGCAAATCTATGGTTTTATTTCGAGTTTGATGAAATAATCCACACTTGACCGTCAAAACAAAAGGAATGTCACTGTTTATGTGAAATTTCTTAAAATGTCCCACCTCCTTTAACAACCCCTTCAAGCAGAATTTTGTTACTTCTTGATAAGAGGAAAATTAATGTCTAAGCACGTCTGCTTTGAAAAAACTAAAACTAAACCTAAAGCCCGGGCAACGCCCGTGTCAAGCAAGTATTAAATGCCATACGATTTTTAATGTTCTGGAGTGGAGGTTTTTGAAATCGAAACGTTGCTTGAAATGGCTTTAACCGTGTTTAGTAACCATATCAGAGCCAGATTTACTTCACTTACTACTTAAAACCTTTCTAATGTAGGTGCCTTAATACGTGCTCCAATATATTACAAATTTACTAAAAGTTTATGGATTACCGATAATTTGAAGAGAATCTTAATGAATATGTCATATTTTTACATATCATTGTACAATATGATTCCAATATCGATTATTTGCCCTGATTGCCTAACTTATATTTTTCTGTATTAAATGTACAATAATAAATAAAGAAGCAGAATCTCAAATAACGTAAGTAGCGAGGGAAATTATGTTCCTTAGGGCCTCCTGTGCGGAATTAACATAAACAAAAATTGATTTTCGCTAATTCGATATACAAAATTTTTCAGTTTAAATGTTGCATTTCTGGAGGGCTTTGAGCGAGGGCTCTTTTGTATTCCGCGCAATTGTTTCCAAATGGAATACGTCGGTTATCTAGCTGCAGCTCTCTCCTCGTGAATACTTATTGAGAGCCGAGATTGAGTCAGTTGTGCAGTTTCCTTTACTCTACAGGACTCTTATTGTACTGAACGGGTCTTCGGTTAAACCTCTCCACGGGTTTCCTCGCAAAGTGACTGGGCTATTCCCGGCCGTCCTGGGACGTTCAGGGCCATCCCGGGCCATCCCGGGACATCCCGGGCCATCCCGGACCACCCAAGTCCCGGTGATTTCCTGGCTTATTAACCCGGAAAGGGAAACGTTTTAAGCTGTGGTTTATGTTATTAAATTCTTAGCTAATTGAAGCGACCCTCATTTCAGGAAAATATTTCACAGGATTGAATTAATAATATTTAACGAATGGCGGTGGTAGAGTTTCATGCCTCATTAATTGTTTTAATTAGCTGTGTTTTATTGCAACGCACGCAATCATTTATTCCCCAGTGAATTCGATCATCGAATTTATGTTTTTTAAATTACAACTTATTTGTTTATTCAAACAATGAATTGATGAAATATTATTATCATCATCGCCCTTTGTTAAATACATTCTGGGAGCTTTCCTAAATTGCCAGATTTACATTTTAATACTTCGTCAACATTGTAATAATAATGAAATGTTGGAAACATTATAATCTTGTTGAAAAATGCCGTATCAGGCAAATTGAATGACGTGATACTGTCAAAAGTTCGTCAGCTCTTTTCTTTTACCACATTTTTCTTTTATTTGGGAATCAGGGTGAGTCCTCCCTATAGCTTGGGGTGGATAATATCAGCCCCTCTGCCACCCACACTTCCCGCAAACCGATGCGGGTGTTGTTCTTTATTTGAAAACTTTTTACTACGCGCCAAATTTATCGAGTGCCGAAAGACTGAAAAGAGGAAACGATCATCACACTGGGCTTCGTGCACAAACTGATAAATTTGGGGGTGGAAGATGATTAGTGCGGATAGGTTTTGTACTCTTGCAAAGTTACAATGCAGAACAATCATTTTGTCTGCATTGGAACCTTTATGAGTTTCGCTAAATAACGTGAAAGCGGGTGAAACTTTAATAAAAGTGAAAATTCATCTTGGAAGGTTCAAGAGCGCATGACTCGTGAAGGAGTTAACTTGTTCATGGGTTAATTTGCTAAACTTGTGTTTTGAATATTAATGAATGCCAAACTGTATTAACTTTTAACGTAAGTTCTTATTCACTTTTACCCTCGAAAAGCTTCCAACTCAAAGTAATAGGAAAAATAAACTTATATATGGGATTTTCTATCGGAGTATAAATGATTATTTTGAAACTTCTTCTTTAAGTATTTGATTTTATTTTGCTTTTGTTAATATCAAATATGGTTGAAAGCCGTTGTAATTATTATGCATTTATTTATTAAGGTCTGGACAGGTTTTGCTCCACCACGTAAAATGTCACAAAATTTAATCATCAGAGTTTTTTTAATTTAAATTGAATTATAAATGAACCAGCGTGAAGGTGTTTAATACAATCAACATATATATATATATATTTATATTTACAGTAGTTATATTTTCTATTATAATCTACACCACTATTTCTTAAACTTTTTGAAGTCGGGGTGCACTTTTTATCATATGAAATAAATTCGAGTACCCACCAAAATCAAAGAGTTAGTACAGAAACATAAACATACAGATAGTAAAGCAAACAAACATAAATTTTATTGTAAAATAAACAGATTACTTAATAGCTACTCTCAATTTCATACATAAAGTAAGTCTTTCGCGTTTCTTAGAAATAATATTGGATATTAGATTATTATATTGGTGGCTTAAATTTCAGCTTACATCATTTGCAACGAGTTCATGGAGCACCGGTAAGAACCACTGATCTACTGATATGATATGATCTGATTTACTAAATATTATAATAGTATGATTCCAATATTTAGTCTAACCAGATCATATATGTCACTATGCAAAATATTAGAGACTTACAATTAATAGGAGTGTGGGTAATTCTTGCATACTTTTTTTATCGTGAGGTAGGTAAGCCGGTAAAATCAGAACTTATATGTATACGGAATTGATTAAGTTTGGGAAACTGTGACTGATAATAGAAGCATAATCTATCTGACATTGAGATTTGTTTGTACTATGGAAATGTGCAACGGTTTGAATCATTAAAATAACATCACGATGTTAATTGACCAAATTGACGTTAATTTGTTTGTACTAGGTAAGCCGGTAAAATCAGAACTTATATGTATACGGAATTGATTAAGTTTGGGAAACTGTGACTGATAATAGAAGCATAATCTATCTGACATTGAGATTTGTTTGTACTATGGAAATGTGCAACGGTTTGAATCATTAAAATAACATCACGATGTTAATTGACCAAATTGACGTTAATTTGTTTGTACTAGGTAAGCCGGTAAAATCAGAACTTATATGTATACGGAATTGATTAAGTTTGGGAAACTGTGACTGATAATAGAAGCATAATCTATCTGACATTGAGATTTGTTTGTACTATGGAAATGTGCAACGGTTTGAATCATTAAAATAACATCACGATGTTAATTGACCAAATTGACGTTAATTTGTTTGTACTAGGTAAGCCGGTAAAATCAGAACTTATATGTATACGGAATTGATTAAGTTTGGGAAACTGTGACTGATAATAGAAGCATAATCTATCTGACATTGAGATTTGTTTGTACTATGGAAATGTGCAACGGTTTGAATCATTAAAATAACATCACGATGTTAATTGACCAAATTGACGTTAATTTGTTTGTACTAGGTAAGCCGGTAAAATCAGAACTTATATGTATACGGAATTGATTAAGTTTGGGAAACTGTGACTGATAATAGAAGCATAATCTATCTGACATTGAGATTTGTTTGTACTATGGAAATGTGCAACGGTTTGAATCATTAAAATAACATCACGATGTTAATTGACCAAATTGACGTTAATTTGTTTGTACTAGGTAAGCCGGTAAAATCAGAACTTATATGTATACGGAATTGATTAAGTTTGGGAAACTGTGACTGATAATAGAAGCATAATCTATCTGACATTGAGATTTGTTTGTACTATGGAAATGTGCAACGGTTTGAATCATTAAAATAACATCACGATGTTAATTGACCAAATTGACGTTAATTTGTTTGTACTAGGTAAGCCGGTAAAATCAGAACTTATATGTATTCGGAATTGATTAAGTTTGGGAAACTCTGACTGATAATAGAAGCATAATCTATCTGACATTGAGATTTGTTTGTACTATCGAAATGTGCAACGGTTTGAATCATTAAAATAACATCACGATGTTAATTGACCAAATTGACGTTAATTTGTTTGATGATTTTGACATAGGTGAGACAAATTTTATGAAATTCCACAATATTTTTTGAACTGATTTTAAATCATCAAAGAAGAAGATAACCCTAACAAATCTGAACAATATATTAAACAGAACAAGACAAAGAATATAAAAGATAACGGTCACAACTACGAATCGAACCCAGGATCTCATATTTTACCGGGACAGCGTCTTAACCACTCGACCATTGTATTATCTTCTTCATCAATGATACATTTATAACACTGAATATTGCTTAATTATTAAGATTCACTACAAATTATTCGTAATTCGTTTAAAAACAGGATTACAGGCTCTTAACGAATAAATTGATAGGTTTCCTAATAAACTTTTAGTAAAATACGAATTTACTATTTAGTTCCTAAAAATCGTAATATTTCCGCATTTTGTCATTTTTTTTTTTTTTTTTTTAAGTTTCTTTATTCAAAAAATTATTAGTTTTTTTTTTTTTTTTTTACAGTAATACCGCACAAGAGTCCCAACTGCTCCCGTCTGGAGCCAGTGAGACTATAGCATCCCCAATTGGGGTATGTTGTGAGGCTGAGGGTATTGGGGAGGGGAGGGAGATGGGAGAGAGGAAGGTGGGGAAGTACCTGGCTATTCAGATCTGGTCACCAAACACGGCTAGAGCCATTTCAAGCAACGTTTCAATTCTGAATGGTGGTCTTACACCAGGGCGATACTGAGAGTATCTTCCACTCTGGAACGTGCCGCAAATATACTATATATTATTTTAAATTAATTAATTGTGAAATAACACAAATTAATCAAATAAAATTTATTTGCGCACGCCGGGTTCGAACCCGCGACCTTCGGATCTGTAGTCAAAAGCGTATACCACTAGACCACGCCGGCCGTCACATGCATTGAGGAATTTTTCGACCACCATGCTAGGCACATGCCCGTGTTATGGTGGTCGACTGTCGGTTGTATATTATAAAAGGAAAATGCAGGTGCACGAACACGCGTTACGATATATTGGAGATATACTAAAAGTTTATCAGGAAATGGTCTGCAAACCCGTTTATAACTGGATTACCAATAATTTCAAGAGATTTTGAATACATTATCAGTACCTACTTATTTTTCACTGTGCAACGGTGCCAAAATAGTTTTAGTTCTAATTGGTGACCTGAATTGAATAGCCAGGTACTTCCCAATATTTTACTTTCTCATCTTTTTCACTTCTCCATTCCCTTCTGCCCCTAATGGGAATGTCAGAATTCACCTAACTACTGATAGTTGGGAGCAGTAGTTGTTGGGACATAGGTATTTAAAAATATTTTTTTGTTTGACTGAGGATTGAAGCTGCCTCCCCAGTGACCGGCTCTTAACTGCTGGAAAAATGTATTTTAATACTAAAAAAAAAAAATTCACTGAGGATTGAACCTTCTTCCCCAGGGACTGAAGTCAACCGTGCTAAAAACTAAGTAAAATTGCAATTGGGTAGGACCGACATTGATTTAATATATAAACTACTGTTATGTCATAAAATTTCAGAAAAATGCGTATATTTGCGCGTGATTACAACCAAAAGTTAATAGAATGCATTTTCATCGACAACGTTTCATAACAAAATTGAAATTCAAGTAGATGTTTTTAAAACAGTTTAATTTTAAAAAGTTCTGCTGTGTAGTTATTAAAGATTTTTCACTTTCTGGAGACATTATCAAACTGTGGTGAAGCTAGCTAAAGAGTATATCTATGTAAAACAAAGTCGATATCCGCGTCTGCCTGTTTGTGCGCTTAATTCTTTTAAACTACGCAACGGATTTCGATAGGGTTTTTACTATAATTTAGATAACTTCTTCCGGAAAGTTTATCTATATATATAAAAGATCTATATCGTTCACAAATCTCGGGAGATTCCCGGTCCGGTCCCTAATATAAATAAGAAACAAAATACAGACCCGTCTTAAGACACCCAAATTTAAATTGTGTTGTTCTAAAATGAAGATAATGTTGGTAGTTCTTATTCAAAGTAAGATACAGTTAAGTATGACCACAGAAGAAAGGGTCCCATTAGCTCAGTTGGTAGAGCTGTGCCCTGGCAAGGCAAGGGTCCTGGGTTCGAGTCCTAGATGTGTCCGTATCTTTTTCTGATTTTTTGTTTCAAATTTTCGTTTAGGAATCGCTAATATTGTCTTAAATAATTAAATATTTTATTTTATTTTATTTTATCTAATATTATTTTGTTTTACACCCTTTACATGGATTTTAAGAACAGAATATACCTAGTGAACAATCGAAATATTACGTTCGTTATATAAAGATAATAAAAGACAAATAAAGAAAATAAAAATTAGACTAAAAATCATATCTATACAAAATAATAATATGTGTATACAAGAAACATATAAAATAGCACAGTGGAGAAGAAAAAACTTCTTGGTTGGTTCATACTATAGTTCCAAGAATATAATTAATATTTTCACTGACGAAATAAATTTTGGAGGTTATACTCGTCAAATGTAATATTTAATCATTGAAAAACATGATATAATATATTATTTAAACAAAACCTAAAACCGCATTTATTTTCTGTATCTCGTTTCGTTTAGATTTAATAATAATTGTCTTCTTCTTCAATGATTAATAGTGAAGATTAATCAAGGTAACTCGAATATTAAATTAAGACATCTTGTTTCAGAACAGTGTGCAAGTATATTATAAAACAAGATATTACATTAATTAATCATCAAGTTGTTTGTGGCTTTTAGAAATATTGATTTTGGTTTGTAATAATACCTAGATGAATAATTTGTGAAAATATTAGTTCGACCTGACTTTTCCCTAATTTTAAAAACAATACCAACTATGAAAAAAACACAGTAATAAAATATAAAGTTTTTTGCAAGATTTATTTTATTAGTAGGGAGTGTTTTAGGATTGAAACCGAGCCTTACAAGAAGCAGAAGATAAAGCTTAGCACATTTCCATATTACACTCGTTTCCGACCATTACCACCCACCCGCCGGGTCTTCATAAACCCAACCAGGGCCGTATTTAGGATCTGTAGACCTCGAGGTTGACCCTGTGGTGCGGGTCATAACGGGGGGGGGAGTGCAGGAGTGTCTGGGTGAAATCCATAAACCCGAACAAAGCGGGAGATTTAAAAAAAAAATTATCCAATAAAATCGCATTTAAGAACAATTTTCAGTTTAAAATTAAAATTGTAGAAAATTTTACTGTATCGTATTTTGGAAGTAAAAAAAACTTTTGTTGCAGAGTCTACGCTTCGATGCATTTTAAAATACATAACATATTCCATGCAGTTGAACACATCTACAATTTCTGCGAAAGTATTGCCAACTGCATGCAACTAGGTACAAGCGAGTGTCTAAATGACTCAGTCCTAATATTGTTGTTAAAATTAAAAATAATTTTCAATCGAGTATTTCTAGTTGGTGTGTTGAAGGTGATTATGATCAGTAAATCATGGTTATAAACAAAACGTAGTCAGTATGTACCTGATGACAAACTACATAAGAGGTTTTGAATATTAACGAAGAAAAAAGAGTCGGTGCATTCAACTGGTTGAGAAATAAACTAGCTGGCCCCTTTGTGTCGCGGGCCCAGAGGCTGAATGCGGCCCTGGACCCAACACTGAACCCAGAACTCTGAACGATCACTGAATATCAATGAACAACTCTAATGGCAAATTGATCTGCCAAATGAGCCGGCTTTACGCTAAAGATGTGCTAATAACGACCCGATCTTGCCCTTATGGTTATGTAGCGATTTGTTCTACAATATAATAAAAGAATGTGGAATTAAATTTAATGACGAAACATCAAGAAAGCGATATTGGGCACGTGCCATCTTTATTTGAATGCTTTAAAAAAAGTTTTATGGGCGAAAAACGTTTGTACAAAGATAAACCCTATTCCCATTGACAGTAAAAAAACACCGAGCGCTTTTTTTTAGTCTTAACTACAAAAAAATTTCATTTGAATTAGATACTTTGTGATGTTACAATATAATTGAAAATAAAACAATAACTTTTTAAATACCACTTTTTTACAAAAAAATATGTTTCGGCAATAATGGTGACATTTTTTAGAGGCTGTAATTCTATCCAATAATACTTGTATCAGACGTAATCGAGTGACACACAAGACTGTAAGGGGCCGGTGATCCCAATCTGTGGAGGCGGAAGACGTCGTCCTTCAGTGGCGTGGAGGGGTAGAACGGGGCCGTCTCTGAAGCCGCTGTAGAGCTGGTCCGATTGCTTGTCGCTTGTTCTTGAGCTGATTCCGAGTCTGGTCCGAAGGGGTAGGCAAGTCCGTGGTCCAGGGTGAAGCGGGGGTCAGAGTGAAAGAAGGCGAGCAGAGGCAGAAGTCGGAGCGAGGTAGAGGGCAGAGCAGAGAGAGAGGTGTTGAGCTGGTGGAGGTTGCTGGCTAACTGGCCTCTTCAAGGGACTGTTCCCTGTTTTATAGGCCACCGGCGGCAGGCGCTGGCCGGAGCGACGCTCACACGGGCCCACTTTCAGCTTCGCAGTCAAACCGAGCACATTGAGAGACTTAAAGCAGCTCTTCAATCAGCTCCAACAGCAGCAGCCCCTGCCCCTCCTGGACCTTCGAAGCTCCTGGAGAGGTCACCACCATCATGGACGCAGCCCGGCCAATCGAGCCCGGTGCCTCTGGTGGACCAGAGGTACGAGGAACCAGCAGCAGCAGCGCCTGCCCGATCTGGACCCGTACTCCTGGAAGGGTATCCTGCCCAAGGAGGACCCTGGCGCTTCCAAGGGTACAGCCCTGGATGGGTGCAGCCCGGCCAACCGAGCCCGGTGCCTCCGGTGGACCAGAGGTACTCAGCAGCGGCGCAGCCAAGGCCAGCCGGTCCCCCGCCCTCGTCACCCTGGCCCAATGCAGGGTGGCCAAACATGATGCAGCCTGGACCCTCTGGCCCCGTACCGCCCGCCCCTCTGATAGAACAGAGGCAAGCCGTACCTGAAGTGCCAGCCGGACCTGTACCTCTGGTGGACCAGAGGTACGCATCACGAGCGCAGCAAGAGCCAGCAGGCCCTGCGCAACCAGCACCCTGGACCATTCAGGGATGCCCAGTACTGGTGCAGCCTGGACCTCATGGCCCTGTGCTGCCCGTACCTCTGCCCCACCTGGGGTACCCAGCGCCGACGCCAGGATCACCTGCCGGACTGCTGGAGCAGTGGGACGTGCCATGGACACAGCCTGGACCACCTGGACCCTCTGGACCATCTGGACATGTGCCGCCCGTACCACTGCGCGAACAGGAGTATGGCGTGCCGGCACGGCCAGATGGCCCGCCCACAGCCAGTACCAGCTCCATGCCGAGATTCCCGCCCCAACCTACGGCGGATGAAACGGCCCAACATACCAGAGCCTGGGTTCAGCATGATGGCAGTCCCATGGCTCAGCTGGCCTCCGCCCTGACAGAAGCCATCAGAGCTTCAAGGGCTCAGGACAGCCCCCGTCCCACAATCGAGGACGATCCACGAATGGCGGCCCTTATTGCCAGACAATCTATGGCCAAGGACCTGCCTCCATTCTCTGGAGATCCACTGGAGTGGCCCACCTGGAGGGCACAGTTTAACCAGTCTACCTCCACATGTCGGATGACCTCCAGTGAAAACTTGATCCGCCTACAGCGGGCCCTCAAGGGGAAAGCCCGAGAAGCCGTCGGCCCCCTTCTGATGGACCCTGCTCAGGTTCCGGAGATCCTGGCAGTCCTGGAGCAGAGATTTGGAGGGACTACCTCACTCGCTGCTCTGATGCTGGACAAAGTGAAGAAGCTGCCCCACCTCACAATTGAGGCCTCTCTGGAGGACATCGCAGACTTCTCTGGCACAGTTCAGAACCTGGTGGCATCACTCCGCTCCCTCAACAATGATGGCTACCTGACGAATCCAGCGCTGCTCAGTGACATCGCGGGGAAGATGCCGCCCACCTTGCGGTTGGCGTGGCTGATGGAAGTGCGGCACTACGAGGCCTCCGCTACCATCTGCCAGTTTGCCGCCTTCCTGAAAACCGTCGCGAACGCCATCCCAAAGTCCGGTTTGGTTGACCCCGCGAGGTCCCGCCCACGCCGTGAACATTCGTTCTCAATAACGGAACAGTTTTCGCGAAAAAACAGTGCTCAAAATCGTGAAACATGTGACGAAAACCGTTTAGAGAACACGTCTGCCGCGTCAGAACAGTTTTGGCGAAAAAACAGTGCGCGCCAACGTGATACCTGTGACATAAATACGTCTGCCGCGTCAGAAAAGTTTTCGCGAAAAAACAATTCGAACAAAAGTGACACTTGTGACAACAGTTTAAACACGTCTGCCGCGTCAGAACGGTTTTTATCGCGGGGAAAACAATGTTTACAACAACAATTCTAGTGAAAAACAACATTTCGCGCAAAATAATCGAAAGCCCCAAAATTTGTCTGGTAATAATCGAATGCCCCAAATTTTGTCTGGTAATAATCGAGAAAATAATCGAAGCGGGGAAAAAGTGCAAAACAGTTACAGTGAAGTTCGCGAGTTCGACAACCGCGCCGGGTGTGTCGAGTGTGGTGAAAATGGCCACCAACTTAGCGAATGTCGCACTTTCGCCGCGAAAGACTTAAAATATCGTTTTGAAACAGTGAACGACGCCGGTTTGTGCCGATTGTGCCTCAATGGCAAACATTATACAAAACAGTGCAAAGTTAGTGAATGGTGCGGCGTGGGGGAGTGCAGATCCCCCCACCACCGACTTCTTCACAACCCGAACTATCGTGAAAATAACAATACAGTGGCAGACGTTCACAATATGTGACGCCACACCGAAAGTGCCGTGTTAAAAGTGGTGGGGGTCATATTGTCGGGCCCCAAGCGGCAGATCAAAACCTTTGCGCTTCTGGACGAAGGCTCCACTGTCACCCTTATTGACGCCACCACAGCACAGAAAATCGGCACAACCGGACCTACCCGTGAGCTACGACTACACGGAGCAAAAAACATGTGCTCAACAGACATAACGTCCCGCCGCGTGCCAATCACTCTACGCGGCGCCGGAATTGCTGATGAGTTTATCATCAGAGCAAATACCATCAAGCAGCTCAGCCTTCCTGTACAGAGGTACCACGGTCGCTACATCACCCCCACACTTCTCATCGGGCAAGACAATGCTCACCTTATTGTCTCGAGGGAAGTGCGCGACGTTCGTGATTCTACGCGAATATTATCACGAACGGCGTTGGGGTGGACCACCCATGGCGGAGGGACCTCTGAACATGTGGATGAAGCTACCACATTGGCCATACGAGCCACACTGTCACCCAGGCGCACTGCCGGGAGGCATTCTACCATGCCACATGGACCATCTGGCCCCGTACCGCGAGCACCTCTGATACAGGCGGCCGTACGAGGAGGACCAGCTGGACCTGTGCCAGCATTTTCGCAGAGAAGGCCAGTCGGCCCCGCGAAAGGGTCTCCCAGGCACATTGCCGAGAGACCTCATACAGTGCAACATGGACCATCTGGACCCGTACCGCGAGCACCTCTGATACAGGCGGCCGTACGAGGAGTACCAGCTGGATCTGTGCCTGCAAATGGTACGAGAGGATCAGTCGGCCCCGCGAAAGGGTCTCCCAGGCACATTGAAGTAAGGCGCCAAAACGTTGGCCTTTCTTCAACTGTGGCAGAGACACTGCCCGACATCAAGAAATTTTCCTCATTCAATCATCTTATTCAAACTACCTGCCGGATACATCGTTCTATTAAAAGGTGTCGTGGAAAAAGCCACGAACAACCTGATAATCATTTAAGAACCGATGAAATCAAGGAAGCAGAGGCCCGATGGGCAAGAAAATGTCAAGAAGAGACATTTTATCATGACATAAATGCGCTCCAGAAAGGAGATCCACTACCAAGTGACAGTCGGCTCAAAGCCTTGAGCCCCTTCCTTGGACCTGACGGCCTACTGAGGATGAACTCAAGAATACGAGCCCTCAGTAACGTGCCCCAAGCAGTGCGGACACCAATAATTTTGGATGGTGATCATGCATATGCACGACTTCTGGTGAGACGTCATCACCAGGAAGCCGATCACCCAAATAATGAGAGAACAATGGCTGAGGTGCAAGGCAGCTACCATGTGCTGCGACTACGAACAAATATTCGCAAGATCGCCCACAACTGCCCCACCTGCAAGATGCGCAGGAGCAAGCCAGCCCCCCCTCTGATGGGGCCCTTGCCGCCATCAAGGCTAGCCCACCATGTTCCTCCATTCACCCCTGCTGCAGACGGCCGAGTGACGACCGCCAGGATCCAGACGAGCACCGGATTTTACGTCCACCCCGATGTGAAGCTCGCTGTAATCCTGCCGGCCCCGCCTACCGATGCAACATCAACAGTACCACCAGCCCAGCACCATCCCAGAGAGACTGGCCGCCGCGGGCTGCGACGTACCAATAAACGTCCTATTTTTTAGTTCAGCATAGCTAAACGAGGGGAGTGTAACGGACGTAGTTGACCATTTAATTTAATTTCATAAAAATTGTTTTACTTTTATAAAATGTCCCTACCCCACGCCACTGGCAAAATCACCACTCCCCGCCACTGGCCATTTTGTTCCCGGCCGCTTGAAAAACTTTGTCTACGAACGGCATCGATACCGCGTCGCCGGCTCACCTGCCGCGTGGATCGATGTCCAACATTTTTCCTATGTAAAAATTACTAGGAAAAATCAATTTTTAAACATTGCAAATATGTATATTTTACTTGTTCATCCCCTCGGCGGTAGTCAAATAAACACTATTTTCGATATACTACCGCTGAGGAGATATTAAAAAAGCTGTTTTTCACCCATATGTAAACCCATTTTTGAACAATATTTTTTACCCTTTTTGCGTGTACAAAAATCCAGGAACCTCGTAGCATAGTGAATCTTATCTCTTTCTGAGCGCTATGTTACGGGGGACCTCGGAAAAATACTAACTTAACATGTTTTACAAATTTGATCGCTTGAGATCATTTTTACACATTTATTTTACAAACATTTCTTATTTTTTGTCGTATCTTGACAAACAAAAAATCTAGTTGTCAAGATACACATTCCTATAACTACTATGCATTTAAACTATGTAATTATCATTCATGTAAGCGCTCAAAATCTTTTCTAACTCTCAAATTTAAGCGACTGCCTTCAAGTGTGCTACCGGCAAAATGAATATGCGACATTTTTCCGGGGCATATAAACACATATCTGGCGCGGGTACAATCCCCCACCACTTTTGGACTCAAAACCCAATGTCGGGTGCGAGTCAGGCTAATTAAATATAAGCAGCCACAAAATTGAAAATAAATTAGTTCATCTTTACCACCAAAACCAAGCGTTTTATTTATCAACAAGTGACTCCTGCTCAAGAATCTGCCTCACCTCGCCAAGTCTGCTGCTCCAAGATCTTCTGGTGTTACCTCTTCGAGACCAGCCGGCCCTCCTTTGGAAAACCGCCAACACCAGAAGCGAGCAGAGACAACAGCACACCCAGGGCCCAACATTCACCAAGCCTGGGTGCGGGAGGCAGATTTCATCACAATATCAACTACAATCATCATCATCGGCCGTAAAGGAGCATCTCATCGGTTGAAGACACGGTTTGGACCCGGCGCCTAAATCTACAGTCTTGTGCGGACTCCCGTCCAGTACAACTCTAGTTCAATGAACCCCGATTTATTTGAATTCAAGTGTATTTAGTAGGTACTTACAATCTTTTAACAGAAAATTATTTTTATTATGATTTTCAAAATTGGAACTGATGCTTCAAGAATTCAAACAAGCGATACCTCTACCTTTCTATGATTTGAGATTTTGAGCCCAAAGATTTTGTAGTGATTTATTTTTAGGGTACTATGCCGAGTTGCGTTACCTCCTTCTTTCGCCAACCTTTTGGACAGCATTACAGTGTCCACCATCAGGGCAGATGTAAATATGCACACTGCGATGCTGCCCAAAACGTTGGCCAAAGAAGGAGGTAACACGGAATAATACCCCAAAAATAAATCACTTTTCCTACCTATAATATTTTTTATTTTAACATTTTTTTTTATTTCTTTAATTGATGAGTATTTCTTTTGTTTTATTTTCTTAGGTTTATGTAACGATTTTAATATCTTGATAAGTAAGGTCAGATTTCGTGATTTTTCAAGGCACTGCAGTTTTTAACTATCACGCAATTATCAATCCTGCATCTTACAATAATAAGTGATTAACAATCCGAGAATTTTAAAGATGGGCGAAGCCGGGTTGTTACTGATGGTAATTTAATAATTTTATAGCTGTCATGCATGTTTTTAATAACATTGCTGAGCACGCTTACACGGATGTGATAAAGCTTCTAATTAATTTAAAACACAATAAAGTAATGGTTTTAATTAGTTAGGAATTCTAACCAAAGCGCTCATTCCATTATATTATTACTATTAGGTATTTAATGTTAAATTTACGACAGCCATTCGTTTCTTTGCATGCTTTTGTGTCTAAACAGGTAATAAAAAATCATAATATATTAAATGAGTCGCCTTTTAAAAACGTAAATCGCAAAGTTTACGTGCCACTGCTTGGTGCCGAGACCGTGCGGGCTCTTCTGCAGTAGAGTGGAGAGAGGTAGGAAGGGAGGGAAACGTACAGAGTGTATAGTGGAACGGAGGGGAGAGGGTGCTGTTGTAGAACTGTGCTCGAGCTCTCAGGGAGGCTGTGAGATAAATGCCTCTTACGTTTTGTGAGAAGAAACGTTTTTTCTCACACGAAATAGCGCGCAGTGGAGTTCTCTCCACACCGGATTATGATCAGGGGTGTCCAAGAGGCTTTATTTTAATACTTTAGGGGTCTAGCACAGTGAAATCGACAACTTATACGGCATTACCGATGGCTTGAAGACGGTCTCCATTCTGATATCCAGACCGATAATGACAACGCAAATTGACATACGCTGTCAAAACTGGCGCATAAGTCTGTAAATTGACATACGCTGTCAAAACTGGCGCATAAGTCTGTAAATTGACATATGCTGTCAAAACTGGCGCATAAGTCTGTAAATTGACATACGCTGTCAAAACTGGCGCATAAGTCTGTAAATTGACATACGCTGTCAAAACTGGCGCATAAGTCTGTAAATTGACATACGCTGTCAACACTGGCGCATAAGTCTGTAAATTGACATACGCTGTCAACACTGGCGCATAAGTCTGTAAATTGACATACGCTGTCAACACTGGCGCATAAGTCTGTAAATCGACATACGCTGTCAACACTGGCGCATAAGTCTTTAAATTGATATTCTCAAATGTCAGACGGATGAATGAATTAAGTTTATGAATCGTTTACACGATTTACTTCAATTCCATGAACTTAGTTAGTTCACCTCCATTCATCAATTAAGAACGCCATTATTTCAAAAGTTGTGCATATTGACAGCTTATCCGACACCTTAGAAGCCGCGCTGAAAGCAGCCGCATTTGTCTACCGACTGTCGGATTATATTCTGACCGTGCTCGCAAATATCGCTAATTAACCATAGCTGGTGTTAATATGTTAATAATGATTATAATAATTTGTTATCCTTTGTGCTATGCATAAAAATCTTGTCTTAGAAACATTAGTTTATCAATAAAAAACAATAATTTACTGTCCTATGTGTTCAATAATTCCTACCATAATTATAATATCCCGTGATTTTACACGGGTTTGATTAAGTAGTTTGATAAAATGTTTACTTTTTTACAACCTTATCTGTACTACTTCTGAAGCAGAAAATCAAAATGAACTCTGACGGCCCAGCCCAGTATGCCCACACGGTCCAAAGGGAATAACGTTGACGAAATGGATTAAACCCTCGAGGATGAAAGGCTCCCAGACTGTTATTAAATACCACAGACCAAAGGAAACCGGACTTATACGAAAGTTAATCCTTCCTTCCATTACGCACAGCTGCTGGTCAATGGCTTGCTCTCAAGTAGGGTCCGCCACGTCTCAAATAATAATGATAATTACTGTTGAAAATATTGGATTCGATTTGCGAGTATTATCGTTAAATTATTTTTTGGGTAATTATCCCGTGTTGTGTTTTCTCCTTCTTTAGCAAATGATTCAGATAAAGTCACAGTGTCCTTCATCAGGGTAGTGTGTAAATTGTGGTGAAGCGTATGTTACTTTGTTCATGTATGTAGAAATAATATTGGCGCAGCCGGTAGGATGATGCTTTTTCAACCAAAAATCCCCTCGTCCCGTGTGTTCACATACCACTCGCCTTGATTCTACACGCAGAAAAATGAGTATTGCTAATTTATTAAGAATCTCTGCAAATGAATGGTGATCCGGTTAAAAACGGGATTGCAGGCCGTTTCCTGATAAACTTTGACAGTATTAGTATTTTTACGAACACATGTTCCAACATCAAATATATTTGTATTTTAATAAGTATCAGGAAATCAACAAGTCATTCAGGGATTGCCAGTATTTTGATCTTCATCAAATTATATTTGAAACAACATTGTGTTAAATTGCCATTTTGTCAAAGCCATTGAAAAAGCAATAGAATCCCATGAAGCACCGACAAAGTGAACATTTGATGATAGCATGTTATTGTTATAAATATAACTGCAATTGAACATGAATGTTGCCAAGTATTGTAGTGGATATGTTTGAATTATTATGACATATGGCATATAGTGGGCAGTGGACAGTGCAACCATGATGTTTGGTTGATAATACAACACAATGTGATTAATTGTACATACGTTTAAGGTTGTAACCAATTTTTTGTTTGGTTAGGAAGGATTGGGTTGGTTAAATTAGGTTAGGTATCTACCTTATCTTAATTACGGAATTGAACATGTACCACGTTTCTCATAAACTTAAGTTTCGAAGGCAATAGGAACGCCATCATCTTCGTAACTTCCATCAATCTTCCTCTGGATTAACCCGAATTAAAGTGAATCTTGAGTGATTCGCCTCTCGTGGAGCTGGAGCTAAGCTTTACATGCACATGTGTACAACTTTAAAACACACACATACATAGTAGGTATGTAGAGAAAAAATACTTACAGGTAAGTAAGTTATTACATTCAGATTAACCTCAACAAAGAAAGGAAAAAACATAAAAAATACTGTTATAACATAAAAATAGATGCAACGGTATGCTTCTCACTACAATCTATGTTCTTGCATTCCTCCACCCAATCAGCTGTTTCTCAATAACCTGTCCCTGTCTGACAGTGTGACGTACTTACCTACATCAGTGACCTTGCAATAATTGTTAAACCATTGTATGTTAAGAGGTGTGTGCAGTGAACATCCTAAGTGCTCTCTCAGTGTGTTTAATTCGAGTCCAATTCGGAAGTTTGTGCAGGGATTACCACCCAAAGTATCCCAAGTAGACAAGGGGTAAATTAGAATCCTTTTACAATTCTACCTGTTAACCACAGCTACACAAAATTCGTGTCAAATATTGATTTCAAACTACTTCATGAATAAAACCATAGATTGATACGCAGACAATATTTGCGACTTCAAATACTAGCACCTATTAACGTTGACTTTCTTACACGTTTTCGCCTAAGAAGGAGTGACTATTAAGAGATAAAATTAATTTTGGTAGTTTTAAAATCAATTCTTTCTTGGATAGTTTATAGTGTATGTGTATAAATTGTTATTAAGTCATTTTTTTTTGGTTTTGTGTACCTGAATATTTTTATAAGTCTTAATTGTAGCATGCAGAGGTCGGGTGTTGCTCTTGAACGTCGGGTGTTGCTCTTGAACGTCGGGTGTTGCTCTTGAACGTCGGGTGTTGCTCTTGAACGTCGGGTGTTGCTCTTGCTGTTGAACTGTTGAAATGACACTAAAATACTAGTTTATATTAATTTATACATAATTCTATTGATAGCCCATTCCTGTCAAAATTCTATGGCTTATGTGTGCCTGAAAACTTCAGCCATGGTCATCACCACGATACCACACGAAAGAACAGATATTCTAACACACCATAGCATGACAGGAGAAATGGTGCCATAGAATCAAATTTCTAAAAGAGTTGACATAATACATTACTCTTTTAAAAACATAATGTCTCTATTGAAACTTTCAGAAAGAAGTATAAGCACAGATTTAATACTGTTACAAAGAATATTATATTTTAAAATTGACAAACCCGAATTACTTCAATTTATCAATATCCATGTTCCCAAAAAATCATGCCAACAATTCTTACCTTTTTACTATAACACCAGGACACTAGCTTAAAACTAATCGATATAAATGTTGAATATTCTATAACTTTTATTCTTCTAGACCAAATAGACCTATGTACCCATATAACTTTTTCGCTTCTACTATTTTGTTTTGTTGAATCTTTTAAATTCAATTTTTATCTGTTTTTTTTGCAATCTTTTTTGTCATTATTCTTTTATGGTTTTTCTTTGTTCATATGTATTTGGTTCTGTGTTTTTTTTCAACCTTTTTTGTCATTATCTTTACATTTTTCTTTATTCTATTATTTTTTAAGTGTTTACTTTGATACAAATAGCTTGTAATTTTTTTAAAGAAAAACCCATTAGGGCGTGTAATAAATAAAGAAATGAAAACTTTTCGTATGCATGTCTTCCCAATAAATAAGAAATCTTGTACAATAATCTAATTTTTAAAAATTAAAACAATTACAAACACATACGTCGTAACGCCACTGGTGAGAATATTTTTTGGACTTACCTAATGTTTAGAAACGTTCTTGTGTTCCCGTCAGAACACGAATATAACTTTATCTCTTTGATTAAAGAAAATGAATCCAACATGGAAAGAACACGGTTTGTTTTATTCCTCACCCCCCCACATGTACCCCATCAGGCGTGAGGATTCCCACGGTGCCTTCTGCAGGTGCCTACCCCACACACTACATAGTGTACGCACCCCATAGTATCTAATACAGCCAGCTTGCCTGCTCGCTACAGTCCTACAGCCCTATAAGCCATCCTTATATTCACGTTCTACGGTAATGCGCTACGTGTCTCGGGTCGCGCAGGAGAAAACGGTTACACTTTTATTCAAATGTTCTCGAATATCCCCATATCACATCACATCCACATCTCGACGGTACGTGCTCACTACAGCTATCCACGTACAGTCTCGCAGCCGCACTGACTTTCTGCCATACTGCCATACTGTCATACTGCCATACTGCCATACACCCTTACTGCCGCGAGTCATATGGCATAATATGCTTACATCGCCCCGGGCACAGCCGCGACATAGTCGCCCCAGGGCATAAAAACCACACTGGGAAGAAATGAGATAGATCGGCAAATGACTTTAGCTAACAAACTGACGAAGCTTTATTTCGTGTTGTTTTTTTTGGAAATAAATCACCGTGCTATTTCTTAAGCACTTCATGCTATCTCGGTAATATATTTATTTATTACCTTGTATTGATTAGAAACTAGATAAAAACAGTGATTTATTTTTGGGGTATTGTGCTGCCTCTTTCTTTAGCCAACGTTTCGGACAGCATTACAGTGTCCATCATAAGGGCAGATGATAATTCCCCAAAAATAAATCACCATAAAACTTTTGGCCGGAACAATCTCAAATCATGTCTAACTAATATCATATTTAATGATAAAAACACACTTTGTAATACACCACCTTTATTGAATTAATAAATGACAGCTAACAGGTTTCGCTTATCTTAAGCTTCGTCAGGGCTATTATATTAACTATCATAATTACACAAAATATATATTATTCATCGGGTGTTTTAGAATGTAATGTAATGAAGGAAAAAAAATGTCCGCGGGTCCTTTTTACGACAAAGCGAAGTGAGCCGTCTATCGTATGTCGTGTGGCCATATTGACGGAAGCGGCTTTTACCTTATTGTTATACCAAAATGATAATAAATTACAAAGGCGCCTTTGTACAATAAAATGGACGGTTTCCCTTTTTAAAAACAGATGGTCTTCGTAAACAAAAAAATATGGCAATAATGACAATAAAAATATATGGCAATTATTTCGTGACCTCATTTTTGTGAAATATCATCTCAAGGGTGATTTACAAAGTTATTAAATAATAAAACATAAACTCTTTGCTATTAGCAGCAAGAATGCCAGTCTACGAATTTCAAGAATAGGCTTTGTGAAAGGAATGATATTTCGTAATTAAATTTTCACAGATGTCGTGGGCTGTGGAAAGGTTCAGAGTAAACTGTAAAACTAATAAATTATAATTTTTTTGACTTAGACTTTTGTGGGTTGATGTTATCTAATTCATATTACAACTCTTTTAAAAAGATAAGTTTTTGATATCTTTTCGACTTCTTTATTTTTATGGGGTCGGGTTGTTTCTTGTTTCAGGGATACAGCTTAAGCAGAGGTTAACCATACTTTGATAACCACTTTGAAGTGTTAAACAATGCATAAAACATTACAAAATTAACTCGAGCGAGTGGTTAACGTAACCAAGGTTGCAAAAATGTTTTGAGCGACTGCTCGCCACAATGTGCCTAATTAATAAACCTAAAAAAGTGGGATAGATATTATATATGTTTCCATGTTAATATTTAGAGGAACGGTATTAAAAATAATGTGGAAATATATATATTTATATGAGACCAGTGGCGGTTCGTGACGTTTGGGTGTACTAGAGTAATAATATTACAAAAATGGCATTATTGATGTTGTTGTAGCTGAAAACAATTTTTTTTCAAAAATTCAATTTTTTGTATGAAAATTTTCAGAAAATCCGTTCGGCGCACGGCCAAACATAAATTTTAATAATAAAAAAATGGTTTTCAGCTATAACAACATCACTGTATGAGACACCAATTGCTCGAGTGGTATGGAATGAGCTGCCAGCAAATATTATTTTGATTGTTGGAACCTTGGTTAGAAAGCTGATTAAAATTATTAAAAGTTAGTTGATTGACCGATCGTCAAATCGTTGTTTGGTTGTTAGGATAGACATTGTAAACGGAAATAATAATTTAATTTTGTATGCTCTTAAAAAATATATAGATCAGCGTGACTCATGTATTGATCTAAATACGGCTTTCGATACGGTTGACCATGGGATCTTACTAAAGAAACTGGAACACTTATGCATAGTTGGCACTCCTCCAATGGTATTACGTAGCTACCTTTCCGACAGACGTTGTGAGACTTTTGTTGGAAAGGCGTCAAGTAGTAAGGGAAAGATATCATGTAGTGTGTCACAGGGCTCCGTTATTGGGTCATTACTATTCTTGATTTTATATAAATCAATCGTTGCAGGCCAACAAACCGGCGGTTAACGGGAAACCTTTAAATACCAAATTACTGAAAATGGTGCTAATAATTGATTTGTGACGATATCGCATATGATGACTTTTCACAAAACTGGCCCTATGTTTTAACTTTATATACCTACGTATGGCAAAACCACGACTTCGCGTATGCATCGAGTGAAACACTCCGGCCTTTAGTGCTATATTCAGAAAATATAATTAAATATTCCAGAAGTTTTTTTTCTTTCGCGGGTTGTTTCAGCTTCGGGCAAGTTTTCCAGAAGATAATTGCTTCTTTGAAAGCTTAACGAGATTCCGTCATGTTGGTAAGTTCCCAGTTCCCAGCAGTCTGGGGTTAGTTTGCTCTGCACTTGGATCTGTGATGGGGCTAGAGGCGCTAGAAGTCATAAGTTCATTTTCTGTTTGAAGCGATGTTTATTTATTTCCATTTAAGTTGAGGTTTGCAGAGGTAAAGAAAAAATACACACAATTTTGTTGTTGTTGTTGTGAAAACGCACCAGAGTCCCAACTATCCGAAGCGAGTGGGACTATGGAATCCTCAATCAGTGTAAGTTGTGAGTTTGAGGGGAGTGAAGAGAAGAAGGAGATGGATGAAGGGATGGTCGGGAAGTACCTACATAACCTTACCAATCTGGTGAATAGTTTAGTTTAGTAATATTTTGTTTGGCCAATTCCATTTGAAGCAACGGTACCATTTTGAATGATTTTGAACCGGTTGCGTCAATATTATATAGTTTATGTGAGAGGTAGGTAACTAAAAACCTGTTCTGTTCTTTTCTTAATGTAGTTTATTGCTTGATAATACTGATTTAAGGAATAACAATATAACACTTGTGTAGAGCAGTTTTCTTCTATTTTACTCTAGGTGCGCTTTACCACTATGGTGCACTTATAATGTCTACTTTGTACGATGATCTGGTATTATAGAGATTCGCTGAGTGAGATCGGTCTACTGTATATATTAAATCATCTATTTTCGTCTCATTCTAATAGTACATAAATCAAATTAGCATCTTTCTAATCCTATATCAATTAACTTGAACGATAGGTACTGAGTGTATCTACAATTTAATTAAATGAAATTGATATTATGGTTACAAACTCCGAGTCCTCAGTTTAACCTTCAGTTCTCAGATGCAAAGGATTACGATTAAATCAAATTGAATTGAATATTGGGGTTGGATGTAAAAGATTTTTTTATCTGAATATGTGCTTCTTTGAAACTTTAGCTTAGGAAGAAAGGGGAAGCACAGAATGGCTTTAAAATAATACTGAGAATCTTACTACTTACTGATACATCCATTGTGATATTTATGTTCGCTTTATTGTAATATCATATCAGTGTTAATGTTCTAATAAAGACAGTTTTCAACTCAAATGAAATGGTCTTTTATTTGTACGAATATAACGAAATGTTAGGTATTAATTAAAATATTACGGGAAATATAAATTCAAATTTAAAGCTTTTAGCACTTAGAATATCACGTAAAATGATAAAAACACTTTTCCAATAGTACCGGGAGGTAGGTACGTTGCCGCAATAGAGAAATGATTTACAAAATCTTGTTGAAATTAGGGAGGGAAAATTTGTTACCTTCCGAAGTAGTTCGTGGAAAATTAATTCCGTTTGAAAATAATTAGTTGCTCCGTGTAAAATAGATTACGTTCGTGATATCTTATATTTCAGGTTGGCGTATTATGAGAATCGGTAGTGAAAATGGATAAATGCTGGTATATTTTTACAAAAATATTTTTGGTGATTTCAAGTTGCGGGTGTGTAAGAGAGATAAAACAGGGCTAGGTGATCTCTATGGTAGGGCAGAAAGAACGAGTCTCTGGACGTAAAATTCATAATCTATCTAAATATCTTGTTTAATAAAGCATTTGTAATAAGGTGTATGGATCCTTCCACTTGGTTTTATCTATGGTTTGGTGTGTGGCACCTCCAGTAAACGATTGTGCATTGGTTAGATTTTAAGCCCTGGATTTTTTTGGGACACATCTGTAAAACCATTAATTGAAAAATGATACTTTACTAAATTAAACGAAACATGAAACAGAAAAATAAAAAGATAATGGTCACAACTAGGAATCGAACCCAGGATCTCTTGTCTTACCGGGACAGGTGTCTTAACTAACTTGACCATTGGGACATATTTATATTGTTAATTCTGAATTTGAAACATAAGATCAGCAAATATGACAACATTACGTTTAATAAATACGTCTTAATGGTCAATTTTTTTGTTATGCCGTTTTTTACCCTTTATGGAAATGCAAAAATTAATTGTGCCAAAATGAAAATGTAACTATTTTCAATAACTACTAACCTATATTCTATTAAGAAACATTTAGCTTCCCATTCGGTTCCAAGTTCGGCAAAATAATATTTGTGTGTAGTGGTTGTGTAAGTCGAGTCCCCCCGTCTCCATTCTTTTACAAAGCGAAGGTTCAGAAATGAACGAATACTGGAAGTTTCTAATTAAATTTTCATTTACACTTTTAACCAAAACTAGGCAACCCAGCAGCGGGTACTCGACACCCACCGCCACACCCGCAGCGCAGAGTCGGGCGGGCGAACAAGTGTAAGTATCGGATTTACCAAATCCCGCCGTATTTTGATGCAGAAAACAAATAGTACGTATACTACTGAAATATCCAATTTAGACTTTAATTAAAATTTTATGGAAATAACTGATCCCCGAAACGTAACCCCAGTTTGCCAAATGGTTTCGGTGAGTAGGAAGGGTTGGAAATGCCAATGTTTATATACATCGGTAGCTACGCGGCTAATCACGATATCACAGAGTTACCAGCGGCCTAGTGCTTTAGCTAAATCCCTGATTTATTTCAATAATTTAACTAATCTAAGCGAGTACGCACGTGTTGAAACTCGACTGATGGAAAAGTGTGAAGTTTATGAATAAATTTTCATAAATATCTGAAATATGTAGTTAAATTATACCAGATTTGAAATATTGTTTACTAGCTTTGCTACCCGGCTTCGCCCTTTAATAGTATTCTGAATAAAAGGCGCATCATTTATGGCTCTCAAAACATCCGTCTTCCTCAAAAACGTTTATGTAGTTAAAATGAAGAGAGGTACGGGCAGAAATATATATGTATTTAAATATATATATACATAAAAAAATATATAAAAAAATATATATATACATATATATATATATATTTTTATATTTGTTTACACATTTTGAAACAATACAAATGTAAGAAGAGAATGGTAGGTACACGGAAAAAAATGATAATGAATATTAGTAGTGAATTATTTTTAGGGTTTTATGTTCCTTTGTTGGCCAACGTTTCAGATAGTATTACAGTGTTCATCATCAGGGTAGATGTGTCACGTAATACCCCAAAAATAAATCATGTTTCAATCCAAAACAAAAATATTTCAATATGGTGCATAGTTTGTTCAAATTTATTTTAATAACGTGTTTCGTAAGTGATATTTTTACTGTTATTTGACAAATATTGAGAGCTCATCGTAGTAATTATGTGTCGTGGCCGACGAATTACTTAGATTATTTATTTGTGCTAAATAAGACACGTAGGTACTCTATCAGATGTATAATGTATGGTTGTTGTTCCGAATCTGAGACAAAAGAGCGACTTCTGTCTGTCTCAAACATACGATCACCACATTCATTACAAAAATGATATTGCAAACTGAAACAAATTTCACGAAGCAGAGCTTATCGCTCGGGAAATTTTGATGGAATATACAAAATGATTTTCTGTTTGTTAATGTGTTTTGGATGGTGCAATGTTGTATGAATGTGAGTAAACTAACGAAATTTATTGTTGGTTTGTTTTTTAATTGCTTTTTCAATTTCAGCTGAATTCTCTCTTGAAATGTGTGACAACGAGAAACGGTTCCTAATTACGTTAAATTGCTGGACGGATGACATTTTCTCGAAAGAGAAAAGAGATTTTAAAAAATGCTGTTTGAAATACAAGGTCTTCGGAAATACACGTAAACGCAAAAATTACTTTAATACCATAATACACTTTAATAACATAATACAATGATTTATGTTGACTGAATGCTGTAGAAATAAGATCATTGTTTGTCATCATTTGGATGAAATAATTGTAAGGAGAATATATGATGCGAATGTGTATGAATTTGGAATTTGGGAGGCGGATATGGGTACCGCCGCCCCGGGAACCATACATTGGTTCGCTAGGTTTGGTGACTTGACAGGGGTGCCCGGGTTCATCGGGTGAGGATTGTCTAGGTCTTGGCGGCGGATGTGTCTAACTGGTTGAAGGAGGTCTTTTTACCACTCCAGCAGGACTCTCTCGACCCGTCGCCATGCACGCCGTGGGAGGGATGAATTCAAATCCTTCCTTTCCTTAAAAAAACCCTCAACACAGCACCCCCACAGATGACAGTGGCCCCGAAAGAAATCTTCGTGTATGGAGCTAATGTAAACAAAAGTCGCCTGAGGAAGACATGGCGCTATCAAGAGACAGAGAATGTATGAGGCGATGTACGAATGTGACTAAAGCCAGGAGTGTGTGCCAAGATCGATTAGTTTGGTGGTCCGTTGTTTCTGCCTACCCCTGCGGGGAACGACCTGAAGGTTATTTTATGCTTATTTGCGGGTTTGTTTGTTTTATAATAGTATCATGATGTTTCGTATGATTTCGTATGAAACGAATTGGTAAAATATTTTCCTCAGTGGTAAGCAGGTAGTTTTCAGCTGTTTTCCTTACAGGATATTTTTTTAAATCGTGATTATTGAAGGGTTCTTAAAAAATAATATTCGAAGAAGGTCAGATACATGTTGACAGACATTCCCAACATGCCTTTTCCGAATTCTCTTTTATTTCCGAATCCACTAACATAAAAGCATCGAGAAACAAATGGTAACAGAAAAGTCTCCCGTAATGGATCCCCCATAGATACATTCACCCAGCCAATGAATCACATCATTCGAGCATAAACAGTTTGGCTATTATATGTACTTGTACCGTTATATATTATTTGTGCGGAGTTCCATGGAATATCCGTCTATTCATTGTGGAAGAGAAACGTGTCCTTTCATTGTCACGTTAGGTATTACGTGGGTAAGGTTAGGTCACCGCTCGAGGAAGGTCACCATCCGAGGAAGGTCGCAGCCCTACGTCTGTAGGTCTACAATCTTATTTCTATTATCTTTATTTTATAATCGATAAACCACATTCTCAGGCTTGGAACGCGTTTTCTATTGTATCGGTAAATGTATATTTCGATAACGTGTTTAATACACGATACTGGAATAAAGTGTAGAACAAAGATATTAGAAGAACGAGATATGCTATGGCGGAGTACTAACTAATTAGGGTACTTTGAACGGTATCGGGACGTGTACGCACAGAAATCTGTTCTATGTATTAGTGCGGATACCTTAGCGATGCCTTAGCGTAAGCGAAGGTGTGCAGTAGTATTGGTGAACAAAACCGGCGACACTCGGCAAAGCAATTCCACACAGTATGAACTGCTGGTAGCACATCTCGTTCTTCTAATATCTTTGGTGTAGAACCTACCTACCCAAAGAATCTTGAACAGCACTATTGTAATGTATACATTACCGGTATTGTAAAAAGCCAAAAAGAAAACGTCTTGTGGATATTTGTAGGTGGTAGAGAGAAATAAAAGTTAGTATAACAACAGTCTTAATAAAAAACGTGGTGAAAATTTTATTCAATTGAAAATCTTACTAATTAAAACGTAAAAAAACATAAAATAGTTAATGGAAAAATAAATAAGATATATACCTACTTATTTATTAAATTTTAGACAATTGAAAATTCCAAAAACACAGTCCTTTTATCTGAGGAATTTGTAAGAAAAATTATAAAAAAATAATTCCCTTAGGATAAAAAAAAATCCGACATTTTGGATTAATTTTAGCAAAATATAAAAAAGTAGATTTTATTTAATTGCTTTTACATACACATGCATAACCATTTACCTTATTAAAAAATATCATATTCGTGAGATTCTTTTTAAATTCACAAGAATCAATTAAAAAATAATATGTCCGAAATAACCCAGCTTTTTCAGGTAACAGGAAATAAAACTACTTTATTATTGGATTAAAACTGAAAAAATAACACAAATAATCTAAATTATATTGAATTATACTAATATAATAGTGAATTGGTCATTAAAATCGAAATTATAACAAAAGTTGCCTTAACTACACACTTCAAAACACAAATGAAAACTGTCGTTTTACTCATATTGACGAGAAGTCTGCTCATGCACCAGTCTGTGCATTCGCAAGTATGCGCATACGAGAGTCTGCCAAAAAGGTTGCGAGATATTTTAATTAGTACAGTACAGTCTTTGTACGCTTTGTACAATGTGCAACAAAAACACGGTTGAAAAAGTAATTTTTTAAGAGTAAGGCTGTTATTAATTAGATTCTTACATGCCCTTTCAACGTTGGTGTTGTAAAGCCAGCCTCGAGCCTGGCTTAATACCGTTTTAACCAAACAATGGTAATAAGTCAAGTTTATCTCTATTAGACATAAAATATACCTTACACACTGCGTAATATTTACACCACGTTTTTAGTAAGACTGTTAGTGTTTATTCACTGTATTCACTAATAATACACAAACCCTCATAGTAATAAAAGTGTTTTAAACTTTACACAACTGATAAATTACCTTTTAACCTACAATAATGATTGTTTATCAGTTGTGTAAAATATAAAGTAGTCGTTTATTAGTTAGGCCTCGAGGATAAAAAATGAATGAGACGTGGCCAAAGATATATAATCAAATATCTTTGGACGTGGTAGATATCGTTGATCAATGCCGATGACAGAAGGAAAATCGTTATTCATTTCGTACTCGCAGTGTTACTTGAAGAGAAGAGTCGCGCCATAGTCGCCCACTCTGGGATGCTGTTATCAGCTGTAGGTGAAAATCCCGGATCTTCTATATTCCTAAAGGCCGATGCTCGACGCCGTGCGGGCGGAGTCTTTGGAGACCTAAGTCGGTCTCGGACGGGCATCGCGGCGAAGCGGCCGGACACGCAAGTATTTCCGGTCACAGGCTTAAGTAGCTGAGAGTGAGTGAGTTCTATTACTAAACCGGACTTAAAGAATGTGAACTCGTGGGTAATCGAGGTCGGAGACGCATGTGTGTCTCGAGCGGCCGGCGCGCGGTTGATGTGTACTAGATTAATTAGCAGACCGCCGACGCTGCGTTTATATAGGCGCTCACAAGATGCGGTGTCTTTGGAGATCGTTCCCGAGGAGTATTCACTCGAAGGGCGGCGCGGCGTGGTGTGGCCGTACGTCTGGAAGATAATAGCGTAGCTTTTAGTAATTTGCCGATGATTCACCGCGCAGTTGCAAGTTTGCAGGGTTGCCGCGGTGCTGTGAATCTGCGGCAGAATCTTGATTACGGAATAATCCACGGAATTGTCTAGGAAAAGTATTGTCGGCGCAAGGTCTTCTGTGGGTTACATGCAGTCAAAATGGAAGAGAAAATGTATCAATTTTAGGTACATTAAGCATTAGATTTCGTAGATAAGCACTGATGAAAGATTATCGTTAAGAATCGAAGCGTTACGTGAAATGGTTCAGCGTGTTTAATTACCAAATTAGAACAGTTAGATCTTCCCAATCTCCTTACTGGTAATAGTCCCACTGGCTCTGGGCAGTTGGGACTCTTGAGCGGTATTCACATAAAAAGGTCACCGCTATTTGAAACCTTCCAGGTTTATAAGCAGTTTCCTTAATATTTATTCCATAGGATTTATTCCGTATCGATTATTACTCACTTTTATGTTACACGTAACAGCGTTTGTATCTGCAAATGTGTCTTTGAATAATTGATGTGCGCGTTTAACATAGGTACTACTGAAATAAAGCGTTACTCGCATAAAATAAGGAAGATCACAAGAAATGCGTTATCGGTGTGTTTTGTGATCCAAACGTATGAAAATTCTTTGCTTAGATTTCAAATACAGAACTGTATTTCATCATCATTACGAAATCAAATAGGATGATGATATACGATTTGATAAAGCCTAAAAACAAAAGGGCTTCATTCTACACATCACAAAACCATAGAATAAACTTTTTTCACTTGAACTACTATATGTGGCATATGTAAGATCTCATCTCGAATTTGCCTCTGTCATTTGAAATCCTCAATATCTAATTTATAAACCGGATTGAAAATCTCAATTTTTTTTTCAAAAACACCTGTCGTTTCTCATTAAAAATCATCAGTGTAACCCGAATACTCTTTAAGATCTTGAACTGCCTCATTGACCCACCAGTTCTCTAAAGGATTACATTTTTTTTGCCCTGAACGCCAAATGCCCTGAATTCCGGATAAAATACCTTATTTTTTATGCAACATTTTATCGAAATATGCACAAAACTCTCTACGTATCTGCAAATCTTACAATACCCTAATGCGGCCAACGTTAGCGACCGCGTTCACACGTTTAATATCAAATTAACCTTGCAATATTCTTTAACTTAAATCAAAACAATTATTTCTTTATTGTGGGCGTCTTTCGTGATACAAAAGTGAGACCATTTTTTTTTTAAATTTCAAATTCAGAACTATGTTTCATCATCATTGTGAAATTTTCAGTTTTAATAATACCATCGGATATTTGTCTGTGTTTAAATAAACATTGTAGAGCAATGATGTTAAATTGGCGTACATTTAAGTTTTAATATGATTCTTTTTAGGTTTCAATAGATCATTATTGATTTGATATTGGGAATTCCAAATTCCAAATGACTGAGGCAAAATCGAGTTGTGATCTCACATTATCATGTTACGGTACGTATAAACACGCGAGCCGAACTACCGAGCTGAAGCAGGTCTTATGGGAATGAAGTAACCGCAAACAGCGCGAAACGCCGCTTGTGGTTGCTTTGTTCCTTTCCCGCAATTCGTGGCTTAGCTCGTGCATTATTTATCGTGTCTGTACGCAGCATAATATACCATGTATAGCAAAATAATTGTGTATACGAGTATATAAGTTCTCTCGCCAAAGATTTGTGTTTCTCCTGCTCTCCCCATGATGTGTCATTGACCTCTTGCTCGGGGCAGTGAAATTTTTTTTATAAACACAAGAATATAGATATTTATTCCTTAACCCACCTTCATAAGTAGGCTCGAGCCGCCACTGCATAAATTAACTACCCACCACCACTGATACCTTTCTCCACAATTTATGGTATTCCGTAAATATTTCAACCATTGTATATCTTTTGACTGAACTGAGAAAATGTATTCATTGTTTGTTCAATAAAGCATTTATTTCGTAAAATAAAGCTCTGCGTGCATTGTACGAGTAGAGATGGGCATGAATCCAGGCATCATTTATGGTAAGCAATCGAATCGAATCGAATAATTGATTTGTTCGCCTGAATTTAATTGAAATAATGTCGCATTTAGAAATGTTAGAATTTCCGTCGAGATGAGTGTAACTAACTAACCTAACAACGAAGCCATGCCCTACTCTGTTGATTAATACCACACAAATCGCTCTTGATCCACAAAATAAAGTGGATTTACTAAAAAAAAAAATAATTTTTGATACGTATTGAACAGTTATAGAAATAAAATTACAATGTAGTGTGTAGCGAAAAATCCCACAAAGGCAAAGCGTGTGCGTGGGTATTAAATTATTGTGGGTATTGTGGGACATAAACATAAAATTAGCGGAAGTTAAAGTAAGTTTTTTGAATAGAAGAAGTTGTATAGAAGCACTAAAATATTGTGCTATTGGTACTATCAAAAAAGGTCAGTGGCTGAGTCGGAATCGTGAATGTTTGTTTTTCTTTAAAAAAACCGAATAGAACAGAATATAAAATAACAGAACATTCAGAAAATAACAAAACAAAAGAATACACAACAAAACATAAATCTATTTCGGTTCCTAGAATATCCTAGTGTAAAAAATAATGTGTCCGTGCCTTTGTCATGAATCACTCTAATTAGTATTGATTTTAAAGTAAAGTTTCAATATAAACAATGAAGTGGTATTAAAAACAAAGTTTTTCAAAATTATTTTATTTTTATTATCTTTGTCCACAAAGTGAATGCTTCATGTGAAAATTTAATGATCAATAGTAATTGTAATAATAGTTAAGGTAACGCACCGAAAAAGAATAATTTTTGGCTAAAATTAATTAAAAATCACTTTAACCTTACTTATTTTATTTTACATTTTATAACTATGGATAGCTCTCAATAAGCAGATAATTCGATAACAGATACATTGATGTACAATACATAACAGAATTTTGTGTAAAATAAACATTCACGGGAATTTTTGTTGCAACGACAAGACTGCACTTTTGAAAACTGGTAATTTTTTGTTTATATTAGTGAACTCTATAAAGATGTGAGACAACTATTGGGAAAAAAATGGGAAACCATTTGCTGGGTAAAACTATTTGCTCAGTGAATATAACAGTTATAAAGACGCGGGGTCTTTATGAAAAAAAACGTTTTTTTTTTTTTTAATACTTCTTAAATTTGCCACCTTTTGTACAGTGTACTCTCGCTGGTTTTGCAATAGGCTAAAATGTGGTCAGATAAGCTCCAGTGGATAACCATAGATGTTCTAATATCTTTTGGATTTTTGTAATGTACCAATACAAGCCGTACACTGTAGAAAGTAGTACTGTTTCAATTTGGGAGGCGGTTACGGGTACCGCCGCCTCAGGAACCATTTATTGTAAAACCAATACCTCTGCCATAGCTCAGTGGTTCGCTACGTTTGGTGACTTAGCAGGGGTGCCCGGGTTCATGGGATGAGGTTTGTTCTGATCTTGGCGGCGAATGCATCCGCCTATCAATTGCGTGGCGGGTGAGATCATGAGAGAGTGGTTGAGGGAGACCTTTTGACCTCTCCAACAGGTCTTTCTTGAAACATCGTCTTGCACCGCAGTGGGAGTGATAGATTCATACGCTTGTCACTCCTGAACACACTAAACCCCAGATTCCTACCCACCCCTAATACCTTTTTCTTTCCCAGAACTTTCTGTCCTTCCTCGGGCCTCTTGTGTAAGTTAATGTAAAATAAAACAACCACCAACCAAAAAACGGTAAAAGAAAATATTTAACTGTGCATTTTATTTACCGCTAACTTACTAATAAACTCTTACAAGTTTAAGAGTGTTTTTTTTTAAATATTTAGATATTTTTCGGCTTCGATTTTGGTTTCGGCTGAAAATCTAGATTCGGTCGGTCACCAGTGACTAAACCGTATACAGTTCCGTCATGGCCGCTATGTACTCACAGCACATAATGCACAAATGGAAACCTAAGGATTCTGTATTGTGTGAATGTGGAGAAGCTCAAACCGAGGAGAACACCGTTGAAGTGTGTCCACTCTAACGACTCTTAACAGCTCCTCCGGGTCCAGCGATGCTGTAGTAAGCAACGCCGGATGCTATCGACTATCTGAAGAATCTCAGCATCCCCACGTAGCCACCATTCACTCTTCAACCACACAATGAAGCAATGAATCAGACAATCTTTTACGTTACTGTCAATTTACAATTTTGCACCTTTCGACTGAAGGTCACAAAAAGGTCAATGAAATTGATTATCTGCTAGAGAAAGAATTTCGATAGTTGAAAGTGTTTGATTCTTAAGAAAAATATTAATTTAAATCATGCATTATTGGTACATATTATTTTACTTGCGTTACTTAAAACAAAATTACAATTTCACTTAATAATATTATTAATAATATTAATTTTGGAAGTGTGTCTTGTCTGTACTTCCGGTTCAATGAACTTGGATTATAACTGGGATTTGCTTTGATTTTATAAATTGGAACTGATCGTGGGAATAATTAAAAAAAGCTATAAAGTACAAACCACACGGAGAAAACTGATCCCCTTAAAGTGGTGACAGCATACAGACTTCCTGATAAAATATTAGTCATTCAGAATATATCCAGAACACCTGTTATTTTCGCAATAGATATCATGACGGAATGCGACAATATCAGTATTTTGTATGAACGTGTTTTCCGCCATCATAATGAAACATACGCTTTTGACTGATACATTGTTAGGAATTCTTTCAATTCATTTGATAAAGGCATGCAGTACCATTTTTAACAGGAAAACGATTAATTTAAAAGGAATTTTAAGAAATCAACAGTATTTCATTTAAATAAGTTTTCACCGTGAAAAATTATTTGATTAATAATTCTACATTTATTTATTTTGTCGAAATTTTAACAATGTAGTAATTTTTTAACCGTAAGGTAGTTTTAAAAGGAAGGTTGATATCTGATCATCTCTAAAATTTAAGTGTTTCTTTTGAAAGGTAATGTTCCTGAGGCGGAGGTTTTTTTTTAATTAATACTTTCAACTTCACATATTTTACAATAATGGTCTGATAATAAGTCTGCGCCAAAGATGTTAGAAGAACGAGATGTGCTATGAGCAGTTCATACTGTGTGGAATTGTTTTGCCCAGTGTCGCCGGTTTTGTTCACCAATACTACTGCACACCTTCGCTTACGCTAAGGTATCCGCACTAATACATAGAACAGATTTCTGTGCGTACACGTCCCGATACCGTTAAAAGTACCCTAATTAGGTAGTACTCCGCCTACGGTCCGGCGGCCAACATAGCATATCTCGTTCTTCTAATATCTAATATCTTTGGTGTGCGCGCTAGTCTTAAATATTATTTTTAGCTAGGTACATTGTAATTTTGCTCATTTCTTAACATGAAATGTCTTATTCAATCGACGTTTGGTCGGAATATCAGTCGGAATAATTCTATTTTTGGGTTATTATTGTTATTTTATTGGATTATTTTTGTTACATGTATTTTATTTTATTATTTCATAATATTATCAATAATCAATATTACATTATGTTTTTCATACTTACCTTTATATATATTATTAAATACTTTTCTTACTCATCTTTTTTAGTTATTCCATATTTGGTACTTTTTTTACACTTTATACTTGTAACTTGATAATTATGATAATGGCGAATTTATTACCATAAATAAATAAATGAGATTTAAATTTAACTAAAAAATTATTAAATATTGAAGAAATTTGAGTCAGAAAAAGATACGGTACATCCAACCAAAGACCTTCGCCTACTAACTAGGAGTATTAGAGAACGGAGTATTAGAGAGCGGAGTATTAGAGAGCGGTTTGAATGGTAGAAGAAGTCGGGGACGCTCGAGGAACATTAAAGCAATATCTCTGCACTCGAATGAGATACGGAGTCGATGAAAGGTAGTTTGAACAGTAATACAGCTTAGTTATACAGCGGCGAATGACTGAATGAAAGAGCTGAGAAAGACTATTAATTTAATAATGCCAGGAGTATTAGAGAGTGGTTTGAATGGTAGAAGAAGTCGGGGACGCTCGAGGAACATTAAAGCAATATCTCTGCACTGGAATGAGATACGGAGTCGATGAAAGGTAGTTTGAACAGTAATATTATAGTATACAGCGGCGAATGACTGAATGAAAAAGCTGAGAAAGACTATTAATTTACAAACACATTACAATAATTTGCAAATATAGATATTTCGAAGCTTATTGCGAAAAATGGATATTTTTTAACTAAACTGCCTAACGCAATTGAAAAATTATTTGTCGTGTTTGAATTGGGGAGTGGCGTCACTATGGTTTATAAGGTGTAAAATTTTAATCATTGAGGTATATTACTCATTAGGTAAATCGTTTAAATATGAATTGTGTGTGTTTGGCCATATACCTATTAATTAGTATAATTTTCATCAAGAAGTAAAGAAAATGTTGATCATTCGTCCAAACACGAAACCCCCTACAACACATTTCTACCAATTTATCACTTTGCCGATTGTTTCAACATATAATTTGACCTGCATTTTTCAGGTTATAGAAATGTCAATTTGTTATATGTAAAAATATAATTCACGGAATGCCCAATGTGACTGATAATGTTTGATATTTACGAAACGTTGGTCCAATTTGGCAATCTGGAGCCAGTCAACCATTTGTTAAAAGCACCGGAGCGATGTTTCATGTTTATTGCATTTCTTCGGCTCCAAGTTATTGACAATAAGTTTGGCGAAGCAAAAATTACATTCCGCAATGAAAACCTTAATTCAGCAAAGTTTCCCAGAACCGAGAGAAGATTGCTTCAAAGTTTTCAATAAAATTTATAAATATTCATGTTATTCAAATGAGTATAATTATTCTAATATTATGTAGGAATTAAAGTTATTGTGCCGTGGCTTTTAACGGACTTGCAAAAGATTTTATGTTTCAATAAGAATACCGTTATCTTAAAGCTTCGAACAGTTCAAAACTAAGACGATTTATTTATTTATTCATATTCGGGAAATAGATAGTTAAAGGTAAACGTTACGTACGTTATAATCTACGCGTTCATAAATGGCGTTAATTGAATTATTTTATGAAAATACACTTTTGCAAATTATGCTTTAAAATATGATGGCGAATTATTTGCTTGGCCCGTACATACGCAATATGAATTATTTGCTTGGCCCGTACATACGCAATATGAATTATTTGCTTGGCCCGTACATACGCAATATGAATTATTTGCTTGGCCCGTACATACGCAATATGAATATGAATAAATGGTATTGTCCGCATAAAATTCTTTCAATTCTTTGAAGAAAGGCATACAAGTACAACAATGTATTTGAATGCTTTTCTTTCACATTCATATTGCGTATGTACGGGTGCAAACAAATAATTCGTCTTCATACCTTAATGCATAACTTACAAAGAGTGTATTTTTATTAAATAATTAAATTAACGCAATATATGAAAGTATGTTAACCTTAAGATTTCATCTGTTTAAACAAGTGTAGTATATAGTCAAAATAAAACCAAATGTTCAAAACGTTTTTCCACGGGGTACTGATTAGAACTTACAATACCTGACTTCTGGTCCGGAGACTGTGTGAATAAATTTGCAAATAATATTGCATGCGAATCAGGTTATGGTTTTATTGTGAACCGAAATCAATATTTGAAATAACTATTGGTGTAGCTGTGGTTAACAGATAGAATTGGAAAAGGATTCTGACTTACCCTTAGTCTTTTCAATCGATATTATGGACTTGAGGAACAATGCTGGTTATCACTGTACAAGCTTCCGTAAAGATTAGAATTAAACGCACTAAGGCAACATGTTCACTGAACCGGTTTTCTTAACAGACTGGTCAGGTATAAATAAATTATAACAACATCACTGAATGTACGATCTCCACACTGTCATAGTACAAGTAATTGAGTTGAAAAATGCAGGAATATATGTTAAAGGGAGGGGCGTGTAGTTGCGTTAACAGACATAATATCACACTAAAAACTGTCGACCAGTGAGTTCTGGTGTTTTAAAATTTGTTCCGCTTTTTAAAACTTGAACTTCTGCGCTTATTTTATTTTTACATTGAACTTTATTTGACTGTCGAAATCATATTTTTAAAATGCAAGTCAAGAGATCATATTTTTAAAATGCTCAGTAAGAAAAACGAGTGTCGAGGCAAAACCGGGCGGCAACTACTAGTTTTACAAAAGTGTTGTAAATAAAGTTGTTAAAAATAACAAGAAATCGCGCACAATAAACAAGGACGAAATAGTAGGTACCTAGCTAGACATAATAAGGTACAATAATATAATGATTTGTAATTTAGTTCCAGCAATGAAACTCCTGAACCGATATAATGATTTTTACAGAAAGCTTTGCTTTAAGTTTATAGGTCAACTAGAAATATCGCTTTTATTCCGTCCGATGATCCTCTTTCTCAGAAACTTTCCCGCTAATAAAACATGGAAAATGTATTTGTATGAGTAGAAACACAATAAGTGTATTTATTTATTTTTATTTGGTACAATATTTTTTAAATTTTAAGTTTTCCAGTAATGTAGGCCTCACTGGGTGGCTTGCCCGTGCTGAGGCCTTCATTTTATAATATGAAAATATAATCTACATAATACATTTAAAGAGAAAATAATACATTTAAAATTAAAAATACATAATAGTATGTTTAAAATTAAAAAATAATACATTGAAAATAATCTTGTGTGTTTGTGAGTGATGTGTGTTTATATTGGTTTTGTGTGTTACGTGTAGGTTTTGTTTTTATTTTATGCTATGACATTTTGGTAATATTGTCTTTTTTGTTCTTTAATCCATTTTGTAATTTTGTGTGTGAATTTATTTTTATTTTCCTCAATTTTAATTTCAAATTTTACACTGTTGAAAGCTTTTATAGCATGGTATTGGTAGTGTCTTTGTCCAAAGCTTGAATTTACTGTCGGAGTTTTTATGTTTTCTTTGTACGCTTGTCTAACTGGTCTGTTAGTGTTATTTTGGATATGTTGAAATTTATTTTTTTTGGCAAAAATATAGTTTAGTAGTGTTTTAACGTATAATTGGCGTATATCTAGTACGTCACAGCTGTTGAATATCTGGTCTGTCTCAGTCAGTCTATGTTTTTTTAGTATTATATTACCTTTGAGATGGTTTTCTGTGCGGTTTCTATGTAATTGATAGCCGAGTTTGTTACTCCTCCCCAAGCAATAATTCCATATTCTATTATTGATTGGCAAAGTGCCAAATATATTGTTTTCAATTGTTTTATTTTATATATGTTTCTTATGTTTAGGAAAATGTGTATTGTTTTGAGAAGTTTATTTGTGATTTGTTTGATGTGAGGTATCCATCTAAGGTTATGGTCAATTACGAATCCTAGATACTTTATTTGTTCTGTTTTTTCTAGAGGAGGGCAATCGCAGATGTTGATGTTTAAACATTCGTGTATTTTTATGGTGTTTGTGTTGTTTTTTGGCTGTCCCGTGCTATTTATACTGTATGTTGTGAATTTTGTCTTTGATATGTTAAGTGTAAGTATTTTTGAGTATATTATATATATATATTATATATTGTATACAGTGGCGGCTCTTCTTATTAGGTCATTTGGGAAATGCCGAAAGTATGCTGCAATAGTATTAATATAAAAAAGGATTTAATAAACTACCCGATTATTAATTAAGTTTTTATTCATGCAGACTCGCACGTTTTTTCGATTCGTTCCAGTGTCATCTAGCGTCCAAATGAGAAGGTATTGCATGTCCTAGCACGAGTCACTTAAAATTTTATCCCAAAACAATCTCCTTTCTTTCTCTTTACTAGAGACAAAGGAGGTAAACCCTATCATGTCTGACATATGCTAAGTATCATACAAAATTTATTTTTAAGGTGTTTTCGGACACGACCGCGGTGAGATAGAGATATCTACGACCTAGGATTATTAAAGTATTAGAGGGAGATGTGAAAAAATGTCAGTCAAAAGTTTTTGTGTGATAAACGATAGCCATCTTGAACTTGAATATTCGTATTCGAATTAAATGTTGTTGAATAATGGAATAATTTAAAATGTAAAATTCTGTGGATATCGTATTGAAAGAAATCGCAAAAATTTCATTTAATCATGACAGACGTCTTTAAATAATGTGACAATTAGTTTATGTTACAAGAGAATAAAAAACGTTAAACTTAAAAACGATATTTTAAAACGAAAAATAATAATTTTTGTCAGTGGCTTTGCGGGTGCAATAAAATGAACGTATAGATACTTTTGATTTCATTGTTTTTAAAAAAATCTACTTATAAACAATGGATTGAGGTTGAAATTAGTGATTTTAAAAATTTTAGGTGGAAAAGATCTTTCAAAAGAAAAAAAAAACCATTAACTAGTTATATGTGTAAATAATTAGATAAATAATCTTAAATTGAATAATATTGTACCACCGGCTTCAGAACATGTGAGTACCGGTAAATTTAAGTTTTTATAATATTCAATACGCATTAGCAATATGTATTAACATTTCATATTCTTTTTTTTAGAATCACTTCTGGACTCCTAGAGAAGTCTATGAGTGTATGTCTTCTATTTATCTTGATTTGTTTTATTAAGATTTTTTCATCTACCCAATGACATTTTTAATTTAATGACTCGATATTTGAAGATAGTAAACTATAATTGGTTTTATGTATAGGCCGACGTAAATACGATCTAAGTAGCTGATTGAATCAAAAAGCAAACATTTTCTTTCATTCAAATACATACTTACCCACAGACGGAACATCGACAATTTTAGTCGAAGAGACAAAGCATAGTTCTCAAATTTAAAAACCCAAACAGATGTAGTAAATTTGTTGAATTATACGGTAAAGCCGGCTGCCGCACATAAGAACGGCTAAAGGAAATTACGGAGACAAAAATAGGTAAAAGCATTGTCTTCAAACAAATTATAAATACCTACCTTTAAAACGTTTGCTATAAGCCAGTTCAAAATGAATAGTAAGAATTTATTTTGTGAACGCAACACAATAGTCTGCGCATAAAGGCAGTGTTGAGTTCTGCTGAGTTGCGCCTGATTTATCGACGGGGTAACTACGCTCGTCTTATTTTTCTATTTGAAAATCAGAAAGTTTTCAACAAGTGTATTGAAGCGTCAGACTTAAGCGTCGACTTTAACCTGCAATTATTCTGAATATTTTTTGTAAAAATGGCGTTTCATAAATATATTGAAATGTTTTCTTTAGCTAGAGTTCTGCCGAGTTCTACGAAATTTCTTACTAGTTCGAAAAAATGTATTTTTTTTATTTTTTTTTTTATAGTGAATACCTCACAAGAGTCCCAACTGCTCCCGTCTGGAGCCAGTGAGACTATGGCATCCCCAATTGGGGGATGTTGTGAGGCTGAAGGTAAGTGGGGAAGGGAAAGAGGAAGGTGGGGAAGTACCTGGCTATTAAGATCTAGTCACTAAACACGGCTAAAGCCATTTGGAGCAACGTTTCAATTCTGAATGGTGGTCTTACACCAGGGCGATACTGGTAGTATCTTCCACTCTGGAACGTGCCGCAAATATACTATATATTATTTTAATTAATTAATTGTGAAATAACACAAATTAATCAAATAAAATTTATTTGCGCACGCAGGGTTCGAACCCGCGACCTTCGGAATGGCAGTCCAATGCGTTACCACTGGACTATATTTATTATAAATAAGTATTATAAAAACGTTAAACGTGTTCCCCCTTTTCGAACTCTGTTAAATCGATCACATTATTTCCAGGTACCGACCCCGCTCCAAACGAAATGAAAATTACGAGAAAAGGAATACATATTTATAATGTTAAGAAATGAACAGTTTTTGTGATTTTACAGATTAATCATGACGAATTAAGAAATAATTCAATATGAAATATAAAAAAAAAAAAAATTGAATACTACAAGAACCTGACCCCCTGCCAACCTTAATTAGACATTTTCGGAAAGATTTACTTTAGGTACTCTCCTCACTAGTATTTCTGCCCAGAATATAAAAGATTTACTTTAGGTACTCTCCTCACTAGTATTGCTGCCCAGAATATGAATGATTTACTATAGGTACTCTCCTCACTAGTATTTCTGCCCAGAATATGAATGATTTACTATAGGTACTCTCCTCACTAGTATTTCTGCCTAGAATATGAAAGATTTACTTTAGGTACTCTCCTCACTAGTATTTCTGCCCAGAATATGAAAGATTTACTTTAGGTACTCTCCTCACTAGTATTTCTGCCTAGAATATGAAAGATTTACTTTAGGTACTCTCCTCACTAGTATTTCTGCCCAGAATATGAAAGATTTACTTTAGGTACTCTCCTCACTAGTATTTCTGCCCAGAATATGAAAGATTTACTTTAGGTACTCTCCTCACTAGTATTTCTGCCCAGAATATGAAAGATTTACTTTAGGTACTCTCCTCACTAGTATTTCTGCCTAGAATATGAAAGATTTACTTTAGGTACTCTCCTCACTAGTATTTCTGCCCAGAATATGAAAAAATATTTTTGGCGTCGTAAATTGATAAATCGGCCGGTGTAATTTTATCAGTTCTAAAAAAGTACTAACGCAGATCCGTGAAAAACCACGGGATAATCTGATTCTTGACAAAAAATTATATTTATGTCGGAAGTGATAGGCCATGAGAAATTTCAATAAAATATCACGCTCAATACGTGATTTGGTTAGGTTAGGTTATGTTAGGTTAGGGGTTTACAATAAATAGAAGTTGTTGAACAACTTAATATATTTACCGGCAAAAAATATTTTAGAGCTGACCAAGCCTCAATATTATGATGACCATTTAAATGATAGCCTTCGCAAATGTAAAGCCTAAATATAATTACGCAACAAATTCGTGATGGTTGAGAAAAGTTAAAAATGATAACTCATAAAAGCAATTCCGTCGGAAAACATAACATTTTGTCTCGTATTCCTAGTCGGATTCAGTAATTTAATTTTGGCAGGATTGGCGGACTGTTATTATTAAATAAATAAACTATCAGGAATAATTCGTTTATCCAACTCCATAATATTGCGATGTTAATTTGACTTTTGACTTTTGACTTTGCTCTGGCATTCAACTGATGAAAATACCGAATCAACAGAATTCAAATATGGCGAATCATGCAATTAAATAATCATTTCACTATCTTTCCGTTAACTTAGAATTCACGTTTGTTACGCCAATTATAATCTTTTAATAATGGATAGCTTCTTTATAATAAATCTTCTACGCCAACTTTGAAATAAGAAAAAGTTATTATTCTCGACTGCGAACTTTGCTTACAAGAAACAACTGTTTGCAATTATTTTTTTACTAAAATGAGCGAGAAAAGTTTCAGGAGCCGAATGCAAAAAACTTTCTGGAAAAGACAGTGGAAAAAGGCTATATTTTGGGCTGAAGGAAAAACTGTAAGAAAAAAATAGTTACATTTACGGTTAGTGACTGCCGGAAGTAGGAGTAGAGTATCGGGGGCATAACAGGAAGTGAGGCTTTCCATGTCTTTACATTCTGTGACTGTGAGCTTACTTCAGTTGAGAAGTGAGGTGAGGTGTGAGTCGCGTGTGCCGTGCCATGCCGCCACCGCCCCCGCCCACCCAGATGCCACCCACCCGCCCAGCCGCGAGCCGGGTACGTACCGGGTAGGCAGGCCCTGTGGCTGTTTGTGTAGGTAGCCCAGGTAGGCTTTTCTGTCCCCAGGAAGCAGCCATTCATTTGTACGCTGTCACTTGTTCTTCAACGGTTTTCATTTTAAATATATATATATTCTTGCTAGAGCAATCCCGATGAGTTACAAAACTCATTTTATGACGTGAATAACTTACTATTAATATGTGGGAATTAATAGGAACAATTTTACATTGGTATTTTGATATACAAACAGTACAAAAATAAAAATACGAAGATTAAGTAGAACAAACCAGAAAAAACAAAACAAACAGGGATATACACATAAGCACAAAGCTCAGGTAGGAATTTACAAAAGGTAATTATCCACTGACACATTGGTATAAATAAATTATATTCGAAGTTCAGGGAATAAAAAGGAGAGAAAATGAAACAAAATAAAAAAAACGATTGGAAAATATTTTCTTTTCTTTTTGAATGAACTCTAAAAAAATGTATTAAGGCATTAATTTGATTATTTTACGTGCTGGCTGTAGTTATGAGTTATAGAGTGTGTAGGCAGTATAGTTCAGATTTATAAAAAAATCGGAACACAAATATTTCCTCTTTCCCTTCCCCACTTACCTTCAGCCTCACAACATCCCCCAATTGGGGATGCCATAGTCTCACTGGCTCCAGACGGGAGCAGTTGGGACTCTTGTGAGGTATTCACTATAAAAAAAAAAAAAATTTACTATAAAGCAGCGTCAGCCTATCAAACATAATATTATTAGGAAATAGGCAAGTGTGGACCTGTCGTGACCACCGAACCATTCGTTGAAACGACCTATTTCCGAAAACATTTTTATATTCCATGGTTTTATTCAAAAATTTTACTGTTCACTCCACCACAATGAATTATTTTTACTACTGCTCCGGTTGTAACAAAACCCGGTCGGCATTAAGTAAATAAAATGGTTTGTTAAGTAATTGTTTTATTTTAAATTATAATCACATCACTAAGTATCTGCTTCATATGAACAAAAATATTTTTACTTTTAGTAAGATTTACAAAGCCATTCCTCTGTTCCGGACTATAAGTAGGTTGGAACAAAAATCTACTTACTCTGTAATTTTAACTATGCTACCTAAAGTGATCAGATTTTATTTGGTAAGGCAAATAAAGTACAGTGACATCGTTAGTTTGTACAAAATCCATGTATTTATTGGCGAACTTTATAGAGACCCGCCTCCGACTCTGGCTTGTTGGCTGTCGTTACGCCGTGGAACGATAAAACAAGACAAAACACTTCGAAAACATCAATAAGGAGCAATTTACGGGAAAAGAGGGTAACTTGTAACATATTTAATGTGGCTGAACGCTGAGTAAGTAATTTTATAGGTAAGAAAAAAGTAACAGCTTCAAATAAAGTTGCCTGATTACTACGTATATTTTTTGCGAAGGCCTCAAAGCCTGCGATTGCTTCATAAAGGTTTTGTAATGTAAATGTTTCGTTATTTTTTTAAGATCTCTAATGTCTTACGAGATTATACGTTTTATTTTAAATAAAACATCGGGTGGGTTCTAAACGTGTTCCAGACCAGACAGTTAAATGACTTGTAAGATGGCAGGTGAACACCAAAGCTCAGACTCTGTATTGATATGCCGCAGGATGAGGTTATTGTTGGAGACGAGTTGATGATTGACACTCATGTGGCCCTCAAATGCCGGAAGCCTCAGGGTTTCTTATGTGCTCTTGGCTGTGACTTGTTATGTGTGGAAAGGATCAATCTCGATAGTTTGGAGCGACTTCCATTATACCTTTTGTACGCTTTTCGGAACAACTCACATCTCACCGTCTCACGGAAATCATTGTCTACCTTATTGTTGTAGTGAAACGGTTCTATACGGTTTTAGAAAAAAAAACACCACGCTTTATATTCAAATCTAGAAAAAAATAGTAACATAAAAATGTGCACCTCCACGAAAACATTTTGATAAAACTAGAATTGTCATTTTTTTATTAAATATTTTTAAATGAAAAAAGTACGGTGAATAAAATATTTGTCTATTAAAATAAAGGTGTTTTTTCATAAATATTTCTTCGTTGTCAGTAATTTTAGTTACCAAGAATGTAAAGTGAGCCATAATATTTTTATTTTCAAGTCTGCATTAAATTTAAATATATATTAATTTATAATAATAATATTTGAAAGCGCATTTCAACGCCTTTCAAAAACAGTTTTAAGTTTTCGAATGCGTTCAGAAATATTCCATTTATTTGGATTTTATTTTTTTTCCGGCCTTTTGACTGAATATGACTGAAGCCTGAGGATTTAAATTTACATCTTTATCACAGTCTGACAATTTATAAACAATTATTTTTTTCTGATTTTTAGAGGTTCCCGACCAGAATGGCTGCCAAACTCAATAATTGGGCACAGTTGCTTGATTTCGAGATTCCCAACCAGAATGGCTGCCAAACTCAATAATTGGGCACAGTTGCTTGATTTCGAGGTTCCCGACCAGAATGGCTGCCAAACTCAATAATTGGGAACAGTTGCTTGATTTCGAGATTCCCAACCAGAATGGCTGCCAAACTCAATAATTGGGAACAGTTGCTTGATTTCGAGATTCCCAACCAGAATGGCTGCCAAACTCAATAATTGGGAACAGTTGCTTGATTTCGAGGTTCCCGACCAGAATAGCTGCAAAACTCAATAATTGGGAACAGTTGCTTGATTTCGGTGAATGTGACTTATTATTTTGCCTTATAAATATTAATTTATTGTACGAAGTAGCAAAATCAACTGATTCCTCTGTTTTCGTGTTTTACGAAATAAATCGGAGTAATAACGTTTCTGTATTGATTGATGAGTGTTGCCAAATACAGACATAAAAACCTCAGGTAGTTTGGTAACAACCCGAGGCGGTCGATAGTTTTCTAGAACTTTCTCTCTGATTAAACATTTCTCCAAAGGGCTTCACTTATAAGGTTAATTATATTTAGTCTATGTACTGTTTTGATGTTAAACATTTACTTTTACTGTAGAAATCAAGTTAAAATAGTGAACTAGTATTTAAACAACCAGAGACAAAGTAAAAACTAATTACGCTGGACTCCCTTTTTACACGATTTCGAAATAACACGGTGCTACATTCCTTTGCATGTACGTACTACTCAATGTTTACACAATGATCGATAACAGAATGTTGGTTTAAATCCAGAAAACCCAAAATTTTTTAAATATATATTCCACAAGCTCAAGATATCTCGATTGATGAAAGCGATTTCGTACAAATGTGCGTAAACAGGTTCGTCTATTATCTGATAGTTATGGTGTATAATCTTGATTACCAATTTAATAAAGTCATTTTCTAATGTAAAATTAAGATACGAAAAACAATAACGAATTTTATTTTTTGATATGAAGAATTTTTTTATACAAGGAAACATATCCACCACGATTTTATATTATTACTTTAGTTTTTTTTCACTGTTTTTTTTATACGGTATTGCATAGAACGTATTCACTGTGTTAAAATCTCGTTGCTATCGTTGCTTTAAAATAAAATGAAATATGGTGGTGGATTTATGGAACACATTAACTCGAACAATTATTTTAATGATGTCTACGCTTTGACCTTTGTTTCGTTGAAAACATTATTTCTGAAGGTCGGAAGAGATATGTTGCTTTCCGTTATTTGATGAAAACCCTTCCACTTTAACCTCGGGACAAACTTTTGAGATTTTTTTATGATAGTCATAATTTTAGTCACATACAATTTTGTTAGTATCGTTCCTCAATTTAGCTTTGTAAATATTAACTAGAATTTAGCGTGTAATTTAGAACCATTTTGAACCTTCTGCTCCTATATATAAATGCTACATTGATGATTTGTCGCAGTTTATGTAATTACATTTCTGTACGTTTGTACTTGGAATAATTTTTATTTTTTATTTCATCCTATATGGTGGGATGATTGTTTCCCCTTTTAAGGAAGAAGAAAGTCGACCATTGTCACACACCGCGAAGGATCACGTGATTCGCTCTCTGTCTCATCTGTACGGTGTTGCTGGAACGAGATGAAGTGCGTTTCATGCGGTGTTTCACTGGATTGTAGCCAATGGCGACTGGTAATGAACTTTTTGTTGTTGTTTTTTTAAATGTTGTTGAACAACAAAATGACACCTATATATTTACGTTTTTTATTAAGGTTTTCCTATCGTTTCGTTTGAGCGGAATACAAATAATAAAAAAAATTGCTCAGTAAAAAATATAAATGTACACTACTAAAAAAAATGTTTTTACAATAAATGTATGAACGCGGAAATGAAACAACTTTTAAAAAATACAGAATAATAGCTAAGATTATCTGTGAGAGTTCCACTTTTCAAATTTTTTGCTTATAAAATTATTTACAAAATAAATAAAAAAACAGTTTTGTGCTTGAAATCGAACGTTTCTAGACTCCGTTTGTCTAGAGATTTGAATGCCTATTACCTAAAATAAAAGGTATCCCAAGAATAAACACATTTTTGGCTTGTAGCTTCCTCTCAAAACTAGCACGCTCTTCAACTGAACAGTTGTGTTAGGCATACTCTAGAAAAAGTGTGCTCAAAGCAAACAAATGAACACGCAAGTTATTTAAACGCAGGTTGAATAGAAGCTTTACAATAAAATACTAGTTATCAAATGGTGTCAATTCCCTAGAATAATTGTTACTAGTATGCTTATAAATAAACCTGTTCAGATATGCCAAGAGTAGGTACGCCCGCTTCAATCCGCTTCTCTGGTAGCAAGCTTTTAAGACGAGACAATACCCTAAAATAAAGCCAAATACTTAACGACGCGACGCAAGTGAAGTAGCCATACACACAACATTGCGACGTCCGGTCCGGTGTATTGGACAGACCTGTGGTTGAATTTTCCCTATCAAAACTCTAAAATAAAGTTAGAATCTTAACGACATAAGTGAAGCAGTAGTGTAAAAACAATATTCGGCACGCGGCCGGCGTAATGGACGGACCTACGGTCGACTTCTCCCTAGCAGGCATAGAAAATCGATCTTCCGTGGGGCTAATTTTAATTATTTCTGATGAACGTGTTGCTAAAATCTAAAAATTTTCTAGAGGGATCCCTCGGGAAGTTAGTAAGTTGGGGAAGAAGTAATTCATCATCTAGAAAAATTAAATATGGTGCATACTGCTAATTTTATAGTTGAAATTATTTTTAAATAAAAAAAATATTTATATACTTTTTAATGAAATAAACACAGTGCATATAACCACGAACTTTATTTATTATTTCATATAGATCGGTTTTGCTTTAACCAAGCTTCATCAGGATATAATAATAAATGTTAAATAATAAAGTGTTTGTTTCATTTAAAAAATATAATGCCTCACCACAAGGTAATTCCTTGGTACAAAAAAATGGTAAAGTCCTGTTTTCATTAATCTAAAATATAAATATCTTCCATCCGTAGGGATCTATAGAAACATTTTAGGTTTTAGTAATCCGTTCATCAGAAATAATTAAAATATGAGCGTCGAGCAAATCCCCGCTATTAGTCTTATGTCTATGTCTTACTAAGTAGTAATTGCTCAATAATAGCATGCTTTCGAGCTACTAATGGGAATGTCTGTCCGTATCCTCTATGATTATGGAATTTAATCCGACGCGACGTCTAGTCAAACGTTGTACGCACTTATTACTTTGATTATTAATATTTTTTATTTTTTTGAAGGAATAATTGGTATTTATGAAGAAATTAATGTTTTATTTGCCCCACAGTTGAGCATTCCCGGCGCATTATTTGGGATAAAACTCCATTTTAAAGATTCCCTACACGTTTTCGTATGACGAAAAAACTCGGAGGTAAATCAGAATGGGCGATATTTTTCAGGTATGATTTATGGACGGGGACCGTAATGGCGACAAGTTGAGGTGTAAATTTTACACATTTTCCGCAGTCGCAATTATAGCGGCAAAAGGGCGGCGATAATAATTTTTAAGACGGGCACTTGAATTTTTATCAATTTCAGTCATAAAAAAAATATTGCAGGTTTCCTAAAAAATGGGTTTCCTGACATACTTTACGTCCAATGTGATTTAGATACTAGAAACAAAATGCTTTATCTCCTAATATTTGCACACTTTTTACGATTTTACTGATTTTTAACAGGGAAGGTTGATGTTCACAAAGTGGGAAAAATATTCAATATATTATTATTATATCATATTATTCCTACAAAAATCACGTATTGGTAGGTAGGTTTACTTCCTACTTCTTGGAAGAAAGGCAAGGTGGCAGAATGGATACACAGATAGTATGTCGGGTATACAAAACATAAACCCTTCTACGGCCGGGTGATTTTTCGATCTTCGGCCCTTTATAATGTGGTATTTATTCAAAACAAATGTTTCATACGACTCCACGGTCGTAAGAGTAGTACAAATATAAGCAACCGAGTACAACGCATATGCACTAAACAGAGAGTACACTTAAAGTAGAGTATCACCTAATTGAACTGAAGTTTAGGCCCTTAAGATCGAAGAATCCGTATATTTTTGATTATGAAATAAATGAAATTGTTTACCAACGCTTATACCAAATCAAAGATCTGGGAGATATTTATGACAATAAACTAACTTTTCACCAACAAATTAACAATTTAGTAAGAGGAGCATTCAAGCTTTTTGGCTTCGTAATTAGAATTTCATATTCGTTTCGTGAGGCTATTATATAACACACTAGTCTTAAGTGTATTGGAGTCAAATTCAATCATTTGGGCCCCACACGAGCTAACGTCAATTTTGTGCATTGCAAGATTCTGGCTCAAATAAATTTAATTGTACCTCACTCGCAAGGACGTTGTCATAACCTCCTTTATAACTGTAGAGCGAGCCGCACCAATTTGTTCATGAACTCACCCGCGGGGAGAGCCATATACTTTCTAAATGTAATTAATCAAAAGATCGATATTTTTTTCATGTCCCACAACGCTAAGATATTTTTGGCACTGCAAATAAATTTTATACACGGTACAGTTATGATGGCCTAGATCCCAATCTGTAACGTTATAAAAAATGTACAAATTGAATAAAGAAAAAAAATATCCCCTGGAATTTGGGCTATTTCCTGCTTACTAGTTCCTGAAGTAGAATAAGTTATGTAAACAATTTTTTTGTAGAATGTGACCAACGTAACCCACCTTCATGAATATGGCTTATTGAAAACATGTAATCCAATTGGAATGATGAGCTTTAAACAACAGTTCCTGAAGCCCAAAGGTTCCCGTCTATCCGATTTCAATCACTCAGAAAATGAACCTTTCATCATATCCTTCTGGAACGGATCAAACAGGATCAGTAAAACCTCTGCTAATATGGAAATGATCGTCTACCCAACTGTAAGGAGAAAGTATTTATACGTGCGACTGTATTATGACAGGACCACCCCTTCGAAAATTAGGAAAGTGATATTTTAACATACGAGTACTGTTTCAGGTTTTAATTAATGAAAACTTTTCGTTATGATCATTATTTTGTATCAAATTTATAAAAGTACAAGTGGGAACGGAAAGGGGCAGATGTACTAACGGCTAAATTCTTCTAACATGAGAACGTACCATGATTTTATCACTTGTCAATTGTTATTTTATTTATTGTTTGTTTTAGACACTTGAATAATTTATCAGACTTACAAATATTCTCGTATAAATCCGTCTTTTTCCAGTTTTCAACACTCTTTTTTGTCACATATACTCTCGTGGTTTTTGATTCATATAATACTGTCATTATCATATCTTGTATTATTTAAAAGCTAGCTTGTTCTTTATGTAAGAAGTCGCTCAAAAATATTTTACAATTTACACGATTTAACAAATTTCAAGGATCTTGATTGGACATAGGACTAGTATAATTCTGAACTTCCAATGGGTTTGAGGTCATTCATATTGTCACTCTCTGTTGTTTATATTTAATGCAGTTAGAGCGAGTATTTAAAAAATAACAATATAAAAAATATATATATAATGTTACATCAATTACAGAAAATGTGTTGGTAATCATTTGACATAATGTTATTTTTAAGATGTCATTATTGTCGATCTCATATTCGAAATTCAGAAATAACAATATTATTTTTTGACACGATTTGCGATTTTCACGGCCAAAAGTATAAAAGTGATTTATTTAATTATGATGATTTATCTTCTTATTTATCCAATGTTTCGGACGGCGGAAAAGGGACTCGCTTCGGCTTAAAAAAAGCAAGATGTGTTTTTACACAATTTGAACCTTTTTCAAGCATAATAATAAAGTATTGTACTCCGCGAATCGTTTAGGAGCCGCGATGTTTTCGTGTTGTAATCGGGAGATAACGGAAATCGCTTCTCAACTCGACGTGGGTGGTGGAGATTGGTATTATAGCTGATTCAATTCCCCCCTCCCGTTATCCCCCCAGTACTTAGGCCTCACTGGCAATTACTTGAACGTCATGCTGATATGAACACATTACGAGTATGAGCTAAGGCTAAGTGCTTTACTTTTCCCCGGTTTACCTATCTCCTTTTACTTATTACCCGCCCAGGGAAGTTGGTTGGGTTGAGCGCGATCTCGGCTTAAGGTAAACCGTTGGTTGCGTTGCTTACAATCGGCTTAACGTTGCTGAGCTTTATTTTCAGGTCGGTAAGTTTTCTTTAAAGCGGAAGCGTTCAATGGAAAAATGTATATATTTATTTAATCAATGATACTTACTAAGAGCTGGTATTTGTTAGTACAATATCGAGCTGTACTTAGCTATGAAAAAAATTACATTAGAAAACATTATTTATTTAATCGGAAACTCTAAGAAACAATAACTCCACTTAAACAATGTTTAGTATTTAAGTTTTGAAAGGTATCGTTTTGGAAAGCAATTTTAGGTTATGCTTTTCTAATTTCTGGTTACTTGACCCAGCCTTACTTAACCTAACCTAATCTAACAATATCTGAATTCTTCGAATTAATTACGGGTTTAATTAATGTTCAATTAATTTGAAATAGATAATTGTGTAAAATTAATAAAACATTTTAATGTGAATACCGCACAAGAGTGCTAACTGCTCTTAGCCACCTGGAGCTAGTGGATCTGCGTTATCCCCAATTGGGGCATTTTTTAAGGCTAAATGGTAAGGGGAAGGAGATAGAGAAGATAGAAGGAGAAGGAGAAGGAAGAGAAAGTTGATAATGGGAAAGTATCACTTAACACGGCTTAAGCCATTTCACCCAACGTTTCAATTCTGAATGGTGGTCTTACATCCGAGAGAAGCTTCCACTCTGGAGAAAAAAGCTAAAGTTAGAAGTAAAGATAGAAGGATCGAAAAGGATAGTTTTTTGTGGTTTGCAATACAACCACAAAAGTCTTTTTGTCTGGCTCGAGTTTTCAGCCAGGCCCCGCTACTTTTGCCGGCCGGAGGAATCCCGCCGGCCCACTGAGCAGGCGCTCGCGCCCACCCAACTGCCTTTATCAAGGCAACACTTTTTTCGCGCATTACTCAACAACGCAGATCCACGCTGGCCCCCACAAACCGCCCGCAAGCTCCAGAGACGTGCTCACTCTTCAAGAGGAGGCACCGACTACCGCCTGTCAAGATGTTCCCGACGAGGATGCTCCCCGCTGACCACGAGGACTCCCCGGTCGTGGTACCACCCGGCGCTCACCAAATTGCGCTTCGCAAGAAGACCGGGACCGTGCGCCTTACGGTCCCCGCACCACAGCCCCGCTCCGAGGACCCAAGGACCATCCACCACCACGACTGCCACCACGCCCGACGAAACCGAGATGACGGAGCCCGTAGCAGGCCCCTCCTGGGCAACAGGACCCAGTCCTGCCCCCAGGCGCCCCCCGATAGGCCCAGCGTCGGCCTACGTGGCGCCCCCGAGGCCCCAGCAGCCGATGGAGACGGCTGCCCCCCAGGATGGAGGCTGGACGAGGCCGTCCAACCCCGCAAAGAGGCCCATGTCCCCACGGGGACCACAACCGCTCCAGTGTGGCAACCGATTTGAAGAGTTGCCCGAGGTAAGCGAAGGCGCCGGCGCGCCGCGTAATAAGCGTGCCAATACTAATCATTCTTTCTCTTCCGCAGGTACCGGCAGGAGAGACCGTGTTCCCCCGGTTGTGATGACCCTGGGGAACATGACACTCGCGCAGATTACGGCCTCGGTCCAAGGACATCTGGGGGCTGGCAAACTGTTTACTTTTAAATATAACAGGGGCGGCACGGCCAACATCTTCGTGCGCTCGATGGAGGACCATCGCGCCCTTACCAACGGACTGCGAGCGGAGGCGCGCGGCTTCCACACATTCACGGCCGAAGCCGAAAAAATGAAAAAGGCCGTGATCAAGGGCCTGCCACTAGTAGAAGTAGAAGACATCGCGGCGGATCTGGAATCGCAAGGATTCCCAGCTGTGAAGGTGGTCAAGATGACCGCCTCAATTGAGTATCCCATATACTTAGCTCACTTCAATAAGGAAGTCAACATGGGACAGCTGCGTGCGGCCGTCAAATACCTGTGCCACTGCCGCATTCGACTCCAGAAGCACAGGAGCAATCACCTTCAGCACGGCACCCAGTGCTACAGATGTCAAGACTTCGGGCATGGGTCCCGAAACTGCTCGCATACAGCAAGGTGCGTAAAATGCTTACTGGAGCATGCTTCGGCAGAATGCCCCAAAAAGACGAGAGACGAGCCCGCCGCATGCTGCAACTGCTCAGGCCCGCATCCCGCCAACTACAGAGGCTGCCCCAAGCGGGTAGCCTACGTCGCCTAAATACAGCAGCGACCTGCCCGAAGGCCCCAACGCCCACAGGCAGAACAGAACCCGAGCAGGCCACCTCCTCAGCCGAGGACGGATGGACGCACATGGGCCAACGTAGCCGGAGGCACCGCCCCCGCCCAACAGCAGCGCGAGTCCGCGCCGCCCCCACAGCCCCGCCCCCAGCCCCGCCCACAGCAGGAGCCCGTGCGCGCGCCCACCACTACAGAGGACGACCTGGACATCATGGCCCTGCTCCAAGGCCTCCTGAGGATGCGATCGCAGCTCGCCCGCTGCACATCAAGAGCAGAGAAGCTCGTCGTCCTGATGGAGCTCCTCACGACCACCCTTGATGTCTAATCCCGAGAAGGTGAGAGTCCTTGTATGGAACGCATTTAGCGTGCGCAACAAGACAGACGAACTGCTCGCTTTGGCAAATGAATTAAACACCGACATTATTCTCTTATCAGAATCCCACTTGAATCCAAGCGTACCGCTGAGAGTGCAAGGTTTCGAGATTCACCGAGACGACCGACAGGGAAGATCAGGCGGAGGAACCGCAATATTCGTTCGACAATCTATGACGTCCACAAGAATACCCACTCCGAAGTTGAAGCACGCTGAAGCCACGATTATCGAAGTCACCATAGAGGGTAGAGCGCATACCATCATCTCCGTATACTGCACCCAAAGTAACCTAGTGAGAGAACATCTCAATAAATTGCTCAATCTGGGACCAATCGTTGTGATGGGAGGCGATTTGAACGCCAAACACAACTACTGGAATAACTACAGAGGTAATGCGAACGGAAATACGCTCTTTACACACATGCAGACAAATACCTATTCGATAATGGCACCCGACAGACCTACGTACTACTCGAAACGCTCTAGATATCCGAGTACATTGGATATAGTACTCGAGAAAAATGTTAAGACAATATCTCTATTGAGTGTAACAACATAGATATATATGCAAATAGTCTCACTTATTTTAAAAAGCAAATTAGCAATAGATTGTGAATGTTTGTTTGTTTTTTTTTTATTTACTCTATTTTTTTTCTGTTTTTATTTTTGTTTCTTTTGTTTTTTGGATCATATATGAATCTGTATTTTTTGTTTTTGATATCTCTTTTTTTGCCTTTTTCACGTTTTGCTGTTTATATATTTTTTTGTTAATACATAGTGTATAATGACACTTAAACTGTGCATGATGTGAACATTTTTTAGTGGACTGTTGACATTTCCTTTTTTTTGCAGCGCTTATCTAATGTTTTTTTCTCTTGTTAATAGTCTGTAAATGTTCCTCAACAATAAATAAATAAATAAATCTCCACTGCGCACATTAGACGAGCTGTCATCGGACCACCTGCCCGTGTGCTTCACTATAGGCGGCACAACTTCAAGGACCCCCAGAAAACAGCGCAATTATAAGGATGCAGACTGGGAAGGATTTAAAAAGGAAGTCAACGAACGAATTCATCTCACTTCGGGAACTCTGCGCTCGCCACAAGAAATCGACGCAGCTACAAGCACTCTCACAGAGATTCTTCAAACAGCACAAGATACACACATTCCTCTCAAAGAAGTACATTCATACACGATCAAGCTTCCCGAGCACGTTTTATCGCTCATCAAGGACAAAAATCGCCTGCGACGCATGTACCACCGCACGCGTGACGAATACTTCAAGACAGCGTACAACAGCCTGCAGAGGGAAATCAAGACCGAAATCGCAGAACTCAAGCGCGAACTTTGGGACAAAAAAGTCGCGTCGCTCACGCCGAAGGATAATTCATTATGGAAAATGGCTAGCGCGCTGAGACATAAAGATTTCACAATCCCCCCGCTACAGAAATTGAACGGCCCTGGGACGGCTTTGTCGCTACAAGAAAAAGCTGACACACTCGCCGACGGCTTCGAGAAAGCCTACGCCGCTACAGACGGCCTTTCCGACCCGGCTACGGACCGGATCGTAGCTGACTCTCTACGAGATTTGAACGAAGCAGAGCAGACAAACGCTGAAGATATTCATTTCACAACGCCGAGCGAGATTGCGGTCACAATCAAGCGACTCAGAACGAACAAGGCGCCGGGAAGCGATCAAATTCACAACATTTTACTCAAACATCTCCCTCAAAAAGCCATCATCTACACTACAAAATTGTTCAATGCCTGCCTCATGACCGGGCATTTTCCCCAGATTTGGAAATCGGCGACCGTGCTGCCCTTCGCAAAGCCGAATAAAGATAGAACGCAGCCGACAAGTTACCGGCCGATTAGCCTACTTTCTACGTTGAGCAAGGTATTTGAACAAATTATACTCAACAGGCTTGTCCCACACCACGACGAATACAAGACTTTGCCAGACGAGCAGTTCGGCTTCAGAAAGAGGCACTCCACGACCCATCAACTCACCAGAGTAGCGGAATACATCGCAAGAAAATTTAACGAACATCGCTTCACCGCTGCTGCGCTCATCGACCTAGAGAAGGCATTCGACACCGTATGGATAGACGGGCTCGTGCATAAGTTGCACCGCACTAACACGCCCATATACCTAACGAGGCTGATACAGGAATACCTAAAGAATAGATCGTTCAGAGTGTTCATAAGGAACGTGTTATCTTCAATGCGTGAGATTCCAAAAGGCGTGCCGCAAGGAAGTTTACTGGGACCATTTCTCTTCAATCTGTTCACCTACGACATCCCCCGAGACGAGAGATGCAATCTGTCTATCTACGCAGATGACGTCAAACTATACGTTTCCTCGCTGAAAGCGAACATGGCCGCGATTTACCTACAGAGGGCGCTCGACGCGCTCTTAGAGTACTACAAGAAATGGCGCCTGAAACTGAACGAGGCGAAAACCGAAGCCATCATGTTCACGAGAAAACGTATAAATAGAACACCTGACTTCAACATCGAAATGGGAGGACACAGCATTGAATGGAAAGATGAAGTTACATATCTCGGCCTGACCATGGACTCCCGCCTCAACTGGAAATCTCACCAAGCAAAGATGCACGCGCGCACGCGACAAGCGATCGGCATGATGAAGCCAATTTTCAATAGACGGAGTCCGCTACTTCCCAAAACCAAACTCCTCGTCTACTACTCGCTCATTCGTCCGGTACTCTCGTATGCGATTCCCGTATGGAGCAGCATCTCACACACAGACCACAAGAAACTACAGACACTTCAAAATCTCTGCATTAAAATCACATACAACATGAGACTCAGAACAAACTTGAAGAGATTACACGAACGAGAACAAATTCCAACTCTATACGAATTCACACACAGACTGACTGCACGCTTTTACAAATCACTCACACTTAGTAAAAATCCACTCATACGAGACATAGGACAATACAATGCTCCGAGCGACCTGACATTCAAATACACACACAGACTACCTAAACACATCCTCATGGACCATGACCACATATGGTACATACCAGAATCAGACGCGGACGAATAGCGAGCAGTAGGTATTTCCTAAACTCCCGACCTTCCTCCTAAATATATAATGTTTATATAAAAGCCAGGTAATATTTGAATAAACCCATATGAGGTAAAAATTGTGAGGCGCATATGACGCCGTTCTATTTGTATAAAGAACATTAACTTTAAATTCAGTAAATTTAAATGATTCACCACTTCATGGAATCTAAGAATCTAGAAAATAAATAATAAAAATAGTACCTTCCATTTTCACAGGTATGTGTACAACAGGTTTGTGAAGTGTACTTGTAGCAGCGAAAAAAGGTGTTTCAAAGTCATGCGAACTGAGGGTTGGAATTCAACGAGGAACTCTTCTGTATTCAAAGCGTTTTGAAGAACGTTTCGTCAACGAACACTGAGTGCAACTCGATGGATGAAGTAGTGCCCACAACATTATATGTCGGTATAATTATGTTTATTAGGTTATGGAGAAACAAAACACCTATTATGAGAAATAAAGTATCAACGTTTTGAAAATTGATTATTATTTACTATATATTTAGTACACCGAGTCCTATGCTTACCAGAAAACATTTTTTTGTTGAATACAGTATTTCACAAACAAAAATGTATTTTTGGAAAGAAATATTTGCTGCCCCCAAATATTAAAAATAAAATGTCAAGCCACTAAATAACAAACGGTCCGGTGTTGCCGCCATCGCGGTTGAAGTAGTGTTTGGACAGAATGTTTTATTGTTGTGCCTAAATCTTCTCTTAGGTATTTTATGTAGTCATTGGTTTATAAAATCACTTTGCCCGGCCTGTAATATTAAGGAAGTAATGCTTAAAGACATGCCGTTCTTTGACAAACCCATTACAAGAAACGTTTGTTTTTGACACACCCATTACAGGACGCGCTGTTCTTTGGAGAAAAACCATTACGAGAAGAGTGTTTTCGGGATTTTATATAATTTATTTACATAAACAGAAGAAAAAAGCCGGCTCAAAAGCTTTTAAATCAAATTAACAACGGATCCATTGTGGTTTACATGTTCTAAAGCAAAATAGTGAAGCATTCAGAGTAATGTTAATGTGATATTTATAAAGGAAATACATAATACATTCGGATTCACCTCAAATATTACATAAAATAGCAAAGAGCGGTGAAAAACCATATTAATCGATTTCGCGTTTTATGTGATTTTTAACAACTGCTGTCACTGAGTAATAAAGGTTTATAAAAATAAAAACATGATAGAAAACCCAATCATATTTATGTGCTCTTGGTATTTTGCTCTTGCCGCCAGATTTACGTTTTGAAGTATATTAATTTTGTAAATTATGAATAATTGTAACGTTAGCGCCACTGTAAAAATTAACAAATTTACCCTATGACATTTCTGTGCTCCCGGTATGCCGACAGTTCACGTTTTGATGGTTATTATGTTATATAGCGCCCATTGAAAAATCACAAATAGTCCGAATTCTCCACAAATAGATTTTTAAAATGGCAATTAAAATAATTTTCTGTCAAAAATGTTATTTTTTTAAATTTTATATTATAGAAACAAACAGTACAGGATTTACAGAGATGAAACAATATACAGGAATAAGATACTTCATGTTGTGTACCTATGATATGTTTCATTGTAATGTCTGCTAAGTGGTATGTTTATTCTTTAATTACCAGGTGACGTGTGTAGTATATTTTAACCCTTAAGCACCTACCCTTGGTCTCACAGACACCAAGCGATATCATTTTTGTGGATAACTAAGCGTGCACGCGTCTTTACATTTCGTGCGTCCATGTACCTTCTCCCCGCCATTTACGGTGCCACGCCTGCCATGACAAGGTTTTTATGCATAGCACAAAGGTTAATAAATTATTATAAGCAACAATCAGCCTTCTGATTGCCGGTCAGCTGCTTTAAATCTGAAGGCTGCGAGTTCAATTCCCGTCGGTGGCATTTATCTTTTCTCGGAAGATATTTTCAATTTTAATGGGTATTTTAGTATAATAAAAATTTATTTCAAATTATCTTCCACAGTCGTAGATTTTTTGCAAGATTTATATATCGCCGACGTCTCACAGATCAAGGGCATGTAGTTACATGACTAAAATGGGGGGTAGGTAGTTAGGAGTTAGAAATAATTTATACCTAAAAGCAACAGAGATAAAAACACAAAATCAAAACATTTTTTAAAGTAGCTTGCACTGAATATCTTAAATTCAATAATTGACAGCCCTGAACTATCATACTTCATTTATTCTCATACACCTTGCAAATCAACATCAAGGCAATATCTACCGTATTATTGCGACAACTCCAACATGGAATCACAATTGTGTACTCTCGTTTGTCGTGTACAGAATTTGGGTAGTACTTATTTGCGGTCAGGAGTAAGGCAATGAGGGTGTATGTCCCCCATTCTATTTAATGTATACATGTTCGAGTTGTCAAGTCGCCTGGACATCAGAGCGGGCTGTCGTGTTAACAGTATATGTATGAATCATATAAGCTACGCGAACGACATGATCCTCCTAGCTCCGTCGATCAAGGTATTAAGATTACTGCTAAACACTTGTGAAGAATATGGAAAACAGCATAAAATGATGTACAACCCGAAGAAGACGGAATTGATTGCGTTCCACCACGGAAAAAGTCAAGATACAAGTAAGATGCTCCCCGTATACCTTAACGAGGCAAAAATAAATTTATTGATTTATTGTGAAAAACAGTATAAGCCATTTACATTTCACAAATAACAGTTTATAAATTACAGTTTATAATAAGTAAGTACATACATTTATTTGCATGGGTAAGTACATCAATACTATCTGATTAACCAGATTTGTTAAATAGTATGCTTATTGCCGTCTTAAATTCTCTTTGGTTCAAATTGAAAATGTCAATCACAGAAGAAATGTGATTTAACAAAGTAGTTATTCTCCCCAAAGGCATGATCATTGGTAGGTTGGTCCTGCCCCTTGGAAAAATAAATAATCTGTGCTGTCTAGCTCTGATGAAATTATCAGGGACATAAAAAGAAATTCGTTCCATAATATCTGGATTGCAAATGTGCCCATTTAGCAGCTTGTGCGCCACTAACACCATTGCAATATTTCTCCTAACGTCTAGACGTTCTATCCCCAGCATTCCGGCAAGAAAATCAGAGGGATACAATAAAGGGTAATATCCGAACTCTGGCATGTAGAGGTATCGCATAAACTTTTTTTGCACCTTTTCTACATCGTTTGAGTAAAGGGCATCTTCGGGTCCCCATATTATCGATCCACTCTCAAGAATGCTGCGAACCAGAGTAAAATAAAGCATTTTTATGACTGCCGTATTCATAAAAGATTTCGAATTACATATAACAAAACCCAGCATTCGCATTGCAGAGTTGCATGTTAAATAAAAATAAATAACAATTAAATAAATAATAAATAATTAAATACATGTTCGAACGTGAAATACTTGGGGCACATTATTAATCAAGACCTATCGGACGATGGCGATATCGATCGACAAAGGAGAAGCCTAAGCATAGTGTCTAATATGATTGCCCGCAGATTTTGCAAATGCAACAATACCGTTAAAAAAATACTGTTCAACGCATTCTGTACTGGCCTGTATACGTGTGAGACATGGTGTCACTACCGAACTTGCTCGATGGAACGACTCCGAATTCAATATAATGACGCCTGTAGAATCATATTTGGATACCGAAGATACAGCAGCGCATCGACAATGTTCACGGAACTAGGATTGAATGGATTTGCCGGCCTGATGAGACACCGGGTCACTGGAGCCAGGATGCGGTTAATGGCCTCCGCCAACACGTTGGTGACCGCAGCCTACCAGCACCAAGCGCCACTACTGAGTGAGCGCTGGGCCCAAGCGCACTCAAGACCACACCCTGCATAGTTGTCCTTATTTCTTAATTTATTATATCTATTATTCAAAAAAATATATATCTATATGGGACGTGTGGGATTGCACTAACCTCCCCACATTATGGAATAAAAAGAAATATTATTTTTATTATAAGGATGCTGTTGACAAATTTAACGCGCCAATGACTAAATTAATACAAATACATAGTAGAACAAGTCGTCGCCGTAGTTGTGAAGGGAGCCAAGCCACACAATCATTAAACTGAGAAAATTCTAAGTGATGCATTTGATAGTTCAGAATTACTTGCATTAATAAGCTTTCATTTAGAAGTCGGGATTTATTTCATTGCTAAAATTCTGGTAGTAACTACCAAATGTATTCCTCGTTGTCCAGAATACTTATGGAGGGTATTAATATATAATCTGTACTATCCATATGTGAAAGCCCGTAAAAAGAGCTTTAATAAAGTAATAAATAAATAAAAACGGTTGACTAAGATTTTTTGGTGATACAAATGTGGTTTTTTTAACCTTTTGTTTTGTTTTTAACTCTTGACAGGCCAAGATACCAAACAAAACGTGTGTAACCAAGTGGGTCTTCCGACGACCCCGTGCAATTTTCTGTCTTATGAGTTTTTAAACTATAGACATCCCTATTATCAATGGTAACTTATGTATTTGCACAGGAATACGTAACATACTAAAATGATATGCCAAGTATTTAAGCTAATATAAGGAGAATAGTAATTTTGGGTATTACCTACTCCCCTACTTGGACAGTACTACAAAGACGGTACAGTGAAACTTTGGAAATACTTTTGAGGTACTTTGTAGAGTTATCTTTTTATTATTTAGGTTCAATAACTACAAAAAACAGTATTTTGGAAATTATTTGTGGTAAAATCTTTTGACCACTGAATATTGAAAGGATGGCACACTGGTGTGATGGTCAAAAGAGTTAGGCCTATTATGCCTGCATCTTCGATGGTTTTAAAATGCTTTCGTGTATTTAACTGATTTTCGAAAAATTTGTGACTTTGCTCCCTTAACATCTACGGTGACGGTATATCGGCAAGCAGAAAAACAATTCTAATTGAACGACCTGCTTCAACTTATTTAATTTATCTATTATACGACGGATACCTGTATAATAATATGTACGTTATGCATACACTAAAGTGATAAAACGATAAAAGGGTGGGTCTATGAGGATTCAACCCTACTTCGGGCAAATCAATAAAACATTTCTATCGGCTTATCTATGCCATGGTGCCATAAGAGTTTCAGAATTCAGTCAAATATAAAATAATGTATTTATTCCTAATCTGGTATTTTTCCATCTTGCATTGTAAATTATTTAATTTTGCACATATACATGTTCTTTGTTTTAAGAAAAAAAAACACTTAAAAATACAGCTGGGCCCAAAAAAAAACTACTGAATTCGGAAGCCACCTCTGGGCTGGAACCCCACAATAGTTGATAAACCTAATTGATTCTGTGCAAAAGAGGGCCGTCTGTCTGATTGACTATCTGTTGTTAATGTTGCCATCTTTAATGCACAGACGCAATGTGGGTATGCTGTAGTCTGTTCTACAGGTATTTTAATGGAGTCTGCTCTAAAGAACTAGCTGCATTGAACACCCGTTCACAGTTGATGTTGGCTTCATGAGAACCGGCAAATGGAACAAGCTACCGGCATCTGTTTTACCTCCTTCCTGTAATCCGGGCCTCTGCAAATACCGTAATAATAAATCCTTTCCTACAGCCCCTACCATAATCCATCCCACAACACTTCCCAACCGGGTGGTGACATAGTTAGGTGTGACTTAAAAATTATAAATATTCGCGGTCATGTCCCAATATATATATTTAATAGTAGCATTCAATCGCATCTCACCTTACCTCATCTCACTCTTCGCCTCAACACATTGTTGAAAGGGATATTTGTTCCTTTTAAAAATGTATGCCAAAAAAAGAAGTTGTTTGCCACATCCAATCCATAAAGTCACATTTTTTCCATTTCCATGATGCGGACTATCGCCATACATAATATGGTTTAACCCCCGAGGCCCGGCCTGTTGGGGTGGAGTGGGGTAAGTGGGTATATTTGCGTTGGGAGAAAATCCTGCCCTGGCTTAACCCTATTTGCCCAGGGCCGGCTCAGGTGCTCGGTGTTTACCCATTACACTGGCGCCTCCGTGGGAGCCTTTTTACCCGACAGACGAGTGAGCCGCTTCACACAACTAGGAGACGCCGCGCCGTGTGAGGATTATCTTTATTGCGCAAATAAAATGACCAAATAGCTTTAAAATATAACATCCTGTAGGCACCTTTTCATATTATGGAAAAGGTTTTTTTCTTGTTTGGGGATTTTTAAAAAGGTGGTCGGGACGTGGCCCTACCGCACTATTTTATTTTATTAAAACATTCTATTCAGGATACCGGGAGCAAATAACAGTTTGTCACAGGTTTCCTTGGCAGTAAATCTGTCATATTAACGGCGGAAACATGGGACGTTTAGTCAGAAATTTCTCGAACAGATCGCCGATAGATGTTGACAGATGACAATATTAGATTACCTCCATCCAGAGGAAGGTCGAATTGATTTCGGTGTATTCCTACGGCCCGAGTTTTATTTAACTTCGTTAGTGATTTCCTTTTCTTTCTCGCCAGAGTTCTCTCCCTCCTCCCCTTGTTCTTATTCAATTCCCTATTTATCTTGGCGAAACATTAGTTAGGAAGTATTCCCCGCCTTGTTGTCCCAGATGTTCCTTAAGACAATATATCTTTATTAAGTACTAAAGTATATTCCATTATGTGACGTTAGTCTTATTATAAGTCATCTGTGGTGCCTGGTGAGCTCCGCATGTAATCAAATAAACTAAGTCCTCATTACGTTAAGTATCCAGAAGTAGTTTGGTACGTGTACCGTGCGAGTAGCGCTACTTTTACAAAATATTACAATTCAGTGGGGAGTGCAAGTCGATAGGAGCCCGCGGAAAGGGAACATGCAAGTGGAACAAACAGTTTAAATAATTCAACTTAGAGTCTGGAATGTTTCCTTTCTGCTTCAAGTTGAACGAGAAGGCTTCTTTAAGCGAGTGAAGTGTAATGAATGCGCATTCGGATGGTGATTGAATCGTTCGTGACTTTATATCTACGATTGAAACTAAAACTCGGGCAAAACAAACAGGATTTTCTTACAAAGGGGGCGGAGGATGTTTGCTTCGTATCCCGAGGCACTTCACAATACTTCGCTTCTGCTCGAGTGTTTGCTCAAAGTCGTCCTTAAGTCCTGTCCAAACGCCAATAAACTGGGCGGCAAGTATGGAATAACAAGCCAGCCCAGCGCCCAAAGATATCAGATGTCTTCAATTAGGGTTTATGGCCTTTTGGGCTTGGATTATTCGTTTTTACCAAGTGCCGTGGAGATTCGTCAGCGCTCAACGCGATCGGGACGCAGCATGATTTGGTCTCTTTCGGAGCGCACTTCTTGCCGAGCTGAAGCATTTCTATTCCCAACTAGCACAGCGCGAGCGGTGGAAAGTCACAAGAAGTGAAACTTCGCTCTCACTACACCCGTCCACCCGGTACAGGGTACAGTACCTGCACGCTACACGCCACACGGCCGCATAATCCGCAGCGCACACTACCGCGGACACGCTGACTCGGTGGATTAAAGGATCGATTACTCGAAGCCGATTGCCTCGCTTAAAGAACAATCTAAATAGAAATTTTAAACACATTTTATACGCTTTCATATCATGAACCACACACACACAACATTCATTACTAAACCTCTATTATTTATTCGCAGAAATAAATGATAAATCGTCCGTCTAAGGATTGTTTTTGAGAGTCTTTCATTAAAAATAGCACTGCCGCTTTCGTCTTTGAAGCGTGTTGTTTGTTATAGAAAGTTGTGTAAACTTGTAAAAATAAAATTACTTTACAAATTAATAACTATAATTACTCTATTGTTTATTCCATTGTATTGAATTATTCAACATTATTCCATTATTATTGTAATAATTTGAATGTTTATTTTTTTTTTCATCATGCTCAAAATGAAGTGTAGACTACTTGCTACAACACGGCGCACGTAGGGAAGTATAATCAAATATACATGTTGATACCTCAGAACAGGTTACGTAGTGAAGAAAACGTAATGAAATGTAAATGTTAATACCTCAAAACAGGTAACCTAGTGAGGAAAATGTAATGAAATGTAAATGTTAATACCTCAGAACAGGTGATCTAGTAAGGAAAACGTAATAAAATATAAATGTTAATATCTCAGAACGAGTTACCTAGTGAGGAAAATGTAATAAAATATAAATGTTATTACCTCAGAACAGGTAACCTAGTGAGGAAAATGTAATGAAATGTAAATGTTAATACCTCAGAACAGGTGATCTAGTAAGGAAAACGTAATAAAATATAAATGTTAATATCTCAGAACGAGTTACCTAGTGAGGAAAATGTAATAAAATATAAATGTTATTACCTCAGAACATGTTATCTTTTTTATTACTTATTATGTATATTATTTTAAATATGGAATGTATTGCATTGCACTTTCCCTGCATACATTCTGGAATAAGTTCTTATTATTATTATTATTCAGTAAGAAAATGAAATAAAATGTTAATGCTAATACTTGAGAATATTTACCTAGTGACGAAAATTAAATGAATTGCGATACTTATGTTACACTGTATGAAACTGTTAACAATATTTTGATAAACGCCGATTTATCGGCACTGAAACTTCTTGAGTAATTGCAATTTCACTTTGTGGCGTTATTTTGATTTTAATGAAAATAAATCACTTTGTACAAACGGTTTCTTTAATTTTAATATCAGAGAAGAATAAACCGAAGGTGTTTTTCTGAATTTGCCAACCGAGTCTTGGAAACAGATCATTACTTTTATATAAATAGAGGATTCAAAATTTTTACGTACAATTTCATTGGGATTATAATACTAGAAGAATCATTGATATATTAGAAATTAGATAAAATGTTAACAGTCAATTAAATATTATTAATAACAACATATTTTTAAAAATGGCCATCTCTTAAATTTATTTTTACATCAATCACACATTCTTCACATCCTTTATTCATAATAATTTATTTTCACATCAATCACACATCCTTTATTCACAATAATTTATTTTCACATCAATCACACATCCTTTATTCATAGTAATTTATTTTCACTTCAATCACACATTCTTCACATCCTTTATTCATAATAATTTATTTTCACATCAATCACACATCCTTTATTCACAATAATTTATTTTCACATCAATCACACATCCTTTATTCATAGTAATTTATTTTCACTTCAATCACACATTCTTCACATCCTTTATTCATAATAATTTATTTTCACATCAATCACACATCCTTTATTCACAATAATTTATTTTCACATCAATCACACATCCTTTATTCATAGTAATTTATTTTCACTTCAATCACACATTCTTCACATCCTTTATTCATAATAATTTATTTTCACTTCAATCACACATCCTTTATTCATAATAATTTACAATAATCATTGTAATATTACAGATCTGCCCTGATGATGGACACTACAATGCTGTCCGAAACGTTGGCTAAAGAAGGAAATAGCGCAACACGGCATAATACCCCAAAAACAAAACACTATAACTATTTTGTACCTGCTTTATAATGGATTACATCTATATACTGTTAGTATTTCCTATATAATACAGATATTCTCCTATGTACACTGCATCATGTATCACATAAATACACTTTTTGTCAGAAAGCCCACACAATGCTGTGTGGGAGATTTCTCGCCCCGTCTCCCTAAACCTGCCTCTCCCGATCTGGCACCTCACGCAGCTGGTGGAAACATGCATCCTGAACACACTTCCCTCGATGAACCGGGCACCCCCTAATTCACCAAAGTATTGAACCACTTGAGGTGACCTATGGCAGAGGTGTTGGTTATCAAATAAATGGTTCCCGGGGCGGAGGTACCCAAACCCGCCTCCCAAATGGAAATCACCCACTCCTTTCACCTGCCTGTGAGAACAGAAATGACGTAAATATTATTCAATGAGCACACGCGCGTAATAAAAGAATGTAATATTGCGTGATTCTAGGAAAAGAAAATATATCCCAATATTACGGCGCTTTTCCTTGAGTATTTCATGGCTTCATAAAATCATTTCACGTAACAATAAAAAAGTTTGACCCACTTAATCAATATCTGATTATTTGTGGAAAATTTAATTTAAACTTTTAAGTCTTCTTTCTGATGTAAACACGGGGAGGGTCGGTCGGGGACTTAGATTCTTGGGGAATTGTGTTTAGCAAACTTGTTCTGAATTAAAGCCCCATTTCTCCAGAGGGCCGAGTCATTTGAAGAGAGCCGTTGGCCGAATTACAATCAAAGTATTTAAACTTTGCACAAATACCGGCATTTGGGTTCTCTGAAAACGTTACTTATTTATTTATTTATCGACGCCTTTAAGGCTTTTAAATAAAAACATTGTTATATGTAAGTTGTTTAGGAGTACAAAAAAAGTGTATGATACGTAATATAATAAACTGAGAATGAACGATATAAGCAGGTACAATAAAAGTTGTTATAGAGAGTTAATATTATATAACAAAAGTACAGAATAAGTACTTAAGGTACTATGAAAATAGTTACAGAACAACTATGTTGATATTTATAATGAACATTTTATTATAAAGCATGTTTGTATTTAGCAAACGTTTACTACGCTATATTGGTTGTTTTACAGAACATATATACACATTAATACAGCGATAAAAGGTGCACATGAAAACCATGAAAGATATTAGAATACAGAGAAAGTTGTACAGAGGAGTTTGTTGATAATTTTTTTTTATTTTATGACTGTCTGTGATAAAATCATACTAAGTTGTTGAGAGGCATTTATCATATCATGAATAATGTTTTGTGGCGTTGAATGATTTATTTAAAAAAAACGTCAACAAAATTCGCATACCTGACTCTGGCGATCGTTGTCTTAGAATATTTGCGCATGTCACCAAGAAAGTAACAAACACGAATAAAGAGTTCTGTATATCTGGCGCGACCAATCGAAAAAGGTTTTGACGATTATGAGAATTACTGCAGATGGCCAAAGAACAACCACTAAATACTTCACAAAGACGTTTTTTAAATGTATTCGATGTGAGCTGTGCTAGATTCATAGGTAGTCTAATAATTCTCGATGTCGCTAGAGTATACAGGTTATTTATAATTCGTACTTGTAGATTTGTCACACGTTCGGAGGGTATTATGACGAGGAATACAACAGTCATACGACTTTCATTGTATACCAACTCATTCATACTCAGTTGTCTCTTTTATACATTCGGACTTACGTTTCCTTACACCAGCGAACAGAGTTATGAATTAAAAATCATTATTTGTTTCAATAATAATATTCCGTTGGGCCCCGAACATTTAACTCGTGTGAATAATCTAATTACGCATGTTAGAAACATACTGTTCATATTTAGTTTAACATTTTATTTTTCCTAATTCCTGATTTTGTTTCTGGGTTACTAGCCTGACAAGATTTGAATATTTTATACCACCATCATTATAAGCGGAATACTGCTTGCGCAACGATGAAGTACTTAGGAAGCAAAACATTGTATCTGTGACTCCTGAATGGGAAACTGACGCTTTGGAACACTTAGGACGGGTTGTTTCGGAGAATTTGAACAATTCATCAAATTTCAACGTTCATTTCCGGGTTCTGTGAAAGTCCTATTCAAGTTCTGTTAATATATCATTATAGGCTATTTGCTTGACAGAACTGAAATAAAAACAGAACTTAAAAAAAATCTTTCGCATAACTGGAAAATGTACGCAGCACGGAATTCCTGAAAACCTTCATACAAAAAATTATATTTTCGAAAAAAAAAAATCGTTTTCAGCTATACAACATCAATAATGTCATTTTTGTAATATTAGCACTCTAGAACACCTAAAGTCACGAGCCGCTACTGGCCGCAAGTTTAATATATATTATTTTTTAAATAAATAAATTATGAAATAACACAAATTCATAGAATAAAATTTACTTGCGTACGCCGAGATTCCCAACTCGCGACGTTCGGCTTATACTAGTCGAGAACCTTACCCCACGGAGACCCTCACTGTTTACGAATTCACTGTATGAAGTGTTAAAAGTGTATGAAACGCGTTGAATGAATGTGTTTTGTTTTGTGTTAGTGTTGACGGATGTTTGGTTGGAAGTGTGATTTTTCCTAGTTTGTCTGATGGACACACTTAAGTGAATTCTTTCAAGTAGTTTTTGTAAAAATAGTACATTTTGTAAAATAGAGTCTTCATGACTCAGATAAGGACGATAACTCCGAAAATCAATGTATCATAGAAAACCTTCAATCATTTCCATGTGTTATCTGGGCAACAAGTTTGGGGGTAGTATTGATATATTTGCTGACTCCATTTATATTAATTCATACTAGCACTTTGTTCCTACATATTATACTAGCATAAGTAATTCAGTTTTAGCGATTTGTCTTATATGTAGTTTTCTATATAATTACGTTACTGTAACTAATATTGTCTCACATTCAGTGTATCAGTTTAACTTCATGCTTCACGTCGTGTAAAACTTTCGATAGCTCACTAGGTATATTCTGTTCTGAAAAAACATGAAAAATCCCGGCTGGTCGTCAAACCAAATAAATAATATGGTTCCATGCTAACTCAACATAGTGACAATTCAACACACTTTTAGAAAGTGATATAAAGTCATTAGAAACGATGAAATTTTTTTTTTAAACCTAACCTAACCTAACCTACTTAACCCAGTTAATAAAGTTTTTGTTTCATCACTTTTCATGACTATATAACTTTTTAAAGATGTGATGAAATATCATTTTGATAAGTTATCCTGTCACCAAATAATACATATGCCTGGGATTCCGGACTTGAGAGGCATACTGCAAAGAACTGTGTTCATACGTAAAATACAGCGTTGTGATGGTTTTTTTAATCTTTGTAGGTTTTGAATACAGAGTCAAGTTGGAAGTTTTTGCAACCATAACGCAAATTTCATTACTTTTTCAAGTTCGTAAAATCATTTCCATTCCGAAATTAGAAATATCCATTCAGCACAAAAAAATAAGACAAGACGCCACATTGTTGTGTGTTCTTCTGTTTATTTATTTTTTTTCGTAACTCAGGTGAATAAGGAAAAGTACCTACAACAAAAAGTGAATCCCGCACAAGAATCTCAACTGTCCGGAGCCGGTTGGAACATGGAATCCTTAATTGAAGAATGTAGTAAGACTGAAAGCATTAGGAGAGGAATGAGATGGAGAGATCACTAAACACGCCAAAATTCCATTTAATAAACTCAAGGGTGGAAGATATTTTCAGGATCACCCTTGTGAAGAACCACCAAACAGAATGTAAACGTCGCCATGGCCTTAGCCGTGATTTCTAATGACTTTATATCACTTTCTAAAAGTGTGTTGAATTGTCACTATGTTGAGTTAGCATGGAACCATATTATTTATTTGGTTTGACGACCAGCCGGGATTTTTCATGTTTTTTCAGAACAGAATATACCTAGTGAGCTATCGAAAGTTACACGACGTGAAGCATGAAGTTAAACTGATACACTGAATGTGAGACAATATTAGTTACAGTAACGTAATTATATAGAAAACTATATATAAGACAAATCGCTAAAACTGAATTACTTATGCTAGTATAATATGTAGGAACAAAGTGCTAGTATGAATTAATATAAATGGAGTCAGCAAATATATCAATACTACCCCCAAACTTGTTGCCCAGATAACACATGGAAATGATTGAAGGTTTTCTACGATACATTGATTTTCGGAGTTATCGTCCTTATCTGAGTCATGAAGACTCTATTTTACAAAATGTACTATTTTTACAAAAACTACTTGAAAGAATTCACTTAAGTGTGTCCATCAGACAAACTAGGAAAAACCACACTTCCAACCAAACATCCGTCAACACTAACACAAAACAAAACACATTCATACAGTGAATTAGTAAACAGTGAGGGCCTCCGTGGGGTGAGGCTCTCGACTAGTATAAGCCGAACGTCGCGAGCTGGGAATCTCGGCGTACGCAAGTAAATTTTATTCTATTAATTTGTGTTATTTCATAATTTATTTATTTAAAAAATAATATTTACTAAACTTGCGGCCAGTAGCGGCTCGTGACTTTAGGTGTTCTAGAGTGCTTATATTACAAAAAATGACATTATTGATGCTGTGTAGCTGAAAACGATTTTTTTTCCGAAAATATAATTTTTTGGCCAAACTGAAATTTCCTGAAAAAAAATCATTTTCTGCTATAACAACATCAATAATGCCATTTTTTGTAATATAAGCACTCTAGAACACCTAAAAGTCACGAGACGCCACTGCTTGCGGCACGATCCAGAGTGGTAGATATCCCCAGTATCGCCCTGGTGTAATACCACCATTCAGAATTGAAACGTTGCTTGAAATGGCTTTAGTGACCAGCTAAATAGTCAGATACTCCCCACCTTCCTCTTCCCATCTCCTTCCCCTCCCCACTACCTTCAACCTCACAACATACCCCAGATGGGGATGACATAGTCTCACTGGCTCCAGTCGTTTGAGAGCATTTGGGACTGTTGTGCGGTATTCATATTATAAAAATGTTTTTTTTTATAAATAATCACATTGATTGAGTTGTTAGTAATTACACATAATATTTTACGATACATTTTAAAATTATTATAACTGTTGGTTTTACTAAACTTTAATAAATAAAAAAAATATAAATCTTCCATCGCTCCTGGTTTGGTATTTCTGGGTTTCGTCATAATTATTACTTTTGTAAGGTAATAAAACAGTGAAACAAACAACAATGTGGCAGCTTGTCTTATTTGACACAGCTGAACCATATATTATTTCGAAGCTCGGAATGGAATTGATTTTGCGAATTTAAAGAGTGATGAAATTTGTGTCAACGTTCACCACTCCTGGTTTGATATTTCAAGGATTTTTTAAATTTATTTACTTTATTTGGCCACTGTTCGCTCGCTACATTTCTTTGCTGATGTCGGAGAGTATTTATAAGCTCACTCTCCGACATGGCAATAAATTAGACAAGACACCGTTTTGCGTTTTAATGATTTCAACTGTTCAAAACTCGAGTAAGGCCGAGTATTAACTAGTAAAAGTACATATTTTTACTACTTTAATATTAACTACTTGGTTAATTTTCAATTAAAATATGATCAAACAAGAAAACATATTAAAATTAAAATGATTTTGCTTACTTTTTGTTTCGCAGATACTCCCGCCTCGTTCATCTTTTCGTTGTTGACTTCGAGGAAACTTAACGGGCAATTATTGGAGCCGAACTTTTCATTGTTGGCAAATTTGAGTTATAGCTTCATATAACATTTTTATATTATCGCATATAGATTATTTCGTCTCAGCTTCGGGAGTTTGTTTAAACAGAGTCTAGAAAAGCCGTATAAAATATACATCAAATGGAAATATGGTGGAGGATTACGCCGAGTTTAAGAGATGAAACCATTTTACGATCAAACAAAGTTTAAGAGAAACTAAAATATGTTAATATAAAATAGGAATTTTATAAACATTGGAAAGTGTAGGCAGGTTACGTAACGGCAAGCATTTCAGGAAACGGCCTATCCGTCATAAATGTGAAACGCTTTTACATCAAACTCGAATATCGAAGTCGATATGCAGCGCGAGTTGCTCGGAATAAATAAGAAAAGTTTTTATCCAATTCGGAAAGAATTTATTAGCAGGTCATGGAAACTTTTAATGATTTGATGTAAAACTCGACGTTTACATTCGCCGATTCTGCAACGTAGGAGGAATGTTCAAAATATATCCTTTTAAGTGAATTTTTCTCGCGGAAGTAATGCACGGGATGTCATTGTGTCATTTGTTGGGGAGGCGAAGAATTATTTCATTCGCAGAGTAATGATAGCAACTCTGGACGGGTAGAAATAATTCCAGAGGCTGTACGAGGAGAAACTGAACCTTAACGGAAACCACTGTAGTACCAGACCACTTCCACCTGGAGTTGCCCTGTTGAGGACAAGAGGAAGAAGATGATATGTTTTTCCTCCCGCAGAGAGCGTCAGCCTGTTAAATAAATTAGAGAATGTATTGATACTCTCTCAGGGCAGGAAACAATTCACGCACTAGGCCCATCTTCCACAGGAATATGCAAGAATCCAAGAATCCGATACAGATGTTGAGTATTCCCGTCGCAAGCAACTTGTCGCGCACAGTCCGTAACACGTAGTTGCTGACACCATGAGGCCCACATCGCTACCTTCCCTCGAAACGTCGAAACTAATTTTAATAATCTCAATCAGAACTGCTGTAGCAGTTTGTTCCTAGCATCGATCTAAATCACACACATCGTTATAAAATGTGTGACACAAGTGACGTGATATCATATATATATATAAATATACATATATTAATTACTCCACCAAATGTAAAGTCTTGACGACATGAGTGGTAACGACTTTGACCGGCTGAACGGGGAGACTGGCGTCACCAATGAGTTTACAATATGTCGGCAACGTGTGTCTCGGCATAAAACTCCGCACAGATGTATGACAGTAGTCGCCAAGATAATTGAATCATAGAGTTTTGAATACTTGCGTATTCCTATGGAAGAAGGGCCTTAAAAATACCTCGTTCTTCTCCAGTGAGACACCTCCAATGATTCAATTATTTCCGCTGGAAAAATACAGATCAGACATAAATTCAGGTCGGATTCTTTTTGAATTTACGACTAAGAACATAATTCGCAGATTCACTCCCTTCCTATATAGTACTAGTTCTACACAACTACATACGTCATATTGTTAGTCTATAAGCCTCTCGCTGTATTCCCTCAGGGGTAGTCATATTCTACTACAAAGTTTCTCCGACATTCATACCCCATCTACATACTGCGTATTGTTGTGATGCTTTTTGCATAACGTAGATGATTTTGAACTACACAAACGTCCCCCCTCCATTTGTGTGGGACCTTGACACAATATTGTTTGGAATAGTTGTGTTGAAATAGGGAAAGGGAAAGAAAAGAGCTATGTTAGATCGTCAGATCCAAAAGAGATAGCTGAAGCCATTTTATAGAAATTTTATGTAAAGCAAATTTAATAATATTATTATTAAGTTCTGCACACAAATTCAGAAAATGACACTTAACGCCGAAACAGCTGTTAAAATAATAAATACTTGCTGAACTTATTAATAATATTATTAAGTTAAGTGGAGTTCTACGAATTAAACACAAAACAATTAATTAATATTACATTAAAAGCAACGTCACAAATTATTCGTGACTCGAGTGTAATATTCGATGAAAAATTTTACATTCATTGCACACATTAACAATATAACCAATAAGCTGTTTCCTTTGCAGAACTTTAATTGATTTCAGTAGTTGTATGAGAACGCTCTACTATTCATTAAAAGTCAACGGAATATTCACCTTTTTGGTACCTTTCGTATAAAGCTCCCTCTAACAATGTAAAACAAATTCATCACAATTTTCTAAGGTACTTATTTAGGATCCAAATTCCAATTAAAAAACATTAATCACGTAATTTTCACGAATCAATTGTATTTAGTTAGGCTGTCTGATTAATTGTTGACATATAAATTATTAACGTCATTAATAACTTATTTGACAGCCCCGCCATTATCGCCACAATTAAATTCCATGTATTAATTAGGAACACAAGACGAAACGTGACATTTTTCCGCAACACGTACACAACCGACTATCAGACACACTTACTAAAAAGGATGCATGATCTGGGTAACAAGTATAGGGGTACTATTGATATATTTACCGACTTCATAAAATATTATCTGAAGCAGCTCTTCGCTGAATCTTACAAATTACAGTAACGTACGTAATGCAGTTTTAGTGATTTCTCTTATTGGTATATATTTTCTTTTATAGTTCTGTTACATGTTTTAATAATATTGTTTCAAATGAAGATACATTACATCACTTCATGTTTTAAAAACTTTATATATATTTTTCGACAGTTCGTTAGATATATTTCTGTTCTTATAATTTATAAAAAGGCCCAGCTAGGAATAATATCAAATAAATGAATAAACTTGAATCTTACCGCTCTTCAACGGAGGTGTCATTTTAAAATTATTTTTTTATGTGAAACCGTACAAAAGTTTGATGATACGATGGTCATATAACTAAACGTTCTGCATTCCCGCCCTAATGAATGAATTCACACTCACTGATAAATAAAATAATGTTCCAGGGTAGGTGGACTTATCATTTTGGAAAGTATAACACTGAAAAATCTGTTATGTTATATATTGATAGAAATCTCAAAATAAAGACCAATTAAAATGAACTTACAATGCAAAGTGTATTATAATGATTTATTTTTGCGCTACCTCTTTACTTAGTCAACGTTTTGGACAGCATTACAGTGTCCATAGTCAGCATAACAGTGTTCATCACATGTCAGCCCTTATGATGGACGCTGTAATGCTGTCCGAAACGTTGGCTAAATAAGGAGGTAGCGTAACACAGCATAATACCCCCAAAATAATTTACTAAAATACAAACTGTGTCAGTTCAAGTACCTATAGTTTACGAAGCGGACACGTAAAACATTTCTTGAAGTTATTTGGCTAAAGTAAATTTTGGAAAAATATTAACTAACCATAGTAAAGTTTCCGAAATAATATATTTCATTTTTGTACAATAACTCGATTTCCTCTATTCTCGGGTTATTGACCAGAGTGCTCGGAGGCCATAAAGGCAAGGAGGGAGTATTTCCTGGCTCTGGCGGAAGACATCAATATTGACATTTGACTCTCGCAGAAACGGATTGCTTTCCATTTGGAGGAGCCGCCATTGCTTATTTATTCTCGACACAAACGGCAACGCCGCAACTCTGGCAACTCTGGCAACTCCGGCAACTCCGGCTCCGAATTGAGACAAAAACAAGAGTTATTTCCAGTTAAGCTGTTTTCCTTCAAACTGTGGGCTGTTGTTGCTAAATACCAAGGACTGAGAATAATTCCCTGGGAATAATTCATTACGTTATTATTGAGTCAACCTTGACTCAAGCTTCTTCAATCTTGTAGCAAATGCGCCGATATTCCATTTCATCTGGCTAGACAAAATCAACAGCAGTCAGACAGAATTAATTAAAAAAATATATCTTAGGTTGTAACTAATTATTTATTCCTAGTGGAATATCTTTTTGACAGGAACTTATGTGTGAAGAGCCCGTACAACCTTATAATAAATTAATTAAAATAAGTTATAAAGGCTTTTCCAAAATCACAAAATGATAATTTATTTTATATTCCAAAGAAACACTTTACTCAAATTAAACTTTACAGTTTTCCAATTCGAAATTGTATTAATTTCTCGCAAACTTCATTGCCTATATAATTATTACTATACATTATACTTTTAGTTTCAACAAATACTTATACTTGGAGTTAAGTGTTTTATCATTATACTCGAATTTTTAAAAAAATTTAATTAAAATCAAATTTAATAATATAATTATTAAGTTCTGCAAGTATTTTTTGGTTTTTGTTATTGTTACAGCTGTTTCGGCTTTCAAGGCCATTTTCAAACTGTGGTTAAGCCACGTTTTTGACGACTTAAATATGATTCTATTTTACCCCCTCCCAAGTTAAAATGATTTATTACCGGTTAAACCAATTTATTGATAAAAATAATTGTGACAATAGATTTCATATTCTGTGGGGGTATTTTGAAGTCTGTTTTCCCCTCATTAATGTTATCTTAATGGTTTAATAATGATGTAGTAGTTATTAATTTATTTAAATGTGTTATATTTTTTAGTTTTTGTGAACATACTTAGAAGCGGGGAATAAATAATTTTCCTTACTTTATTAATTAATGTTATATTAGGGTCATTGGTTCTTTTATTGATTTCTAATTGTTCGAGTAAATTTAATCTAAGGCCCTTTCTTTCAATGTGCAAGGGTTTAGGTTCGTTGTTGTCAAGCGGGACGTGATTATTATATTATTATACTCGAAGTTACAAAAGTTGAATTATTGTTTTCTCTTAGTTCCTACTTACTTTTTGTGGGAAATTAAAATTAAGCCCGTCGTCCAACGGGTCGGTCGGTAGTTGACATAAACCGAATGCTGCAAGACCCTAAGAAAATAAAGTTCGTTATAGTAAGGCAATGGTCTGCAGCGCAGTTAAGTGTGTAACTTTTCTGCGCAGGGTCTTGCAGCTTCCGGGTTATGTCGATTGATTACCGACCCGTGATGACGGGCTTAGACGATTTCATCTCCTTCAAATAGATATACGATTAAGTAGACAGATTAACTTAAACATATTCATAAACTGTTCGTTCATAGATGGCGCTAAATTAATTATTCTAGAAAATAATATTTTTAAAGTAAATTATTAAGATGAATTGTTTGTTTGCGCCTGTACATACTAATAGTTTTATCTACTATAAATACTTTTTAAATATGAATAAGAATAACAAATTTGTGCGTATAAAAACACAATTATTCCAAGTAAGGCAAACAAATACAGTATTGAATATTCAATAAAATATTGTATTTGTATGCCTTTCTTGAAGGAATTGAGTTTGTATACGGACAAAACTATTTACGAATAATCTAAATATTTTGAAGTATAACTTGTAAAACTTTCAGGTTTTCGTTGCATTTTTTCCAAAAAAATAATGGAATTAGTGGCATCTGTGAACGAGCGGCTTATGAATAATTTTAAGTTTGTCATTTAAATACTCCTTCGGGAAATAAAAAATAGAATTGTCCAAGGTTTGAGTTTTCTTATGATTTTTTTTTTATTAAGTCAAAAAATAAGTTTTTTGTGATATATCAAGTCATAGCACATAAAACAAGTTTTTTGTGATAGATTAAGTCAGAGAACATACAATAAGTTTTTTTGTGATATATTAAGTCAAAGCACATAAATTAAGTTTTTGTGATATATGAAGTCAGAGAACATAAAATAAGTTTTTTGTGATAAATTAAGTCAGAGAACATAAAATAATTTGTTCATATTTTCAATTATTTGAATAAGCCGATCACTGCGTAATAATGATATATTTCACAAATAGGAAAGAGTTGGTACCTATTGAATTTTTAAGGATTAACTCGAAAAGACATTGTAAAAAAACATAATTTTGTAAAATTAAAGGTGAACATCAAATAAGACGAAAATCTCCAAAGTAGGAAAGAATAGTATCTATATAAATAAATACGGACACAATTGGCAGGGGAAGCTCGGGCGTCTCGTACGGAGAAACAAAAGATCTTCCTGTTCGATAGAGAAATGTAAACAATGACCATTAAATAAAAGCATATTTATTCTAGAGTAGAAATGGATAGATTAGATCTATGAAAGATTGGATAGAGAGAAAATATAAAAAATCGGGTCTTTTTGTTTTAAGAAACCAAAACAGGTTACTAAACCAATACGTTTATCATTTAACCCCCGGGATGTCGACCTCTCTCCACCTTGTGTGCCAGGGGTTCAATGCCAATCTTCCGCCGTATTATTTAACCCCCGGGATGCCGACCTCTCTCCACCTTGTGTGCCAGGGGTGCAATGCCAGTCGCCCGCCATATTATGTAACGGTGTAGATGTAAAGTAGGAACATTCCAAAGTTTACATGTAATAGTGAGATCTACAGGATCAATTATAGGGTACAAATACGGTAGAGCAAAGAACTCAATCTCATGATTGTGGGGTTAATTTTCTGTCAAGTAAGGAGGGAAATCAGAAATAATAAGAGTAAATACTTAATCGAAAGTATATTGAAACCTTCAAAAGTACAACAAAAGAGTACAAATAATGACCATGTAACAATAGGAATAAAAGTAGGCACATACCAGATGGACTCCTGAACCAAACTAAGCTAACTCTACGTGGCCGAGGAACGAAGGAATAACAACGGGTGGCGAACGAAAACTTGTCTCCCGCAGCAGGGAACGGACCCGTGACGGAAGCCAGGACATCCTTCACTTAGTGGAAACGGGAGGGCGCAACTCCTTCAACGCGCGCCTGTAGGATCTTCAAGTCCGCAGCACGTGGTAACCAACCAGGCTCTTCTTACGGACTTTGGGAACAGCAATCCGTACCATTGCGACGCGGGGATACTCAGCCATCAACTTCTAGCCACAGCTAGGACCAATCTATTTGCGGTTTCAAGTCCGAAACACGAGTAGGTACTACAAACATGACCACCGGCCAACACTCAATAAAAAGCGGAGTTCCATCAACTCCACTAAAAATAATAACCAATACGAACTATTCGTGTTAGGAAAAACACCCCGTGCCCTTTTTAAAAGAAAAGAATAACATCTATTCACATGATTAACTCAGATTAAAACACCTTAAATGGCGAGTGACAAGATCACCGTGCAGCTGGCCTAGCTGCCCGGGGAGGAAGTGACCATAAACAAAACTCTCTCTTCTTCCTTAAAAAATATTGCCAAACTTAAAAAAAAAACACCATAGACAAAATAACCCCAATTATACAAGAACTACACTTGTCACAAAATATTTATGTGACAATTATTTAACCCCCGGGATGTCGACCTCCCTCAATATTGTGTGCCAGGGGTTCAATGCCAATCGCCCGCCGTATTATTTAACCCCCGGGATGCCGACCTCCATCCACCTTGTGTGCCAGGGGTGCAATGCCAATCCCCCACCATATTATTTAACCCCCGGGATGCCGACCTCTATCCACCTTGTGAACCAGGGGTGCAATGCCAATCCCCCTCCATATTATTTAACCCCCGGGATGTCGACTTCCCTCAACCTTGTGTGCCAGGGGTGCAATGCCAATCCCCCTCCATATTATTTAACCCCCGGGATGTCGACTTCCCTCAACCTTGTGAGCCAGGGGTGCAATGCCAATCCCCCTCCATATTATTTAACCCCCGGGATGTCGACTTCCCTCAACCTTGTGTGCCAGGGGTGCAATGCCGATCCCCCTCCATATTATTTAACCCCCGGGATGTCGACTTCCCTCAACCTTGTGAGCCAGGGGTGCAATGACAATCCCTCTCCATATTATTTAACCCCCGGGATGCCGACCTCTATCCACCTTGTGAGCCAGGGGTGCAATGCCAATCCCCCTCCATATTATTTAACCCCCGGGATGTCGACTTCCCTCAACCTTGTGTGCCAGGGGTGCAATGCCGATCCCCCTCGATATTATTTAACCCCCGGGATGTCGACTTCCCTCAACCTTGTGTGCCAGGGGTGCAATGCCGATCCCCCTCCATATTATTTAACCCCCGGGATGTCGACTTCCCTCAACCTTGTGAGCCAGGGGTGCAATGCCAATCCCCCTCCATATTATTTAACCCCCGGGATGCCGACCTCTATCCACCTTGTGAGCCAGGGGTGCAATGCGAATCCCCATCCATATTATTTAACCCCCGGGATGTCGACTTCCCTCAACCTTGTGTGCCAGGGGTGCAATGCCGATCCCCCTCCATATTATTTAACCCCCGGGATGTCGACTTCCCTCAACCTTGTGAGCCAGGGGTGCAATGCCAATCCCCCTCCATATTATTTAACCCCCTGGATGCCGACCTCTATCCACCTTGTGAGCCAGGGGTGCAATGCCAATCCCCCTCCATATTATTTAACCCCCGGGATGCCGACCTCTATCCACCTTGTGAGCCAGGGGTGCAATGCGAATCCCCATCCATATTATTTAACCCCCGGGATGTCGACTTCCCTCAACCTTGTGTGCCAGGGGTGCAATGCCGATCCCCTTCCATATTATTTAACCCCCGGGATGTCGACTTCCCTCAACCTTGTGAGCCAGGGGTGCAATGTCAATCCCCCTCCATATTATTTAACCCCTGGGATGCCGACCTCTATCCACCTTGTGAGCTAGGGGTGCAATGCCAATCCCCCTCCATATTATTTAACCCCCGGGATGCCGACCTCTATCCACCTTGTGAGCCAGGGGTGCAATGCGAATCCCCATCCATATTATTTAACCCCCGGGATGTCGACTTCCCTCAACCTTGTGTGCCAGGGGTGCTATGCCGATCCCCTTCCATATTATTTAACCCCCGGGATGTCGACTTCCCTCAACCTTGTGAGCCAGGGGTGCAATGCCAATCCCCCTCCATATTATTTAACCCCCGGGATGCCGACCTCTATCCACCTTGTGAGCCAGGGGTGCAATGCCAATCCCCCTCCATATTATTTAACCCCCGGGATGCCGACCTCTATCCACCTTGTGAGCCAGGGGTGGAATGCGAATCCCCATCCATATTATTTAACCCCCGGGATGTCGACTTCCCTCAACCTTGTGTGCCAGGGGTGCAATGCCAATCCCCCTCCATATTATTTAACCCCCGGGATGTCGACTTCCCTCAACCTTGTGAGCCAGGGGTGCAATGCCAATCCCCCTCCATATTATTTAACCCCCGGGATGCCGACCTCTATCCACCTTGTGAGCCAGGGGTGCAATGCCAATCCCCCTCCATATTATTTAACCCCCGGGATGCCGACCTCTATCCACCTTGTGAGCCAGGGGTGCAATGTGAATCCCCATCCATATTATTTAACCCCCGGGATGTCGACTTTCCTCAACCTTGTGTGCCAGGGGTGCAATGCCGATCCCCCTCCATATTATTTAACCCCCGGAATGTCGACTTCCCTCAACCTTGTGAGCCAGGGGTGCAATGCCAATCCCCCTCCATATTATTTAACCCCCGGGTTGCCGACCTCTATCCACCTTGTGAGCCAGGGGTGCAATGCCAATCCCCCTCCATATTATTGAACCCCCGGGATGCCGACCTCTATCCACCTTGTGAGCCAGGGGTGCAATGCGAATCCCCATCCATATTATTTAACCCCCGGGATGTCGACTTCCCTCAACCTTGTGTGCCAGGGGTGCAATGCTGATCCCCCTCCATATTATTTAACCCCCGGGATGTCGACTTCCCTCAACCTTGTGAGCCAGGGGTGCAATGCCAATCCCCCTTCATATTATTTAACCCCCGGGATGTCGACTTCCTTCAACCTTGTGAGCCAGGGGTGCAATGCCAATCCCCCTCCATATTATTTAACCCCCGGGATGTCGACTTCCCTCAACCTTGTGTGCCAGGGGTGCAATGCCAATCCCCCTCCATATTATTTAACCCCCGGGATGTCGACTTCCCTCAACCTTGTGAGCCAGGGGTGCAATGCCAATCCCCCTCCATATTATTTAACCCCCGGGATGTCGACTTCCCTCAACCTTGTGAGCCAGGGGTGCAATGCCAATCCCCCTCCATATTATTTAACCCCCGGGATGTCGACTTCCCTCAACCTTGTGAGCCAGGGGTGCAATGCCAATCGCCCGCCGTATCCCGACTGACACTATTTTCCAAATAACATTTTTTTTTAAATGGATTTTATTTCCCTAGGATATGCATATTCAGAGAAATGTTTTTCTTACATTGTTCCAAGAAATATACAATAAAGAAATACATACATTTTTTCGGATTTTATTCTGCACGGAAAAAAAATTATCTTGTTAAAAAATTATATTATGCCAATTTCCTGTTAAAATATTAGTCATTCAGAATATGTGGAGAACACATGTTCTTTTCCTAAAAAAATTATGATGGAATGCTATTATTTCAGTATGTCAATATCAATATCTACCCATATGAAAATGTGATTCACCGTCCTCAAAAAACGTTCGCTCTTAACTGATACATTTTTAAGAGCTATTATAATTCATTCGCCAAAGGCCCGCAGTTCCGTTTTTAACAGGAAAAACGAACAATTTTACCAAATGTTTAACAAATTAACAGTATTTCATTCCAATAAGTGCTCTCCGTGTGTTCCATAAAGCGAAATAAGTTATTTTTTCAATAAATATTCAATTATATGTAACTTTCCCGTAAATAAATATAGAATTATATGTGACTTTCTTGTAAATAAATGCAGTACTATGGCATTGAAAATCTAAAAATATTTAAGAATAATATTATGGAACATTATTTACTTGCCAGGTGAAGAGAACATATTTTGGTATGCCATTATGTGCGGTGAACTACTAGCGAATCCACGATGGCTTCGTCGGCACACTACGGGTAAAATCCACCGTGGATTACTCGGCACATTAAGGGTTAATAAGTTATAAAAATGTATGTCTACCCTAACTAACTGACTAACCATCGAGCCGTTTCCCCGCAGAGGTAGGCAGAGAGAACGGACCGCCAAACAACTCGGTGTAATAATATTTATAGATAATAATAAATAAATAGAATGTATATATTTACAAATGAAATGTTATTAATTGGCTTTTACAAGTGTTTGCCATATAATGGACACATTTTCTCACCGCACAGATGAGGCCTTTTTTGGCACTCATTGTCGTAATTTGGCTAGAGAAAGCACACAACCTCATGCGCGGTATACAGTTTTGTACTAAATCGAAAGTACAAAAATTACAGGAATTTTTGATCTCTATAATGTGTCTATATGTTTGATAATGTCTTTGCCTCTTCTAAATTAAAATAATAATTCTATAGAGCTCTTTTTAATACATAATATAATGGTTGAATATTGTCATCAATATAAAAGAGTCCTATTGTCGAAACTAGCATTACGAATGTATTTAATTTTACGTTAACATCTGACCGAAAGCCCCCATTATGGTGGGAGTTAATACTTTACGGATCCTTCAACTTGAGAATACTACTTTAAATACATTTTATTGAATCAGGTTTATAATAATAATCTACGAATAATCTTGAATCACATCCAATGATAATCCAGTATTTGACAATGCAATAAGAATTATGAGGCTGATAAAGGAATAAAAAGTAGATAATTGATGACGAGAGAACCTTCAAATCTAAAATAAAAATATGTAACCTATACCAATCAAACTGATAATTAATTCCCAAATTTTGGAATAATCGATTAATCACAACAAAATAAGGCTAAGAGCAAGCAGAAAACTATCGGTAAAGCTCTGAAAATTTCCAAAAAATATTTGTCATAAATGTATACAAATTCTATTTTAGGAAAATCAGAAACTTAAATTAAATTCATCCTCATGATTTCTACACCCAATGCGGTCTAATATCTCAACCGTTTATCGTTCTCAAGCATTACCATTTCACACGTCGTCTCATACATGCTCTTCTATTATTCTGACTTAAGTATCTGATTCACTTGATCGTGCCATATCTTCCTCGGGCGTCTCCGACTTCTGCTACCATTCGCATTTGCGTCGTATATCCTCCTTACACTCCTTTCTTCGTTCATTCGCTCTACATGCCCAAATCATCTAAGCGTCCCTTTTTAATATTACTCATTACTCTTACATCAGCCTTGCATTGTTTGCGGATCTCCACATTTCTAAAAGGATCATACAAGGTTTTACCACACATAGTACCACCTGCTCCTAGTATTCCTCACTTTCATCTAGATCTTTCGTCATCATTAACTCATTATTCATACATACTTCGTTCATCCTAGACATGAGAGAATGTAGATCTTCCATACTGTTAGCAATCGACACCGCATCATCAGCATACAACAGACAACATACTTGCAGATTACTCCAATTCGCGCCCAATCCACTTTCAATTGACCGGTCGGTGGCGGAGTTGACATCTCGCTTGGGTCCCACCCAGGCGTAGTGTGTTCAATTCCTCGACTGGCTTAGTCCTCCATCACAGTGAAACCGCAGTGAAATTCCACAAACTTTTGTGATATCAAACCACCACGTAAAACCACTATTCACCCTAACACGCGCAACTTCATACAGAGACGTAATTGCCTGTGTGAGATTCCTATTCACTCCATACTTGGACAACACATTTCGTAGCTCCCCCTCCGCTGTAAAATAACAAATAGGTAATGATTCTTGGCATGATCCGGCTCAAGTTTTTGATTCAATCGGTCGTGTCATGTCTTCCTCGGATTAACCCGATTTCTTCTACCATTTACTCCTCCTGGGTCGGGCACGGTCGATCGATAAAGGATTTCTCGACAGTGCCGATAACTTGTCATCGTTCCAGAGCACAACTGTAGATCACTAACGCACAAACAATAGTTCACACTGAGATCCTGGATTCAATTCGTAGATGCAACCGAATCTTTTCTTTTTCAAATTTTCATTAATATTGTCTTCAATAATTATATATAACCTTTTTAGATTTTACTTATAAAGTTATTGAAAAAAAAATTCTGTGGTTTGCATCTAAAAGGGTCAATGTGAGTTTTTCTATTTATATTTTTGCGATTTCACTTCTAAATTGGGTTATTATTATTATTATTATATATTTTTTACAAGAAAGGATTTTTCAGTTTTTGGGTGCCATGTTGTCTCGTTTTTTTTTATTAAAACTTGATAAAACAGAAAATTCTACGCAGCTTTCGTCAAATTTAAAAAATTGACATTGGTCCTTTTAGAAGCGAGCCACAGAATTATTAACGAGTTAAATATTCAAAATTATTTTGGAAATACCAAATTTAACCGTATCCTGAATGATATAATAATTAATATAAATAATTTTCAATAGGCTTTAATTTGAATGAAAATCATAAATAACAAAACATTACACAAATTGGGCGATTACCACAGCGATTAATTAAACTAAATGCTTTTGTCGACTCGATGAAACTAGGTTCGCCCAATTGAATACCTGCCCGACCAATACTTCCACAGTTTCCTACTGCTGCCCGCTAACATCCCCACCGTGATATTACTGCCTAATTGTTAATCCAATTATTCCTCCGGTCAGGACGATCCGGAACACGACGCATTATTGAAATTAAAAGCTGAACACCGTTTAATTTGTATTCACTCCGGTTGCGCCATAGTCCCGTGCCGCGATGCCGCCCGGGAATTCTGTCGTGCCCACTGAAGAGACAATTATTATAGAAATGTTTTACTGGCAATTCCGTGTGCCAGAACTAGGCAAATTTCTTCTGAGAATTGTGGTGAATTTTCAAGAATATTTCTTTTAATTACGAGGGTACCCAAAATCTCCAACACTACTCTCCTAAATGTTTAATTTTAACCTCTCGGGCTAATTTGTTTGCTTTAGGGAACAGCTATGATGGCCTCCGCGGTCGAGGGATAAGGCTCTCAACTAGCAAGCCAGAGGTCGCGGGTTCAAATCACAGCGTGCGCAAATAAATTAAATTTAATTAATTTGTGTTATTTCACAATTACTAATTAAAAATAATATACAGTATATTTGCGGCACATTCCAGAGTGGAAGATATTCTCAGTATCGCCCTGGTATAAGACCACCATTCAGAATTGAAACGTTGCTTGAAGTGACTTTGGCCGTGTTTGGTGACCAGATCTGAATAGCCAGGTACTTCCCAACCTTCCTTCTCCTCATATCCATCTCCCCACTATCTCCAGACTCACAGCATACCCCAATTGGGGATCCCATAGTCTCACCGGCTCCAGAAGGTTGGGAGCAGTTAAGACTTTAAAAGCTCGTATAGTCTCATTAAAATAGTTGTCTCCCAGTCATGGTGAGAAACGCGATTTAAACGCCATTAGAAAGAGAAAACACCACGCTTTATATTCAAATCTTAACCACAGTATAATTAAAATAAACTCCTCTATGAAACCAAAGGATCTGACCGCAGCTTGAGAAAAAAAAGAAACTTTAATTATATTCTTTATTAAATATTTTTATATTAAACGACAAAAGAGTGTACATTTAATAACAATACATTTTTCTAATATAATACGTTTGTTTTTTTTGTCATTATCAGTAATTTTAGTTTGAAAAAACATAAGGTGTACCATTTTAAAAACTTTTCCATTAAAAAAAAATATATATGTTTTTAATTAATTACCCGAGGCCTGTGGGGACTGAGACTTGTTAAACTGAGACCTTATAGTTTTGGCATTCGTATAAAACCTACAATGTACTTGATTAAAACGGAAAAATATTTTTTCAAATGTGTTGGAGTAATTCCTTAACGCAGTTGCTTCTGCCATTATACGCGCACAGTGACTTTTGACTTTTGAAATATTGGCATATAGAGCTCCGGGCCAAAAAGGCCCCTTTCTCTTTCATCATGATTTTAAAATTGGTTGTAGGATAAATTTTAAGTTAATTTTGGTTGTGTTTTTAAAATATTTTTGCAAGGAAACATGGCTGCAATATGGGGGATTTAAGGCTTACGGAGGATTTGTTTGGGTTTTTTAAAGGTAGTTATTGTATTTTCATCGTACTGTGCGAGACAGTTGATGGACGCGTTTTCATGGGTGGGGAGGCCCGCATAAAATGTTTCCGCGAGACTTAAGATATGGTCTTTAAGGAGGGGAACTTCAGAGTCCCGATGTAGTTGCGCAACCCTCATCCATCTAGGAGCTCCCAGGGCAATGCGTATGGCTTTGTTTTGAAATGTTTGTAGTCTTTTTAGCTGGGGCTCTGAAGCGTGTGCCCATATAGGGCTAGCGTAAGTGAGTTTAGGTCTTATAGTGGATTTATATATTAGTAGTTTGTTCCTTGGAGATAATTTTTTGTTATTTTTAGATATCATGGGATAAAGGGCTGCAAGAGTTTTATTTGCTGAATTTAGAGTTTCTGTTATATGCTTTTTCCAAGTTAGTCTGCTGTCTAGAGTTATTCCGAGGTATTTAATGTTTTTTTTCCAAGGTACGTTTTCGCCGAACAAGTGGATGTTAGGGGGTCGCTTAGGGCGTCTACGGGAGAAAACACAAGCGGCGCTTTTTGAGGGATTGATGCTAATTCGCCATTGTTTAAAAAATGATTCTAGTTTCGACGCGTGGTCTTGGACGCGTCGTGTAGCGGTCATTTCGCTTACTGAAGTCGACATGACTTCAGTGTCGTCTGCAAATTTGCCTATTTTGGTTTTTTTGGTGCGAAAGTTATGAATGCTAGGGCGGGGGATATCGCTTAGGTATATATTGAAAAGAGCTGGCGAGAGAATACAGCCTTGAGGGACACCTGCTCTTAGCGATCTCACTGTGGAAAAAATTCCATCTAATTTGATTCTAAATTTACGGTCTTTAATAAAATTAGCTATGAGTTGAAGCATTGAAAGGGGGATACCGAGGAGGTACATTTTATAAATGAGACCTCTGTGCCAGACTTTATCGAATGCTTTGCAGACGTCTAGGGAGAGGACTACAGTGTGTTGGCGAGAGTTGAATCCGTTTGTAATTTGTTCGACCACCCGCAGAAGTTGGTGGAGAGTTGAGTGGCCCGATCGAAAGCCGTGTTGAAAGTCGGGGATGATTTTTAAGTCGTCGACTATTTTTTTCAATCTAGCGAGGATAAGCTTTTCAAGAATTTTACCTGCACAGGGAAGCAGGCTAATCGGTCGGTGGTTTATGGCTTGAAGGGGGTCTTTACCAGGTTTAGGGATAAGGATAACGTCTGCAGTTTTGTAGTCTTTTGGGAATAAACGAAGTCTAAAGGATGCGTTGCTGATGGCTGTGAAAGAGCAAATGGCTTTGGAGGGGAGGCACTTTAGAATTTTATTTGATATTAAGTCGGGACCGGGAGATTTTTTTGTTTTCAAAGATTTTATAATTTTGGAAATTTATTGAGGGGTTGTGAACGGGATTGGATTGTCTGTGGGGGTTTCTGTCAGGATGGATGAGACTGTTGATTCTACTGTAGAAACGAATTGAGGGTCATCGTAGGTCGTGGTCGGGGAAAATTGTTCTTCGAGACTGTCGGCAAAAGTCTCGGCTTTGTCTCTAGAGGAATACACTGTGCCTTTTGGGCCCGTAAGGGGACTTATTCTGGTCGGGGGTTTTCTAAGGGTTTTGGAGAGTTTCCAAAAGGCTGTTCTGTCGTCGTCGAGAGTGGAGATGAAGTCGTGCCACTGCTCGTCTCTGTATTTTTGGAGTTCGACTTTTACTTGGTGAGAGAGACGATTCATACGAATGCGATCGATCGGGTTTGAGAATCTTTGCCATTCCTTTCGGGCGAAGTTTTTTTCTCTTATAAGTTCTTTCAGTTCTGCGGGAAGGTCGGGTCTTTGTTTATCATTCGCGACTTCGACGGTGGCAAGGTCTACGGCTGTTTTTATGTCGTTAGTGAAATTTTTAGTGGCTAAATTGAGGCTTTCTTCGTCGGTAATTGATGTTTGAACTTTTACTGATTCTAGTAGTTTGGGGAGTTTTTGCCATTGAATTTTTTTACGTGTGGATCTATGTGAAGGTACTGAAGGTAGGGAGCCGTCGGATAAAAACAAGAGTACAGGATCGTGGTCAGAAGATAATTTTTTAACAGTTTGAAGGGTGTAGAGTAAGGGGCAATTTTTCATTATTATTATATCTAAGACATCTGGGTCGTGATTTGGGCAGTGGCTGCATCGTGGTCAGCAGTCGTGGTGTTAAACGCAATCTGTGGTAGTAAGGCAACGTCGCCCGCAGTCCGTACGCGCGGTAATCGAAAAGTCTATTTTGTGAATTAGCGACATCTTTTTTCCATCAAATATGTCTAGATTTTTATTTTATTTATAATGTACACAACAGTCAGATGGTTAAGATAAAAATACTATAAATTATAAATACCAACTCTCCAATAACAGCATCGGCAGCGACAATGATGTTTGGGTCAAGCGAAGTAAACTTTAGTGATAACTAATGTAAACTTCTTGGGCTATCGCTAAATATGTCCGGAATTTTGCTATTTTAGTGGATGTTATCATAATTTTGAGTATATTGAGTTATATTATATTTGGTCTATACCAGTCTTTCTCAAAGTGGGCGATAACACCCCCCTTGTGGGCGTTGGAGGCTTTCAGGAGGGCGGTAGAAGGTTCTAAGAAAATTAGGGGGCGTTAAGGAATCTAAGGGGTAGATAAATTCCATCTATAAAAATACGACGGAATCTAGCTGAATTAAATAATAACAGTTTGTTTTACTTCCTTCAAAAAAACTCTACGAACATGCTCCATGATTTTAAGAACCGATTCCAATTAAATTTTAAACATGGATATATCAGACTGGATATTGGATCCTACAACAGGATCATCCCAGTTAGAAGAACAACTTATAGAACTGACAACAAACGAATAATTAAAAATTAAATTCATGAATGGCTACCAAGAAGTATGGCTGCAGAAGCAAATCTTCCAACTGTACCCTGGCTTATGGTTATGGTCGGTTGTCATAGCATTCCTATGGAAAAGTTGGTAACTAAAAAGAGAAATCGGCTTCAAGTTACTGAACGCGGCGACTTACGGCTGTTTTTAAGTGAATTCATGTCTGATATTAATAAACTCATCGAAATGCATCATATTCATCAGGAATAGGATATGTGTCACACTTTATTTATCCATTTAACAATGCATGTCATAAAATTATATTTGCAATTACTGCTTTTAAAATACGCAACAGATGGTAATGTCAAAACCTAAGTTAAGATAGATGGAGGCACTAGATTTTTTTAAATCTCAAAGTGGGCTGTGGTCGAAATAACTTCGAGAACCTATGGTCCCCACATTCATACAAGAGGTTGGGAGTAGGGAGAGTAGGTAAGTTGGTTCTTTGAAAAGGAATACGTAGTTACGATGTTTTTTCTTGGACGGTGATTGCTATTGCTTTTGTTTGGGAAGATTCTACGTGGTTATTTATAATTTTGAAAATAAATATTATGTAACTTTATTTGAAATATTCTAGACGTTTTTTACAGTCGGTAAACAGTGTGTAAAATCACACTTCTTGAGATTATCTATTCAGTGATCATGCCCGAGCCACGCCGCTTGGACAAGTATTCCGGGCGATTGACACTGCCGAGTGGGTGACCCAAACCGGAATTATCACATTGCGATGGAAAATCTCATTTTATTTCGTTGCCTCCACACTCTACGGGTTTTATCGAAGATTCAATGTATTGTATACGAGATATGAAAATTAAGGAAATCGTGGAGAGTGAAAAAATATAACTAATGGGGAATTTAACAAATGCATTAACATTAACAGAGAGACTTATATTTTATTATTTATTATATTAGTCAGGATGCGGGGAACTTTTCTATTTACAAAACAATTTTGAATTTTTAACTTATTATTAATTCTGTGGCTTGCTTCTAAAAAGACCAATGTCAATTTTTAAAATTTGACGAGAGCTGCGTAGAATTAGCTGTTTTTATCAAGTTTTAATTTAAAAAACGAGACAACATGGCCCTCAAAATTCCCTTAAAAATTGAAAAATCCTTTCTTGTAAAACATATATACATACATATATATATGTATATATAAATATATATGTATTTAATAATAATGATAATAACCCAATTTAGAAGTGAAATCGCAAAAAAATATATATTTAAAAACTCACATTGACCCTTTTAATGCAAACCACCGAAAAATAACGACTATAATTTATTTTTACTTTTTATTTTGGAATAACTTATTAAGTCAAACCTCTAAATGTTATATATAATCATTGAAGACAATATTAGCGAGTCTTGAATGAAAATTTGAAAAAGAAAATATTCAGTTGCATCCAGGAATTGAATCCAGGACTTTTCTCTACCACGCAGCTAATTCTACTTTATTCCGTTCGGTTGTATTTAACTGTATCATACTTCGACTAAAACTACCAACATTATCTCTCACCCCAGACAATACAATTACAAGTCAATAGATGCCGCACTTTCAAATAAATATGGATATATTTATCCGAAACACTATCTACATTACATTTAGTTCGGGAAGCATAAGTAATAGAGAGATTGGCTAAGTCAAGATAAGTATCATTCGTAGAAACATATAATATACTCTCTAGCAATCAATTTGGTTTCAAAGTGAATAAAGGAACAAGTGATGCAGTGTTGAGGGTATTGTCCAAAGTCACTAGTGCGTTAGACTATGGAAACAAAGCTTTGGCTGTGTTCTTAGATCTATCAAAGGCATTTGATACGGTGTCCCATGAATTACTTCTCAAAAAATTATTATCTCTTGGCATTCATCTTGGCTGGTTCACATCCTATCTAAGTGATAGGATGAACGCAACAAGTAGAGATAAATAATCATTTAAGCAACAGCAAACCAATCTCTATTGTGGTTCCGCAAGGTAGTGTGCTTGGACCAATATTGTTTTTAATCTACATTAATGATTTGTGTAATTTAGATATTCCAGGTAACATTGTTAGTTTCGCAGACGATACTGCTTTAATATTTGAGGGTAAAACCTGGAGAGATGCTTTTAACAAATGTGACTGAGCAGTAAAGAGTTGGCTGGATAATAACATCTTAACTTTGAATACAATAAAAACTAAATATGTGGCATTTAGTATATCATGTAAAAGTCAGCCTTCTGACACTCATAATCTAGTTATAAACTATTGTCGGCTAAATTGTAATTGCCACCCCTCGGAAAGTGTAGATTGTATCATGTATCTAGGTGTGAAGATTGATAATTTTTTAAGATGGAATGGCCATATCGATATGTTAACAAAGAATATCAGGAGACTTATTATTTTTAAAAAACTTCGACACTTATTAGTAGACATCGGATTATATGCACTAACAAAGTGCAAAAATATGCATGCAAATATGCACTAAAAAAGGCCGAAATATGCACTAAAAACTCTTGATTTGCTTAAAATATGCACCATGCAAAATCAAAAAACCATTTATATATTTTAATTAAAGACCGTACAAAAACAGCGAAATATTCTTAAAATTATGCATAGTTTTTGTGACAATATACAACTAAGTATTTTTCCAAATTTTCGAGCTCAAATTTGTGACGTTTGTCACCCAGTATTAATTTGTACGCCGAAAACGACCTCTCTACGTCAAGTGACGTCATTGGACAAAATTTAAAATTTGGCGCCATTTCTGGAGATATCTGTTTAGGCAGGGTATGACCTGTGCCGTTGATGTAGGCATTAATGTTCTTCATATCTTCAAGACTCGGGTTTTTAAGCAAAATAGAGTCTAACTTTTTACGAATCTTTTCTGATATTGAATTAGGAAGGGCGTTGGCGAGTTCGATCATTGTTTCCAGTATTTCTATTGCTTTAATTAGAGGAAGGTTTTTTGTTTCCAATTTTTTTATGGTATCTGGTAACTTGTGGAAATGTGTTAAGATGACGGCGATATTCTGTTTAATGGATGCGTCTTCAAATGCTAGCTTGCTTGAATGAATTGAAATGGCCTCAGAACTGTCAAATTGCCCAACTACTTGTTTTACGGCCTCAAAATTTTCAGCATAGAATAATACTGCCTTTAGCCAAGTACCCCATCGAGTAATTATGGGTTCTGGCGGCAATGCTAGATTTGGCAATTGCTCTTTATAAGACTGCACACGCGACGGTGCTTTTAAAAACACTTTTTTTGTAGAGGAAATCAATTTCAGTCGGGCCAGCGAATTACGGTCACACCCTCACAGAAACAGATAGAGTAACGAAGTGCCGTGAATAGGCGACTGAATCGGTATAGCTTTTGTAAGGTGATTTATGCATTACAATCCGTTTCAGTCAGTCAGCCACCTAGCTCCCTATACGTAGATGATATCTCCCGCTATTAAACGAAATATGCACGATTTGGAAAAAAATGCTGAAATATGCATTAACGTCGTAATTAGAGAGTTATATGCATTTGCATATGCAAATATGCAAATGCATATAATCCGATGTCTACTTATTAGACAAAGAGAAATTAAAACTGTCTATTTTGCATTAATCCAATCTCGACTTTCTTATAACATAGTATGCTGGGGATCATGTCTAAAGTCCAATGTTGAACCACTAAATATTACTCAAAAATTGATCCTTAAAGTGATGTACAAAAAAAATATTCTGTTATCCATCCAACCTACTTTATAAGGAATGTAATGTTGTGTGTATAAAACAGCTATATATCACTCAAATACTTTGTTAATTTTAAACAATATTAAATTTTATCGAAGGAAGCAAACACTTTGTGATGTGACATTATATATTAAATGAAAAAAATACACTTTGTAAAACACCACTTTTATTATGAATTAATATTAACAGCCAACCAGGTTTTGCTTAGCTCAAGCTTCGTCAGGTTTTAAAAACTTTTTAGTTGATATAATAAGCCCTGACGAAGCTTGAGCTAAGCGAAACCTGGTTGGCTGTTAATTGTCATTAACTGTTATTCATTACAAAAGTGGTGTTTTACAAAGCGTATTTTTTTCATTTAATATAATATTAAATTTGCTGAAAGAACAAAACAAACAACTACAATTATCTCTACATTGAACTTTGTTGCGGTACATATTAAAACTTCTTTATATCAAAGAAATTATTTATATCAGGCACCACTTATGTTTAATATTCTTCCAATTCATATTAAGTCTACCAATAAATTCCTTAGTTAAATTTAAAAAGTTAATTAAGATTTTTGTATTGTCAGACGATTGTCTTAATATTTTTAGTCCCATTTGTTAAAAACTGAATGTCACCCTATCTGTATTTATTATCTACTTTGCTTCTTCACTTGAATAATGATTAATGATTAGTTATGGTTCAAATATTGTTACAATATACTTTACAATATTTTTTCTGTTACGTCTGTGAGCCGTTAATATTGTCTTTAGAAGGTAAAAAATCGCATTTCCTTGACCTTTTAATATCTTTCGCAATTGTAGGTTTTACTAACCTACTTACGATCATTGTTTTTATCTTCTTTAGGATTAAGGATTACTTTGAAGTATAAAATTGTTGTATCGTATTCTTATATGAATATGGTCGGTCAGATAATAATCACCCGGTTGAGATAAGATATAATATGTATATATATGTGTATATGTGTATAAAACAGCTATATATATATGTGTGTTGGCCCCGTGTTCACCTGTTAACTGTTATAATGCGTGAAGCACAACATTTTTTTAAGTATGTCTTTTGTCAGTATACACAGGGTAGATCAGCACGTACCTGAAAGATTTTGACCAATGTTTCTAAGCATATTTGAAGTACAAAATAAATGTCATTTTGCTGTCAAATGATACTTTTTAAAATTAAAAACAAATAAAATTATGTAATAAGATCACACGTCGTCACTGATCGCTCTGCCGCATATCACAACGGATCACATGATACGCACTCAACGTTGTCTGAACAGTGCTGCTGGAATGAAACGGAGTTCGTATCACGTGATACGCTAAGTTGTATCCAGTGGCGACGCGTAACAGAATTATTTATTTTTTATTGAAATAAAATGCTATCGGACAGCAAATATTCCATAATAGTTGACATATAGGTTATTGTCATTAATGAAAAAAGTTGTTAGTGAAAACATGGCTAACATATCCACTGACAATCTGATGTCAACTCTGCATGTAGAAAATTCCCCATTTAATACGTGAAAATTAAACTGGAGAATATGAAAGTTAGTCTTATTGATTTTCTCATGTGGCAGTAAAACTGAATACTCGGAGATAAACCTTACAAAATATTTATTTATTAATATCCGCCCTTCGCCCTAGGGAGGGGGGTGGGGTGCAAGGATCAAGGGGTAGTGGGGAGCCGAGCCTGATCAAACCTTATTCAAAGCTACGTGCTGTCCATCAATATCCCAAATGTCGACTCTGAATCATTTTCGTGGCGTGGGACATTTTTATTGTGTATCCTTCAGGAGTTGGGTAATAAAATAAACAGCGTAAAAAGTGTCAAACTCGGAGAGAAAAATTAGATGGACAAACTTATGACAGACACGCTGCGGATGGAAGCTACGATTCGGTGTCACGGACCCTGCGAGACCCTGTTCAGATGACGCGTTTTCGCTGTGAACGCCGGTCATCTGCAATATATAAATTCATTATTTGAAGCATTTACAGAGTCTAATAAATTATTTCATTAGTAAAATTGCCATTGGGATATGCATAGATATTAACACTCCAATTAAAAATGTTTTCAATATGCGTAAATCAATTTTTAGTTGTTACTGGATGGAGATGCTACTATGAAATAACAGATATAATAAAACGCAAAATAAATTTTAAAACTTTGTAAGTATGCAGTATAGAGAAAGAGACGAAAGAAAATAAACGAGAATAAAGCAATTATATATAATTTTAGTTCAAATACATTTATTTACCATGATATCATCTTAGCTTATAGCTTATATAAGTTGGACATGTTATTTTTTAAATATACGAATCTGTTTATAATAATGTCAATATCGTTAAATTCTACGGCATTATGTAACGTACACATTCGAGACATTGGATTGGAATTGGAAATATGGTTATTTAATGTGGTGATCTGCCGTGTCGATCACTCAGATAAGATGTAAATAATAGTCGTTTGGATACTCCATACTATTTGGTTTATTTAGTGTTATTACTAATGTACAGTATTCGAGATGTTGTTGCAAAGAGAGGACGAGTTACAACAGACACGCCTTTTTATACGTCTCGGTCATGCTGTCTCACTCAGATATGCCTGTCTCTTTCATACCGACAGACATACGTTCACCACATCCCTCCACACTTAAATCAGCAGACAGTAACACAACATGATTATCATAATAATAATTATAAAACATACATACACATATTTAATTATTATTTTACAACATTTTCTTTTTTATTTATAACCATGTTGATTCGGAGAGTTGACTGCTGCTTATTTTGATTTCTCTGTCCTTGGTCGAAGGCGCTCCTTCCAGTTCCCCGACGTTGACGCCACGGGTTCACTGGAGCTGGAAGGAAAAAGAGGGTCACCCGTTAGATTGTCATCCGAAACAAAGTCGGAGACATCGTACTCATCGAACGATAGCCTCCTCGTCTCAGACTCAGGGATTAAAATACTAGGGTTCTTTTCCCATGATACACACAGTTTGGATAATTGATCAAAATGTCTTTTCCAGTACATGATTTTATCCTTCAATTTAACCTCAATTAAATATAGTTTATTTCCCAAACGTTTATGTACTTTCCCTGGTACCCACTTATCATTGTTTTGGTCTCTAAAATCCCTAACCATAACTTTCTGATTAATCTTAAAATTCGTAGATACTTTGTTATTCCTTTTATAATAGAATTTCTGATTTTCCTGACATTTTGACATTTTCATTTTGGTATCTTTATCAATCACATTTTCCTTTACCTTCCCCCCTCTAGGTATAAAATTATTCAAATTTGACCTTAACCTTCTACCAAACATTACAACTGCTGGCTCTAACCCTGTTGTACAGTGTGGTGCATTCCTATAATCTATGAGAAAACATTCTAACTTCTCATTATAACCTGACTGAAATTTTTTTTCTAACAATATTTTCTTTAAAAAATTTTTACACGTTTTGACTGCATTCTCTGCCAATCCATTTGATTGAGGATGATTTATAGGTGTTGTTAAATGTTTAATGCCATTTCTCTCGCAAAACTGTTTAAAGTCTGCTGACATGAATGCTGCTCCATTATCAGAAACTAAGGTTTGTACATTACCGAAATAACTGAATAATCTCTTTAAGATTTTAATGGTATTATCTGAGTTAGGTGAATTTACTTCCACGCAATCCAACCATTTTGAGGTTGAATCTATGATTACCAAAAAATATTTATTTCCGATAGGCCCTACGTAATCTATATGAACCCTACTCCAAATTTCTTCCGTTATCGGCCATGGAGTTAACTCACTCTTGGGTTGTGATGGTTGAATTTCCGCACAAATTCCGCACTCTCTAACTAAAAATTCAATTTGACTGTCAATCCCTGGCCACCAAAAATAGCCTCTAGCTAGCCCTTTCATCTTGGCAATCCCTAGATGAGATCTATGCAATAAGCTTAATATCTTATCCCTTAAACTTATTGGAATTACTAACCTATGGTTCCAGAAAATACAATCATCAATTATTGATAAATCGTTCCTTTTTATCCAATAAATCCATTTGCAATCATCCTTATTGACTTTATTTGGCCACCCTGTTCTAAGATAATTTTTTATCTCTAATAATAATTTATCCGTATTAGATTCTGCTTTAACTTCCTCAACATCTATTGGCATCTCGCTATTATTTTTGAATAAACACAAAATTCTTGAATCAAAGTTATTATTTTCCTCAACAGGATCTCCTACAGGTACGCGAGATAAGTAATCCGAACAATTTAATGTTGATTTTACGTATTGAACTTTATAATTGAAAGATGAGAGAATTACACCATAACGTTGTAATCTATTACAAGTTAAAACAGGAATTCCTTTTTTTTCACCAAAAATTCTACATAAAGGTTCATTATCTATTTCTAGAATGAATTCCCTTCCGTAAATGTACTCGAAAAACTTCTTAAAAGCAAACACAATTGCACAAGCCTCGAGGTCTAAAATTGAATATTTCTTTTCCGCTTCTGTCAGTTTACGAGAAACAAAAGAAATAGGTCTTTGTAAATTATTTTCATACACATGTAACAATGTTGCACCCAAACCTTTCGTTGAGGCGTCCGTAACTACCTTCAAAGTAACATTTGGATCGTAATGTGCTAACACTCGATTATCACATAAAATTAATTTTATTTTATTAAAAACTTTTACGCAATCTTGATTAAAATCAAAATTCGTATTTTTTTTCAATAATTTGTGCAAAGGATCTAATAACATAGACATATTTGGCACAAAAGATCGGTAAAAATTTACCATTCCTAAAAAACTGCGTAGCTCTGATAAATCTTTTGGTTGCGCGACTTTACTAATTGCGTTCGTTTTATCTTCCATAGGTTTAATCCCTTCCTTCGAGATTTCAAACCCTAAGAAACATACCGATGAAGCGTTAAAATTGCACTTTTGAATATTTACGCACAAACCGCAATCTTTTAACCTATTAAGAACTGCATTTAAATTAGCATTATGTTCCTCTATCGTTTCTCCTGTAACCATAATATCATCCAGGAAAACCGCTGTTTTCTTCAAACCTTGTAGACATGAAGCTATAGTTCTACAAAATATTGCCGGTGCACTGTTAATCCCAAACACTAGCCTAGTGAATTTAAATAATCCTAAATGTGTAGAAATCGTAGTATATTCCATACTTTCTTCGTCTAGTTCCAACTGTAAATAAGCTTGACGTAAATCAATTTTTGAAAATATTATTCCGCCCGAAATTTGTGATAATAAAACTTCTATCTTCGGCATGGGATATTTGTCAACAATCAATTGTGGGTTCACAGTACATTTATAATCCCCGCAAATTCTAATGCTTCCATCGCTTTTAACTACGGGCACGATAGGAGATGCAAACTTGCTATAACTAATCGGAACTAAAATCCCCTCTTCCTGTAAACGGTTCAATTCCGTTTCAACTTTCGCTTTTAAAGCGAAAGGAATACTTCTCGGATTGCAGAATTTCGGTTCTGCATTTTCTTTCAATTTTAAATGAACTTTAAATTTATTGAATCTACCTAGTTTACTTGAAAATACCTCCGGATATTTACGCACTAACGTATCGACACTATTATTGTTTACGTCGAGAATATTATGCGTGAGTATTTCACTTTTCAACTGTGAAGAAACCGTCTCGAAACCCGTAAAACCAATGTTAAATTCTTTTACGAAGTCTCTACCTAGCACAGTGGTTGAACCATCCTTTACAACACAAAATTCCATTATTTTAGTAATACCATTGAAATTAATTGACAAAATTAAACATCCAAGTAACTGTAACTTACAATTATTGTAACCCTTCAGGGTTAAATTCTTCGGCTTTAATTGTACATCTTTAAAATGTTCCCAATAATCTTTATCCGATAGGATCGATATTCCTGCACCCGTGTCAAATAATCCTTTTATGATGATACCGTTATTAACTTTTAACGATAAATAAATGGGATCGGTATTTCTTGTTAACCTTGAATTTATTTCACTTGAATTCACAAACACAGATGAAACTTCCTCCCGTTTTTTTTCGCGACAATTTTTACTAAAATGTCCCTTGTTTTTGCAATTAAAACACGTCACGTTTTTTAATCTACAATTACTGGAATCATGATTATTTAAATTACAATATTTGCACTTCAACTGTTGTATACGTTCTACTGATTTCTTTCTGGGAATTGTAACATTTTTGTCTTTCGCCCGCGCCGGTGAAGTAGAATAATTCCTACCTGCACTACTATTAAAATTTTTCTTACTTCTAGAAATGAGCCCGACACTCTCGGATTTAATACACGTAATATTTTTATGAAATGAATCCATTCCCGATGCGCACTCTAATGTACTTTTTAAAGTCAGCTTCTCTGCATCTAAAAACATTTTTTCTTTAATACGACCTTCTAATAAACCAGTCACAAAAATATCTTTTAAGTTTTCTTCCAGTCTGCTTTCAAATTTGCAGAATCTTGTTAGACAACGTAACCTAGCTATATAATCATTTATAGATTCCCCAACTTTTTGTTTCGCCGCAAAAAAATTTCCACGTTCCTTAAACACATTCTTTGAAACACCAATGTGGTTTCCTAATAACAAAAATATATTTTCAACCGATAATTCTGTTATTTTTTTTGGAAAACATAAATCTATCAGTAGATTAATCGTGTCTGTGTGTAGGTGGGATATTAAAACCGCCCTCTTTTTATCCTCGGATTTAAATTTGTCATCATTGACGAGGATCAACTGCTCAAACTGTAGCACGAACGTCTCCAGCCCGTCCCTAAGGTGACAAAACCTGGGTAAACCCACTCCCTCCATTTCCACACAGATTACCAATAATCAGAAAAAACAACAACAAACAGCACTCAACTCACGAATCTGATGATTGATGCTGCCGCCGATCGCCGCCCTTCCGCGTCCGACCGTCTTCTGGCTCCGTCCGGATTCCTGGTCGTCCTTCTCGTCCGGTCACCACCGCCACGCCTTCCCGTGTCGGGTCCCCGTACAAGCTGCCTGGATCCGTTTTTCATCCGGTTTCTCGGCTGCTGATTCCTTGAGCTCAGCGCCTTGAATCTCCTCACCAGTTCCTTGCCTTGATGCTCCTTCAATGTCCGATACTGTCCGTGAAGCTGCCCCCAAATTATTTTATTTTTTTATGCGACAATAATCCCTTCCGCGGTGCTCGGTGGGATTATAACCAAACTATGGTTCTTTCAGCTGCGCCTACTGTGGTTCTTCCTCCAGGAAGAATTTAATGGCTGATCAGCTTCCTTTTTCGGCTGCTCCAACTGTAGTTCTTCCTCCAGGAAGAATTTAATAGCTGTTCAGATTCCTTTTTCGGCTGCTCCAACTGTAGTTCTTTCAGCTGCGGCTACGGTTCTTCCTCCAGGAAGAATTTTGCGGCCGTTCAGCTTCCTTTTTCGGCTGCGCCAACTGTAGTTCTTTCAGCTGCGGCTACGGTTCTTCCTCCAGGAAGAATTTTGCGGCCGTTCAGCTTCCTTTTTCGGCTGCGCCAACTGTGGTTCTTTCAGCTGCGGCTACGGTTCTTCCTCCAGGAAGAATTTTGCGGCCGTTCAGCTTCCTTTTTCGGCTGCGCCAACTGTGGTGATCTGCCGTGTCGATCACTCAGATAAGATGTAAATAATAGTCGTTTGGATACTCCATACTATTTGGTTTATTTAGTGTTATTACTAATGTACAGTATTCGAGATGTTGTTGCAAAGAGAGGACGAGTTACAACAGACACGCCTTTTTATACGTCTCGGTCATGCTGTCTCACTCAGATATGCCTGTCTCTTTCATACCGACAGACATACGTTCACCACATCTAATAACCCAAGAGGAAATGTTTTATGACTCCTTAAATAACGTTTATTAGAAACTTTAATGTGAATATTACAGACACAGAGGGCAACCGTTTCAAATTATGAATGCTTTCCTCTTGTAATCACGCTTGAATTTGTCAATATCGCCGTAGTATTGGTTTCCCATACTGTGTAACCGCTGTATCGGGGAGCGAGCAATGTAGTTGCGCTATTCAAGGTACACAAGTTAAAGTAGAGTACGTAGTATATTCTGTCGTATTGTTATTGTTGGTATGCTTGGGTTTATGACCTTCAAGAGTTCCAACGTTCGAATGAAGAGTTTAGTATTTTAAATCAAAAAGGTAATTATTATTATTTTCCGGTGTATGCATTTTCAGAGTATTTAATAAGAAATAGTAATTTATGTGTTCTAGTGGAATATTTAAACAACATATATTATTTATGGTACATTTTTTTAACTCAATGTTATGAATTGTGTAAGAGTGTGATGGACCAAGGTCTTACCCAAGGGAGATATCAAAAACCGGTATGACAGAGACATCTATCGGAAAATGCACGTATGAATCGAAGAGAACTGCATATTTGGCTAACTTTTCTTCTATCAGGAATAATCAGAGGAATTGAATTGCCCAATCGGATTACAGGAAGAGAGAAGGAGGTGATACTTTTCACAGGACAAAAGATATGCTAAGAGAGGGGTGGAGTTAAGCTTTGATTTATACGACGTCGACCTTGAAAACATTCCCATCTAATTTTTAGGTGAACGTACTACTTAGAACCACTCAGAAATCAAGGTTGATTTACTTTAAATTTTTGAGGGATTCACAACCCTTTAAACCCCGAGTGCGGGAGTGTACGACGCGAGACAGGGTTGCAACAGAGTTGTTAATCGAGAAAAAGGTTTCCAATTTCTTTAAAATTCAAGTGGAAAGATTTAACAGAATTTTAGTCTAAGTACCCAAAAGACTTAGCATTGTGATTATAGGAAGAAAAAATCCATTAAAATTAATGGCCAGAGATAAAATAAATTTATAGCTTTTTTGTTAACATTTTCAAGTGATGTTTGGCACATTATAACTTATTTATGTATTTTTCGTGAATGAAAGAGACAAAACATAAGGACAGCCCCAAATAGATGAAAAACCACCCCCAAAAGAAGGAGCATACTAGAGAAAAATTGGCAAAAATATTACATTTAATCAGGAAAAATTGGAAGGAAACCGAAAGATGGGGACAAAAGAATCGCGGAATAGTGGGTGTTTCACGTAGAAAAAGAAGGGGGAAGTGAGTCGTCAGAGGCGAATTAAAGATAATCAAGGCTAGGCTCGCGAAAGCGTTGAAGACAAAACGTACCACATCATAAACAACTGTAGGTGGTAAGGAATACTACTGTCTAGGCCTAAACCAATGTCTCTTGTTATTGTAGGACAATATATGAAAGGGGGTGTTTTGGCGGAATCGGATGATAAGACATAGGTGGCGACGAAATAGAAATAATAATCGACATTAGCGGTAATGATTGCAGACCCCCAGGTCTACGTTAAATTGTGACCTCAGCCAAGGGTGATTGCAGTGGGAATTTCTCGGGTTGGACTGGCTAGTACAAAGAGACATTCGTCTATCAGGGTAGCTAACGATTGTCATTAAAGCAATTTTGCTGACACAATAACATTGTAAAATAAAAAGTCCGGATTCATACTTCAAAAAACAGCGTTGACTAAAAAATTATATTGAAAGCGCCCTATATGAATGGGAACTCGCTTTTCCAGTCCGCGCCTGGATTATTTGAGAGAGTGAAACAAATTTGGAGGTGTGAACGTTTTGAAATAACCAGAATGGCCTAATTAGCATGATGCGACTATGACCTAATAGAAAAGAACATACAAGTCGATGAAGGTTAGAATAGCATATTTTAAACGTGATTAATGGAAAAATACAGCTATAAATAGACCGGATTTAGAAAAACTTGGGACAGTTTTGGACAGTTTTTGGGAGATCAAGAAGGGAAGTTAAGATTAAATACGTCGCGATATTTAAAACAATTAAATTCAAAGTAGTAAAATTGTTCGATACTTCAAGATAAAACCCCGATTCAACGCAGTAAAAGTATTCAATTTATTTTAAACAGAGTTTTGGAAGTTAAGTTGCAGAGTAAACACGTCGCGATATTTAAAACAATTAAATTCAAAGTAGTAAGATTTTCGATACTTCAAGATAAAATCCCGATTCAACGTAGTAAAAGTGTTCAATTTATTTTAAAGAGTTTTAGACAGTTTTCAGAGTTTTTCGCGGAGTTTTGATTAGAACGTTCAATCGCGGCGCGTGCTGTTACTATTGTTGATGGAGGACAGGTTCTCGGAGTTTTGATTTGAAAGATGTAATTACGGCGTGTGTTGTTAAGCAATAGTATTATTAAAGACTATTATTATTCGTTCGGACTTAGAGAGAATTTCGAACTCTCGGGTCAAGTCAGCTCGGATTTTAACAAAATTCAATACCGTCACTCTGAATAGCTTCGCATCAGATTTTAAGAGAATGGATTTAATAAATTATAATCAAATAACTTCTTTCACACGAATTGGTCATGTAATGGGGTGTTCAAGTATTTTAGAATAATTTAACATCTGCAGACCCCGCTCCTCCAAACATTCTCGAACAAAATAAAAAAGTGTTAAGATTTTGATTAAGTCACGGATTTTAAATAAATTTATAATTGAAATAATATACCTAAATGTCTTTCTCGAACAAAATAAAAGGCAAGTGTTAAGATTTCTTTTTTAAAGGTTTTGATAAAGTCTCGGATTATAAATAAATTTATGATTGAAAATAATATCCTTGAAGTCTCCTTGAAATATAATGAAACCACGACTGTTAGATTTCAATAACTGCTAGGTTAGGGAGGGGTGTTGATTTTACAATTATGGGGTTAACTCCAAGGCAATTCAAATATAAATTAGTAGGAAGTGGAAAATTGGAAGAGCATACATCATAGAGGGTAGAATAGGAAACACAACAAATTCATTTCTTCATATGAAGCGGTTACTTTGTGATGTGACATTATAATTTAAAATTAAACAATAACTTTGTAAACATCCCTTATAGGTAAATACTTAATGCCGACCGGGTTTCGCTACAACACGTAGCCTCATCAGGGCAGTATAATACTAAAAATCTAAAAATTAAATTAACATGTGTGGATTTCACAGTAGGTGGACAGTCTGAGCTACAGTGGAAGAGGTAGGGATAAGGGGGAGATTGAGAGGCGAGTGTTTTTTGTCAATAGGGAACAATCTGAGTATAGGACTTTTATTTAGGTTTATTTGGTTGTTGATGACTTTGCTATTGACGTTTTTGGCTTTCCTTAACTCTAGCGCTTCTAAGTTATCCAACCTAAGACCTATTCCGTTTTTATGTAATAGACTGACGCCAGTATTTTTGTCAAACGTATGGTTAGTTGCTATGAGGTGATTTGCAAATTCGGAGAACCCATTACTGGTTAAACATCTTAGGTGTTCTTTGACTCAATAAAAACGGAATAGGTCTTAGGTTGGATAACTTAGAAGCGCTAGAGTTAAGGAAAGCCAAAAACGTCAATAGCAAAGTCATCAACAACCAAATAAACCTAAATAAAAGTCCTATACTCAGATTGTTCCCTATTGACAAAGAACACTCGCCTCTCAATCTCCCCCTTATCCCTACCTCTTCCACTGTAGCTCAGACTGTCCACCTACTGTGAAATCCACACATGTTTATTTTTAAAATTTTTAGATTGTTAGTATTATACTGCCCTGATGAGGCTACGTGTTGTAGCGAAACCCGGTCGGCATTAAGTATTTACCTATAAGTGATGTTTACAAAGTTATTGTTTAATTTTAAATTACAACAAATTCAGATATAAAATTTTAGTTTACCATTTCAGAATAAAATCTAGTACTAATTAAGGGACGCTCTACCTAAGGACAAAGGTCGTGTGTTTCCCGACAGGACTTTGCTAGTAGCGGGTAGGAGCTAGGTAAGTGTTTTCATTTCCGATTGAGATGTTCCAGTTTAACCTAGAACGAGCAATGCTGACATATGTCAACTAACAATTACCACTAATCTATTTTTAATCAGTATATAAAACCAAAATGTCAATTTTTCAGGATTCCTCAACAATACAACATTACCTCGGTAGTTTCAAAGTCTCGCAAACCTTCACCTTATCCCTGAATTTGAACCTCGGGTAAACTTCATAGTTGGGTGATGTTGGTAGTGACGTTGTAACACCGTATCCCACAAATACGGGCCAATCAGAAGCATTTTTTTTCTCACGCTACCATGTGATAGGGGTTGCCAACGTGGACGGAGCGGACTAACTGGGTCTGACAGCGCGTGGGAGATGAGCTTCATCAGACGAAACCTACATGACACACTTTCCGCGTTAGCATCATGATATGGGATGCAATTACTTTTCCCATCTAGAGCCAGTAAAGTAGGATTTCCGGAGGTGAGAATGTTGGAACAATTTTAGAAATGGTGTGAGGATTTAATTCGTTTTTTCTCGGGCGTGGAGGGTCCGCATAGGACAGGGTGCCTTTATGAAATGGGCCGCCAGCTATAGGGGATAGCCCGGACACGTCGGGGTCAATATTTGATTTCTGATCACCATTCGCCGTTATTGTATTGGTTAGTGGAGGAGCCAGCGTAGTTTGAAAAAGATTTTAAAGAACCCTTTCTCCTTCTCCTCCCCCTCCCACCACTCCGTCCCCATAACAAGACTAAGTGTCAAGTAACAAAACTAACATATATCAGAGCACATGGAAGCGACCCCGGAGCTGAGATGGCAGATAATTCCCCGAAACCCGACACCCTATGCATGTCGGTTTAATACTACACTAATTTGTGCATAACGAAACTATTTCGGATTTATTTAAGGTCGGAAAGATTAAAAAACACAAGTTACGTCTACTGTATTAGAGTTAGGCGTACTGTAGGGGATGAGAGTAGGTTAGGCGCACGGTTTTATGAGAAAAGTTTTAACAATTTCAATGGTAAAGAGATCACTCACTCTAATTAAACGGAACTGGATTACCCCAAACATTTGCATTAATAGCTCGTTCATATAGGGGGAGTCCTCTTCATATGAATTTCAAAATCAAAAAAAATTACACAACGCTGAAAAAGGAGCATTATTGCGAAAATAACTCTTAGATCTTGTTATTGTATACTCTATACAGGGTTCGAGGGACTTAGTTATGTTTTTTTTTATATCCATTAATTTTTTTAGGTATGCCACCCAAAGGGGGCCACCACTAGTTTAGGAGAAAATCGACGGACAAAGCCCAGGAGGCTCTCCTACTTTCAAATCAGTTAGAATTTATTTACTATAGCAAAATAGGCGGATCATCACAAATGGCAGCCGTGACCAGGATGTCACAACATTTTACAAATCAGACAGAAGAAATTATTTTTACGTAGGTAGAGATAGAATCATTACAAGAGGGAGACCAAACTAGTGAGTTGTATTCAATTAGGCTTTAATTAAAGACACGTAATAGTTAATGGCTTGTTCGGAATTAAAGTATTTGGTTGTTCTTAATATGAAACCTAGTGTTTTCATACCTTTGCACATAATTTGGTGAACATAACAAGAAAGATTTGTTTAGGAGTCTTTAAACTAATTCATAAAATAATTCCAAGATCTCTCATTTCCAAGACCCTTTCTGAACTTTTTTTAAAAATTAAATTTGTTCACTGCTTATTATCTTTACTATTTTCTAATTATAACATAAAATAAAGCATTATCCACAGTAAATTGTCTGCCTGTACAAAATGTTAATAAATTGTAATATATGTTCATTAGCAGCTTCACGTTCGTTGATCAAATGCATTATATATAAAGTTTTGTATTAGTGATCTACGAACCAGTGTATGCAATCTGTTAGTCATAACATGATAATAGTTTGTCTATTCTATAATTACTAATAAGATAGATTATTGTTAAAACTATAGTATAGCGCCCTTGAGGATTTCCACTAAACGGCGCTATACAAATCAACAAAATATTATTATTGGAGCATATAATAAAACAAAAAAAAACAGTGGAAATTAACGAAGAAATTGGTAGTGATCCAGCTACAAATTGGCTGAATAAAGTAAAGACAAATTACTTAGTAAAATATTGAGAAAAACAGTCAATTTGCATAAAAAAATCAGTAATATTATGATTTCTGAACATTGATGTGATATGTATTTGTGTAGGTATATGTAAAATATCATACTGTTTGCAAAAAATCTGGGTTTTAATCATTTTTCTTGGAAAGCAACTTAAAAAATATCAGAGCTTCACAATTGTAAAAAAGTGCTTTTCGAAAATCAGTTTTCGGAGCGTGTATATGAACTATGCGCTAGCCCGGATAAATACACGGGGTACAGCTCAACAGCGTAACGCGTGTGAATTGAGGCACGCGACGCATCATGTGAACGCAGCCTCCGGTGACCTCTCGTACGCCTCCAGGGCAAAAACGCGGCCTTTGTGCGAATTTATATAAAATCCTTCGCACATTTCCCGACATGTGTTTGCGCCGCCGGAAGATTGCGGAAACAAACACAAACTGAAAAACCTCCGACTAACGATGTCATTAGTCAAATTACGTAATATTTATAACCAAATACGAAGACCTCGTGTGCATGGTTGCTGTGTTACATACATTAGAGGCAATCTGCTACTAAATTATTCAAAGATTATAAATTTAGTTATTTTTTAAATCCAAGAAAACATATTTTTGGTGGTACTCAAATAACGAAATAAGGGAAAACATTATGTGTTTTTATTACATTATTATTTTGTTGCGATCTTGCTATGGAGCAAACCCATCTAAATATATACAAAATCAGCCTTCGTTTATTTGTGCTAGCAAAACTCGAACAGTAGTCAGCCGATATCGCTGAAAACTTCAAAGTTTGTTGTTATTAGGGTTAAGAGTGTTTAGAGAATGTTTGAATGGAATAAGAAGTTGGGGACGCCCTGGGGATACTTAACGCAATATTTCTGCACCGGAATGAGAATGAGTCGATGTAATGTAGTTTTTTTGACAATTGTTGTTACATTATGGTATATAGTCGTGAATGGTGGAAGAAATAGTGGAAACGCCCGAGGAAGACTTAACTCTTATTTCTACACTGGAATGAAATCTAGAGTTGAATTACGGTCGATATAATGTAATTTTTTAACAGTAAAAATGTGGATTTAATGATATTAAATTAAGTGAATAGCGAGTGATTAATGTAGAAAGACTTCTGAGGACAATGTGTGACTAGGAAGGGAATGAAGAAGTCGAGGATACCCGAAGAAGACATGGCACGATCAAGTGAAACAGATACTTATTGCAATACAAGAATGGTATTTCCACCAATAAAATGCACCCTGATACTCTGGAATTAACTTCTAAACATTACCCAAAACCACTTAAAAGTCTCAGAGCAACGCCGATAGTATAAAGAAAAATCGCTATCCGCGTCTGTCTGTTTGTGCGTAGTGTAGTTCTACTAAACTACGCAACGGATTTTGATAGGTGTTTCACTATCATTTAGAGAATTTATCCCGAAAGGTTTGAATATATAAAAGATTCAAATTATATTTATAGAAAGTAGAGAAAAGTCGAACATCGCCGGGTACACGTCAGCTAGTAAAAATAAAATATGCCAATTTTGCGGTACAGAATAATGGTTACTTTTAAATATGTGACTGACGGAAAATTTCCAATTGCGTTTAATTAAGTCTCTTGTCAGAATAAATATCATGAACGACATGGGAATGTATTATTATTTTTCAGAACACGTGTTCCGACTTCCTCATAACATATCGTGCTTCACTTATTTATTAATTTTCGGGAAATCGGCAGTTTACATTTATTTCAGTTTGTACATAAGTATTATATAGCCAAAATAAAACCAATTACAAATTTCCTCCTTGTGATTTTACCTCTACTGATACAGCATAATAAGGAATAAGTAAATTAAATTTGTAAGAAAGGAATATTAATTCAAAAGCTTTTACAAAACAAAAAATTATATAAAACTATTGATGTTTGTTATGAAACTTGTCATAAGTCTCAAACTCATTCGTTATTGGTCCGCAATTCCACTTTTAGCAGAAAAACGAATAATTTGACAATTTTTAATAAATTAACAATATTTTATATCACTAAGTTTTCTCCGTGTACCTACTACCAACATTTTTTTATTTTATTTTTTTTATTAACGACAATTTTAATTACAAAGTTAAGTATATTATTCGCAGTCCTCCTCACTAGGTATTCCTGTTCCGAGGCGGACTGTAGGTTTTGGTATAGGTGTAGATCGTGATTTCCTTGTTAATTTCTACAAAAAAAATTTAAAAAATTGTCTTCACATTTGTTCAGTTCATAATTTTATTGATTTCCTCATCTTCGTGTTTACTTAGCCATAATTTGATGTCGTTTTTAAATTTTTGTGTCTCCGTTGTGTTTTTGAGTTCAATTGGGAGGGCATTATATAGTTTTGTAGCATGGAAATGATGATTTTCTGGCCAAAAGACGTATTTAATTTTGGGATGTTCAATAGTTTTGAGGATTTCTTCCTTGTTATATAGTTGTGATGGTCAGCAGGGTACTCATATTTTTCTGTAAATTTGATTAGAGCATTTTTTGAGTATAGTTTTATTATACTGAAAACTTTAAAATTTTTAAAAATGTCTTTTGATGGAGTTCTTATGGGTACTTTAAGGATTATTTTTATTATTGCTTTTTGAGTTTTAATAAGCTGCTTCATGTGGATGTTTGAGGCAGATCCCCATCCAATAATCCCATATTCTATGCGTGATTGACAGAGAGCATAGTATACCTTATATAAATCATTTATACTTAGTATATTGCGTATATTTCTAAAGTAGTATATAAACTTTGTGAGTTTCTTTGTAATACTATTTATGTGGGAGTCCCATCGAAGATTTTCATCAATTTCAATGCCGAGATATTTTATACTTTGGTAATGCCGAGATATTTGATACATACATTCTCATCTTATTTTCTTCCTCTTCTCCTTTCTCACCCCCGCTTCCTTCAGCCTAGCGACATTTCCCAAATAAAGATACCATAGATCCACTGGCTTAGGGCAGTTGGAACTCTTTTGCGAAAAAACGTTACATAAAATGTTTGAAAATTTAATGTTACTTTCGATCGTGAGTTTTGTCGACGTTTTAACGAGGAGTCACGAACGCATTCACATGGAAATCATAAGGAACTAACACAACATAATGCTTTATCGTAAATACATTATAAGCATTTGACGAAGGTTTTTTAAAGTTAGCAAAGTTAGTAAGTCCTAGAACTTTGATAAAAAAAGTCAAATCATTTCTAAGAAACGCTAATGTAAAGCCTAAAATCTGAGAAAAATCAGTCGGGCGTCATAAAATTTTAAAAGCATTTTATATCTTCAAATTTTTTAAAAATATTTTTAGGTAGTTTCGTTATTTTCACCACTAGCTAAAACTACTTTCATAAAAAGTGATATTTTTTATTTGTTCAATTAAAAAAATAACGGGGAAACTCTGGTTAAGCCTCTTATAAGGATTTAATTTAGTATTAATAGGATGATTTAAGGAAAACACTGTTAACCGTTATAATATGATTTTTTTAATCCAGACGATATTAGACATGTTTCTTGGACTGATCACCGACGATTGTAATATCTTCGCTACCTACATTAGTGATGTGACATTCTTAACGATAGATATGTGACAGTAATCACTAGTGATTGTGTACCTACATTATGACGTTAATGTAATAAGTCAGATGTGAATAATTGTAATTCACCCTACCAAGAATACAAGAATACAATAAATAATAATGCCTAGCTTGAAAAAGAAAACGTTTTTTTTAAATCAATTTTACTGAGTAATTATATATTTACATTTATTTATTTATTAACCAGGCAAATGCCCGTATTATGGTGGTAAAATAAATAAGAAAATATAAAAAGAAAACAAGAAAATATAAAAACAAATAAAATAAACTATAAAAAACAATTATACAATTTTTACATATATCGTTATACAAATGGTAAAAAAAAACAAAAATAATAAATATATATACGATAATATGGATAAAGTCGGAATGAATTCACTTAATGGTCTTTCTTCAGTCAGACAATAATTTCTTTCAGGGAGATTTCCGATTTCATTCTGCCACATTCTATGAGCCATACGGTAATTTGCTTTTGAAGAGGGCCTGTTTTAATCTTACTGCATTGCTGCTTGAACCCATTATACACCTTAGGAGCCAGAAATACATGGAAACGTTGTCCAAACGATGTGTTCATTTTTGGTACTATCATCCTTTGTTCTGATCTTAGTCTTGTTGTGTAACAGTGATCTACAAGACTATGAAGCATGGTAATTCATAATATTCGTATAGTATATTATGAGTGCATGTATATAAATCTGTCTTACGTCTAATAATTTTGTTTCCTTAAATAAGGGTGTCGATGGATACATATAAGGTTTTTTATCCAACACTCTTATTACAGCTTTTTGTGCCTTGGCTAACGGATCTAGTATAGTCTTGGCTGCACCGCCCCAGCTTAGTATACCATACCTGATAATTGAACGGCACAAAGCATAGTACACAATTTTATTGGTTTTCTTATCAACAATGTTGCGTATATCTTTCAAGAATAAAATTAGTTTGCGCATTCGTTTGGCCATATTTTCCATGGTGGCTTTCCAGGTAAAAGAGTCATCTATTAAAATAAAATTAGTTTGCGTATTCGTTGGCTCTCCAGGTCAAATTAAAATAAAATTAGTTTGCGTATTCGTTTGGCCGTATTTTCCATGTCATCTATTAAAATATCCAGATGTTTAACTAATTCCACCTTTTCAAGGACTTGGCATGCGCATGGGTGAGGTATTTGTATTCCTGGGGTACACGTGTCATTTAAATGTACTTGTACGAAACAATATTCCGTCCGTACAATACTGTAAATGCGTAGGTAGCTGGGTACACTTTGATTAGTGTTTCAGTCTTGGTGGATGTTTGCAGAGGTTTTTAATAGAGTTTAATGCCAAGTTCAGAGAGGGATTGATTCCCAAGTCTTAGTCGACGAAAGGAATTTAAGACTGGCAAAACTGAATTTAATACTGAATTAAGAACACTTGAAAATATTTCTTGAGACTTGTAGACTTTGGAGATGGTTTCTTCAGGAGAGAGGTTTCTCTTTCAGGGGTAGTTTTTGAACTGACTTTGTATGGAATTCGGTTCTCTATTTATAGAACGTTTTCAAATCGGGCCCTCTCGGGGAAGTTTTCATCCCTTTCGTGAGGGGTGAGTTGGTTAGGTATTTTTCCTCTTTGCAATTAATCCATTAAGAGGAAAGTTATATTTTAATGCGATACCTTTTATCGAGTCAGTTCAATTTACCCAAACCATCTCCTCCAGTCCCGCTTATTTATTTTATAATAAATTATACAAAGTTTCATATTGGGGTTGAAGTAAAATATCTTTGGTTTGAACATTTCCCAAAGAGTAAAAAACATATTTAGGTACAATTCTTTAAGTTATTATGTTAGCATATAATCATATCTTGATGTTGATATTTATTCTGTGGTCGTATCTTCTGATATTTTCCCGTAAATTGAGTCTGAGCTATACATTACTATACAGTACTTTTATATTTATGTCACTGTTATAAAAACATAAAAAACGCCAACCGGTTTCGGATCAGCTTGAACCTTTCTCAGGGCTTAAATAAATTCAATTATTGACCGTTATATTTCTTAAAGAGGCTGTAAGGAAGAATTTGTGTTTTTTTGCGTTTGGCAATAAAACCCAAAAAATCAATATTTCTGAATGTATCCGAAAAATAACAATATTCATTCATTCAGTTCATTTAAAGATTTTTAACAAATATATGTACATGTTAGATGTATGCATAGATGTGCCTTTATAATAAGGAACTGCGTGAAAAGTAATATGGCTTAAAAAAGTAAATAAAAAACAAGCCTATTCTGAAAATACTAGTTTTATTATATATTATTATAAATAGAATTTATAAATCGTCATTTAAAAACGTATAAAATACTATCTCATTAAAACACACCATTTGGTTGTTACGAATGAACCTGCCGTTTCATCACAATCAGTCTACGTGAGTAATATATCTGTGGTCTACAACATCTACATCAGGGTTGCCAATTCAAATGCCGGAATTTCCAAGATTTTGAAGAATTGTTTTTTTTTCGGGGGCAAACTTTTGTGGGGAAAATGCTTTAGATTCTGAGTATTTCTTGATTATCCAACCATATTGAAAAATAATATTTACAATCATTATGAGAACGCACTATATATTGTTTTCGTTCACAGCAAATTAAAAAAAATATACATATATTTATTATTAAATCGAAAAATGACTCGATAATAAAAAAAATAATGCTAATTTCAATGGAATTTTGATTCGTTTTGGAGGTAAAAGAACATGTAGGGATTTTGTAGGGTTTTTGAATCTCTAGTCTCTTTGATCTCTCTAGTCTCTGTCGACGCACCGCAATAGGAGTACCCATCAATCCTCAGATTTCTACACTAACCCTTCATACCGTTTTCCTTCCCAGAACTTTTTCTTATATCTTCGACCATCCATTCAGCAAACCGAAAGATCACACAAGACCTGTGTGAAATTATTCTTTAAAAAAATATGAAGATTTGTACACTATTTATATTTTTGTCACATAAGAAACGGTCGCTTCTATGACTCGTTCAGTCGGGGTGTGGAGTAATTTGCTGGCCTCCGTGTTTCCTCGTTTTTACGACATGATTCACTAATTTATTTCCTTAAGTAGATGAGGTAAAATGAGATGAAATCTTTAAGAATTTTTCATTTCAAAGTTTCTTCAATTAGGGAGGCGGGTACGGGTAAAGCCGCCGCGGAACCATTTATTGGATAACCAACACCTCTGCCATATGTCACCCCATGTCACGTTTGGTGATTTCGCATTGGTGCCCAGTTTCATGGGGTGAGGGTTTGTTTTGGCGGCGGATGCGTCTGCTCACCAGGTTGAGGGAAACCCTTTGACCTCTCCAATAGAACTATATTGATCCATTGACCTTGCACCGTACTGGGAGAAATGGAGTTATACGTCCGTCACTCCTGGATACACTAACCCCCAGATTCCCACCCACCTCTCGTACCTTTTTGCTTCCCAGATCTTCCTCTCCTTCCTTCCCTCAAAAAAATCCTCTACACAGAACCCCCATAGGCTCTCAGGGATTTATTTTACTCAGAGCCTCTTGAGTGGAGCTAATGCCAAAAAAACCCTCCACACAGCATTCCCAAATACGACATGGTTGCTTTCACACGTTTTTTTCCCGTTTGGTGTATTATCACTAGTTGCTAGTCTCAAGCCCGTAAACTGTAAAGGAGAATTGGACGGAGAGTGTAAAGAAGGGGATGCAAGAGGGAGCTTATTTGAAGTAATTGAAGCGACGATTACTTTGAGGGCGCATTGTTCTTTTGAGTGGGAGGACAATGTTGTTTCCTCAAACGAGAGGGACTTCCGGTTCCGCAGCAGTTGGGGTAAGGGTCACGCGATTCTACAAATTTAGAGGAAACCGCGCAATTTGAACAATTCAAATAAAATTGAGGGACACTTTTTTTAAAAACATCTTTTTCTTTAGGTTTGGAAACGAAATCAAATATACTAATTTCGGTTGTCTATGCTGTGCATTAGTCCTAAAACCTGGTTCAAGGAACTCATATTTGCTTTAAATTAAGGGTCATTTTCAAAATCGGAACTGATTGTGTGAAGAATTCAGACGAGATCTACCTAAATATTATGTATATATATAGTATGACGGCCTTCGTAGTCAAGAGGTAAGGCTGTTTACTAGAAAGGTCGCAGTTTGAAATCCCGACGTGTGCAAATAAATTTTATTGGATTGATTTGTGTTACCACATTTTTATTTATTTATTTATTCACACCATGAAGGTTTTTACATGTTTACAATGTATAAGGTAAGCTGATCAGTACAATAAATAGTGCATATAACATAGCATAATAGGCCGAGTGTAGACGATATAAGCAGGTACAGTGCTAGTTGTTGTATATTCATGTAATAGTTATTCAGTAAATAATAATAATATTACAAGGTACTTAAGCCACTATGAAAGTAGTAGCGGAACAATATTTAATAAAAATGTTGATGTTAGTAAAATAAAAATAAAAAAAATTATTGTTAAGCATGTTAGTATTTAGAAAACCTTTATTATGCCAGATTGGATACTATACAGAACATAGCTTAACATTATTAAATTTTTTTTATGTTTGACAACAGTGATTTGCTGGAATCTTTTTAGAATAATGTTATTGATGGTATAATGATGCATGATAGGATTTTTAATACGGGAAAAAGATAAAGTTTGGCATTTTTCAATACATAGGAATAGTTCATTACGGGTGCACCACTCTCGTGATTCGCAAGATTTAACTGTAATACATAACAGTTATTAAGAGTAATAATAATTTTGCAAATTGTAAGATCGTCGGCAAATAGGATAATCATAAAAACCATCAAAACGGCAGTTATGTCGTTAATAAGCAAGGAAAACAATATTGGTCCCAAATGAGACCCCTGTGGAACGCCGGCGAAGACTTCAAACTAGTGTAAATTGAGTTCAACTGATATTTTTATTATGCGCAGATAACTTTCAAACCATCTCGAAATATTCCCCGCTACTCAAGGGTTCTTACTATCGTTTTTTATTTTTTTTATTAAAATTTTATGTGAGGCTTTGTCAAAAGCCTTCCTAAAGTCGTTGTACACTACGTCTGTTTGAAGACATTTGTTCGTTGATGAATATTCCCGATAAATCATACACTTTGTTAGAGTAGATCTATTTTCCATGAAACCATGTTGACTGTGCGATATTATTTTATTGATCTCAGGCAAGAGTGTAGAGAGTAGAGCAAATTCAAATTATTTCGGGGTTGACTACTGCATACATGTAGGTCTATAGTTAGAGATATCCAATTTATTATAAGACAAGACTGATAAATATTTTGATAAGAGGATTGGAGGAATGTTATCAGGATCAGCCGATTTGCTAAGATTAAGGGATTTTAACTTAGTTCTGGTATCATTTTCTTCGAATGTGCATTGAGATGTTGAATGAGCATCTAACAATGGAGAGTCGTTTGTAATTTCATAGACTTTACTGAAGTATTCGGCGAAGAGATCAACGACTTCTTGGGGATCATCGGCCATTTTATTATCTAAATATATGTTGGAGGGAATTTCAGATTCATTATTATTGAGCATTTTTAAAAATTGTAAATGTCTTGAGGATTAGCAGCTGGCATTTCTTTGCAGTTAACAATGCACTATAGGTAACAACTTACATATTAGTAGTCGTTCTTAGTTCACAATTTTGATTAAACTTTAGGATCGTGTGATGATTTGTACACTTCATGAGCAATTTTTTGATAAGATCAATACTAAACCATTTCGGGTAATTATGCTATGTGATTTTAAGAACGGGTACTAACATATCAATAGCATTGTTTAAAATTAAGTAAAAGTTTTTCACCATTTCATTGATGTTTTCTTTAAGATCCAAAAGGCTCAAACCAGCTAAATATAAAATTTTAGTAATTTGATTATAATCTGCTTTGAAAAATTTCAATTTTGTTGATGCTGATGGATTTTTTATTGTTATTGAACTATTACATTCAATTGTTAATGGGGGGAGATTATACTTATCAATTGGAAGAACTGTATCAGATGATGCGGATACTTTTACAGAATAAAAATTGGTAAATACTAGATCAATATACTCATTCAAAATAATATATATATGGTAACAGATTAGAAAAAACTCTCAATGTCGCCCTTGGTATCGATTCTACAATTGACAATTTATAGTGAAAAAGCATTCATCCCATGGACAATAATTTATAAATTCTTCCAGCTTTACAAAACCTGCAATAAATAATTATCACGGAATATTATAAAATATCCCGTAATTTTCGACGGGTTTGCGCAAGTTATGTAATAGAATTCCCCCAGAAATAAACACTAAAACTTGTAAAACGTCGTACATTGGTCCAGGGGTGTCTGAAAAATAGTTAAAAAAAGCAATTTAAATTATGCATACAAAGGTACATATTAATATTGCACCTAGCAGATAGTTTAAGGACAAACAATAATAATTATAGAACAATTTATACTTCCCCACCTCCCTTCTTCCCCATCTACTTCCTCGACTCTTGAGACCTTGCTAGAGACTATTGCTCTGTAACTACTTTCTAGCTAGTAACTATTGGTCTGAAACTACTTTCTAGCTAGTAACTATTGCTCTGCAACTATTTTATAGCTAGTAACTATTGCTCTGAAACTACTTTCTAGCTAGTAACTATTGCTTTTTAACTACTTGTTTTAATATTCTACTAGAATACATAAACATTTTATTATATACTCTAAAAATACAAACATTAGAAGATAGACGTAAAATGAATGATTTAACTGCTTTATTTAAGATACTAAATTTGAAATTCTCCTGCAACTCATAAACCTATTCTACTGCAGCATACCCAAACGCCCATTCTTCCATACGTACAGCGACTTCACACTTTGGAAACTAATATATACGTGTTATTGATATATTAAATTTTAACCTGGCATATTTTGTGGTCAAGCAAAATATGTATCCCAACACTAATGTTAAACCTTCTGTTGAATTTTTAAAAATCTATTTGATCACTGTATTTATATTTTTTATCTATCGTAATTTTTTTTTTCTTCTTATGTTTCAAATATATCTGTTATCATAAATTTGTACTACCTACATGTAAAAGACCTATGGGCGTTCAGTAAATGTAATAATTAAAATACAATAAATTTTAGTTATATAAAAACATATTAAATAAATAACAGAGTTACAGTGTTTTTATAGGTAAGAAAGAAGAGGAAGAGAGAACATCAACTATGGTGTGGTGGCAAAGGGCTATATTTAATTTTTAGGGATTTTTTATTTCTAGAGCTCCTAGATTGTTCAAACGTAAGCATATCCCATTTCTATGCAGCACATCTATACCCGATTATTTATTAAATTAGTGATCTTTAACTATTCGACACTTCAAGTGTTCTACCACCCTCGTTTGAACATTTCTTGCAGTTATACCTATGTAAAATGCTGGGCAATCATTACATTTTAGCTTGTAGATGTCAGAATGGCTTAAATTATTTTCTTTTTCCTTTGAATTAATCAAAAGTTTGCGTACGTTATTATTGGTATAGAAAACGGCTATAATTTCGGTTGGAAATTTTGAAACACAAGAGAATGAAAAATTATCAATGAATAAAATTCTACGCCAACCGTGGATTTTATTGACTGATGTTGGGTATACTGTTACACGGGAATTGATTAGTAGATAGAATTGTAGTTTTTTTGCAAGGATTCCATCAATGAAATATATAGGCATATCCGTTATTTATTGTAATAGATTTGATTTTAGCGATTTCTTCAATGAAGTTAGTGTTAGATAGAGAGATAGTGAAAAGTCTACGAACCATAGAATGAAAGACAGAATGTTTATGGCCAATGGTATGGTTTGAACTATTATGAATTACTGTATCAGTAATGGTAGGTTTTCTGTAAATATTGCAATTGAATTTACTATCAATATTAGGTTTAAGATTGAACAATCTAGAAGCTCTGCAAATAAAAAGTCCCTAAAAATAAGAAAAACTAAATTACTTAATAAACAATTATACTTGTCAAATAACCCCATTTTAAACATATTCCCCTCCCCTCCCCCTATTTTCAGCCCTACCTCCCCATCGTCCCCCACCATAGTTGATGTTCTATCTTCCCCTTCTATCTTAATTATAAATACACTGTAACTATGTTATTGATTTCATATTTTTTCTATATAACCCCGATGAAGGTTCAGGGTGAACCGAAACCGGTTATATTAAAAAAGAGTTATTATATTCTAATTAAAATAATTGTGAATATCCACAAAGTGTTTGTTACACGTGAAAAGTGTAATAAATAAATTAAGTAATATATAGATTAGTTAATATTATATTAGTTACATTAATGTCGATTCATTTTACTACTTTACTCGTACCATTAGATTAAGGTTAATAGAACTTCCTTCTTATAATAGAACTTCCTTCTTCTTCTGGCGTTAGTAAGATTAGATTGTTATTGTCAATATTAATTTTAGTTGTAAGTTGCTAAATATGTAAATACTCGTATATATGTCGTTAAGATAGTAGTTATAGGCCTTAGTCGTAAGTCACTAGATATAAGTCTTAGAGATAAGTCAGTAGTTCTAGTATTAAATATTTAAGAAATATATTTATACAGCGCCCTTGAGGTGATTTCTCACGAAAACGGCGCTATATAAATTAGCCAAATATTATTATTATTAATAATAATAAATAAAAATATTATCTGGATGTCTTATATAGAACCGTTTATGTGCAATATCACCTTAAGGGTTCTGTTCTCTGATATGTATTATTGTAATAATATATGTCTCTATCAAAATATAAATCTGTACTGATTGAACATTTTAGCAGTGTAAAAAGAAATATAAAATTTGGATATGTATATAATTTGGTACAACAAAGCAACACTGTGTTCCAACCGCTTCTAGGAAATTGGTTAAATTTTCCTCTCCACTTTCTATTCCAGGCGCCATTATATTCCGTGCATATTTTTTTCAGGCCAAAAGAGATAATATTATTTGCGACGAAGGCATTTTTCACGTTTCTCTTTCAAGTTCCAGAAACCAAAGGACTGAGCCTGAAAACAACTTTATTTTTTTTACGCTACAATTGAAATCTCGAGCGTAACTTATTGAAACAATGGCTTCTCTTAGTTATAGCTTATAAAACTGACTAAATATGATGTGTAATATTTTTTGTTTAGTTCTCATTGTTTATAAGTGACAACAAACTTGACAGATAACATATATAGTTAGATGGTGTGAGAAGATTAATACCTAGCTATGTCCAGACTAAGCCGCACGACGCACCGAGCAAATAAATTATTAAATGAAACAGTAAAAAGGGAAAAATGAATATAATATTGTCGACTCTAAAACGAAAATTGAAACACAAAAAAGATTCTGTCACTTCTAGGAATTGAACCTAAGACGTCAGCCTTTCCGGGACATTGTTCTACCGCTGAGCTAATTCGACCATATCTCCTTCGGTTATATTTAACTGTACCATACTTCGACTAAGAACAACACCATCTTCATTTTATTAACGCATATTTTTATTGGTTGCTATCTTTATGTAAGATTGCAAGATTTTTTTCCGAAATAAATGCAATCTTGATAGTGTCTTGGATAAATTGATCCATTTATTTTGATGTGCGCATTCTATTGACTTATATAAGTCTAGGATAAATATGTTTGTATTAACACAACGAGTTCAACATCAAATTGTAATATTTTTTGATTTGAAGATTATTTTTTTTACATTTACTCCACACAGGATGCCTTGCTTAAAATAATTTCCCTCAGGGCCTATGTCTTCTTTGGGGATGCTGTGTGGGGATCTTTTTGAGGAGAGGAAGGAAATACCATGGGTCTTGAAGAGTTGTGGAGGGGAGGAAACACAGCGGACGGCAAACCTTTCCACAGCCGAGCTGTTGAAGCGAAAAACGAGTAGTAGAAACGTGCACGTGCTTCCCGCCCATGCACCGGTGCCGAAGGGATCAATGACGCTAGTTCCTCGACCAGATAGCAGCCACTAAAAAAAAAAATAAAGAAAATGAAGATAATGTTGGTAGTTATTGTTTAGTGGTTATTTAACTGTATATAAGAAGTCGAAGTATGATACAGTTAGATACGTCGCCCGTCGTTAACCCATTACCTCAATGATTTTATTTTTATTTTTATAAACTTGAATCATCATTATAATCCGATAGTATAGGCTTAAAGAATAGCCCAAAATCAGTTTTAGAATTTTCCACCAGCCCGACCTCTCGCCAGAGCGTCTAGAAAATTGATGCCGAAACGCAACTCTTGGAGGTAACCCCCTTCAGCAAAATTTATGTCAACTATGGGTAAAATGCAGTCAACTGTATGAATTATATTGATAATATAAAATAAATAATTGCCTTTGTTTTTAATTCAATGAAAAATAATATATATTAATGGAAAATACGCAAAATAAAAAAAAAATTCAATATTAAAAAAAAACATTGTAAAATGAGGAAAAATAACCAAATCTTAGCAAATTATTCTCTAAGTGATACGATAAATGAAGGGCGCGGTTGCAGGCCCGTCATCGATAGACTGTTGGATTTTTTTTTCCACCCATTTCCAAATTATAATTTCGTGTTGGCACGCTGGGGAGCCGATTTTTTTGCATGCTTCCTTCAAAACTTTGCCTTTTTTGTCTTTCTTCAATTTCTGCCAACTCTGCACTTGACTTACTGGCTCCATTCGATCATAGTTCGTGGCAACTGTTACTTCACGGTTGTCCTAACCAACGGCATACGAGGATTTGGCTTTCTACGTCTACCACCGCATCAAATTCACCTGCTAGGTAAATGTTCGCTATGCGCAAGGGAAATATAGAAGAAAATGTTACCTTTAGGCAATTACTTTCCTGTCTTCAACTTGCCTGAAGCTTCAAGGTTAGGGAAGCGAACTGGCTTACATATGCCAGTAGCGCACATTCTCTTATCCTTCAGGATACACATCAAATGGTGAGATGTGAAGAAATTGTCCATAAATAACTCATGGCGTGCGGGGAACTCTATATATTCCATCATAGACAGTACGAAGGATAATCTCTGACCTAATGAGGGGTCATATGTATCAGATGCTCAGGAATATGGCATTGCTTGGAAACAGGTAGCCTTCGGAGGAAACAAGACACCAAATCTCGTAGCCAACTTTAATTGGCTTATTCTTAATGTACATCTTGCAATAATGTCGACCGAAATATGGCACCATTTGCTCGTCGATGGAAAGTTTGTGTGCAAAAACACCAAATTGAAGATATTTCACGTTTAGCATGTTAAACAATGGACGAACCTACAAATAAAGATGGAACGTTAGTCGAATAATACTAAATATAAAAAGTTTATGTTGTGGCTACTATACCTTAGCCATTATATCGGTTATATCTAGATTGTTGTTTTCGCAAAAATGTATATAGGGCTTTATAAGCTCGAAATGTGGACGTTGGTTCCTTTTTTGATGACGCTTACACCCAAGGTCGGGTCAGACGAATAATAATCTGTGGTAGATGGCAATGTATTGTAGCCGGTCAACACAGAAACCAAGAAAACGCTTCAATTCGTATATATCTTACTGGAATTCGGTATTCGTTTTAAATCGAGCGTATTTGATCATACTCTCATGAATAAACTGAATCACTTCGTCATCAAAGAATAATGAAAACTCTTGGAAAGCATTATAAGACTTCAGCTTTTTGTACATATCTTTATGCACCACATTCAGCGGTTCAGGAACGCAACAGTTTACTGTAGTTTTAATTTTTTGGCTGGTGGTGCATTTGAAATAGATATTCGCAAGGTATTACGACTCGCACCAGAGGATGTCAAAGGCTGATTCCAGTCAAGTCGGGATATGCCACCAAATCATCGTCAATCAGCTCTTCGTCCGTCTGTTCATCAACATTCTCTGTTTAAAAATATCCGAAAACTGCAGACTAACTAACAAGCTAACCAAAAACATATGAAAACACTGTCACAGCTAACCTCCAAACGTTGCGCGCAGGCATCACCTGATTTCAGTGACATCCAGCGGTCATCTTATGCATATAATACTATGTTGAAACAGTGTTGTCGACTATTTCATCTTTTGATAACAATATGTGAATCACACATGTTTTTTTTTTTTTTTTTTTAATTTTTTTTTTTTTTCAAAATGGGTCTATTTTCAGGGCTTTAGTAAAAAAATTATTAAAAATAGAATAATCAATAAAATGTATTAAATTATGTTAATTATTGAAAGCTAACATACCAATCTGAAAATGCTGCATAACAACTTGGTGGGATTTAGCTTTATTCACAGTGAAAAAAAATCATACTTTTCATCTATTTTTTTGATGCCTATAGACATCGTCATGGAGGTAATGGGTATTGTCTTTTTTTTTCTAAATTGCAACAGTGTATGTTTATTTATTTATTTTTTTATAATATAATATTGATTACATTTTATGATTTTGACCGTCCAACTAGGAAGGATTCCCGTTTCAGGACAGTCAAATTTACAAGTTTCAAGTTATCCTAGACGAATACAAGATTTAAGACTAGCTAGAATAAGTACGTTAAAACGAAGATACATAAAAAGATACATAAAAAAGATACATAAAGATCTTCATTTGGGGTTTTACTTATTAAGATAAAATATGTTATTAGTTTTTCATATGAGCAGATGCTTTGTTAAATGACATTATAATTTATAATGAAACATTAATTTTGTAAACAAAACTTTAATTTTTATACCTAATAGTAGAGCAGATAATACAGCCCTGAAAAAGCTACCGTTGTAGCGAAACCTGGTAGACATTAGGTATAGAAAATTAAAGTGACATTTAATCAGTTAATATTATTATAATAAGTTCCGTTAAAATTCCATGCGCAAACAAATGTATTGCGCATTTATAAAAAAGCAAAACGAATCTACATACTATCGGTCACAAATCATTTCATACATTCTTTTTATCCTTTGCTGCAAAGCATGTAGCTATTTTATACAAAATAAATAGCCATATTACAAATAGAAATAGTAGTATCTTTAAAATAGCGAAACTAACCTCAATGAGCGTTTGAAGGGTGCGGTCAGAAAGCATTTCCCAAGCGACCAAAGTAACAAACCCTTGGTTGTTCTTCCAGTCTGGACCAGAGGGACCCTGTTGGTTTGTTTGGGGGTTGGAGGTCTGCCTGTGGGACACGGGTCGTTAGGCCCTCCGAGGGCTGGGCGAGGGGATAGGGGACACGTTAAGGGCTGCCGACCTTAATGTGTCCCGACTAACAGAGAACGATAAATGCCTCTAATTTAATGCGCAACCATCAATCTACTATTTTAATTCAACACATAAATCTACTAGCTCTGAATTCTCCGAGACACTTTTATTTGCTAAAGATCTAATTAATTTATTTTACAGTATTCTTGTAGCTTTTCGTGTCTGTGAGATAATATTTGCTGTGAAGACATTTTTCTCAATTTTTTGCAAATTCAGCGAGAAAAATCGTTTTCACCCACTTTTTTAAAACTGGAATGTCAGAAATCTCGCTCACAAAGTACCTTCCCACTGGTTTTATGAAAGGAAAGACTCCCACGCAATTCAAATTATTTTATTTTTTTCAACTCACTTAACCTCGTACAAAATTATTGATTTTAAGAACATAAAATTGTGTGAATAGTGACAACGCATAAAACCAATTCAACATACCTATAATAATATTATTAATTTTTTTTTATCTTACTAGGATCTCTATTGCGTGTCATAACTTTCAATAATTATATTGATTTTTCGAACGAAGATTAAATACAATGATCAAAGATACTAATTTAGCTTGTCTGTGGGTTAGTCCTACATAAAATCTGGTTGAATGAACTAAGAAATTGTTTTGAATTTAAGTTTAATTTTCATAATATTGTCAATGGATGAAAACAATGCTTCCTAAAAAATATTGGTATATTCATTTGCTAAACTAGGTAGGCGAGGAATTGACCAGTCTGCTACATAATTTGTTTGTCAATGGTGAAATGTTCTTACCTAGTGTGTCCAATCAAAACCTCCTAGATCACAAGGCCGGGACAATGAATCAAATCAGCCTCCTAACTTATACGGGAGACTGAGAAAATGTATTTTTTTTAAATTAAATCAAACATTTGAAGTAGTTTTAATAATTAAGAATAAATAGAAAAAAAAATTAAACAATTTTTTTTGTAAAATCCAACACAAGTATGGGATTTTAAAATAGGCGGCAGCTTTGAATGAGTGTCCCGGCCTTGTGATCTAGGAGGGTTTGGTCTAATAGGTTCTCTTAAACTGATCAGACTCAGAAGTTCGCAAGAGTCGAGCTCTGAATTTGTAATTTTGAAAAAGTAGCATAGGTCGCGTATCCTACAATATAATAATAATAATTGATTGTCTCGCGTTGATTTGTGGTACAACACGTTGAATTATTAGGTGGCTTAGACTGCGCCAGGAAGGGTAATTTATGTATTTCACTTATTTAGTAGGCTACTGCATTAGCGTCTCCACTGCAGCAGTATTTTTGGTAGCAGGTCGCAGATCGCCTGCGGTGGTCCATGCAATAATAATGTTAGCTCGCTACATTATTCTACAGAGAGATTTATGCACCAATGTTGATAGGTACAATACATACAATACATAGGTACAATAATATTTTATTTAGTACCGTGATTTTTACTGGTAAATGCTAGTAATAAAAACTACCTTTACTAATACTTAAAGTACCATTTTGTATGCATTAACTATAAAACCACTTACGAAGTTTAGTTTATTTCTGTTTTTGATATTGACAACAATTCTTAGTGGAATTCCATTAAATTTTTTTATTTTTATTTTATATTATAGAACCAAACAGTACATGATTTACAGAGATGAAACAATATACGGTAATAAAATACTTCATGTTGGGTACCTATGATATGTTTCCTTGTAATGTCTGCTAAGTGGTATGTTTATTCCTTAATTACCAGGTAACTTGTGTAAATGATATATTATAACATTTAAAAACTTTTTCCACGCATTAATTCTTTTTAAATATGGAATTAAATGAATTGAAAAGTGTTTGAATATATATTTTGTGAAATTCAGAGCAGTCTAATGATAAGTAACCTGAAGTAGGTATTTATACCTTGTTTCAGTTCGTTTTATCTGCGGTAAAAATATGTTTTTGGATAAAAGATACCTGCAAAGTGGCAGGAATTTCTTTCACACTTTTTACTGATTTCAACTAAGAAAATCTGATACCAATAAATATTTTCTGCAGGAAAAGGTTTCAATGAATATCCACACGCCACGGAGCGTTTCTTTTGTGGAATCAATGCAGAACCTTTAGAGACTAATATTGTAAGTTGACTCTTTAGTCATTTTTCTTAAATAACTTATTTGAAAGCAATTTTTCTGAGGGTTCTTTTCAATCTATAAATGGAATTAACACTCAGAATTTACGACGAACCCCTTGAAATTTATTGCAAAAAATTTCAGCATTTAACTGCCAATTTATTCATTTGATGATAAAATGGCTTTTGAGTGAGCTTTTGCAGATTTGAACATTTTTAAGAGCCCTAGAGGGGATTTTGTTAATGGTAGTACCTATGTATAAAATTATCCAATAAAAATAATTTTTAGCCAATATTACATGGAAAAAATCTAAAAAACTCCACACGGAGAAAATGAGCGTTGCTCATTTAATACGAATCTCTTTAAAGTATTCGTAATCCGATTAAAAATGGAATTGCAGGACTTAACGAATAAATTAAAGGGTTTCACGATATAGTCATTTGTTTTTGGGGTATTGACACTTCACTGCTGTCCGAAACGTTGGCTAAAGAAGGAGGTAGCGCAACACGGCATAATACCCCAAAAATAAATCACTATAATACTTTTGGCTGTAAAAATCTCAAATCGTATTATCACGTGTTCATGAGCTCAAATCCTATTATTTACACATTTCGTAATTTAATGTTATCAAGGAAAATGCACGGTATATTAGGAATTTACTAAAAGTTTTTCAGGAAACGGCCTGTAATCCGGCATTTAACCGGATTACCAATAATTTGAAGAGATTCGTAATACTCTTTTTCTCCGTTCACATTTATTTTAAGCGAATAATTGGCCCTTTCGACTGTGTATATACTGTATATATGGGTTCCATGCTAACTCAACACAGTGACTATTCAACACAACTTTAAAAAGTGATATAAAGTCATTAAAAACGATGAAAAAAATAAATAATTTAACCTTCTTAACCCAGTTAATAAAGTTTTTGTTTCGTCACTTTCCATGACTTTATATAACTTTTTAAAGATGTGATGAATTATCATTTTGATGATTTATCCGGTAACCGTATAAATATGATTATTAAAATATTTGCAAAAGTAGTCCGAATGGTATCTAGTGAAATTTAATTAAAACTCATAGGTAATTAATTGTAGTTTGCTTAACACACGGAGACAAATCGATTTTTGCTATCATGATAAATTAACAGGCCTTATTATTAACACATCAATTTAAGAATGTTTTATCGATTTGCCTTGATAGTATATAATGCCGATTCAAAGAATTTTCGTTGGAATGCAAAAAGATTTAGATTTTTATGAACAAAATAATTTATTCGTTATTAACTAAAAGTTTTTCAGGAAATTAACTTGTAAGGCCTGCAATCCCGTTTTTAACCGGGTTCTTAATAAATTATCAATAGTCATTTTTCTTCGTGTACAAATGCATTTTTTCGTGGAATGTATTTTTGAGTGTTTAGTTTCCTGTTTTGACTATCAATTTCCACCCACCGCGTTCATATAAAATGACGCGTAAGTTTTCTATAGAAAGGCACGAGAAATGAGTGCCCAGCAATGCGATGGGTTTTCAATGGTACAGAAACCACAGCTGAGATCATTTTTTACGATGAAGATATTTTTCACGCCCATTCTCATAATAAATAACATGCCTCTGGTGACTTCTAAAGAAATTCCACAAAAGAAATGTTTTCTTCATTCAAGCATCGCTTTCTCGGAATAATAAGAGAACACAATGCTTCGAATTCAGCGGAGAAATTATATTTCTTTATACAAATCCTCCCGAGCTAAATGAAGCCATTATAATAGTTTCATGAAGAGTTGAAAACCTCAATAAGGTGCTCCGCGCCGGCCGCACGCTATCTCGCCGGTAAATCTCAGGTGTCGAGTGGAAGTGTATTACCATTTGTATCTCGGAAGTATTTCGCGATTGTAAATGCTACGTTCCTTTGGGTGGAGATCCGCTAATTTCCCGGAAGTAATAAATAACGTGTTTCGAGTTAAGATTGGTAAAAGAAGTGGAAAGGCTGCCGCGAAGAATAAAACGTCCCGAGGGAAATTGCACCGCTAATTTAGTTCATTTTTCCTCGCCACAGCAGAAGAGAAACAAAAGAAAAGCTTGCGGACTTATCTTCCGCGTGATGCAAATAGCTGGACGACAGCGCCAAGGAAAGTAGGAAACGGAATACTTTACATTGCTTTTCTAGGAATTATAATATTAAACTAAGTGGACTTCAGACAACGTTTAAAAAAATCTATTTCATTTGCAAAAAAGGGAAAATAACTTTAATACACGGCTTTACTCGAAATTCAACATTCTATTATCAGTGTTTGTTTTAAACTAGCTGACAGATAATTATTTGATTCATGTCTTTGTCGCGCATCCTCGACTTTTTCAACCATTCACATTGTTACTCTTAAAAACTTCATTAGGTCGACTTTTATTCGACCCCGTATCTCATTTCAGTGCAGAGGTGATGCGCTTAGTCTTTCTCGAGCGTTCCGCCTTCTTCCACCATTCAAACCATTCTCTAAACTCTCCCGGCACTAATAAGAACAAACTTTGAAATTTTTATAAAAAAACAGGAGAATGGATTAGGAACGCGTACGGGACAAACATACATACATACATTTTTTATATAAATACTAGGGGATCCCCGCAATGCTTCGCAATTGCTAATGTCTTTTTATATAAATACTAGGGGATCCCCGCAATGCTTCGCAATTGCTAATGTCTTTTTATATAAATACTAGGGGATTCCCGCAATGCTTCGCAATTGCTAATGTCTTTTTATATAAATACTAGGGGATCCCCGCAATGCTTCGCAATTGCTAATGTCTTTTTATATAAATACTAGGGGATCCCCGCAATGCTTCGCAATTGCTAATGTCTTTTTATATAAATACTAGGGGATCCCCGCAATGCTTCGCAATTGCTAATGTCTTTTTATATAAATACTAGGGGATCCCCGCAATGCTTCGCAATTGCTAATGTCTTTTTATATAAATACTAGGGGATCCCCGCAATGCTTCGCAATTGCTAATGTCTTTTTATATAAATACTAGGGGATCCCCGCAATGCTTCGCAATTGCTAATGTCTTTTTATATAAATACTAGGGGATCCCCGCAATGCTTCGCAATTGCTAATGTCTTTTTATATAAATACTAGGGGATCCCCGCAATGCTTCGCAATTGCTAATGTCTTTTTATATAAATACTAGGGGATCCCCGCAATGCTTCGCAATTGCTAATGTCTTTTTATATAAATACTAGGGGATCCCCGCAATGCTTCGCAATTGCTAATGTCTTTTTATATAAATACTAGGGGATCCCCGCAATGCTTCGCAATTGCTAATGTCTTTTTATATAAATACTAGGGGATCCCCGCAATGCTTCGCAATTGCTAATGTCTTTTTATATAAATACTAGGGGATCCCCGCAATGCTTCGCAATTGCTAATGTCTTTTTATATAAATACTAGGGGATCCCCGCAATGCTTCGCAATTGCTAATGTCTTTTTATATAAATACTAGGGGATCCCCGCAATGCTTCGCAATTGCTAATGTCTTTTTCGGACTTCTTTCACCATTCGATACTGTATACCACAATGTTACTGTTAAAAAACTACATTACATCGACTTGTATTTGACTTGGTATCTCATTCCAGTGCAGAGATAACGCGTTAAGTATTCCTCAGACGCCCCCGACCTCTTCGACCATCGAAACATCTCTTACCACTCCTGGCTCTAATAACAACAGACGAGTTTTGCAGGCTGAAATTTTGTGTATGAAGATTAAAAACTAGTTAGAATTTAACTCAACCATCTGGGATGCATTTTATAATATAAGACGTTGTCCTGCCACAGACCGTTCAAATTTGTGGTTGTATGTATTTTTGGATAAAAAATCTGAAAAAAAAATCGTTGGAATTTTTTATTTATTATATCTTGACAACAACGCCACCTTTCGGGTCCAAAAAAATCCTATATTTCAAGCTGAAACCATCAATACTCATTCACAAAATTTAGTTGAAACCGGTTTGGCGGTTTCGGAGATTAGCATGTACGAACACAGTGATACGTGATTTTTATATATTATAAATATATAGATTTAGCGTGTTGTATTATTGTTTGGTAGAAAAATGTTTTTTTTACATATAGCTCAAATTTAATTATTATTTTTTTATGTGTATACTGCACAAGAGTCCCATCTGCTCCCAACCATCTGGAACCAGTGAGGCATATCAAATGGGGTATGTTATGAGACTTAAGGTAGTGAAGAGAGGAAGTAGATCAAAAAGAGGAAGGTAGGGTATTACCGGGCTTTTTGAATCGTGTAGTCTTTCACCAGGGTGATACTAAGAGTATTTTTCTCTCACAACAACTGTTTGCTACAAATGAATAACGATTTAAGCTTTATCTAGTTTACTTGACAAGGCTTCATATGTAATCATTCGATCTTTCTAGATGCTTCTGAAAAAAGAAGAAGAAGAAAAAATAAGAAGATACAGTTGGTGTATTTGACCTAGTTAACCTTTCAGCACCGCATTTTAGTTTCCACATATGGAGCATATTGTATACTTGTTAACACTGTAGATAAGTATTTGATATCTTCAGATTTATATATAATAATTAAGATTTTTTTCAAATAGATGATTATTATTTTTAGGCCTCAAATGGTTATTTTTACTAGCGAGGAAAAAAACATAACATTCAAACAATTGCTTTATTTAAAAAAAAAATCGTTTAACAAATAAATGTACAAAAATAGAATATAAACATAACAAACATAAAAATAATAATTGATCCCAGACCAAGCAAGTCTGTTATTATATTTACGGTACATATTTGTAGCGAGAATAAGCACTGAAATCAAGAAAAAAAGGCGCCCTAAGAAATATCCTTCACAAGCGATACGCAAAATAAGGCCCTATTTGTTTCACAAAAGCCAGAGATATACTATTCTCCTTTCGTAATATTCCTGAGAAGGAACACTGGAAAACAATGAGTTAAGTATATTAATAATGACGTTATTTTTTTTAAAGGTTGAAATTTCAACATATTTTAATGTGGATAAAAATAATTTTCCTTTTACTCAGTGTAAATAAATAGAATATTTCAGTTTCAGTGTGCCGAGTTTCTTGGTACTGGAGAAGTTCGAGTGTAGGTTCGAGGAGCCCTCGTTTGCTACTTTGAAGTAAGTAATGGCTGTTATAAGCCTTTGCGTTTGAAATTTAGAGCATTTATATATAAAACAAGCTCTTTAAGGAGCTTAAAAAGCTTCTAGGTCTTTAAATATTTTCAATCGAATCACTGGAATTCCGACACCGCTGTTAAAATTACCAGCTAAGTCTTTTGTGGCATGTTTCATATTTATTAATGGCTTATTTATACGATGAATAATATACTTACCAGAAATACTTGTTTTCAATATAATATTACAGACTGTAACTGTACCGACTGCCATATTCAATTATGTTCATTTTGGAAGGCGGTTATCGATACCGCCGCCCCGGGAAACATATATTGGATAACCAACACCTCTGCACTCTCTTCAGTCACTTCAAATGGCTTGATAAATAGGTTTATCTAGTTCTTGGCCCAGTCGGATTATTTCCACCTATTGCCTTGCACCGCAGTGGGACGGATGGATTCACTCCTGGACACACTGACCCCAGATTACTACCCACCCCCATAACTTTTTTCTCCTTTAGAACCTCCTACCCTTTACTTCCTTAAAGACCCTTCATACATCATCCCCAAAGACTACACAGGCCTTGTGGGAAATCATTTTCCGCAGGGCCTCCTGTGTAGAGCCAATTTTTTTTATTATATTGTTTGTTTTGTATCCCCACGGGCCTGTTCTATATTGTAATGTACTGCACTGTTCTGTCCTGTACTATACCGAATATCTCGTTAGGCAAGTACTCACCTTCCGAGTATTACGAGAATAGTTAAATAATCATCCCACTTAACACGAGCAATGCTTTATTCCGGATCACACACTTCCACGCATTAGTTAATTAGCTAATGGAATGTTGAGAATATTAAATTTTCCTTCCTACATCAAAATGACCTCACAATAATTTAGAACGCGAGCCCTAAGTGGATGCGTAAAAGCATTTCGGTTGTTTTTTTAAATTTGTGTCACGATTAAAAGCTGGTGAAATCAAATTAAAACACCGACCTAAAAACCTGCCGACATTATAATGTGTTAGTACCTACTCGGAGTTAGATAAATACTACATTACATTACGACGTCAATTTCTGTAATTTCGCTAAAAGTACGTGTATTTCCAGTTTGGTACTTTAAATATTTATGAAAAGGGTTGTTTGTTTCAAATTTCACGACAAACACGTGTTCCTACCTCTGTCTCTACTGGGATGGCGTTCGGTTTTGTTAGTACGTATTCTGGAATATTAAGAGAATCTTGTTTTTCATGGCAGGCCGTTTAATAATGCTAAGTACCTACCTTTAAGGCCAAGGGTTCAATGATACAACCTCATTACATTATGCACAACCTTTGCGGGAAGACATTAATATTGCCTACATTTATAACGAGAATTTTATTAACCGAAAAAAGAGGATTTAAATCTCTTCTAAAATTATACTTTCTTTGTGAAATAATTCATTTAAGCTGGTTTTTTCGGTGATCGGGTATCTCGTCAAAATGACAGTTCACACCTACAAAAAGTGATATGAAGTTATGAAGAGTGATGATAAATAATATTAGTTTGTGTTTCATCACTATCACAAAACTTTACCCCAACCCATTTATAAGTCCCCGAGCAACGCAGGTACACGTCAGCTAGTAATATAATAAACAGTGGTGTAATATCATTTTACAGTCTTACATCGAAAACTTGTTTATCTTGGCATAATACGGCACTGGGTTAAAATTAAAATAAAAAAAACGTAAAAGGTTTTTGAAGGATCAATCTTAGTATCTACGGATTTGTGTGCTTTCGCTAGTGGCTTCAAAATTACTTTGGCACTTCCTCTCCATACCAAGGATGCATATTCTAGAAGAGAATTACATGTGGCATACATATTATGTTAGTTTCATATGGTACATTGTTCTTTAGACCCGACACAAATTATATCTTTGGTAGAGTGTCACTCTTACTTTGGGACAAGTTATTGTTCATCTAAAATCATGGCGTGTTTCCCGAGTTTTGCGAGAAACTGGCAGATAAGACAGTGTCACAAATACTTACAGTATTTTTTGGCTCCAGTTGAGTACATTACATCAGGAGACAGAAACCACGTAGGCAATCTCCTTTACGACTGTTTTCACCCGGAAAGAAAGAAAAAAATATCCATAATTCATGCCACTTAAATGAAATGTATTATTTGTACCTACTGTGATGTTTTACAGGTCCATTGGTTCAACTGGTTGCTTATATATACTAGTTATTTTAAAATATGTCTCTCAATTGATCATTTCATCACCTAACAGAGTTTTCCAATATATGAAACGGAGGATTTAAATATTTTAAGATGTATAAAAAGGGTGCAAAAAAAGTTATTTAGAAGAATCCACTTTTGCGACTAGCACAAACTGGATTTAATGTTTGAATTTCAGTAGTGGTTATGCAAAACATACATTCAGAAATACTCAGTGAAATATAAAAATTCAATACATAAGCTGATTTATTGTTATTTTTGTATTGTTGTTTTTCGTTAATAGCATTTCAACGCTAACACTATAATTTCGCGTTTATTTCATGGCAGAATTTCAGAATTTACCAATTTTATATGATTTATCTCACGAAGATTGCAAAAAAACTGTAGTGCTGATGAATAGTTGTAGTTTCAATAGGGCTCAATAGATATTGTAGAAGTGTGTAGATTTAAGTAATCTAGATATTTGGTTTATGTTGTTTGAAGATATTTCCATAGATGGCAGTAGTAATGCCATATGACAGAAACAACATGTCGGCTATACCCGAATGGTTACGAATACAGCCGATGCTGGTCGATCTCCAGACCAGAAGCTCATACCAAAGTTCATTCCTTTATCAGAATAACCCAGAGCCTCCTATAGAACGGGCTCGAGTCCTGTTAGATATTCCTTGTAAATATCTAACTATAGTCTCAGAAGAACCCAAGTATTATTTTAAACTCCCGATCTTCTCAAATATTTTGCTAATAAGCAGGGAATTAACAGTACACTACACATACTAAAAAGGGATAAGATGCGACTGGAAATCGGGAAGGAGCTGAATGAAAGAATAGTAACACATGATAAAAAATAATGTATCATTAGTAAATGTACCAAATATTGTGTATGTATAACTTGAAAAACTGTGAAAAATTGATTTTGTAGGCTTAACAAACCCAAAACTATCTCACTGGCAGTTGAAGCAAACAAATTTTTTTGGAGGTGAATGCAACAACTACTTGAACGAGCACAAGCTGTTTTTGCTCCCTTTTTTTGGTATCCCAATCCCTTCTTTATTTGCTGTGTAAATATTACGTGTAAGGTTTTAAGACATATTACGCTATACGCATAATAAGTTGAGGTGTCACACTACGCTTTAATTATCCTCAGGAAAGGGGTCAGATCAACTGGGGAACTACCGCGGAATATAATTTCTTTTGTATGGTGGGGGAATCGCATAATTTTTAAATATAGTCTGGATAGCAGATCACGGTGCATCATCGTCGCCACGCCGACATTTATAACACATCATTTGTAAGGTGTGATAGGTCTGTATGAAGGCGAAATGGAGTTATATAAAACTCCACAATGCGTGTAGCGTAATCTGTCACCTCCTTTACATGTGAATTTACAAGTGAGTAGTACGATATATTTCGAATTTCAACCCGTTTTATTCAAAACTATAATTTCCATCATTGGCTGCATTTGCAGTATTTTTATTTTATATTTAAGTTTCAAACAATTTAAAAGGTGACATTTTCGGCTTGCCTCCAAAACGACATGTTTTGTTTTTTATTTACAAATATTGGCGGTTTCTGCGATGACGTTGTAGCCAGTTGGAACCATTTCGGAATGTGCGGTTTTATATCGATAATTTTTGATATCAATAATTATCAAAGAAAATAACATATTATTAGTCTGATCATCGCAATCAGAATAAATAAACTTTAAGTCTTCCACACATATTTAACCGTATTTATAACACTTATATGCTACGATTATTTGTATTCAAACAACTTATAAAGTCTATTGAAAAAAAGTCTTTTGAAGAATTCTTGGAAAAAATACGGAATTAAAATGGACGTTTCAACGTCCCAAGGTGCCGGGGATTTAAGGAAATGCCAGTAACACGGCACAGAGTGATGGAGGGTTGTTTTGCTAGTATCGTTTATTTTACCATATTTACAAATTCTTACGGTGTGTGAGTTCTAAGTAGTATTTAAGTAACATAACAACTTTAATTAATTATTTTTATATGTGTATTATATTTCAAAAATGTCCACTAAAACCTTTCATTATTTTGTATACGTACGTGATATTTGGGTAATTGTTGCGTTTCCTCCTCATTCTTGAGCCAACCTGTCGGATTGCCTCACGGTGCCCGTCTTCAAGGCAGACGCTATATTTAAGCTAACAACGAAATGCAATGCGACTGACAGCGTGAATGTGCTTTCATGCATTTGATGAATTGACAGTTTCAGTATGTAAAATTTTGAAACACATTTTGGACGAATATGTAAATAAAATGGAATGAACTGTAATTAGATTAAACGACCATAAATGATGTGTTATAAAAATAAAGTGAAAGAAATAAAATAAATTAATAAAAAAACAAGTAATAAAATAAGTAATACAAATAATAATTAAGCAATAGATATGTATGTAATTATTGATACGGTTGTCCGTAGTATTTTTGTGAACAAGGTATATTGTTTATTATTTTACGATTTGTTTTGCATCGAGTGTAAGATTGTTGATTGCTTTTTTCGTGTCTTTATCCATTGTTTGTGCTTATCCACCGAGTTTTTGTTTTGAATGTCAGCTCTTCCAATTGGTCTATTAATGTTAGTTGTAGTTTTTGATATTTGGTTTTTCGCTCAAAAATGTACTTAAGTAATGAACATATGACGTACATCTAGTACGTCAAATATGTTGAATATTTGGTCTGTGTCAGTCATTCTACGTTTTTTTTTAACTATTAGCTTAGAGATAGTTTTCTGTGCAATTTCATTTGTTCAATTTTCCATATAAACGATAGATAAGTTTGTTGCTCCTCTTCAAGCAATGAAACTGAATTCTATTATATATTGAAAGAGTTCATAATGAAATGTACAATTATACCAAAACATATAATCTGAAAACGTAAAAAATGTTTCCAATGTATTTTTCATTGCGGAGAAATTTATTAATCAAATTCATTACCAACCATGAATTTGCTCAAGTAGAAACTGGAATTCTCATTAATTTATTGTATTAACTGCGGTATTATTTTAAAGTTGGCTTGTACCAAGTACCGGGGCACTCCAACTCCAACGTTTGAAGATCGCGTGGCCTGGGGCGAGTCGAGTCGCTATCGGAATCTATCCCGCACAGTGGCTTATACTTGTGACAAACGTTTCCAAATAAAACCTACAAATAAACCGAGAGACTCAAACAATTCGAGATGGCACTCCCCGCGGACCGCAGTTCAGAACGTAACCAAATATGAAATTATAATAATCCTAACGCTGTGAAGTCAACCAGCCGCCCTCGGCTAAACTACGATTTAAATAAACGCGGAAATAAATTCGCCGTTTTCTTTCGGGCGACGCGTTCCCATTGTGGAAGTTTTATTAAATAATAAAGAAGATACAAATTCTAACAACGGCGTAATAAAAAGTTTGATATTAATGTAATCTTGATACCGTCCCCAAGGAGACCGGTTGTATCATTTGATCATGTTAAGTTAAAGGTTGCTAAACTTTACTTGATGTAAATTGTTTCGGCTTCGCTGGAAATATCACCAAACTTCTTTTAAGATGAACTGTGCCGCAAATAACTTTTTCAAAGCCATAAAATACTGATGGGCATTTGTATTTTATAGTCTATGGCACGAAATATACCAGATTGTCGAAGTCTGAAATTGGATATACGCAGATAAGTTTCGTCAGAAAAAAATATTATACATCATTATTTCCATAGAAACTTGATGAGAAATGAAACCTAAAATAATTTGGGATTAATATACTGACTGTCGAGAATACTTTTTTTAAGGATAAGTTTTTATAATGTATCACATAATCTGTCGAAGTTCGTTGAAAGAACTCCTTAGCAAGTACTTACAGCCGCAAACTTAATGAGAAAGAAAGCCAAAGAAATTAGGGAATTTAGCTAACCTCGACTTGATGATTACTGATTTGAAAAGGGGTATTACTTTTTATACAATCTGGATAGAAATATAGTTCTGGATATTCTTGCTCAAGAATGAGTGAAAAGCTTGAGTGATGCACCACAAAGGTTTCGGGGGACAATTTCTTCTAGACATTACTTATTATAGTCAAATTACTTTGGATATGATTTTAGATTTTCACGGCCAAAAGTATTAAAGTGATTTTTTGGGGATATTTTGCTGTGTTGCGCAACCTCCTTCTCTCGCCAACGTTTCGGACATTCCATGATCAGGGCAGATGTGTAAATATATTTTTATTTCTAGATTCTTATTTTCCATGATGTGGTGAATCATTTAAATTTACTGAATTTAAAGTTAATCTTCTTTATGAAAATAGAACGGCGTCATATGCGCCTCACAATTTTGACCTCATAATATATGGGTGTTTTGAATGTTACATGGCTATTATAGACTTAGAGGCCTTGTGTTTTCTCGGTTTTTTTTTTATTTTATTTTCTAGATTCTTATATTCCATGAAGTGGTGAATCATTTAAATTTACTGAATTTAAAGTTAATGTTCTTTATACAAATAGAACGGCGTCATATGCGCCTCACAATTTTTACCTCATATGGGTTTATTCAAATATTACCTGGCTTTTATAGACTTAGAGGCCTTGTATTTTCTCGGTAGGGAAAAAATTTGTTACCTAAAAACCCTACTAAAATTGCATGTTTTCATCCAGCATCAGCACCACCAGCGACCGACAGCGGCCATATACTACATACGTGTCTGTTTGTGTTGTGTTGGGAATGGGGGGGAGGAAATTTCGGCTGCGCCCTATTGTTGGGTTCCTTCCGCATTTGCCGTTGGGAGTAAGGAAAATCGCAGAAAACCTTACCCGGAAGGAGCGGCCGAACGTCAACTTGAAACGTATACGGCCTTCAGTAACATCGGTATATGATGTCCTGCATTTTTGAGATGTGTGTGTGTGTGTCTGATTTTATGTTAATATATACTTATGGGAGGATAGAAAATAAACATACATATACATACAAATTATAAAATATTATATAAATATATAAATAGATATATAAACATTATATATTTAGGAGGAAAGTCGGGAGTTTAGGAAATACCTACTGCTCGCTATTCGTCCGCGTCTGATTCTGGTATGTGCCATATGTGGTCATGGTCCATGAGGATGTGTTTAGGTAGTCTGTGTGTGTATTTGAATGTCAGGTCGCTCGGAGCATTGTATTGTCCTATGTCTCGTATTAGTGGATTTTTACTAAGTGTGAGTGATTTGTAAAAGCGTGCAGTCAGTCTGTGTGTGAATTCGTATAGTGTTGGAATTTGTTCTCGTTCGTGTAATCTCTTCAAGTTTGTTCTGAGTCTCGTGTTGTATGTGATTTTAATGCAGAGATTTTGAAGTGTCTGTAGTTTCTTGTGGTCTGTGTGTGAGATGCTGCTCCATACGGGAATCGCATACGAGAGTACCGGACGAATGAGCGAGTAGTAGACGAGGAGTTTGGTTTTGGGAAGTAGCGGACTCCGTCTATTGAAAATTGGCTTCATCATGCCGATCGCTTTTCGCGTGCGCGCGTGCATCTTTGCTTGTTGAGATTTCCAGTTGAGGCGGGAGTCCATGGTCAGGCCGAGATATGTAACTTCATCTTTCCATTCAATGCTGTGTCCTCCCATTTCGATGTTGAAGTCAGGTGTTCTATTTATACGTTTTCTCGTGAACATGATGGCTTCGGTTTTCGCCTCGTTCAGTTTCAGGCGCCATTTCTTGTAGTACTCTACGAGCGCGTCGAGCGCCCTCTGTAGGTAAATCGCGGCCATGTTCGCTTTCAGCGAGGAAACGTATAGTTTGACGTCATCTGCGTAGATAGACAGATTGCATCTCTCGTCTCGGGGGATGTCGTAGGTGAACAGAATGAAGAGAAATGGTCCCAGTAAACTTCCTTGCGGCACGCCTTTTGGAATCTCACGCATTGAAGATAACACGTTCCTTATGAACACTCTGAACGATCTATTCTTTAGGTATTCCTGTATCAGTCTCGTTAGGTATATGGGCGTGTTGGTGCGGTGCAACTTATGCACGAGCCCGTCTATCCATACGGTGTCGAATGCCTTCTCTAGGTCGATGAGCGCAGCAGCGGTGAAGCGATGTTCGTTAAATTTTCTTGCGATGAATTCCGCTACTCTGGTGAGTTGATGGGTCGTGGAGTGCCTCTTTCTGAAGCCGAACTGCTCGTCTGGCAAAGTCTTGTGTTCGTCGTGGTGTGGGACAAGCCTGTTTAGTATAATTTGTTCAAATACCTTGCTCAACGTAGATAGTAGGCTAATCGGCCGGTAGCTTGTCGGCTGCGTTCTATCTTTATTCGGCTTTGCGAATGGCAGCACGGTCGCTGATTTCCAAATCTGGGGAAAATGCCCAGTCATGAGGCAGGCATTGAACAATTTTGTAGTGTATATGATGGCTTTTTGAGGGAGATGTTTGAGTAAAATGTTGTGAATTTGATCGCTTCCCGGCGCCTTGTTCGTTCTGAGTCGCTTGATTGTGACCGCAATCTCGCTCGGCGTTGTGAAATGAATATCTTCAGCGTTTGTCTGCTCTGCTTCGTTCAAATCTCGTAGAGAGTCAGCTACGATCCGGTCCGTAGCCGGGTCGGAAAGGCCGTCTGTAGCGGCGTAGGCTCTCTCGAAGCCGTCGGCGAGTGTGTCAGCTTTTTCTTGTAGCGACAGAGCCGTCCCAGGGCCGTTCAATTTCTGTAGCGGGGGGATTGTGAAATCTTTATGTCTCAGCGCGCTTGCCATTTTCCATAATGAATTATCCTTCGGCGTGAGCGACGCGACTTTTTTGTCCCAAAGTTCGCGCTTGAGTTCTGCGATTTCAGTCTTGATTTCCCTCTGCAGGCAGTTGTACGCTGTCTTGAAGTATTCGTCACGCGTGCGGTGGTACATGCGTCGCAGGCGATTTTTGTCCTTGATGAGCGATAAAACGTGCTCGGGAAGCTTGATCGTGTATGAATGTACTTCTTTGAGAGGAATGTGTGTATCTTGTGCTGTTTGAAGAATCTCTGTGAGAGTGCTTGTAGCTGCGTCGATTTCTTGTGGCGAGCGCAGAGTTCCCGAAGTGAGATGAATTCGTTCGTTGACTTCCTTTTTAAATCCTTCCCAGTCCGCATCCTTATAATTGCGCTGTTTTCTGGGGGTCCTTGAAGTTGTGCCGCCTATAGTAAAGCACACGGGCAGATGGTCCGAAGACAGCTCGTCTAATGTGCGCAGTGGAGATATTGTCTTAACATTTTTCTCGAGTACTATATCCAAAGTACTCGGATATCTAGAGCGTTGCGAGTAGTACGTAGGTCTGTCGGGCGCCATTATCGAATAGGTATTTGTCTGCATGTGTGTAAAGAGCGTATTTCCGTTCGCATTTCCTCTGTAGTTATTCCAGTAGTTGTGTTTGGCGTTCAAATCGCCTCCTATCACAACGATTGGTCCCAGATTGAGCAATTTATTGAGATCTTCTCTCACTAGGTTACTTTGGGTGCAGTATACGGAGATGATGGTATGCGCTCTACCCTCTATGGTGACTTCGATAATCGTGGCTTCAGCGTGCTTCAACTTCGGAGTGGGAATTCTTGTGGACGTCATTGATTGTCGAACGAATATTGCGGTTCCTCCGCCTGATCTTCCCTGTCGGTCGTCTCGGTAAATCTCGAAGCCTTGCACTCTCAGCGGTACGCTTGGATTCAAGTGGGATTCTGATAAGAGAATTATGTCTGTATTTAATTCATTTGCCAAAGCGAGCAGTTCGTCTGTCTTGTTGCGCACGCTAAATGCGTTCCATACGAGGACTCTCACCTTCTCGGGATTAGACATCGAGGGTGGTCGTGAGGAGCTCCATCAGGACGACGAGCTTCTCTGCTCTTGATGTGCAGCGGGCGAGCTGCGATCGCATCCTCAGGAGGCCTTGGAGCAGGGCCATGATGTCCAGGTCGTCCTCTGTAGTGGTGGGCGCGCGCACGGGCTCCTGCTGTGAGCGGGGCTGGGGGCGGGGGGGCTGTGGGGGCGGCGCGGTCTCGCGCTGCTCTTGGGCGGGGGCGGTGCCTCCGGCTACGTTGGCCCATGTGCGTCCATCCGTCCTCGGCTGAGGAGGTGGCCTGCTCGGGTTCTGTTCTGCCGGAGGGGGTTGGGGCCTTCTGGCAGGTCGCTGCTGGATTGAGGCGACGTACGCTACCCGCTTGGGGCAGCCTCTGTAGTTGGCGGGATGCGGGCCTGAGCAGTTACAGCATGCGGCGGGCTCGTCTCTCGTCTTCTTGGGGCATTCTGCCGAAGCATGCTCCAGTAAGCATTTTACACACCTTGCTGTGTGCGAACAGTTTCGGGACCCATGTCCGAAGTCTTGACATCTGTAGCACTGGGTGCCGTGCTGAAGGTGATTACTCCTGTGCTTCTGGAGTCGAATGCGGCAGTGGCACAGGTATTTGACGGCCGCGCGCAGCTGTCCCATGTTGACTTCCTTATTGAAGTGCGCTAAGTATATGGGATACTCATTTGAGGCAGTCATCTTGACCACCTTCACAGCTGGGAATCCTTGCGATTCCAGATCCGCCGCGATGTCTTGTACTTCAACTAGAGGCAGGCCCTTGATCACGGCCTTCTTCATTTTTTCGGCTTCGGCCGTGAAAATGTGGAAGCCGCGCGCCTCCGCTCGCAGTCCATTGGTGAGGGCGCGATGGTCCTCCATCGTGCGCACGAAGGTGTTGGCCGTGCCGCCCCTGTTGTATCTAAAAGTAAAGAGCTTACCCGCCCCCAGATGTCCTTGCACCGCAGCTGTGATCTGCGCGTGTGTCATGTTCCCCAGGGTCATCACAACCGGGGGAACACGGTCTCTCCTGCCGGTACCTGCGGGGGAGAAAGAATGATTATTATTGGCACGCTTAATACGCGGCGCGCCGGCGCCTTCGCTTACCTCGGGCAACTCTTCAAATCGGTTGCCACACTGGAGCGGTTGCGGTCCCCGTGGGGACATGGGCCTCTTTGCGGGGTTGGACGGCCTCGTCCAGCCTCCATCCTGGGGGGCAGCCGTCTCCATCGGCTGCTGGGGCCTCGGGGGCGCCACGTAGGCCGACGCCGGGCCTATCGGGGGGCGCCTGGGGGCAGGACTGGGTCCTGTTGCCCAGGAGGGGCCTGCTGCGGGCTCCGTCATCTCAGTTTCATCGGGCGTGGTGGCAGTCGTGGTGGTGGATGGTCTCCGGGTCCTTGGGTCCTCGGAGCGGGGCTGTGGTGCGGGGACCGTAAGGCGCACGGTCCCGGTCTTCTTGCGAAGCGCAATTTGGTGAGCGCCGGGTGGTACCACGACCGGGGAGTCCTCGTGGTCAGCGGGGAGCATCCTCGTCGGGAACATCTTGACAGGCGGTAGTCTGTGCCTCCTCTTGAAGAGGGAGCACGTCTCTGGAGCTTGTGGGCGGTTTGCGGGGGCCAGCGTGAGTCTACGGTTTTTCGAGTATTGCTTGAAAAGTGTTGCCTTGATAAAGGCAGTTGGGTGGGCGCGAGCGCCTGCTCAGTGGGCCGGCGGGATTCCTCCGGCCGGCAAAAGTAGCGGGGCCTGGCTGAAACTCAAGCCAGACAAAAAGACTTTTGTGGTTGTATTGCAAACCACACAAAACGACTTGCCGCTGGAATAGCTTTGTGGCTCGTGCTATCTGTGTTTTCTCGGTAGGGAAAACATTTGTTTACCTAAAAACCCTATACTAGTGAAGGGTGTGCTTATGTATATAGATGTGATACCGTGTTTCCAACTACAATCCTCTTAGAGTTGGTATTACAGTATTATTTAATGTTGTTTTCTGCGTTTTCTTTTGGTGTAGCTTGTATGTTTGTGTTTTAGATCTTCCAAAGACTTCAGGAACAAATTAAACCAATTAAACGCTCGGTAATTACCTATCTGTCAGGGTGGCCGAGTTTATATTTTACTTTGTTTGTACGACTTTATTATTTTGAGGATTTCTAATCTTCTAAACAAAATCACCCGATGGGGTTATGATATTAACCTCAGCAGGCGACTCTTTTTTCTGCTAAAGTTCTGCGAGGGTTCTGCTAAAGTAAGCATTAACACCAAGAAGCGTATGGTGGTCGTAACTCCTAAATAACTGTATCTTACGATCACAAATTAATTCATGAGTATAGAATGTATTGAGCAAATCTCCTATTTTTATCCTATATTCTTCTTTCCTTTTTCCGCTTATTCGTTAAGGCAAAATAAAACATTCATCTCTAACCGACATTAGCATAAGAAACTTTTTCTTAACCTTATTTAACGTGTTATGTATTTATCTTTGTATTATAAAAGCTGTTTGTTTATTACAAATAAAATTTCAATCTTTTTTTGGATAATTTTTTTGAGATCATAAACCTTAGTGCGTTATTTAATAATTGACAAAGATACCAAATATTCAACAACTCTCAATGAAAGTACGGAGCAGACAATCACAAAAAAATGTAAAATATTTTAAGATAATTTAAGTAATTCAGCGGTGAATGAAAGAGATTGACAAAAATGACGGAATGTAGTTGGGCTGCAGTAGCTCAGTTGGTAGAGTGACTAGAAGACCTGGGTTCGAATCCCTATTGCGACCGTTACCTTATTATTTTCCATATCCGTCTGCTTCAAATTTTCATCAAGGATTGTTGATAATCTTCGACAACTATTAAATATAATAAATAAATCATTCAAAAGATGACATGCACAAAACTCATGGCAACAGCATTCTGATATATTGTGTGTCAATGGAATCAATGATTTTGAATGATGTTTCCTTGCCAACTTGCGAACTTTCTCCATTGGTAGTTTTTAGACACACGAAATGTGTTTTCAATATGGTTGTGCATGCCGAAATGACCATTAAACATGTTCATCCTTAATCTTTCCCCGCCATTGATCCAGTCAGGTTAATGTTATATAACCGGTGCCGCCGTTCTTGGTGCCGATGGAGCAACGCTAACTCCGGAGGCGTCGTAAAATGAGACAAAGATTGATGATTATTTAAGATAAAATTGTCTTAGACAGTTGCAAAGTTACATGAAAATGAGGTAAAATTTTTTTTTTTTTTGTATTAGGCAATTCACCCTAAAGAGAGTGCTATGTGCCGTTAAAGGTAAGGGAGATGGTTATAATTTTATGGGAAATCTATACGGGAATGGGAAATCTCAAATATTGAAGTCATTCAAGTCTATGAACTTGTATAGAACTGAGAAAATGCGAGAATTGTTGAGAGAAAGTAAATAAGGAATACTAAGGGGAGATTGGTGGGTGATTTTTATAAGTAAACGATAAATGCCTTTGAAGGATGAATGATTTTTACAATTAAAGAAAACGTGATCAAGAGTCTCATTTTCCATACCGCACTGGCAGAGTGGACTATCTAGGACCCGGATTTTAAACAAATGGGATGCAATGGAGCAATGACCAATTCTCATTCTCGAGATACAGGATATAAATCTTTTGGATTTTTTCTTGCCGTGGAACCAAGGTTTACTTGGAATATGATTTTGTATTCCAGCATAAAAAGCACCAGTTCGGGTTTTCGTATTAGTCCAATTTTCTTCCCAGGAGCGGATCATGTTGGATTTAAGAATTGGGATGACGTCAGAGATAGGAATTCTAAAATCTAAAGGATTAGAGCCAGAAATTGTTCCAAGTTTAGCTAGAGAATCGGCTTTCTCGTTACCCTCAATTCCTAAATGGCCAGGGACCCAAACCAATATTGTCTCGAAATTTAATTCATTTAGAGATTTAAGGGTGTTTCTGATATTATAAATAATATAGTCTTCTGGTTTATGGATATTTGAGGAAATTTTCAACACTGCGCTTAGTGAGTCAGTGCACAGTAAGGCTCGTCGAATATTGAAAAGCTGGATTTGGCTCAAAGCTTGTTCAATTGCGAAGCATTCTGCAGTAAATATGGAAATTTCTTTAGGCAATTTATAAGACAAATCTAAATCGAATTCGGGAATGTGTACCGCAGCTCCACAATCTTTGTTATCAGACTTAGAACCATCTGTGTAAATGAGAGAAAATTCTGGAAACTTAGAAGATGTAATGTTTTTAAAATTTTCCTCAACATTTTGATTAGATGAGGTTAAAATATCAGTTCGGAAGTCTGATGTTATAACGTTGGGGATATAATTGATAGAATCAAATGGGATGGTGAAAATAGGAAGCATAGGATCTTTTTGTAGATTTTGGAGGGAAGAAGACAGAGATTTGAATGAAAGAAAACTTTTTAGAAGGAGAGGAAGTCGATTTTTATCTGTCGATCTTTTTTCGTTATTTAAGTAATTGAACAAATAATCAAGGCTTTGTTCTAAAGGGTGACGCGATATAGAAAAAGATTTAAAAATATATTTATCAGCTAGGAATTGTCTCCTTAAAATTAAGGGGGGATCAACACATTCTACCTGGAGAGAATTAATTGGAGAAGATTTCATCGCTCCAATAATTATTCTGAGCGCTTTGGACTGAATTCTTTCAAGTTTTTTGTCCAAATATTTAGGAAGAGGATCAAAAAGAAATGTTCCATAATCCAAATGGCTTCGCACTAGAGCACCATACATTAATTTAAGAGTAGTAGGATGAGATCCCCACCACACTCTGGAAACAGCTCGCATAATATTTAGCCCCTTTTCACACTTAGCCGAAATGTTCTGAATATGCGGGAGCCAGGAAAGTTTATGATCCAAAAGTAGTCCAAGAAATTTAATTTGCTTAACGATTTGAAGAGGGACATTATCAAAGCAGACAGAAAAGGGGGGTATTTTTCTTTTGCGCGTAAAAGCCACTACTTTGGTTTTAGAGGTAGCTAAATTCATCCCATTTGTCAACAACCAAACTTTAATATTATGTAAAGCCAAATTCAATTCCTTCGCAGCGCGCGATAGATTTTTGTGTGATAAATATATAAGGAAATCATCAGCAAAATAAAGTCGCTTGATAGATGAAGGAATTACACTGTCTAAATCACTTATATATATATTAAATAATAATGGACTGATTACGGACCCCTGAGGTAACCCCTTCCATAGTTTGCGATTTATAGTTTTTGAGGAAAAGTGGATAATAATGGATCTGTCTGTTAGTAAATTAATAATAAATTGAACTAGTTTTAAGGGAATTTTTATTTTAATTAATTTTTCTTTTAAAATGTTAATTAATACATCGTCGTAAGCTGACGAAAGATCAAGAAATGTGGCCAGAGTGCAAGAATTAAGGGACTGAGATATACGGATGTCTGTTGTTAACACACTTAAATTATCTATGGTTGATTTCTTTTTCCGGAAGCCATATTGATTAGGAGAGATAATTCTGTGATTTTCAACAAACCATTCCAATCTGTTCTTTATCAAGTGTTCTGCTACTTTCATTAAACATGACGAAAGAGCAATAGGACGATAGGATGAGATTTCAGATGGATTTTTGCCAGGTTTTAAAATCGGAAGGATTTTTTGAACTTTCCAGACTTCCGGAATAAATCCCGTTTCGAACATGTAATTAATTAGGGATAAAAAATATTCAACCGACATGTCTGAGAATGCTTTAATGAAACTATATAAGATTCCATCAGGGCCAGGAGAAGAGTCTGGAAGGGATTTGATTACTCGATTTAATTCACTTATTGAGAAAGGAGAGTCCAGCCAGCTAGAGTGAGATGGATAAGAAATAAAGGAAGGCATTTCCTCACATCTGGCAACTGACGGAGGAGCTATCTTATCAGCAAAACCTATAATAATTTCTTCTGGAATATGTTTAGAACGCTGCGGAGTATATGACGAACCGAATTTTTTTAAATTGGACCATACGGATGACTGGGGAGATTCAGGAGACAAGCTTTCACAGAATTTTCGCCATCCAGACCGCTTTTTGTTTTTCAAAACGCGTTTCGCTTCTGCCTGGGCGCGTTTCACAGAAAGGTAATTTTCGAAAGACATACATTTACGGAAAATGGAAATTGCTTCTCTTCTGGATTTAACGACACTAGTGCATTCTTCATCCCACCATGGGGTGGAATGTTTTATCTTAATGTTAACATTACGTTTTTTAAGTGTTTTTTCTGCAGCTTTTATTATCATGTTAGGAAATAATTCACATTGTAAACTAGTGTTGACAAGGGAAGACTTAGATGCTTGAACAATGGAGTCTAATTCTGAAGAAAAATTTCTCCAATTCGCGTCTTTCGTTTTAAATTTAAAACTATTGTTTATCGAAAAGGAATGCGTGGAAGATAGATGGTGGAAGGTAATTATTATAGGAAAATGGTCACTGGAAAGGGGATCTTTAAGAATGTTCCAAGAACATATGGGAATCACCGAAGATGAGCAAAGAGATAAATCGACTGCACTTTTCCGATGTTGAGGGGCAGTGAAACGAGTTGGAGATCCATCATTTAGTATACATAAATTATAGGTATCCATAAAATCTAATAGATTATGGCCAGAACGGTTTGTTAACTCACTGCCCCAAGAAGGAGAATGAGCATTGAAGTCCCCAAGTATCATATACGGGGGACTAATCTGGGATATAAATGTTGACCATTCGTTTTCAACAAAAATTGTAGAGGGAGGGATATATATTGATAGTAATGTAATATCAGATATAACAGCAGCTACTATCTGAAAATTATTGGAGAGAGTGTGGAAAATAATTTGTTTAAAAGGGATAGAATTATGTATAATAAGAGCAGTGCCACCTTTGCCATCCAGTCTATCATGTCTTAGACAATGATATCCAGGAATATTAAATTGGTATGAGGGTTTTAACCACGTTTCGGAGATGGCAGCAACTGAAATATTATGTTCATCAAGTAACTGTACAAGATCAATTTTGTTGGCGAATAGACTTCTACTATTCCATTGAAGTATTTTGCTCATTTGCGGATACATCGTGAAGGCTAGAGAGTAAAGATTTCATATAATCGGCAGCGTTGGACGGTACTTTATTGTTATTTGAAAGGATCGTAATTAATAGGGTAATTAAAGTTTGAATAAAAGAAGAATTTTCAATCGTGACTTTAGGGAAGATATCGGAAGTGGAACAGTTTTTTAAGGCAGTCCCATTGGGAGCCTGGGATTTATTATTCCCATTCGGGTTAAGTAAAAGTTCATTATGTAGTTTTTTATCGAAAGAAGGAATAAATTTTGGATTAGATTTTATCGGTTTGAAAATTGTTTCTTTGTGGGAAGATGATAGAGGGGATTTAGGGGAAGAAAAATGAAAGAGAGAAGCGTTAGACGTTATCTCTGCAAAAGATTTTTTTGTAGGAGGGAATAATTTAGAGGCCTGAAAGTAGGAAATATTGTCTGCAGCCATTGACTGTTTGATATTTCTCTGTCTAGATAACTCTGGACAGGCCACACTAACAGCAGTATGGTTGCCCTTACAATTAATACAAATAGGGTTATTCGTTGTATTTTGACACTGTTCAAAGGGATGATCCTCTCCACAATGGAAGCAACGAGGAGGGGAACGACAAATAGGTTTTGAATGGCCAAAACGGCAACAGTTGAAACATTGGATAGTCGGGAATCTGTATATTTCAACGGGAAGAGCGTTATAATAAATAAATACACGGGATGGTAATGTTTGACCTTCGAAAGTAATAACAACTGATTGGGAAGGTTTCCATATAGTGGTGCCGGTGGAAGTATCCTTAAAATTCAAACGACGTGCTTTTAAAACTTTTGGAGTTAATTGAGAGTCATTAAGAGCATCTACTATTTCTGTTTCTGATAGATCGGTTGGGATACCTCTTACTCTGCCCATTCTGGTTAAATTGAATGTAGGTATGAAAGATTTAAATTTATTATTTGAAAGAGAACCTATTTTTTTAACAAAATCATTAGCTAATGTGGCTGATTTAAATTCTATGGATAGTTTGTATCGACCTTCCGGTTTTATTGATCCATTTATAATACCGAGGTTATTGAGTTTTGAGCTAAAAATAAATTTACCAAAATCCAGGGGATGAATTATTTTCCCCTGTTCAGTCCTTTGGACATTGACAATAAATGGAGCTGAAGATGAAATAGAATACATAAGCTCAATGGCTTTTGCTTCTGGAGGAATGGTATCATTATAACTTCCATGAGAGATCGGGGCTTCGTTTGATTGTGAAAGAGATTTAATTTTAGGAGGTACATTAAGGCAAAGCGGAGGACGTCGTTTTCGTGAAGGAAGGGTTACAGAAGTCTGGGTATCATCAGTATCGTAGTCGTCTACAATATTAGAAATGGGTTCAGGGTCCGGAGGTCGATTTTCATCTTCCTCCATTTCAACAAATTAAAAAAAAAAAAAATTAAACAATAATTATTATTTTAGAAATAATAAATGATAGAAATAATACACGCAACTTCGTCGCAAACCAATAACACAAACAAAAATAATGAATACGAAAAGGTAACAATAAATAAATCTTATCTGTACGCCGCGCCGCCGTCAAAGTAAGCCGTCAAACACAGAGCACTGGTAAACACGACTGCACACTACCGAGGTTCGGTGACTAATCATGAGGTAAAATGTTTTCATACTGATTCAGGTACTTTGTTAAACAACATTTTCCCTCAACACATAAACCAAGAAGTCTAAAAATGTTTCTAATTTGTGGTTGGGTTCAAAATGAAAGATCGATCTTAGGTTTCTCTTTAGGAACTTCATTATCCGGCTCAGTCATGAAACTTTCTACTACATTGAAGATATAAAATCCAGGGAGTGAGAACCGCTATCGGGAAATTTGGCTCTGTGCCCAGGTGTCGCGGGTTCAAGCCGCGTTGAAGTGGAAATAAAAATGTGCTTAATCAAAAAATCTTCTTTGTAACTTTACTCGAGCTTAGATCTAACTAACTCCCAACAAAAACGCGAATTCGGGGATCAGGAAGTTTAGCACAGTGAAATCGATAATTTTGCAATATACGATCGATTTCCCGAGCACGGTCGCGCTGTTGATAGTCAGACCGATATTTGTAACGCAAAAATACGAAGTCAACATACACTGGAAGTATTATCTACGAATTGACATTCCGAAACGTCAAACGTCATAGAGTTAAGTAAAAATATTAATAATTTGGCAATGTTGAATTACTAATCTAACTATGCATTGGCTGTCCGTGTTTTGTTTTTGACACTACAAAGGCATTTAATTAGTTAATTAAGTCTTTATTCATATGTGAACAAATTTCGTTTTTGCAAGCCAGAACCAATATAGCGTCATTGGCCCGAACGGATTCAACTTGCACCGTATAGGAATCCTTTTAATTCTAAAGGGACTGGGACACGGGCAAGCGGCTTGATCGCAAGCACGTAGTTTTTTTTGTCTATTGTTGTCTATTGTTGTCTATTATTGTCTATGCTTAGCGGCTTGCCAGCCCGCATCAAGCCTCTCCGTCAAGCATGGCCACGCCTTCCTGTGATTTCGTGGTGGTCAAAATTTTATTGGTTTATTTATGCATCTATGTATATGTACTTCTATGCCTTCCTGCCATTTCGCGGGGAGTCGCTATATGCACAGCGACTAGTCGACAGGGGGCGTGGCCAACATATCCGAGCATACCCGAGCTGTTCCGAGTTTTTTTAATGTTAAATTCCGTCAAATTAGTATTTACCTAATATGCATGCATTGTGTGCGTTGTGATTGAAATTTATTAGCTGGATTTTATTTTTTTACGTTCAAATCTTATTTAAGTTAACTATTTCTGCGATGTTGAGCGGCTACGCTAAGTTTGTGTAACATGGTTTATGATGAAAAGGAAAATGCCCCTTTTATACCGCCTGCTCGCGTCAAGGCAAGAAAAACATCCCAGTTTTCAATTAGTTTAGCGGCTACGCTAGGTTTGTGTAACATGGTTTGTGATTCAAAAGAAAGTGTCCCTTTTATACCGCCTGCTCACGTCAAGGCAAGAAAAACATCCCAGTTTTCAATTAGTTTAGCGGCTACGCTAGGTTTGTGTAACATGGTTTGTGATTCAAAAGAAAGTGTCCCTTTTATACCGCCTGCTCACGTCAAGGCAAGAAAAACATCCCAGTTTTCAAATAGTTTAGCGGCTACGCTAGGTTTGTGTAACATGGTTTGTGATTCAAAAGAAATTCAGGCTTGTTGAAGCTGGAGTTTCCTCAGTACGAGATGGGTCTATTGTTGGAGCAATTTATTAAACATAAATTTCAGGATGAGGCAGAACCTGATCGGCTCAATTCAGGGTTTATCTGTCATGTTTTTAAAGGGGTTTGTTCCCTCAATGTTTATATTTCATTTGTGTGGTGTAATGCATTATTTTCCATTAATAAAATAATATCAAATATCAAATATGCAGCTTATATGTATCAACTTAAATTCAGTTTTTTTGTAATATTTATATTTTTGTAATATCTGCATCAACTGTAAAGCGCCCCTGAGGTGATATCTCACAAAAGCGGCGCTATACAAATTGTCCAATAAATAAATAAATAAATGTATCAATGAATTGCCCAACTTCCTTCATTGCTCACTTATCCTTCAACATGCTATATGGCAACAATTATTTTACAAGCAATAATTGTTCGCCTGAAACACTCATCCACATTGAAAAATCTCCTGATAAAAGATACATGACGCCAACGGGACTCGAACCCGTGTCCCTTCGATTTCCGGTCGACAGCTCTGACCACTGAGCTATGGCGGCTTATCTCTTACCCGCGAAATTATTCAATATATACTAGTGTTTCATTCAACAATTACTGCTTGTTACATTTTTCACCTGAAAACAACCAACTTCGTTGGCGTCATGTATCTTTTATCAGGAGATTTTTCAATGTGGATGAGTGTTTCAGGCGAACAATTATTGCTTGTAAAATAATTGTTACCCTTTGTGCTATGCATAAAAAATCTTGTCTTAAAAACATTAGTTTACCAAAAAATAATAATGCTATATGGCATCCAAATTTTCACATTGACTCCAAATAATGCTAGTTTTACTTTCCCATAGGTGTACTGTTTTGTAATGTAAAAAGATTAGATACTTTGAGTATATATAGGCCTAATACGAATCTGTACAAAAGTTGAACATAGGACCTACCACAAGTCTTTTATTGTCCAAAAGTTAATTATATTTGCAGGAATTAGAATGTGGTTGCCATACCAAACAGTCTTTATTAAGGCTTTGGAATCGACTTTATGATATTGGCCCTATAGTAATGTAATCTAACCAAATGAAATCAAGGTGCAAGAATCGTATGAAATGAATGATGAAAATTAGCTATCGGCTGCTCGGCAATATTCGGAAATGCTCGGCCGTGACGTCACAAAAAAATCTGAACGGAGAACCAATTTCAAATAAAGCGCCGAAACACTTCACTTCGGGTATGCTCGGAAATGTTGGCCACGCCCCCTGTCGATTAGTCGCTGTGCATATAGCGACTCCCCATTTCGCGACTCGCGACTGTCAAAAGTCAATTTTTGGCAAAATGGAATCTGTCAAAGACAAAGCGTTCTTGGCTCTTACGTTAGCTTTATGTTTGAATAAAAATAATAAAAAGAAACGAATTTGGTGTCCAGAATGGTACAAGTTAAGGTACCGCTTTACCCATGAGCATTTGCAAAGTGTATTACAGGCTACAGCTATTTTTTGTATGAATATCTTGTGCGGTATTCATACAAAAAATATGTTTTCTCCATTGAAAATTCAGAAAATTATTTATTCTACAGTTTGATTATTAATGACCTTGAAAACCGCTGTCATAATTATTAAAAAATACTAAAATACTTCCAGAATTTTTAAATTAGATGGATTTCTACAAATTGAACACAAAAACAATAACTAAGAGCCTATTTTATAATAATTTTATTCAATTTATATCATTGTTTATGATACGTGATATTTATTTGTCTATTTTCGTTTGTCTATTCCCACAAAAATATAAATTCGCATCAAGCCCCGCCGCCAGCACGTAGTATAGCGCAATGCTTGCAAGCCATCTTTGGTACACGGTCAAAATGCTTGTCACAAAGTGCCATAGACAAAAAACTACGTGCTTGCGATCAAGCCGCTTGCCCGTGTCCCAGTCCCCTAAGAGCTTTCTTAATTCAACTCCGTTCGTTAATAAGTCACAAATTTTTCGTAACGAACAACATTATTAAACAAAGATATATAATGGAGGCCACTCTAAAATTTGTCTATCGTCGGTGGGAATATTTCTTATCAATTGTTGACCGTGCTCACAAATATCGTTATAACTCACCATAGATAACGGATTTCGTTAATATCGTGTTGACATGGGGCTTTATATATTTTATAATATTGTACAGATTGTTTATGATGTATGCATTATTTTTATGTAGTTTAATTTTCTCCTTAATTTTAATGTGTTTTTTTTTGCTTAATTTGATGGCTTTTATCACAATTCCAACATAAATAATAAAGTTATTCGTTCATTAATTATATTTTTTTGTAAAATTGTGTTTTATGAGAAAACTTCGCTGGTTCATGCAACCCAGTAAATGAGTAATTTCATATTATATATGTACATAGGTACCTGTACAGAACTGTTTGTTTTCAAATAAAAATAAATATAAAATTATTTAAGCTTTTTTTTTAAACACTTTCCAAATAGACGGGTAGAAGAACGAGTATCGTTGATATTATTTAGAGCAAAATACGGTTCAGGTGAAATGTCACAAAACTGCGTTGTAAAAAATCTTTGTAAATGTTTTCATTATTTGACTTAATTATCTTAGTTAACTTATCAGTTTAAGCAAGAATTACCGTCATTAACGACATGAAAGGTTACAATTATTGGCGTGACGCTAGCGGATGTTAATTCTGCGAGATCAACTACGCACCAGTACACCAAGGACGCATTACTGACATTTCTCATTTGAATATTTCTATAAACTGCTACAGAAATATTTGCACACGATACATATACTCGCACAATAACTATTTATACCCTGTACCTACACGTATACATATACATGATTATGCACGATGTCCCTGACAAACCATTTATTAATATAATATTCTGGTGGTCGTATCTAGTATTCGTACTAGACATTTGCTGTACCTTTTCATTAAAAAATATTTATTTAGTTTGGTTGGGTATTTTGCCTCAAATCCAAATTTATGTTTTGTATGAAAAAGGCCTCGCAACCGTTCCTCTTAAGGGTTCATCCGCTTCGGGTGAGGTCATGGGCTCAGCGCGGGAGGGATTAGAGGGCGACGTATTCCTACTTATTATTTAGGGAACACAAATGTTGCTGTGTTAAAACACAAATGAAACATAAATGTTGTTAAGCAGTTTGTTTGATAGTAGAACTTAAAGCAGAATTACTAATTTTAAAGGTTCCTAAACATTTCTTATAGTTCCTCTTAAGTGAAAAAATTAGAATTACTTCCAAGCTAAATATTCTATTTTCAACGTTGCTTTATTGATATTTACTTTTAAATAGGAACTTTGAGTCCAATGAAAATGTTTGTTTGAAAAATAATTGCTTCACATCTAAAGCCGTTTTTTCATACATTGAATTATCTTTTAATTCCCGTCATAAAATATCTGGTCTGTAAATTGTGTAATAATTTATCTAATAAAAGGACCATTGTACAAAGAAGATACATGTGTTGCAAAGGAAGAGAGCGGCGAACTTATTCGCCTTGGGCGAATTTGCGTGGTTCAGCGATAATGTAAACTCGAAGAGAACAGCGATAATGTGAACCAGTACGAGCGGTGACAGGTGAATGTGAGGAATGGCGGGAGACAAGTTATTTTTTAAATTACGGAAAATATAACAATACCTTTTTCGAAGTACAGCGGTCTTGTCTGTATGTGTGTTGTGTAAATGTGATGTTTATTTAGTAAAAACCGTAAGCAATCACCTTTTAAACTATTCCCTAAGAACTATGTAATATATGAGAAGATAGCGTTTCAGTACGTTAGTATCTTAGTAAATGACAAAACGGCCGTAAGCAATTTCTTCATATTTTTACCAGCACACCAGTTAAGGCGAAGCTTAATTCTAAATCACTATTTTGATTAATCTTTATAACGAATTGGTGTACATTATGAATACTAAAAAATATGTTTTAGATTTTTTTTTTTTTGAAAAAATTTTTTTTTTTTTTTAAATTATAAAAAAATAAAAATTTAAAAATTAAATAAAATCAAATTTAATTCAAATAAAAAAAATTAACACTATTATTTTTTTTTTTAAAAGAAAGAAACATTCCAGGGTTACGAATAACCTGACAATATTTGAAAATCTCCTACTACCACCACAGTAAGCTGAAAATGTTGCTTGTGTTGTGATGGAGGACTTAGCCAGCCGAGGAATTGAACACACTACACCCGAGTGAGACCCAAGCGCGATGTCAACTCGGCCACCGACCGGTCAATGCGGGCACAATTGGAGCAGTTCGCTCCGGGCGTCAATTTGAAGGCGCAAACAGTCCTAACACATCTCTTGACATTATTTTACTTCTCGTCTCGCGATAATTGGTATGCGACATTTTACATCAAATTAAAAAGTCACACATTATTTTAAAAGAGAATATTTCCATTTTTATTAAATTTTCACGTAAAGGACTTTACGTTGCGATGAATTTTTAAAAATGTTTGCTGCTAGCCAAGTGTGGAGTGTGTGGAGTTGGTTGTTAAGTTTGATGGGCCTTCAAAAAGAGCAATGAAGTTGGTTTAGGGAACGTTTGCCCCCTAAAGAAGATATTAAAGTTTCTTTGAGATATTCAACTCCATAAATATGTTGTAAATTGTAAAAAGTTCTTCAAGTGATTTTGTTCACAAAAAACGTCGTTTTATAAATTTTTTATTTACTTTTTTTAATGATTTTTAACGGGCGAGATCAAGGATCACGCGAGTCGAGAAAATTACTGGTAATTAACTTAACACCATGCTGCCGTTTCCTAGAGGGGTAGGAAGAGAGGATAAATCACCACACAACTCTGTTTTGGCACAAAACTTCAATTCACATTCATACATCGCGCAGTCTCATAAATACTCTTCTCTTATTCTGACTGATCACATGACCTGGTTCAAATATTTTATAATTGATCGTTCAGTCTATCCGTCACTCAGTAACCAGATACACTGGACACTGGATACCGTTTTAAGGCCCCGTATTAAGCGTTCAAAGATGGTTTCAAAGAGAGATATGTCAATACGAATGTTTTAGGGAGCACGTTATTATTAGAAAAACGATAATATTTTAGCGAAAATTGTGAAAATATTTGTGACAAATGCCTTAGTTGCATTTAAAGATACTTCTTGAATTGTTTTATGCCTATAAGATATTGAATAATAGAATAAAACGTGTTTTAAATAATATTCGGATATTACTTATATGTATATATGGAGAGTGAGAAAGAGAGAGAGAGCAAGTGACATTTCTCGTATCAGTATGAAAAAGCTCTGACTAATAAATCAATATTGCGCTTATTTCCTGAGCGGACGCGTATTAATGTTTATACGCCGTAAATATTTATTATCGCCGGGATATTATTATTCCGGTGTGTCGATAGGATCAACACAAACAGTCGACAGGGAACACTGTACGGTTAAGTATCTGTAGGGAACTGTTATGCCGACAATTAATAGCAATGGGTATGAATATATATATTTTGCTTTTGATTCGATTATGAAAACAACGCGTGAATATGGATTCAAAGAGGGGGTGTTCAATGTTTACTGTTTACCTCCACGCAAACACAACGTCAATATTATATTAATTTATGCGTGTAGTTATTGCCCTACATCACGAAATGTGATTTCCAATATGTATTTAAACTGGGGTTCTTTGTAAAATTGCCAAAAAATCGGGAAAAAAATATTTTAGATTGAATAAAGAATAAAATTTAACTTTAATTGTAGACTGTCCAGGAATACGTGGGAGAGGAAAACGATACACAGTGCAGTTCCGCGAAAATTATTTAAATAATTGATAGACAATTATTGTTTTCTTATTTTCACATTTGGGAAGATGGGTATACAAAAAAGTTATAAGGTAATATAAATATATCTACTGTTTTCAAAAATTTATTCAATAGCAATATTCCCTTTGTCGTGCTATACAAGAACATTTGTTCTGTTGTGTGGTCGTATTATTCGTGTCGTGTTATCGTGTCGGTCTTTAACAAGTCGTGTTGGAGACTGTAGCCGAAGTTTTCAGGTACGCAAAAGCCGTTCTAAGGAATGGGCTATCTAGAGAGTTATGCACTATACCAAAGCTAAGAATCGTAAGATTTGCATTTTGTTTGGCTAACTAAATTCCTTACTTCGAGTAGGTCCATAAGGGGCACGAACCTTGGATTAGTTCCAAACGTTCGCATATAGGTTATAGATATACATTTTTTTCTAAATTTGTTTCAGCGTAATTATGTATTTAGTTTGGTGAGGAGTCCACACTTCTCTACGTGAGTTAAATGTTACCGGTTGCAGTATGTGTGCGATTGCCCTGATGATAGCCAGCCTCTGATATAAGAGAGAGCCAGAAGAAGAATACTATTAAGATACAAACTAAATCATTCTCTTATTACTTGGAACAAGATGGGAAAGTTATTTTTAAAATAAAAAACCCACCTCTGTGAGAACAAAAATGTGCGTTTATTTTCCTTTACCATATCTTTGGGTTCAAATTGGCTGCCCACGAAGCGATTTCATTACTTGTTCTAAAAATACCTTTGCTAAATATTCCGCATATTTAGCATTTTGAAATTTTGGCAACTTTAAAAAAAAATCTGGATTTTTTGTTTGTGTTTTTTGAAACACATTTTTTATGAATAACTTGTTGATACTTAAAAAATTCTTACTATCATCTCAGTAAGCGGAAAATGTTGCTCGTATCGTTATGGAGGAGATAGCCGAAGAATTGAACACATAACGCGACGCCTTTGTAGGAACCAGGTGCAGTGTCAACTCAGCCACTGACGGTCCTTTATATCATAGGTATTGACTTATATTATTTGTAGCAAAATATGTGCTTTTGAATCACCCTGGTCTCATAGTGCTGTATTTGTTATTAAACATCAAAAGTCGTTAAAAGTCGTTATCTACATTTTTCACCAAATGAAACATCCTCTTAAAACTCATTCTAACCTCCTTCATATTATGATCACACGTATGATATAAACAGTTTTAGAAAGAGACAACACCAAGCTTTCGGCGTACATTTAAAAGTCATACTTAAAAAAAATTTAAACTATTCAGTTATATTCATCAGGGGTAATATTTCCAAGCAAATCTCTAATCTGACAGATTTCTCTACTAACATAATATTTTATTATCTAGGTCTAAAGCCAAGGAGTTAAAAATATTGGTTTTTCTGAAATAACTATGACTCAACCCAATGTTTAAATGATCATTGATTTGCGATAAAAGAAACATCCAAAACGTTTGTAGCGCTTTATTTTATGAGCGAAAATAATTCTGTTGTACGAGTATTTATTACTAATGAAGGTATCACGGATGAATTTATTATTAACAAAGGAATCACGTATGAATTTTATGGTGTATTAGAAGCATTTTTTTCATCTGAATTAAATCTTGTTGAAGAGGTTTGTGGATTTCTCTAGTGGATTGTGCTCTGCGAATGGTTGGAAAAATAGATGCGTAATTTTATGCGTAATGGAAGGACCCTTGAATTTGAAAGTTTTCGTATGACCCTGCCATATGTGCGAACGTGAGAGATATTTTTAATTATGTACATTACAATAATATTATTAAAGTAGAGCGGTTTTTATGTAACCACCTTTAGTCACGCTATGCTGTGCTAGAACATAGTATCTTGAGGAAGTCATTTTGAATACTTGAATATTGCTTTCGCAATAATAATACATTGAAAGGAACCTTTTAGTGTATAAATGAACTTGACTTTAGCCAGGTGGTAAATGGTGACACGAGTCATGTTCTACCTACGAAATAAATCAGCATAATAGTCGCCTTAACTCTGCTGGCACAAACAATTAGATTAAATACATGTAAACATCAATCAAGTGATTCACGCCCCACGAGAGTGGAGGCGGCAGCTACTCGGTAGTCGTAGCGGTAGTTCGCAGGCGTAGCTCGCAGGCGTAGCTCGCAGGCGTAGCGCGTAGCTCGTAGCACCGGCAAACACCGGGAGTATTATGTTCAATAATAACCCGGACTTGCTTATGTACAGACCTTCACACCCTCCCCGGGCACATCACGCACAGCCTGTCAGCAGAATGTTCCCATTATATATTCATGTACCAGTTTGCAGGTAATTCCGCTAAGCTCATACATAGTAATGCAGGCATGATTCTCTGTGGTAAAAGTAGGGGAGTAATTAAACTCAGCGTGACACGCCGCCCTACGCCACCCACCGCAACCACCCGACTACTCCTCCCACAGAACTAGCAAAATAGAGGAGATAGCCAAATACAGCTATTTCGGGGGAATGAGAAAACAGATGTTTCGTTATCTCTGACATATTACGAGAGTAGATTTCTTCCGTTCGCTTTTCAAACACGCACTGCACTACTGCTTCTACTCTCCAACAAAACAGGAACCTTGTTCAAAGCATTTCTCATTATAAGTAGTAATACGTATTTGATCACTAGTCCTGAATAGCAAGGTACTTTTAACTTCCATTTTTCCATCTCCTTTCCCTCCCCACTACTTTAATTTTCAACTTCACAACACACCCGAATAGATAATGCCATAATCCTTCTGGCTCCGGAGAGTTTCGAGCAATCGGGACTCTTAAGCGCTACTCGCATAAATATGTTTTTTTTTTTATAATTAACTTAGATCAGCTTCATTGCTATGAAAATACATCAAAACAAATAAAAGTGTATTTTTTATCCACATATATCAAAATAAATAAATAGCTGATAATTAAAGGCACCGTTAATCACATTTACTATCCACTTCCTTTCCTTTTATAATAATAAAACAGAAACTTTGGCCACAAGATGTTGTTCGACTAATTCGAAGAGAAGAGAAAATATATCATAAAACAAAGACATAATGTTTACTATGGTAAAACAATTTTCTTCTCTTCAGATCGGTATAACTCATTTGAAGAGAAAAATATATATTATAAAACAAAGACATAATGGTTACTATGGTAAAACAGGAATCTACTGCTTTCGCTCTATTGTCAAATAAAATAAACTGGTTACCATGGTAAAACAGGAATTTACTATTATCGTTCTATTGATAAATTAAAGAAACTGAAGAGACGTCTATTGACACTGACCTAATAAGCCTTGAAAATTGAAGCCGCGAGGTGAGGGCGAAGATGATTGAAAAATGTCAAAACCTACTTCAATTTTTTGGACGGGTTGTTTCATAAAATTTGAAAAATCTAACCATTTTCAAAGTTGATTTTCAATTTCTGCGAAGTTATATTCAAGTTTTGTGAAACAACTGGTCAATAATGATATGATAACAAAACTTGAATAGAACCTTCACAGAACTTTTGAAACAATGTTGAAATTTGATGAATTGTTTACATTTTTTTAAAGAACCCATCTTAATAACATTCCCTGTCTCATCAGATACCCCAAAAATCATAAAAATATAATCAAAAAACTTAATTATATTTCACTTTGCATGCAAATCATTTCAAAAGTTAGTCATAAGAGATGGCTGCCAGGCGATTGCCCCTCACCCTATTGGCTACAATTCCGCTCATACTAAATCGCACCAAAGCCAATGCTCTGTTCAAGGTTTTATAGGTTCATGTCTATTGACGATATTGATTGCTGGTATTATTGAGCCAATCTTTAGATTCAAATTATGAGAGCAAAAAATGCTACATTTTATTGATTTTTCCTACTTGCTACTTGATACGCTAACCTGGGCTATGTTGTAACAGTTAGTCTACTTCATTTTGTAATAATAATAGTAATTAATAAAATTTAACATAAATATTATAATAATTAAGAATACATTAAAAATCATAATTGCAATTAATCAAACATATTTTTGTAATAATTAATTATACAGAAATAATCATTAAGATTAAAATTAAAGTTAAAATGCTTATCACAGTCCAATATAAAATAAAAACAATTTAATATAAAGACAATGCAGGTAAAAACTACATTTAGGCCATCATATATTGTATAACATCTATTGATGAATAAAAATTATAATGAAAATATCAAGGTGTATATAATACTAATGTGATTACAGTTTTCAGAAAATCTCGAAAAATATTCAATCCCAACATGGAGAAACAATTTGCTATAAATGGAATATAAAAAGGCAAATCTCTTAGGACGGGTTGAATAGAAACAAATGTAAATCTCTTAGGACGGGTGAATAGAAACTAAGACAAATCTCTTACGACGGTTTTAATAGTAACAAAAACAAATATCTCAGGACGAGTTGAATAGAAACAAAGGCAAATCTCTTTGGACGGGTTGAATAGAGACAAACAGAAATTTCTTTGGACTGGTTGTTACACAGAAATATTAAGAACGTTACATTGTCATCAAATGGCCATTTAGCGCCATTTGTTTTTTTTTGCCAGATTCCCTGTCATTATTGTTAGCTTTGTATAATTTGATAGAGAGCAGAAACGCACCTAAATTGGCATTTAACAGGGATCTTTCAAATTTGATATAAAAAAAACAAAATGGCGCTAAATATCCATTTGATTATTTCGTCACACGTGAATTTTTGCGAAATAACTGTGATTTATAGTTGGGTCAGTGATACTTACGTATTTTACGAAGAAGGTTTCCAATTACATTTTAAGGCACGATATGACACATTTGTCAAAAATCGCAGTGCAATGAAATGTAAATTTCCTCTTAATTAATATTGATTATATAAGCTATGTATATTAATTCATAATCTTTGTATAACCTTTATATTAATTTACAATCTACCATAACAATAACCAATAATATTCTTTCTCGGTAAAGTCTGCTCTATGTTGAACACCTTCCTTTTAGGTAAAGTCTGCTCTATGTTGAACACCTTCCTTTGAGGTAAAGTCTGCTCTATGTTGAATACCTTCCTTTGAGGTAATGTCTGCTCTATGTTGAACACCTTCCTTTGAGGTAAAGTCTGCTCTATGTTGAACACCTTCCTTTGAGGTAAAGTCTGCTCTATGTTGAACACCTTCCTTTGAGGTAAAGTCTGCTCTATGTTAAACACCTTCCTTTGAGGTGAATTTATATGGATTTGATTAATTTGATTAGGATGTGGTGTTTTACTTTCCCTTGAATTGAACTACAGAATTAACTTGATACTTAACCATTTGGATAGTTAGATACTTTCAGTATCACCTTGGTGCAGGACCACCATTCAGAATCGAAATGTTGCTTGTAATGGCATTGTTATGTTTTGTTGTCACATCTGATTAGTCAGGTACTTCCCCACCTTCCTCTTCCTTATCTCCTTCTTCTCCCCAATACCTTCAGCCTCAAAACATACCCCAATTGGGGATGCCATATTATAACTGGCTCTAGGCATTGACAGCGGTTGAGACTCTTGTACAGTATTCACAATTGAAAAAAAGGGATGGCCAACTAAACAGTTGTTCGAAATATAGAGATCCATCCATACGTAGCTTCCTTTTACGACAAATACAAAATTTAAAAGATATATATATATATACTACTTCTACTTATTTTGCTGATATTACTTCTTCAATAATAAATTGCTAAATCACTTTCTGGCGTCATTTTACTTAAAACAAAATGAGTAATTTTGTATCAACCACTATTTAATCGAAAACGACCGATATGTTTCAAAACTAATAAACCAGGATATACGTATAAAGAAAATTGAAAAATTAAGAATAGACAATCAACATTGGTTTTGTGGTAAATAGTGGTGTACATATACAAAGTAATTTATTTAATAATAAAAAAATACATTACAATATAATAAGATTTAAATAATAGTAAATATTAAAAAAAAACACGTGAACTTGATATAATCTATACGTAAAAAAATTGTCATCAAAAAATCAGCCGTCGTAATTTTATCTTTCATGTAAAATAGGTCACGACAGCGCAAATCAAATTTTTGACATTTAGTAAAAAAATACGTAAATTGAGGAGGAAATTAAACGAAAGTTCTTTGAAAATTTGAAATATGTGTGGCTAGTTGAGTCCGAAAAAGTAATTATCGGGTAGGTACTAATTCGCTTTTGAGATGGGTCAAGACTGCAATATTGGTAGTTGTGACTCAAAATAAAGACTATCTTCGTATCGAATGTTGCCAGATGGATGGTTTCGAATACGGAGTCGACTTAAAGTCGATGTAATGTTATTTTTTTTTTATGATTACCTAAAATTAATAAGACAAAGTTTTTTATGCATAGCATAAAGGATAACAAATCACAAATATAACAAAAGGATAATTTGTTATCATTTGTGCTACAAATAAAACACCTTGTCTTATAAACATTTGTTTATCAAATAAAGTATATATTTGTCAGGTCAAAATATTTCACCAACAAATGTAGATGCAATATGTCTCGACGCCATCTAGTGGGAAATTTAGCACTGACAAAGCCTTTCCTACAAAATAAAGTTGGTTGTTTACAAGTGAAAAAATATAATAAACAGCAATTGTTGTTGAAGTACTAGTACATATTGAATTATTTGGCGAGTGGGAAATAAGCCGAGTTAGCTTAGCAGTCCAGAGCACCTGAACAGACATCAGAAGGTGCGGGTTCAATTCCCGTCGGCATCATTTATTTTTACTCGGGAGATATTTTCAATTTGTATGGACATTTCAGGCCACTAATTATTGCTTATAATATTCGATGTAATGTAGTAGAATTGTGGTTTGCAGTAGTTTATGGTGGAAAAAGTCGGTGACGTCTGAGAAGGACGTTAACAATATTGAAACATTGCGGGGTCCAAAAGTATTATAAATATAAAACTACAAAATCTAGTACAGATATATAATATAGTTATGAAAACTAAAATTACTGCTAGGCAATACGTTGTCAACAATAATATTTTACTATCTAAATAAGAATTACAAAGTAACAATCAAAATACATATTTTCATTTACCTCCCTTCTCCGTCGTAGAAATGTCATCAAGACAATGTTCGTACATTTAACGGAAAGTCTGTAAAGCAATTTATCTTATATGTGCACTTTTTTATCCAAATCTCATTTTATCGAAACAATACAAAGAAGCTTTATTAACAAAGAACGAGGTTTAAAGTAACCCATATCCGCAAAGAAATCCTTATAAAACTTAAACCTCTACAAAAAATACGAGAGAACTTTAACTAAGTCATAACTGAGATATTGAGTAGCAAGTCAAAGTAATATTAAAAAAGTCGATGGATCTTTACTCCGTCCGATACTAAGCACAAAGCGGGAAGTAATAAAGGGGGGAGGCTACTTTGCATAACGGTCGCATCGCTGTTTATAGTTTATGGTCTCTGAACAGGGCGGAATAATGGAATCGTTGAGTACTGGTTGATTCCTGGGCAGATAAACAGTCAGACGGCTGGCAGGTAGCAGGTAGGCAGACTAGAGCGTACCTGGATACCGTTATTGCGTTACCGTTTCGCGTTATATATTATTATTCATTAAATTAAAAAATGAATATTACAAGGGAATGTATCAATTGTGATTGTCTACTGTGTTAACTAGATTTATTAAAATTATGCGAACGTAGACATAACTCGTTAAAATCATAAGTTTAATAATTGATAGCCCTGAACAATAATATCTACTTGATTTCCCACGCAAACCAACATTGAGGCAACATTTACTGTATTATTGCGACAACTCCAACACGGAATCACAATTGAATACTCCCATTCATAGTAACATAGAATTTGTGTAATGATTATAAGGATGTATTTACTGAAATATTTGACGCATCAATAACCAAATATAAACAGTTCTTAGTAGAATTCATATCGACAAGCAGAACAACTGCTCTGCTTCGACTTATTTCAATTTATTTATTGTACGACCCTTAACGCTGGGCGTTAAAAATGAAAAAAAATAAATTTATCTCTATTTAGAAATGAAACGTTGCGCGTTGTTTGGTGTGGTTTCGGACATATTTGGTGACCAGATACTGGAATTACCGCGTATCTTCTTCCTCAACTTACCTACTTCATACCCCGCATTCTGAATTTCTGCCGACATATATCATGCCTAAGTATTTAGGTAGTTATGTTATTTTTGAAGATAATATCTATTCCGATGACAATATGAAATTTCCATGACAGAAATAAATCGCAAAGAATGCTCCGAAAAAAAAAAAAAAAATACCCGATTCTGTTATTTAACATGCCATACCAAGGTGTAAAAAAATCGTAGTGTTTCTTTAAATGCTTTGTTTACGCAACTATATGCATCTCCCTCTAAAATATGCTCCTGCATTCCCCCATTCAACAATTTATAAAATTACCTGTCCCTGTCTGACAGCATGGAGTACATATATCAGCGACATTTGAAACAATTTATTCATATACCACCAGTTTTTTTATGAAAACAGGTACAAAGAATATCTACCTTTATTCAAATCTACTAGTGAAGCTTGTGCAGTGAAGATCACGCAGTGTCCCTCGAGCCTATAATATAGATCGAAAAGATTTTGGGAAAATCAAAATCCTTTTCAATTCTAACTGTTAACCACAGCTACCCCTATATTTTTTTGTTATTTGTTTTTGGGGTGTTATGCCGTGTTGCGCTAACTCCTTCTTTAGCCAACGTTTCGGACAGCATTGCAGTGTCCATCATCAGGGCAGATGTGTTATTTGAGGTTGTGTTAAAAATGTGAGCTTATGTATGAGGTTGTGATACCGTGTTGCCGAGGATAGAGCCACGAGCCACGACGATAGATAGAGAGGCCACAGGAGAGAGAAAGCGTTTTTTGTGGTTTGCAATACAACCACAAAAGTCTTTTTGTCTGGCTTGAGTTTCAGCCAGGCCCCGCTACTTTTGCCGGCCGGAGGAATCCCGCCGGCCCACTGAGCAGGCGCTCGCGCCCACCCAACTGCCTTTATCAAGGCAACACTTTTCAAGCAATACTCGAAAAACCGTAGACTCACGCTGGCCCCCGCAAACCGCCCACAAGCTCCAGAGACGTGCTCCCTCTTCAAGAGGAGGCACAGACTACCGCCTGTCAAGATGTTCCCGACGAGGATGCTCCCCGCTGACCACGAGGACTCCCCGGTCGTGGTACCGCCCGGCGCCCATCAGATAGCGCTTCGAAGGAAGACAGGGACCATGCGCCTTACGGTCCCCGCACCACAGCCCCGCTCCGAGGACCCAAGGACCCGGAGACCATCCACCACCCCGACTGCCACCACGCCCGATGAAACTGAGATGACGGAGCCCGCAGCAGGCCCCTCCTGGGCAACAGGACCCAGTCCTGCCCCCAGGCGCCCCCCGATAGGCCCGGCGTCGGCCTACGTGGCGCCCCCGAGGCCCCAGCAGCCGATGGAGACGGCTGCCCCCCAGGATGGAGGCTGGACGAGGCCGTCCAACCCCGCAAAGAGGCCCATGTCCCCACGGGGACCGCAACCGCTCCAGTGTGGCAACCGATTTGAAGAGTTGCCCGAGGTAAGCGAAGGCGCCGGCGCGCCGCGTATTAAGCGTGCCAATAATAATCATTCTTTCTCCCCCGCAGGTACCGGCAGGAGAGACCGTGTTCCCCCGGTCGTGATGACCCTGGGGAACATGACACACGCGCAGATCACAGCTGCGGTGCAAGGACATCTGGGGGCGGGTAAGCTCTTTACTTTTAGATACAACAGGGGCGGCACGGCCAACATCTTCGTGCGCACGATGGAGGACCATCGCGCCCTCACCAATGGACTGCGAGCGGAGGCGCGCGGCTTCCACACTTTCACGGCCGAAGCCGAAAAAATGAAGAAGGCCGTGATCAAGGGCCTGCCTCTAGTTGAAGTACAAGACATCGCGGCGGATCTGGAATCGCAAGGATTCCCAGCTGTGAAGGTGGTCAAGATGACTGCCTCAAATGAGTATCCCATATACTTAGCGCACTTCAATAAGGAAGTCAACATGGGACAGCTGCGCGCGGCCGTCAAATACCTGTGCCACTGCCGCATTCGACTCCAGAAGCACAGGAGTAATCACCTTCAGCACGGCACCCAGTGCTACAGATGTCAAGACTTCGGACATGGGTCCCGAAACTGTTCGCACACAGCAAGGTGTGTAAAATGCTTACTGGAGCATGCTTCGGCAGAATGCCCCAAGAAGACGAGAGACGAGCCCGCCGCATGCTGTAACTGCTCAGGCCCGCATCCCGCCAACTACAGAGGCTGCCCCAAGCGGGTAGCGTACGTCGCCTCAATCCAGCAGCGACCTGCCAGAAGGCCCCAACCCCCTCCGGCAGAACAGAACCCGAGCAGGCCACCTCCTCAGCCGAGGACGGATGGACGCACATGGGCCAACGTAGCCGGAGGCACCGCCCCCGCCCAAGAGCAGCGCGAGACCGCGCCGCCCCCACAGCCCCCCCGCCCCCAGCCCCGCTCACAGCAGGAGCCCGTGCGCGCGCCCACCACTACAGAGGACGACCTGGACATCATGGCCCTGCTCCAAGGCCTCCTGAGGATGCGATCGCAGCTCGCCCGCTGCACATCAAGAGCAGAGAAGCTCGTCGTCCTGATGGAGCTCCTCACGACCACCCTCGATGTCTAATCCCGAGAAGGTGAGAGTCCTCGTATGGAACGCATTTAGCGTGCGCAACAAGACAGACGAACTGCTCGCTTTGGCAAATGAATTAAACACAGACATAATTCTCTTATCAGAATCCCACTTGAATCCAAGCGTACCGCTGAGAGTGCAAGGCTTCGAGATTTACCGAGACGACCGACAGGGAAGATCAGGCGGAGGAACCGCAATATTCGTTCGACAATCAATGACGTCCACAAGAATTCCCACTCCGAAGTTGAAGCACGCTGAAGCCACGATTATCGAAGTCACCATAGAGGGTAGAGCGCATACCATCATCTCCGTATACTGCACCCAAAGTAACCTAGTGAGAGAAGATCTCAATAAATTGCTCAATCTGGGACCAATCGTTGTGATAGGAGGCGATTTGAACGCCAAACACAACTACTGGAATAACTACAGAGGAAATGCGAACGGAAATACGCTCTTTACACACATGCAGACAAATACCTATTCGATAATGGCGCCCGACAGACCTACGTACTACTCGCAACGCTCTAGATATCCGAGTACTTTGGATATAGTACTCGAGAAAAATGTTAAGACAATATCTCCACTGCGCACATTAGACGAGCTGTCTTCGGACCATCTGCCCGTGTGCTTTACTATAGGCGGCACAACTTCAAGGACCCCCAGAAAACAGCGCAATTATAAGGATGCGGACTGGGAAGGATTTAAAAAGGAAGTCAACGAACGAATTCATCTCACTTCGGGAACTCTGCGCTCGCCACAAGAAATCGACGCAGCTACAAGCACTCTCACAGAGATTCTTCAAACAGCACAAGATACACACATTCCTCTCAAAGAAGTACATTCATACACGATCAAGCTTCCCGAGCACGTTTTATCGCTCATCAAGGACAAAAATCGCCTGCGACGCATGTACCACCGCACGCGTGACGAATACTTCAAGACAGCGTACAACTGCCTGCAGAGGGAAATCAAGACTGAAATCGCAGAACTCAAGCGCGAACTTTGGGACAAAAAAGTCGCGTCGCTCACGCCGAAGGATAATTCATTATGGAAAATGGCAAGCGCGCTGAGACATAAAGATTTCACAATCCCCCCGCTACAGAAATTGAACGGCCCTGGGACGGCTCTGTCGCTACAAGAAAAAGCTGACACACTCGCCGACGGCTTCGAGAGAGCCTACGCCGCTACAGACGGCCTTTCCGACCCGGCTACGGACCGGATCGTAGCTGACTCTCTACGAGATTTGAACGAAGCAGAGCAGACAAACGCTGAAGATATTCATTTCACAACGCCGAGCGAGATTGCGGTCACAATCAAGCGACTCAGAACGAACAAGGCGCCGGGAAGCGATCAAATTCACAACATTTTACTCAAACATCTCCCTCAAAAAGCCATCATATACACTACAAAATTGTTCAATGCCTGCCTCATGACTGGGCATTTTCCCCAGATTTGGAAATCAGCGACCGTGCTGCCATTCGCAAAGCCGAATAAAGATAGAACGCAGCCGACAAGCTACCGGCCGATTAGCCTACTATCTACGTTGAGCAAGGTATTTGAACAAATTATACTAAACAGGCTTGTCCCACACCACGACGAACACAAGACTTTGCCAGACGAGCAGTTCGGCTTCAGAAAGAGGCACTCCACGACCCATCAACTCACCAGAGTAGCGGAATTCATCGCAAGAAAATTTAACGAACATCGCTTCACCGCTGCTGCGCTCATCGACCTAGAGAAGGCATTCGACACCGTATGGATAGACGGGCTCGTGCATAAGTTGCACCGCACCAACACGCCCATATACCTAACGAGACTGATACAGGAATACCTAAAGAATAGATCGTTCAGAGTGTTCATAAGGAACGTGTTATCTTCAATGCGTGAGATTCCAAAAGGCGTGCCGCAAGGAAGTTTACTGGGACCATTTCTCTTCATTCTGTTCACCTACGACATCCCCCGAGACGAGAGATGCAATCTGTCTATCTACGCAGATGACGTCAAACTATACGTTTCCTCGCTGAAAGCGAACATGGCCGCGATTTACCTACAGAGGGCGCTCGACGCGCTCGTAGAGTACTACAAGAAATGGCGCCTGAAACTGAACGAGGCGAAAACCGAAGCCATCATGTTCACGAGAAAACGTATAAATAGAACACCTGACTTCAACATCGAAATGGGAGGACACAGCATTGAATGGAAAGATGAAGTTACATATCTCGGCCTGACCATGGACTCCCGCCTCAACTGGAAATCTCACCAAGCAAAGATGCACGCGCGCACGCGAAAAGCGATCGGCATGATGAAGCCAATTTTCAATAGACGGAGTCCGCTACTTCCCAAAACCAAACTCCTAGTCTACTACTCGCTCATTCGTCCGGTACTCTCGTATGCGATTCCCGTATGGAGCAGCATCTCACACACAGACCACAAGAAACTACAGACACTTCAAAATCTCTGCATTAAAATCACATACAACACGAGACTCAGAACAAACTTGAAGAGATTACACGAACGAGAACAAATTCCAACACTATACGAATTCACACACAGACTGACTGCACGCTTTTACAAATCACTCACACTTAGTAAAAATCCACTAATACGAGACATAGGACAATACAATGCTCCGAGCGACCTGACATTCAAATACACACACAGACTACCCAAACACATCCTCATGGACCATGACCACATATGGCACATACCAGAATCAGACGCGGACGAATAGCGAGCAGTAGGTATTTCCTAAACTCCCGACTTTCCTCCTAAATATATAATGTTTATATATCTATTTATATATTTATATAATATTTTATAATTTGTATGTATATGTATGTTTATTTTCTATCCTCCCATAAGTATATATTAACATAAAATCAGACACACACACACACATCTCAAAAATGCAGGACATCATATACCGATGTTACTGAAGGCCGTATACGTTTCAAGTTGACGTTCGGCCGCTCCTTCCGGGTAAGGTTTTCTGCGATTTTCCTTACTCCCAACGGCAAATGCGGAAGGAACCCAACAATAGGGCGCAGCCGAAATTTCCTCCCCCCATTCCCAACACAACACAAACAGACACGTATGTAGTATATGGCCGCTGTCGGTCGCTGGTGGTGCTGATGCTGGATGAAAACATGCAATTTTAGTAGGGTTTTTAGGTAACAAATTTTTTCCCTACCGAGAAAATACAAGGCCTCTAAGTCTATAAAAGCCAGGTAATATTTGAATAAACCCATATGAGGTAAAAATTGTGAGGCGCATATGACGCCGTTCTATTTGTATAAAGAACATTAACTTTAAATTCAGTAAATTTAAATGATTCACCACTTCATGGAATATAAGAATCTAGAAAATAAAAAAAATAAAAAAATAAATGATACCGTGTTGCCAGCTCCAACCCTCTGAGCTAACATTAACGTATCATTTTTTAATTTAAAGTGGTTTTCTTCGTTTAGCTCTGGTGTAGCCGTCAATTACCGGATACCAAGAACTATTGAGCTTAGCTCCATCGTCTCTATTAATGTTTACGGGATTTTTATGAATTTCAATGGCCTCCGTAATCAGCCGTGCTCTATAAGTTTTGGGTCTCCCCAGGATTTCAGGAACAAATCCAAAGTAATGCCCGGTGTCAATCAAATGCTCGGCAATTGCCGATTTGTCAGGGTGGCCGAGTTTACAAGCTCTGAAGTGTTCTGAAATCCTTTTGGAGATAGTCCGCTCTGTCTGGCCTACATATACCTTGTCACATCCGGAACAGCTGAGTTTATACACTCCATCTGTTTCCAGAGGAAACTTAGTCTTTGCAGACCTCAGTAAGTCCTGTATCTTTGTTGTTGTTCCGAAGACAGTCTTGATATTTTCCTTTCTCAATAGCCTGGCAATTTTGTCTGTCACATTGTGCACATAAGGCAGGAAAGCACAGCCTTTCGACTCTTGTTCAATTCTGTCTTCGTTTGGTGCAGATTTGGATCTTATGATTTGCCTTGTCTGACTTGCTGGGTAGCCGTTACGTTCCAGTGCATCGGTCAGCTTCGTAAGTTCCGCTCCGATTTTATGTTCTTCACATATTCTGGTCGCTCGGGTCACCAATGTATGGATAAGTCCTCTCTTCTGCGCTGGGTGGTGGTGCGAATCAGCGTGTAAGTACCGATTCGTATGGGTTGGTTTGGCAATGCTGTCCGAAACGTTGGCTAAAGAAGGAGTTAGCGCAACACGGCATAACACCCCAAAAACAAATAACAAAAATACTTTTGGCCGTGAAAATCTTAAATCATACCCCTATATTTGTATAAACTTTTGATTACAGTCCACAATAAATCCACAAACTGATTCGCATACAATATTGCGGCAAGAGCTACTTAACTCAGATGTCAAGAGGGTTTTGCTCTATTTTTAAAAGTTGTGTCTTATAAAATATTTTTTAAGGCCCCTCCATCCATCATCCCCATTTATATGTTTCCCTTTCAAACCATCTTCAGTAATCTTCTTCTTCTTTTTTAATGGTTACAGCGAAACCTTCAGCCTCGTAATATTCTCCAAATTATGAATGCAGTGGTCCAACTCGATTAGGCTAATCACAAGAAACAATGGCGTTGTAAGGAAGTACTCGCGCATGAAATTATTCAAGGAATTACTCGAAAACATTAAAATTATTTTTTTGTTATTTAAAAGTGTTTAAATATTGTTCTTTCAGTAGATAAAATATATTCTCGTAATTCTAAAAATCCTAACATTTTTAACGTACTCGTATTTTCTGCTCGCCGCGCTGGACCAATTTTTTGTTAACAACATTCCCGTTGAAAAGAAAGCTCTCTCTGATTCTGCACCAGTAAAAAATATTCACTGAAACACCGGTTATAAAAAACATTTTTCCGTAAGCCGGTTTACCGAGAATCGGTTCTGCATGCCGCACGCCCTACTTCAGACTGTAGGCAGTGAATGCAGGCTGTAGCGAGGGTGGTGACTGGTTCACCCCGTGTGCGATATACAGCAAGGCTATTATAATACGCCGTACACTCCCCCAAGGGAGTAAAGTTTTATGTTAGAAATACAACTGACGAATATCTTGTAAGAATAAGTCACGCAAAAAACGAAAAAAGACGACACGACTGAATAGAATATGTAATTCGGAGGGTAATATTGTTTGTCTATAATTTCAAAAGAAAAGGCACCATTCAAGAAGAAGATAATACTAATAAATCTAAACAAACCATGAAACAGAACGAGACATAGGAAATTAAAAGAAAGCGGTCACAACTACGAATCGAGCCCAAGAACTCTTGTCTTACCGGGACAGCGTCTTAAACACTCAACCATTGGGACCTATTTATTAAAATATGACGTTTAATAAATAGGTCCCAATGGTCAAGTGATTAAGGCGTTGTCCCGGTAAGACAAGAGATCATGCGTTTGACTCCTAATTGTGACCGTTATCTTTTTTCCCCTGTCTTGTTCTGTTTCATGTTTCGCTTAGATTTATTAGTATCATCTTATTCTTCAATGGTATAGTACAATGATGGCTATAACCTTGGTAAAAGGATGTTCCTTTTATAGTAAGCCCCTCCGAGACCGCACTGCGCATTGCAACAAAACTTCGTGAAATAGCCTGGAAAATATCAGCTCTGCAATAGAAACCAGCGAGATTTCTTACAATTAAATTCCTACAAGACAACCATAAACATACTCTTCCAAGATATTCCTGCATCAAAACCTTATAAGCCTTGTGAAACAGCCCTACGAGACTCCCTCCTAGATACCCTCGTGAGACATCTAAGAGGCTTCCCAAGATATCGATGCGAGATGATCAGAAAAAATCAGCCGTACAACAAAACCATGTTATATGTTAGCCTAGAAGTACTGAAAGATGTTTTAGTTATAAAATCCTGCCAAATACCCTTCTCATATCCTTGCAACTGTGAGTCAGCTTAGCAAGACAGCCTCGCGAGATATATTTGCAAAAAATCCGCGAAAAATAGCTCTGCAATGCAACCGGATTGCGATGCAATCGGTCAGTTTGACATTAAATAGTCAGGTGACCTTAAGGAGATAAAGTTAATTGAATTGTGAAAATTCAAGATAAAAGAGATTCGAATTCAACATTCCCCAAACAATGCGAAAGGAGAGATAACCATAATTGGACGCTTCTCCAAGCTTCTTAAAAACTAATAATTGGCGGTACAATTGATCTTTTTTGGTATTATATTTATCTTCGATATTAGCGGGTGCGGGCGGTTAGTTATTAGGTGATTAGATTTTAACTGACGCAAAACGGTCCATGAAATCCAGACTTACACAAACAATAGCCTTGAAATAAAAACCGTGTGAGACAACCCTGCAAAACATCTCTGCCAACAGTTTTGCAAGACAACCCTGTGAGCCTAGCAATCTAGCACAACAGCTCCGCGGGGACCCGTCGTCAATGACCTGAGTATTGAAGGTAACGCGCGTCTTCCGTGCCGATCTGCAATACAATAGAAGTACGGCGAATATTTTTACTCGCCGACTTATTTTTCATACTTAATCGCAAACCATTTCCTTCCCTCCGCAGTGAAGGGATGTGAGGAGGAAAGGGATGATTGATGCGGGTTGTGGGACCGTTTAGGCCTTTTAAACGATGCGAAGGCAGCGTCTTGTTAAAAGAATTTCTTATAATAAAGAATCACGTAACAAGCACACATCAAAACCTCGCTCATATTGTTTCTTCTGCGGACCTACCTATGTACTAAAACAGTATTATTAGACTTTTTTAACATTTAAAAAAAACTTGTTGAGTTAAACAGCATGTAGAGATACATAATGCAATGTTGAGGCTCAGAAAAAGTAATCGTAATCTATGATACTTAACGATATTCATTCGTATTTTATTATTTGTGTCGAAGGATATCGAACGACGCGAAGTCTATTGAATGAAAAACTGAGAAGAATGACAATCACTTATTTGGAAACCTAAAGAATTAATGTATCAGTTATTGTAATTTAGTGGTTATAAAACACCCATTACCACTATTTCGTTAATAATAAATTACATTAACATTATTTACATTCATATATTTGAACTTTATTCATTTCGAAACATTTTTGATGGGACAAATGGGACTAAATTTGATAAAATATGAATGGACTTTTGAACGCTTGTCATAACAGCCGTTGGCGCATTATTTGTTGTGTTTTGAAAGGGGCGTTGGCAAAATAAAGAAATAAAACTTGGTTTATAAAAATAACACAATGTTTTTTCAACGATGTTTGTTTGTTTTTCTTTTCTTTTCATATTCAATAATATCATTATTAAATATACAAAAAACTGTTAATTTATTTACATTTATGTTTGTAATTTATATTTGATATCTTTGAAAGGAATATTTTCCGGTTTTCTGAATTAGTGACATGAATTTTTTGATTTCCACCAATACCATTAGTGACATTTCTTACTAATGACCTCTTCAATGAAGGGAGCACAAGAAGTGTTTAATTATCCTAAATATATTTGTAAAGCAAATTATGAAGCGAACTCATTATGCTTGGAAAACAATTTGGGATGCGGTTATAGGTACCGCCTCCCCATTTATTGCATAACCAACAACTCTGTCATAGGTCACGCCAAGTGGTTTGCTACGTTTGGTGACTTTGCAGAGGTGCCGGGTTCGTGGGGTGCGTCTTGTCCGGGTGTTGGTGGCGGATGCATCTCTGCCTGACTGTTGAAGGAGATCTTTTGACTTCTCCAGCAGGACTCTATCGGAACATCACTGCGTCACAGTGGGAGGGATGGATTCATACGTTCGTCATTCCTGAACACACTGACCCCAGATTCCTACTCATCCCTCGTACCCTTTTCTTTCCAGAACTTCCTCTCCTTCCATTTCTAAAAACACCCACCTCCTGCATGGAGCCAATGTAAATCAAACTTTAGCTTTTAGGTCTTTTTGTCAAAACGGTTATATAATTTTTCATTCCGATTACCAAGTAAAAATAATAATTTATAATGAAACACAAGTGTATCGAACATGAAAAATGATTTTATTGAATTTAATATCAATTGCGGCTAAAGTTGCACTCCTGCAAGTTTGATGACCCCTTTTTCCAAAGCATAATATTTAGCAGTTGAAAAATGCACCAATCTGTTACCAGGCAGCAAAACGACTGTATCGAACATGAAACAGTTCGATAACCCTATTTTCTAAAACGAAATTAAAATATTGACAAATCCAAAAGATGTTGCTGGGCGAAATATTATTCGCACCACAATACCTGCATTTTGAAAACGTTTTTTTGCAAGCTGACGTCACACAAACGCTTGTAGGAGATATTATAAATAGCCCTATTTTTTTTATTTTTTTTTTATTTTCTAGATTCTTATATTCCATGAAGTGGTGAATCATTTAAATTTACTGAATTTAAAGTTAATGTTCTTTATACAAATAGAACGGCGTCATATGCGCCTCACAATTTTTACCTCATATGGGTTTATTCAAATATTACCTGGCTTTTATAGACTTAGAGGCCTTGTATTTTCTCGGTAGGGAAAAAATTTGTTACCTAAAAACCCTACTAAAATTGCATGTTTTCATCCAGCATCAGCACCACCAGCGACCGACAGCGGCCATATACTACATACGTGTCTGTTTGTGTTGTGTTGGGAATGGGGGGAGGAAATTTCGGCTGCGCCCTATTGTTGGGTTCCTTCCGCATTTGCCGTTGGGAGTAAGGAAAATCGCAGAAAACCTTACCCGGAAGGAGCGGCCGAACGTCAACTTGAAACGTATACGGCCTTCAGTAACATCGGTATATGATGTCCTGCATTTTTGAGATGTGTGTGTGTGTGTCTGATTTTATGTTAATATATACTTATGGGAGGATAGAAAATAAACATACATATACATACAAATTATAAAATATTATATAAATATATAAATAGATATATAAACATTATATATTTAGGAGGAAAGTCGGGAGTTTAGGAAATACCTACTGCTCGCTATTCGTCCGCGTCTGATTCTGGTATGTGCCATATGTGGTCATGGTCCATGAGGATGTGTTTAGGTAGTCTGTGTGTGTATTTGAATGTCAGGTCGCTCGGAGCATTGTATTGTCCTATGTCTCGTATTAGTGGATTTTTACTAAGTGTGAGTGATTTGTAAAAGCGTGCAGTCAGTCTGTGTGTGAATTCGTATAGTGTTGGAATTTGATCTCGTTCGTGTAATCTCTTCAAGTTTGTTCTGAGTCTCGTGTTGTATGTGATTTTAATGCAGAGATTTTGAAGTGTCTGTAGTTTCTTGTGGTCTGTGTGTGAGATGCTGCTCCATACGGGAATCGCATACGAGAGTACCGGACGAATGAGCGAGTAGTAGACGAGGAGTTTGGTTTTGGGAAGTAGCGGACTCCGTCTATTGAAAATTGGCTTCATCATGCCGATCGCTTTTCGCGTGCGCGCGTGCATCTTTGCTTGTTGAGATTTCCAGTTGAGGCGGGAGTCCATGGTCAGGCCGAGATATGTAACTTCATCTTTCCATTCAATGCTGTGTCCTCCCATTTCGATGTTGAAGTCAGGTGTTCTATTTATACGTTTTCTCGTGAACATGATGGCTTCGGTTTTCGCCTCGTTCAGTTTCAGGCGCCATTTCTTGTAGTACTCTACGAGCGCGTCGAGCGCCCTCTGTAGGTAAATCGCGGCCATGTTCGCTTTCAGCGAGGAAACGTATAGTTTGACGTCATCTGCGTAGATAGACAGATTGCATCTCTCGTCTCGGGGGATGTCGTAGGTGAACAGAATGAAGAGAAATGGTCCCAGTAAACTTCCTTGCGGCACGCCTTTTGGAATCTCACGCATTGAAGATAACACGTTCCTTATGAACACTCTGAACGATCTATTCTTTAGGTATTCCTGTATCAGTCTCGTTAGGTATATGGGCGTGTTGGTGCGGTGCAACTTATGCACGAGCCCGTCTATCCATACGGTGTCGAATGCCTTCTCTAGGTCGATGAGCGCAGCAGCGGTGAAGCGATGTTCGTTAAATTTTCTTGCGATGAATTCCGCTACTCTGGTGAGTTGATGGGTCGTGGAGTGCCTCTTTCTGAAGCCGAACTGCTCGTCTGGCAAAGTCTTGTGTTCGTCGTGGTGTGGGACAAGCCTGTTTAGTATAATTTGTTCAAATACCTTGCTCAACGTAGATAGTAGGCTAATCGGCCGGTAGCTTGTCGGCTGCGTTCTATCTTTATTCGGCTTTGCGAATGGCAGCACGGTCGCTGATTTCCAAATCTGGGGAAAATGCCCAGTCATGAGGCAGGCATTGAACAATTTTGTAGTGTATATGATGGCTTTTTGAGGGAGATGTTTGAGTAAAATGTTGTGAATTTGATCGCTTCCCGGCGCCTTGTTCGTTCTGAGTCGCTTGATTGTGACCGCAATCTCGCTCGGCGTTGTGAAATGAATATCTTCAGCGTTTGTCTGCTCTGCTTCGTTCAAATCTCGTAGAGAGTCAGCTACGATCCGGTCCGTAGCCGGGTCGGAAAGGCCGTCTGTAGCGGCGTAGGCTCTCTCGAAGCCGTCGGCGAGTGTGTCAGCTTTTTCTTGTAGCGACAAAGCCGTCCCAGGGCCGTTCAATTTCTGTAGCGGGGGGATTGTGAAATCTTTATGTCTCAGCGCGCTAGCCATTTTCCATAATGAATTATCCTTCGGCGTGAGCGACGCGACTTTTTTGTCCCAAAGTTCGCGCTTGAGTTCTGCGATTTCAGTCTTGATTTCCCTCTGCAGGCAGTTGTACGCTGTCTTGAAGTATTCGTCACGCGTGCGGTGGTACATGCGTCGCAGGCGATTTTTGTCCTTGATGAGCGATAAAACGTGCTCGGGAAGCTTGATCGTGTATGAATGTACTTCTTTGAGAGGAATGTGTGTATCTTGTGCTGTTTGAAGAATCTCTGTGAGAGTGCTTGTAGCTGCGTCGATTTCTTGTGGCGAGCGCAGAGTTCCCGAAGTGAGATGAATTCGTTCGTTGACTTCCTTTTTAAATCCTTCCCAGTCCGCATCCTTATAATTGCGCTGTTTTCTGGGGGTCCTTGAAGTTGTGCCGCCTATAGTAAAGCACACGGGCAGATGGTCCGAAGACAGCTCGTCTAATGTGCGCAGTGGAGATATTGTCTTAACATTTTTCTCGAGTACTATATCCAAAGTACTCGGATATCTAGAGCGTTGCGTGTAGTACGTAGGTCTGTCGGGCGCCATTATCGAATAGGTATTTGTCTGCATGTGTGTAAAGAGCGTATTTCCGTTCGCATTACCTCTGTAGTTATTCCAGTAGTTGTGTTTGGCGTTCAAATCGCCTCCTATCACAACGATTGGTCCCAGATTGAGCAATTTATTGAGATCTTCTCTCACTAGGTTACTTTGGGTGCAGTATACGGAGATGATGGTATGCGCTCTACCCTCTATGGTGACTTCGATAATCGTGGCTTCAGCGTGCTTCAACTTCGGAGTGGGAATTCTTGTGGACGTCATTGATTGTCGAACGAATATTGCGGTTCCTCCGCCTGATCTTCCCTGTCGGTCGTCTCGGTAAATCTCGAAGCCTTGCACTCTCAGCGGTACGCTTGGATTCAAGTGGGATTCTGATAAGAGAATTATGTCGGTGTTTAATTCATTTGCCAAAGCGAGCAGTTCGTCTGTCTTGTTGCGCACGCTAAATGCGTTCCATACGAGGACTCTCACCTTCTCGGGATTAGACATCGAGGGTGGTCGTGAGGAGCTCCATCAGGACGACGAGCTTCTCTGCTCTTGATGTGCAGCGGGCGAGCTGCGATCGCATCCTCAGGAGGCCTTGGAGCAGGGCCATGATGTCCAGGTCGTCCTCTGTAGTGGTGGGCGCGCGCACGGGCTCCTGCTGTGGGCGGGGCTGGGGGCGGGGGGGCTGTGGGGGCGGCGCGGTCTCGCGCTGCTCTTGGGCGGGGGCGGTGCCTCCGGCTACGTTGGCCCATGTGCGTCCATCCGTCCTCGGCTGAGGAGGTGGCCTGCTCGGGTTCTGTTCTGCCGGAGGGGGTTGGGGCCTTCTGGCAGGTCGCTGCTGTATTGAGGCGACGTACGCTACCCGCTTGGGGCAGCCTCTGTAGTTGGCGGGATGCGGGCCTGAGCAGTTACAGCATGCGGCGGGCTCGTCTCTCGTCTTCTTGGGGCATTCTGCCGAAGCATGCTCCAGTAAGCATTTTACACACCTTGCTGTGTGCGAACAGTTTCGGGACCCATGTCCGAAGTCTTGACATCTGTAGCACTGGGTGCCGTGCTGAAGGTGATTACTCCTGTGCTTCTGGAGTCGAATGCGGCAGTGGCACAGGTATTTGACGGCCGCGCGCAGCTGTCCCATGTTGACTTCCTTATTGAAGTGCGCTAAGTATATGGGATACTCATTTGAGGCAGTCATCTTGACCACCTTCACAGCTGGGAATCCTTGCGATTCCAGATCCGCCGCGATGTCTTGTACATCTACTAGAGGCAGGCCCTTGATCACGGCCTTCTTCATTTTTTCGGCTTCGGCCGTGAATGTGTGGAAGCCGCGCGCCTCCGCTCGCAGTCCATTGGTGAGGGCGCGATGGTCCTCCATCGTGCGCACGAAGATGTTGGCCGTGCCGCCCCTGTTATATCTAAAAGTGAAGAGCTTACCCGCCCCCAGATGTCCTTGCACCGCAGCTGTGATCTGCGCGTGTGTCATGTTCCCCAGGGTCATCACAACCGGGGGAACACGGTCTCTCCTTCCGGTACCTGCGGGGGAGAAAGAATTATTAGTGTTGGCACGCTTATTACGCGGCGCGCCGGCGCCTTCGCTTACCTCGGGCAACTCTTCAAATCGGTTGCCACACTGGAGCGGTTGTGGTCCCCGTGGGGACATGGGCCTCTTTGCGGGGTTGGACGGCCTCGTCCAGCCTCCATCCTGGGGGGCAGCCGTCTCCATCGGCTGCTGGGGCCTCGGGGGCGCCACGTAGGCCGACGCTGGGCCTATCGGGGGGCGCCTGGGGGCAGGACTGGGTCCTGTTGCCCAGGAGGGGCCTGCTATGGGCTCCGTCATCTCGGTTACGTCGGGCGTGGTGGCAGTCGTGGTGGTGGATGGTCTCCGGGTCCTTGGGTCCTCGGAGCGGGGCTGTGGTGCGGGGACCGTAAGGCGCATGGTCCCTGTCTTCCTTCGAAGCGCTATCTGATGGGCGCCGGGCGGTACCACGACCGGGGAGTCCTCGTGGTCAGCGGGGAGCATCCTCGTCGGGAACATCTTGACAGGCGGTAGTCTGTGCCTCCTCTTGAAGAGGGAGCACGTCTCTGGAGCTTGTGGGAGGTTTGCGGGGGCCAGCGTGAGTCTTCGTTGTTTAAGTATAGCGAGAAAGTGTTGCCTTGATAAAGGCAGTTGGGTGGGCGCGAGCGCCTGCTCGGTGGGCCGGTGGGATCTCTCCGGTCGGCAAAAGTAGCGGGGCCTGGCTGATTACTCAAGCCAGACAAAAACGACTTCTGTGGTTGATCTCTCTCCTGTGGCTCCGTGGCTCTGTCGTCGTGGCTCTCTTATAAATAGCCCATTAAAACAAAATATTGAGGATTCAAGTTTTAAAACTATGCCGGTAACAACGCGAACTGTTCTTACAATTTCTGAGTGTCAGCTGAAATCTGTATTCGCTTCTGTTCCTCCATCACGGCACAATCATTTTAAAGATTACAACTATGTGCAACGAGCTGTTTACTGCCGGCACTCTATCAGCTGAGCCAGACGCATCTGTCATCATAAGAATAATGGGGCGTCTCCGTGTGCCGGCCCTTATAATCAAATGACCATGCCGCCGCTGAATTCCCGCGACTTAACCAGCCACAGATGCTGACAACCTAAAGGCTGACGAATACCTGCTGGCTACCGACTGAACTAGCCAGTGCCGCTGATCACCTAGAGGCTGACCAATCCCCGCTGCATTGATGCTGACAACCTATAGGCTGATGAATTCCTCCTGGCTACCGACTGAACCAGCCACAGATGGTGACAACCTAAAGGCTGACGAATACCTGCTGACTACCGACTGAACTAGCCAGTGCCGCTGATCACCTAGAGGCTGACCAATCCCCGCTGCATTGATGCTGACAACCTAGAGGCTGATGAATTCCTCCTGGCTACCGACTGAACCAGCCACAGATGGTGACAACCTAAAGGCTGACGAATACCTGCTGGCTACCGACTGAACTAGCCAGTGCCGGTGATCACCTAGAGGCTGACCAATCCCCGCTGCATTGATGCTGACAACCTAGAGGCTGATGAATTCCTCCTGGCTACCGACTGAATTAGCCACTGATGCTGACAACCTAGAGGCTGGCCAATTTTTCCTGGCTACCAATTGAACTGGCCACTGCTGCAGCAGTTGCTTGCGCCATTTGCTGTATGGTATGGCGCAATGATGCACAATGTGCTCTAATCTGAAATAATCGCTGAAAGAATTCCGATTGTCTCACTTTCTATCTGTGTATTAAAACCCAGTTGTATTGAAATACATATAAATATTTCTTGTGAATTGGGTTGGCTGTAAGAAATAGGAAGTACCTATAAGCTACACCCCTTTGTACGTTCTGTATACCAATACAATTCATCTAATTAAAATGTGAATTTTAATTTGAATCGTCTTTCTTTTATGATGGTTTGGATAGAACACCTCACGGTGTTTTACTTAAATCATTACCCAGGTTGAGGGCTGATGTGTGCCGGTGCTTATTATTTACAGTAATTTCTTGAGCAGGCAAACACGTCCTGTACAGAAAGGATATTAATTATATCTTAAGGCGATGCACTACGTCGTGTAATATTTTAAATTGAGCCGCTATCAATAACAACCCTTACGTAACACCATCCGCCTGTTTTGATTTATGCAAGAAAAAAACATGGCCAAAAAGTGCCTTTTATTTTATTTTGTGGATGTTCAGGCATAAATATTTAATTTTTTTCCGATCATTTTATAAATAACTTAATTTGCCACATTATACAATAAAATCATAACCGAAAATGGGTTCGAAGTAGGAGATTTTGAACTTTAAAACAGTTTTCATGGGCCTATAAATTATTTTTTTCTGGGCTTTGATGTCTTTATAATCACAATAGCAAATCCGTGAAGTTATACCCGACTAGACTAATTACATAGGTATCTCCATATTATCTGTATAAATTTGGTATCTAGAATGAATGAGAAAAATAAAATAGCAAAACATGATTTCCATCGAGAATGACACGCCTTTCTTATAATGTGTAAATCGGGTCCGTGGAGTTATCTCCTACTAGACTATCTGTACGAGACTAAACTGCGGTGTGACGTAGTTAGACTAGAACGTGATTCCAATTCCTAACACTTTTCTTTGTGAGAGGAATGCCAAAGGAATTACCATTTTGTATTGCGCAGGCGGGGCCTCCCTAATAGAAAGGCCTTCAACCGACATAACCTAATGCGTCTGGGTGATTACCCTAAATATCTGTACCTCCCTGTTTACACGGCGGCAGAGTGTAATTACAACTCTTGGACGGGATCCAAAAATGAAGATGTTTTCAAAAAGGCATTCAAGTCGGGGGAAGTTGAAACTAGTTTGTAAAGGAGCGCTAATGCAGAAGGAGATAGATACGTAGGTACTGCTATGCAACTGCCGACTACTGGCGACTCACCAACAATTCCATTGCACTCTCTCACTTTTGGAATGAGTGTCTTCTCCAGCATTCATTGCTTTTATAATATATGCTCGCAGCTTGCAGCACGTGTACTGATTGCATCTACTATATGAGGAAAATAATTGCCTTCAAGGGCAGTGTTATCTTTGAGAGGGGGCTCTTTTTAGCAAAGGAAGTAGAGAAAATTCTGGGATGGAAAAAGGTATGAGGGGTGGGTAAGAATTATCCAATAAAAGGTTCACGGGGCGGCGGTGCTCATACGCGCCTCCCGAATTGCAGATCGCACTTTTTGTTGACATCGACTTTGCATTATGAACCTTTAAGTGGCTTGGTGCTGCAGATAGTATCCATTTGAATAAACTGGGTGCTCCATGTATATTGTAGGGACATGCATGAAACTAAACATTATTCTCAAAAATCTGCTCAACATTTTTATTGATATTTTGATTTCATTATAATTCTTACCGGTATAAAGAAGTGTTCCGGTGTGGGTTAATTTTTTAAGCAAATCTACAGTTTTATTTCGAGATTTATAAAATTTTGCGCACTTGATTTTCATAATAGAAGAAAGGTCACTGTGCGATTTTAAAAAACTATTCCACTCCCTTTCCCACTCTTAAAAGGAGAATTTTGATAGTTCTTGATGAAATTTTGCACACTTAAATTCCAAAATAAGAGGAAAATCACCGTCAATGCCGGAGACACAATTGAACATTTCTGAAAAATCATCTGAGAACACTCAAACTTCTTAAAAAAAACTTCAAAAATTAAAAAAAAATTCCGAGTCACCTCGCATTACGCTTAAAAGAAATCTACCGGAGTAGAAAACGTACAACTTCTGTTAAAACTTTTATTACTTTAATTTAATATAACATTTCTCGGAATGACGGAAACCCACTTCATTAGATGAGTCTTTCATTTTAAATTACTAGAGAGAAAATAAATGTGAAAGTTCAATCGGGAATCTCTCTAATGAAAATAAAACATGGAAGTCTTTTGTTTATTGAATTCTGTCAAATTAAACCTTCGACAGAAAGCAGACAAGTTTTCCTAAATAGGACATTTATTTCAGAAAAGAATCGTCAAATTATAGAAACCCATCTAAGCGTTATATTTACTCGTGCCGTGACTCAATGTACAATTTCAACATAATACGAGTATGTCTATCATTCGCTTTGGCGATGAATTGTATTGAGCTCCTAGCTCTGTGGAGGAATTTGGCATTTCAATTTTTACATAGGATTATAAATTGTCCGTTGGGATTTTTATCAAAATTTTGGTCATTGTTTTGCTTCAAAGGTTTCCGGCCTAAATAATGCGTGGCTCGTCAATTTTATCCAAGAAATTTATTGGAAATATCTTATTGAACACATTTTTTTCGATGCTTTGGCTTTCTCACAAAGGAATGATATCCTTTTGTATTTTTTTTAAATTTAAGAACCACATAAATCCTCAAATGCCAGGGGCTAGTGGGCTATAACACCAGAACTAGGAGGCGAACTTGAATAAATGGGAAGGGAAGGCTTAAAGGAAAGTTGGGAGAACTAATAAATAGAATAGTGGAATATTAGTAGAGGTTTCAATTTATTAGGAAGTTATCGAAGCGAATAATAAACCTCATTGTAATATTAAATCACAAGGAAAATAATGTCAAGAATTCGCAATGAAAATATAAAAGAGACAAAGACAGAAAATAAAAGGTAATCCAGATTCTCCAGTTTTAAGAGTAATTATTGAGCTGTTTTCACATTGCATTTCGTCATATAACGGAGGCACTTTTGAAAAACACAAATAACTACAAGTTTTTTTATTCTTCATATGTTTATTTTTAAAGACTACACAGACTTGGTAATAAGTATAGTTCAATCGATGTTTACCACCTCTCAGTGTCCTAACTAAAATGATATGTATAGTCTGTACATATCATATAACAGAATAGGGGAATATATATACATAAATTAGTTCTGTAAAACACCCAATCTGACGTAATAAAGGTTTGTAGCAAAAATGACTTTTAAAAAACTGTTCACGTACCTACATTTTATAAAAATCTTCAAGGCGTGAATAAATAAATAAATAATATATCATAAACAGCTAACAGTTTCTGCATTATTTAATAGTACGATATTGTGCCCAATAACTCGACTATATAACTTCTTTTCGGAATTCCATTCATCTGCCTCTTACAAAATGAGTAATCTTTCAAGACTTCTTCATTCCTTCTCCTCCTTAAATATATTCCACACAGAATCCCGGAATATGATGGTAACACTGAGTTCAAATAATACGTCAAACAACAAGGTATTTCTTTGTGGAACGGAAGACGCGGGCAGGCAGTATATTATAGAGTTCAGTAGTTGCCCTTTGATAGCATTACGGTCTTCTGTACCCAGGAGAAAAGAATCAATCTGTTTGGTTTCTCGAGCACATTTTTCCTTCATGCGCTAAGGTGGAATGTTGATTGCAATTCATTGGGTCACTAGATATTTTACAGCCGATGTAAGCTACGTTTCTACACTGACATCTGTTTTTCCAGTAGAGCGATTATACGGTGACGTACGGGTCAGAGGAAATGAATGTCCTCACTCTGCCGAATGAAAAATTGTGATCCCTGCAGGACTGCTCCAAACCAAAGACAAAGTATTATGCACTATTGTACTCACCAGTTTAGGTTATCTTGGTGTGTTAAGTGGGGCCCGCACTCTGTTGATATTATGATAAATTGGAGTGATCCAAATCCAAAGTCACGTTAAAACTTTAATCACTTCACAAGCAGACGGCGATCAACACATACAATGATTAGGTTTTTCCTCAGCGTTTACGTTGAAACATTTCATTAGTTATTGATGCACAGCTTGAAATGATGCAAATTGAACATTTTACCAGCGATACACTGTCGTATTCTCACATTGGGTCGAGAGAAGGTCCAAAGTCGTTGCAGATCCGTTGCCACAGGCGAATATTCTCAAATTAAATGTTCGAGTCGTGGAGATCTGTGATTGTCGGGGAAAAGAACAAAGCTAGCGTGAACCAATGACGTTACGAAACAGCGATACTCAAAGGACTTGTCGTCATAGATAATTCAATTACAAAAAAAAAAATTTGCTTCAAGGTCTATGCCATATTTGGGGATGCTTTGTGGAGCGTCTTTTTGAGGAAACAGAGGAGTGAACATGGGTCTTGAAGAAACCCATATCGTTGGAGGCACAGAGATGTAGAAGCGACCCGTTATCGTGTGATAAATGTCAACCATGCATGTGCATATGCTTGAGAATATACAAATTTAATATTATCCTTATTATTATTATTACTATTTTTTTACATTTACTCCAACTCCCTGCTTTGCTTCTAATTCTATGTTATATTTGGGAATGCTGTGTAGAGGTTATTCGAGGAAGGAGTGAATATCCCAGAGACCCACGTTGTATAAGGGATGAAATACAGGCAGAAGAACGAGTAGTTTCTCGTAACTGGATCTCGTGTGACAAATGTAAGCCGTGTAAAAATGTGGAGCGCTGTTTGGCATATTTCCCGACTGGGTACTGGTGCCGAAAGGATCAAAAACTCTACAATGATTAAAATACAATTGTACTTTGTTCTAATTATTTGAGGTCGGATCCGATTCACCTTGTTACCATACGATCATCTAAAGAAAGGTACAATTAAAATTTATGCTAGGGAATCGAAACGTTGAATGAAATACTTTTACCCGTTTTTTATGTTAACTAATTTTATCATTGAGTTTATAAAAAAAGAGGAATTTATTTATACAGTAATTATTAATACTCGGGGCAGCGTGTAATACCTTCAGAAGTCGAAACAGCTGTCACGCGCAGAATTTGTTTACAAATAAACAATTTTTTTAATAATAATAATACTATAATTTTTTAAATATTTAAATATTTACTTGAGGGATCAGTACGATTTATAGGTCCAGTTGGAAGTTCTGCCGAGCCGAACCCTCTTATATGAAAATATCTGGAGTCGGTGAATTATTTTCCCATTTGATCTCTGGTGGTTTGACGTGTTGTTCTTGTATTGTTTCGTATTTATTATGCTCATATAATGCACTTGCATAATGTGGATTGACTAGATGATCATTGTGGAAAAGTGTGTAAAAGAAAAACTTACAAATTATGTACAAACTGTTTTTTTTTAATATAAATTAAATAATAATATTATTGAATGATCAAAATAAAAACTTTAAATTTACGTATAAACTCTTTTGAATGTATAAAAGAAAAACTTTAAATTTATTAATACACTGTTTTTTTATAAATTAAATAATAATATTATTGAATACGAAAGAAAGGATCTACAAATTAAACTTGACAAAAAAAGTTTCAGTCGTGTTTGTGAGCAGATTAAATAGCCAGGTACTTCTCCACCTTTGGTTTCCTTATCTCACTCCCCTCCCTACCACTTCAGCAACACAGTTCACCCCGATTGTGCGATTCGCAAAAAAAATGCGACAACTTTCAAAAAATGTTTTTTGATAGTTGTCCTGGAGAGTTTGTATAAAACTTGTGATCCATGTAACATTTGAAAGTTGTCCTGGAGAGTTTGTGTAAAACTTGTGATCCATGTAATATTTGAAAGTTTGTGTAAAACTTGTGATCCATGTAACATTTGAAAGTTGTCCTGGAGAGTTTGTGTAAAACTTGTGATCCATGTAATATTTGAAAGTTTGTGTAAAACTTGTGATCCATGTAACATTTGAAAGTTGTCCTGGAGAGTTTGTGTAAAACTTGTGATCCATGTAACATTTGAAAGTTGTCCTGGAGAGTTTGTGTAAAACTTGTGATCCACGTAACATTTGAAAGTTGTCCTGGAGAGTTTGTGTAAAACTTGTGATCCATGTAACATTTAAAAGTTTATCAATTAACGTTTTGATTTTATTGCTATTGACAACAAATCGACTTTTTGTAGTTGTTATCAAATTGGAATACCCTTTAGTAGTAGCAGGTTGAAACCGGTTCATTCTATTAAAAATAAAAACAAATTTAAAAAAGGTCAAATGAAAATTTACTGAAATTATGACATGCGAAGCGGCTATCTACCTATATAGTATTATAATCTAATTTCTTTATTGTGTTTCCTGAACTTAACGAATCTTGAGAAGTAACGCTGCAAGGTCGCTAAAACTTCCAAAAATAAACACACATACATCTAAAATAAGAGTGTGTGCAAATCATGAGATTCTACAGATGACAGACGACAGACATGAAAGAAAAACCTAATAATATCGCGTGAGGAATTACTTCCCCTCTCGAAACCGCCCTTGATATGAAAACAAAAAAGTATTCCCGTCGTATTGCCAGGAAAAGCGCCATCGTTTATTCAGTTGATGCGATTATATTCTGTCTTATTTTTTTCTGGTATGATTTATCCTAAAGTTTACTCTGCACCAAAAAAATACGGAAAACACAAAGGAACAAAAAACACGTACATAACTTGTTCCACCGCTGACTCCAAATGAAGAAAAAAACGGCTTTAACTGAAATAACCATCTTTCAAGACTGGGGTATTTCAAAGTCCATCACATTATTCATTGACCGACTAATCAAGCTAAAGTTATGTTGATATTCTTGCTAATTACGTTAAAATTACACTAAAACCAGGCTGTATATGGGCGGTTAACGAGGCCAAATCACAATACATGTACAAAAACAATATAGCGCTGCTTGTAAACTTGATGGTCAGAATTTGAAACATCGCTCTCTAAATCGTTCGTTTACAATATATTCTGTATTTTTATCAAAATAATATTTTTTATATTTATAACACTATTATCTATATTTATTACCTGTATGCCGGCGGACATTTTATGGACGCTCGAGCGAGTTTAGGCCATCTTTCAAAGGAATCATCAAAAAGAAAACACTTTTTACAGATTATACCGATTGGCAACCAAGTTATGCATATTTACGAAATTATTTAAATCTATTGCATATTAGAAGTTACTGTCTCTGTTCCATTACGTTTGTTAAAAGTACTTTAGGGATGTGGTAATGAGACAATGAAAATAGGTAGGTTGTGATGGTATAGCGTTTATTTGAGTCAGTGCAGTTGTGAGATGACTCCGGACCGATGCTCACGCAGTTGGTGGATGTAGATCAACGGTGAATTCCCCAGGCGGAAGATCGACACCGCGTCGGTGGATATTGTCAGCGGCGAATCCTCCATGTCGAAGAACAACACCAGGGGTAAACGGCGATGACGTTGGTGAAGTGGTTGAGGCGATTAAGTCGGTGGCTCGACACCGCGTTGGTGGAGATCGGTCTTGTGGATGTGTTCAGTACCGGGGAAGAAGTTGAGTCTTCCTGGTACTCCAATGTGAAACAAGAGAGCCGAAGGTATGATTGAACTGGTCAGCAGATGCGCGGGAGATGCAGACCGGCGAAGATGCCGCAGTGCAAGGCAGACCGGCAAAGATGTCCCAGGGTCTAGGCGCGTGGGTAGCGCAGGCCAGGGATGATATCCAAGGCCAGCGCGCTGATGCATTCCACGGAGTTGATGATTATTCGTAGCCTCTCCTGCAAGGTCCGAGCAACGCTATGCGTAGTGGGTCCGTAGCTCATGGCAGCGCGGTGAGGAGGAGCCAGGGCGCAGAACGGGTGGGCCGGTCATAGCGGCCGGCCGATGAGTCGGCGGTGGGCACTGGCAACGGGCACTCGCTTGTAACTACTGATTATTGACTAACTGACTAAGTACCTCTCAACGGTTGCCGTTTTATATAGGCGAGAAAAATCCAGCGAGTAGGTTTTAATACGATGCGTTTTGCATGGGCGAACATACCAGAATATTTTAGTAACGTACCGCTACAGTACCATATATTCAAGGCGCTTACGGCTGTGAACCGATGTGGGACGTTTGGGTTGCTTCTCTGGTCTCCATCGCGTAGTTCAACTCTCCAGAGTTGAGTAAATATGTATTCAGCTTCGCCGCTATGTGTGGGTGATCCCTAATTGTTTCCCGACTCCCACAACTGAAGTCCATCGCTCTCTGAACTGAAGTGCCGAATTCTCGCCATTGAAGTCCAGTCACACCGCCCTGTGTATTCCCGCTTCCCCTCCCGTCCGTCTCTCCCCCTCTTACTATCTCTACGTCCGTAGTTAATCTTCTATGATCATGATTTTTGCGTTAGCGCTTATTTCCTCTACAACGTTTATCACCATATAAGATTATAGTGATTGCACGTGACCAAGGCATGCTTTACACCACATTGCTGCGTGATCGATGTAGTGATGTATCCTCTATGATTTTTAGTCGTGGGGATTCTTGATTAATGGAGGATATGGGCAACTCATAACAATCAATAAGTCCTAACTACGGTGAAATTTCTCACGGTGTTTCAAAATACTTCCAAGTTATTATAAGTATCCTGATATATATTTCTTATTTTTGAAGTTTTCGTAAACACACATATCATTTTAAAAACTACGAGGATATTAAATATATATTTCTGTAGCTTTTATTGAAATAAATATCGGTATTTCCAATTCATAAAATTTTATTATCAAACTTGAAAATGTAAAAAATAATTATTATTTTTTTGGTAAACTAATGTTTTTAAGACAAGATTTTTTTATGCATAGCATAAAGGGTAACAATTATTTTACAAGCAATAATTGTTCGCCTGAAACACTCATCCACATTGAAAAATCTCCTGATAAAAGATACATGACGCCAACGGGACTCGAACCCGTGTCCCTTCGATTTCCGGTCGACAGCTCTGACCACTGAGCTATGGCGGCTTATCTCTTACCCGCGAAATTATTCAATATATACTAGTGTTTCATTCAACAATTACTGCTTGTTACATTTTTCACCTGAAAACAACCAACTTTATTTTATATGAGAAAGGCATTGTAAGTGCTAACTCTCTCACTAGATGGCGTCGAGACAAATTGTCTACATTTTTATGCGAAATACTTGAACTTGTTGAACAATTATTGCTTGTAAAATAATTGTAAAAAATAAACTTACCGAAACATTTTAACTGGAAAGTCTTCATTACAAAAGAGTTCGATGTTTAAAAACATGTTTCTTTTTTGTTTAAAATTAATAAGAAAACTGTCACTTCACTTTTTATGCCGTTCATATACAATAAATAAATAAATATTTTAAAATAATTTTTAAACTTTCCATCGTCAACAAAACAGTAATTTGTAATCATACTCTGATAATTTTTAGTATTTTATCCATGGAATCAAGTAAAAGTATTTGAGACAAACTGAGAAGAATAATTATCTCCCTTTCTAGTGACAAATAAATAAAATATATCCGCATTACAGAAAAAAATTTAAATAATGTATGAACTCCTCAGTAAAATGTTGAAGGGTTAAACTATAGTAATTACAAAACATCATTTAATCCTAGTTATATCGAGATCTTGTGCTATTTCATTAGCCTCAGTCCGTAGTTAGATTTTAAAAGCCTTAATTTATTTTCTTTACCTATTTTTTTCAATGCTTAGTTAAAATACACCTACAGTATCTCAAGTAACGAAAGTTGAATGTTTTTAGCATTGTAAATATATTATAAGCACCACCTCTGGGAGTATTTCTCAACCCTGTTAAGATTATGCATTGTTTTCATTTACGAGTATGTGTATTGTTATTAGAGTATAGCAGAAAATAACAAACTGACCCAACTTTGCTCGAGTTTAAAATTTTAAAAAATCTTTTTTACCTCGTATTTTGACACTTAAAAGGATATTGCAATTAACAGTTTATTATGGAAATGATTATAGTGGTTGAAAACAGTTAGGTACATTACTTTAAAAATTCCAGTTGACAAAGTTGTATCATTTACTAACAATTTTTTCGGAATTACTTTAAAAAATATAATTGAAAGCAATTTTATGATAATTTAAAATCTTCCGTTTTCAATATATTTCACGAGCACTCCTCCCTTCAGTAAGCCCACCGTAGTTTCTTAAAACAATCTGACTTATTTTTCCTTTGAACAAATCATCGTAAAGTGTTTTCATTCAAGACGGAATGGAATGAGATGTAATATTATATTCTGGGAGATGTATTGTGTATTGTATGAAATAAAAGTTTATTGATAAAAAAAATACGGAAAACAGTTCAACAGCATTAGAGTAAGTGCTTTCTGTATACATGTAATAAAATAGTAAAAATAAATGTCTTCTTTTTTCCCCGTGTGACATTAAAAGTAATTAGACAAATAATTTAGACTTTACCTACCGGTTTCAATCTACGACGAATAATTTTTGAGCGAATATAAATTGGCTTAAGTTGAGATGAGCGTCAGCTACGCCAGAGGGTGAAGATTGCTACCAATATAAATACTAATTGCTAATAAAAGGATATAAAGATTTAAAATATCGATTATTTTAACCATGTCGAATGATTCGTACAAATAAAATCTTTCAATTTCAGTGATAGCACACTAAAATATTATTTTTATACTCTAGAATTTTAGGTTAGGTTAGGTTAGGTTAGGTTAGGTTAGGTTAGGTTAGGTTGAGTTCTTCTAACACCCTTTCGTCGTTCATCACGAAAAGCCCCTGAAGAAAATTATTTTCCTCTGGGCCTCCTGTGAAGAGCTAATGTGAAAAAATGTTTTTATTTTATTTATTACCAATGAATTCCTACAAAAGAATAATAGAAAAAGAAAAACATTTTTTCCTCTTCAAACTTCTTCATTTCAGATAGAGAGGTTTCTATGGTTTACCGATGGGGCCAATAATTTAATTCCTCTCTGTTGGCTCGTTTTTTCCACTAAAATGAATATTTTTAACAATTACTCCGCCGCGCCTCTCCGAGTCAAGTTTAAGACGAGACTTTTACTTTAATTGATTGAATTATATTAATTACTACGGTTGCAGGTGGAACATCGAAAAAATGAATTGTTTTGCCAAGTACGATTGAGTTTCACTAAAAAGGGTTGGAAAAGAATTGGAAAATTGCTTTAGCGATCTTTGAAAAAAGAAAAGTAAGTGAAATCTAATGTTCTGCGATTTTACAAAATATGCATAACGCACTATACAAAATATGTTATTTATTTGATATTTTACAAAAAAATAGTACATTGTTTTCAGTTTACAGATATTACATATTTTAAGGTGTGTACCCATGATATGTTTCCTTGTAATGTCTTATATGTGGTATGTATATTCAGTAATTACCAGGTGACGTGTGTAGCGTATAGGTGAGTGTATGTGTGTGTATGTTTGAGTGTCTGTGTTTATATGTTTGCGCATTGAACAGTTTATTTTATTGACGCTACTATGATGCTACTTTTAAATTTGGGCAATGAATCGAAAAAATGTCGATTGTAGAGTTTAGAAAAAAATGTTATCGAATGTATGATGAGCGCGGTTAATTAGGGAATTAGATTCTGCGTTTCGGTAAAATCGATGTTATTGTGTAAAATTTTAGTTATAAATATTAAATGAGCCTACTACTACTAAACACTACTTAAAAACTCGCCCTTGCTGCAAAATATTGTAATGTACGTTCAAAGTTATTGTTGAATTTTGAGATATTTTATAAATTTGCTTTGAATACATTCTATTGTATCGTGCTATCGATGTACAGCTTATATTATGAATTCCAAATTGGCGAAGCATATTCCAGTGTACTTCTGACCTGAATAATGCGAATCTAATATTACCATTGTATGCGAATCATATTATTATAACGTCTCTTCTATTCATTTACTTTATGTCTTCCCTTGTAGTTCGTAGTTCTTATTCGAGCTAATGCAAGGGGAGTTAACGTTTCCTGTGCATCCGACTCCTGGAACAAAAAGTTAACTTGTTACAGTTTACGTTTGAGTTAACGTTTTCTGTTCTGTTCTGGCAGCTAACGTTAACTGGTTTAACTTAATGTAAGAAATAAGGTTTTTGCTATGACGATATAACGCGAGACCAAAGTTTTTCATAATAATCTCTGAGAATGAAACACACATAACGTAATAGTATCCATGCTTAACTTTCTCTGAGGCCGTGACTTGGCGTGCGAATATATTGATTTGGACCTTTTCTTTCATGAAAATTCAATGACTGACTTTTTCTTTGACAAAATGGTATATTGAAGCTGCCGTTGTGATATTATTTGTTGAGATTTATGAAGCTTACCGGAATTTTTTGTAAGTTGTCATAAGGATATTGAAGAAAAATTAATAACATTGATGGCAAGCTACTAGTGGAGCCGTTTTAGAGAATATTAAGAAAAAAGTCACCCTTATGATGAAACAATAAAACATAACGATTTTACTTGGACACATCCGCATCCGCATCAACATCCACATCTGCTTCCGCTTCTTATTCTGATTCCGTCATTAAACTATATGCTTGATGTTGTATTTTAGTATTTTATTTTTTATTCTTATTTTATTAGTATGTTTTTTTTTACTACCCACGCACAGGCAGTGCCTTTGTGGGAACCTTTTTAACATTTTAAACATTTGTATTTTTTTATTTAAAAAATATGTAAAAAAGGGGAAAAATTAGGGAAAAATAAATTAATAAAATCTTTATTTATCTACATTTTTCTATTTATTTTACACTAAAACGTGGTTTATTATAAGTTCAATTAATTATATTTTATTACATTATTTATTGTTTTTGTGTTTTGTTCGTAGAACTCCATTTAATTTATATAAAATACCCCCAACAGAATATGAAATCTTTTGTCACAATTATTTTATCAGTAAATCGCTTTAACCGGTAATAAATCATTTTAAATTGGGAGGGTGTAAAATAGAATCATATAAATAAGTCGTCTAAACGTGGCTAAAACCACAGTTTGAATATGACCTTGAAAGCCGAAACAGCTGTAAAATAACTAAAACCAAAAAATACTCGCAGAACTTAATAATTAAATTTGATTTTAATTAAATTGAAAAAAATGTATTTTATCATGTATAAATACAAAAAAAAATACAGTGTGTGGCAAGCCTACGCACGACGGAAGTGAAACTTTTAGTATTCTTCTCTCTCTCTTTTCATTTCATATTATTATTATTCAGAATGCTGTACATTATAGTTTTAAAAAGCATAAATTTATTTGAAGGCGTGTTGTTAACAAATGAACGTTTAACTAGATTCCTAATATTGACATATTTATAAGTAGCATGTGATAAAAAAAATTAAAAGTTATAAAAATATGGGATTCGAACCCGGGTCCTGCATAACGAGTGTCGAACGCTCTGCCTCTAGACCACGATGAGAGGTACTCGCGCGACGAGAACCGCGTATAACTTGTACTCCTCAATTGACTCAATTGACTCCTCATTGAATCAAAATACCGAGCGACTCTACCTACTCAATTGACTCAATTGACTCCTCATTGAATCAAAATACCGAGCGACTCTACCGGCTCGATTTGTAAGCTATATTTCGACAAAAATATCATATAGGTCCCGACCGTTAATTCTAGCCAATTATTCGAGTGAACACCTGCCGGTCTAGAGTCTCACTAAATGGATATGGACATTTCGGGAGACTATCGGTTAAAATTAACAAATTTATGTAATTTTTAAAAAAATTATTTAAAAAAAATGTAGATATTTTCTTATATGTACGCCTGACAAATTCGCAGCACGAGAGCATTTTATCACTTTTCCTCGTATTAAAAAAAATCACAAAAATAAAAATAAAATAGTTAAAGCGGGGATCGAACCTCGGTTTTTTACGACGACAATCGGGCGCTCTGCCTATAGACCGCGAAGCTGAGTTTGGAGAGTGACCTAAACTAGGTATATAATATTAGCTAGGCTCCTATAGCGAAATGATCCCCGTTTTTCGTGACGGTCCTGAGTCGGTTTTACTCCGGTCCTCGAAAATGCATAACGCGCGTAAAGAAGTTTCACTTCAATATGTATAATTTTGTGTGGTGTCAAAGTGGCCTCACAAGAAACCAGAGTCAAGATAGCCTCCCAGAAGCTGGGCGTACTGTACAGAGCCCGTAGATACTTCAACAGTTATAATAAAACTGCTGACGCTGTACAAATCGCAAGTTGCAGCCCTGAAAAAATAAATTTAAAAATGGCATTGGCTTAACAAACGGACAACGCGATGATCCAGCTTTTCAATATGGTTCCTTCGGCTAGCGCAATGAAATTAGATATTTACTTTTTTGCAGTGAGCTACAGATAATTGACAACTCTGTCTTTAGAAAGACAAAATTAATGCGACCGACATTTCAGTTTAGATGATGGTGTAAGATTGACTGGCTTTCAAGGACCGAACTGTAGCGCAGCGCGGCCGCGCGTGCACAGGTGTCCGGGGGTAAAGTGCCCTAACTTAACTGGGAATGATTAAACATGAGTATAGTATTAAACATGAGTATACCTAGTACAAGTAAAAAAAAATTAATGACTTTTTTCGAAATTCCAACGTTTAAGGTTAAAAAATTGAGTTGTTTGTACTCGTTTGTACTGATCTGCGTGTGATCTCGTAGCGTGCCACTATACACAGGAATACGCTATTAGCTTTATCGTCTGCTTTATACGAAGTGCTAATCATTGTTCTTTCAACAGAAAGATATTTACATACATGCCGACCTCCGTGGTCGAGGGGAAAGGCTCTCAACTACCAAGCAAAATGTTGCAGGTTCATATCCCGGCGTGCGCAGGTTAATTTTATTTGATTAATTTGTGTTATTTAACAAAGTGTTAATTAAAAATAATATATATTATATTTGCGGTAGTGGAAGATACTCTCAGTATCACCCTGGTGTAAGACCACCATTCGGAATTGAAACGTTGCTTGAAATAGCCTTGGCCGTGTTTGGGGACCATATTTAATAGCCAGGTACTTCCCCACTTTCCCCTACCCCATCTCCTTCCCATCACTACTACCTCCAGCCTCACAAAATTCCCCGAAAAAACATTATGTATTTATGCAAATACTGTAAGCTCGCCTGAAGCAACTAGTTTAACCTTTAAGAAAAAATTCACGAATATATTTATATTTCCTCGATTTCTGTAAAGTTGAGATGATCTGGATTGAGAATCCCCTATATGTAACCCAACGACACCAGTTTTCGAGAAAAAGTTTTTCCAAAAAACATTGAAATGTAGATGGGATATTTTCTTTTTTGGAAAAAATATGTTTTTACAAGTCAAGGTTTTTATGCAAAGTACAAAGGATTTTATTTGTTATATTATTTAGGATATTTTTTCCCGGAAAATTTTTTCAATTTATATTTTTGTTTCGGGCAAGAATTAAAATAATTTGGGATATTTCATATTAAACCATTTTCAGGGAAAACTAATAAACTGTAAAATTTCGGAGTTTGTTCCATTTCAAAACTTTATGTTGATTCTAAACAAAGCAAAACAGTTGCTTCACCAGATCATTGAGGGGAAAACACAGTTTGGGATGGAATATTGTAGCGTAACACTGAGGTTACAGAAAGGTAGGAGATTGGTTGGAGGTCGGAGTGATGTGTTGTGGAAATGATGTGGTAAAGTGTAATTTGAGGGTAATAAACAGGAGATGAAGGGAATGTGTGGAAATTATATTTCAAAGCATTACATTTCTACACTTTGAACTCATTACAATGTGTGAAGTAACTCAAATTCTATGCATCATATGAAGTGCAGTGTCTGTGGCACTTCTAGACTATTAATCGAAAAATACGACATTATTGATGAGGCATTTTTCAATCTTTGCACAATCTTTTCAAGCTCACTAAATTTGAAAATAACTTTTTCTGATTTACAACAATATATACAAATAAATGATTTTTTTACGGCTTAATGGATGCGATGATAACATTAATCTAACTATTATTATAAGCAATAATTAGTCCTCTGTAATATCCATACAAATTGAAAACATTTCCCGAGTAAAATAAATGCTGCAAACGGGAATTGAACCCGCACCTTCTGATATCCGGTCAGGTGCTCTGGACCACTGAGCTACGTCGGCTTATTTCCAACACGCCAAATAATTCAATATGTATTAGTACTTCAATCAACAATTACTGCTTATTTTTTTTTCCACCTGTAAACAACAAACTTTATTTTTGTAGGAAAGGCTTTTCTAGTGCTAAATTTTCCACTAGACGTCGTCGAGACATATTATATCTACTTTTGTTGGTGAAATATTTGGACTTGTCTTAACTAAATTATTATACGCAAAAAATGTAACTGATTGTTTAAAACATTTTTTCGATACCATGTATATATAAATCAAAAGCGTTTACACAATTTAGTAGGATTCAAATTTTATTAAAAAAATCTACACAGTATTTGAATATTTTTATTAAGTCTTTCCATTTCAATAATATCATCGTTTACTGTAATTGATATATATGTTCGTGTAAGTAATATAATCGCATACAATTAATACATAACGTTATTTGGTTGTTGTTTAATATTGAAACAGCTCTGGAACTTATTTCATATCCCTAATAGATAAATAGTTACAAATGTAACCTATTTAAGAACGTAACGTAACGTAAATGTAACCTATTTTTTTTTTTTTGTAACGTCGGCTAAAGAAGGAGTTAGCGCAACACGGCATAACACCCCAAAAACAAACAACAAAAATGCTTTTGGCCGTGAGAATCTAAAAACTTACCTATTTAAGATTGGTTTTTGTTTAATCACTTTTCATAACTTTTTTAACACTTTTTATAGGTGTGTTGAATTGTCATTTTGATTAGTTATCCGGTGAACGATATTTGTATCTCCCTTGTTCCTACCCTTTGTCTTAGTTGAAGCCTTCCAGATATTCATCAAATCTACACGGAAAAAAAAAATGTAATACTGATATATTGAAAATTTCTTGGAATTATTAGTCATCCTGTTAAAAACGGGACTGTGAGCCGCTTCCTGATAAACTCTTGGTAAATTGAAAATAATATCGGAACACGTGATCATCCACCTGCGTTGGTCTTACCCACCAGGACGAAATTCAAAAATGTTAGGACTTGTATGAACACGTGTTCGGACATCGTGACAAAATATTAGTAATTTACGTAAAGTTTTTTAGGAAACCTATCAATTCATTTGTTAATAGCCTAAAATCCAGTTTTTAACGGGAATGCCAAAAATTAAAACAGAATTTTATTGAATTAGCAAAATTTTTTATCAGAAATTTTCTCCGATGGCGTATCATAGACACATTGTATCAAATTGAAACTTCCATCCTCGGGTTCTCATTTACAATAAGAATGGTGACAGGATTATTTATCTTTGGCTTCAGTTCACGGCGAGCGGGCTTAGAGAGTGATTATCGAGAGATTCTCCAGTAGCAGGACGGACAGCGGCTCCACACAGACACAGGAACGAACTATCAGATAAATAACTATTGCACTCATCGTAAACATTGTCATTAAGTTTAGATGACATGTCGCCTTATAAAATCATTACATTAAAAGAATTATTTTCTCCGATGGCGTATCATAGACACATTGTATCAAATTGAAACTTCCATCCTCGGGTTCTCATTTATAATAAGAATGGTGACAGGATTATTTATCTTTGGCTTCAGTTCACGGCGAGCGGGCTTAGAGAGTGATTATCGAGAGATTCTCCAGTAGCAGGACGGACAGCGGCTCCACACAGACACAGGAACGAACTATCAGATAAATAACTATTGCACTCATCGTAAACATTGTCATTAAGTTTAGATGACATGTCGCCTTATAAAATCATTACATTAAAAGAATTATTTTCTCCGATGGCGTATCATAGACACATTGTATCAAATTGAAACTTCCATCCTCGGGTTCTCATTTATAATAAGAATGGTGACAGGATTATTTATCTTTGGCTTCAGTTCACGGCGAGCGGGCTTAGAGAGTGATTATCGAGAGATTCTCCAGTAGCAGGACGGACAGCGGCACCTCGCAGACACAGGAACGAACTATCAGTTAAATAACTATTGCACTCATCGTAAACATTGTCATTAAGTTTAGATGACATGTCGCCTTATAAAATCATTACATTAAAAGGATTATTGATACTCATTCAACCAAAAAGATTGTCGTGGCAATCACTTGAAGGAAATTAAAGTTAATTAACTTTTAAATGAGCTTTGGTCACCAATGAATTACATTAATAAATAAAATAGAGTCTATGATTTAATCTAACGTTTAGAGAAAACAAACTTTTGGCACTGTCAGCTTCAATCTTTCCTGATTGAACAATGATGGAAGTATAATTGATTATACATGTTGTGTTTTGGCATGTTGAGTGCATATCGGTTATAATACAGGGTTTTCCAATAAGAGGTGTTATTTTGATATTCAACCATACAAGATCAATGGTTTCGTTTCTTGTGTCTTGTTGAAAGTTAACGTTGTCCAGATGACAAACGGAGTCTAGAAACGTTGGATTTCAAGTACAAAACTAGTTTATAATTATTTTGTAAATAATTTTATAAGCAAGCAAAAAAGTTAATCAAGTGAAACTGTCACAGATAATCTTAGCTATAATACTGTATTTTTTAAAAGTTGTTTCCTTTACGGGTTCATAAATTTCTATTCAATTTTTTTTTTTTGTTATATACATTTATATTTTTATTTAGTAATTTATTTTTTTATATGTATTATAATCAAAAACCATCAATTTATTTAAAGCATATTTTTGGTATGCATAATGTACACCAATTCGTTATAAAGATTAATCGAAATAGTGATTTGGCATTAAGCTTCGCCTTAATACCGCAAAAGAGTCCAATCCGTCTGGAGCCTATAGCATCTCCAACTGGGTAAGTAGTGAGGCTGAATGTACTGGAGAGGGGGAAAAAAAGGTAAAAATGTTTTTGACTTTTCAGATCTGATAACCAAATAGGCTATAGCCATTTCAATCAACAATTCACTTCTGAATTCAGCATTGTATTACTGAGAGTATCTTCCACAATGGAAGGTACCGCAAATATAATATATATTAATTAATTGTTAAACAACACAAATTAATTATATTCAATTTACTTGGAAACTCCGGGATTTGAACCAACGAGCTCCTGAGTAAGTACACAGTATGAGGTACAAGCGTGTTGGGAAGTTAGTTAGTTTGTCGGGCAATGCCGGCTCATACAGGATAAGGTGTTGGAGGTGTATTTACGTTTACTTGTGTGGTTCTTTGGCCAACACGAAACTGCAGCGGGCTATTATTGCCCAGGCCCGAGCTCGCACTGTCGGGTGTTTGTTATATAGAGGGTAGGATGTCGGACCTTTGTTCATAGTTTATAGAGTATATTCAAAGGAATTTAGTGGCTGGGGTGTGAAGTGTATTGTTTTTGTATGTTGGTTTATTGAATTGTAGCGTTAATCACCCATTCGAAGCTAATTACATGATTAATTTATAGGAAACAAAACGGAAAACTATGATTCATAGACAACTACCTATATATTATTATTATTAGCTGAAAATAATATATGTTTCATGCCAATTATTTTTTTTTCTTCAATTAATTTAATTCCTTGTATCCCCTACTCACTAAGCTGACATTAGGATTTTGTCGTGTAGTTTTAAAGATACTTTTTTCTGTTTTTATGTTATTGTTTTTTTCTACCTGCCCAAATAAAGTGTGCAAAAATAATTGTCACTGAAATAGTAAAGTTTCTTTGGAAAAATATCGTTTTAATTTATTAAATAAGAGAAAAATTAGAAATATTTTTTGGGACGCGAGGACTACTGTTTGCAGAACTATAAGTTTGGTTCTTAGAAAAAATGTAATAACTCGTAAACCTAATAGACCATAAAAATGGATTAATCTTTATTTTTATTTTATGACTGGACAATAAATCTATCATAATGGTCAAATGAAAGAGCATTCGAATTCGTATTTGTATCGCCTGTAAAATTTACGAATAAACGAATGCTTAACACAAACACTTATATAAAGGTCAATCTCTGCTGGGTTTGGTGACATGGCAGAGGTTCCCGGGTTCATGGAATGAGGATTGTCCAGGTCTTGGCGGTGAATGCGTCTGCCCATCTACTCAGTTTTATAAAATGTGTATTACAAGAAGCGACCTAGTGATTTTAATAATAAAAAATATTTTTTTGTGTTTTATCTTGTCTTGCTGTAAATAAAACAAAAATTAAACGAAAACCATAAATAACTTTAAGATTCTGGATTTGAAACGGAATTGAAATCGTAATGAAATTTTAATATTTTTTTTGGACTCTCCATTTTTTTCCCAAATATTGACAGTTTGGAAAAAATAATAACAAAAAAAAATCAACAAAAAGCAGTAATAATAAAAATTCCACACTACCAAATTTGTAATTGGAATAGAGTGGAAATATTATTTATAACGCCTTTCACTTTTTGTTATATGAAGTGGAATAGAGTGGAATTATTATTTCTAGCGCTTTTCACTTTTTGTTATATGAAGTGGAATAGAGTGGAATTATTATTTCTAGCGCTTTTCACTTTTTGTTATATGAAGTGGAATAAAGTAGAATTATTATTTGTAGCGTCTTTCACTTTTTTTACATGGCGAAAAAAAAATTAAATGTAAAATAAATCCCACGATTAATTAATGTTTATCATTTCCTATCATAAAATAAACAATTATAATATTTCACTTATTTCGACTGAAGAATCATCCGTCAATTACTCAATTTCACTCATTCAGGCCGATAAAACATTGGTCAATTACTCTATTTTACTAATTCTATTCCGACCGATGAAACATCGGTTAATTACTCAATTTCACTCATTCAGGCCGATAAAACATTGGTCAATTACTCTATTTTACTAATTCTATTCCGACCGATGAAACATCGGTTAATTACTCAATTTCACTCATTCAGGCCGATAAAACATTGGTCAATTACTCTATTTTACTAATTCTATTCCGACCGATGAAACATCGGTTAATTACTCAATTTCACTCATTCAGGCCGATAAAACATTGGTCAATTACTCTATTTTACTAATTCTATTCCGACCGATGAAACATCGGTTAATTACTCAATTTCACTCATTCAGGCCGATAAAACATTGGTCAATTACTCTATTTTACTAATTCTATTCCGACCGATGAAACATCGGTTAATTACTCAATTTCACTCATTCAGGCCGATAAAACATTGGTCAATTACTCTATTTTACTAATTCTATTCCGACCGATGAAACATCGGTTAATTACTCAATTTCACTCATTCAGGCCGATAAAACATTGGTCAATTACTCTATTTTACTAATTCTATTCCGACCGATGAAACATCGGTTAATTACTCAATTTCACTCATTCAGGCCGATAAAACATTGGTCAATTACTCTATTTTACTAATTCTATTCCGACCGATGAAACATCGGTTAATTACTCAATTTCACTCATTCAGGCCGATAAAACATTGGTCAATTACTCTATTTTACTAATTCTATTCCGACCGATGAAACATCGGTTAATTACTCAATTTCACTCATTCAGGCCGATAAAACATTGGTCAATTACTCTATTTTACTAATTCTATTCCGACCGATGAAACATCGGTTAATTACTCAATTTCACTCATTCAGGCCGATAAAACATTGGTCAATTACTCTATTTTACTAATTCTATTCCGACCGATGAAACATCGGTTAATTACTCAATTTCACTCATTCAGGCCGATAAAACATTGGTCAATTACTCTATTTTACTAATTCTATTCCGACCGATGAAACATCGGTTAATTACTCAATTTCACTCATTCAGGCCGATAAAACATTGGTCAATTACTCTATTTTACTAATTCTATTCCGACCGATGAAACATCGGTTAATTACTCAATTTCACTCATTCAGGCCGATAAAACATTGGTCAATTACTCTATTTTACTAATTCTATTCCGACCGATGAAACATCGGTTAATTACTCAATTTCACTCATTCAGGCCGATAAAACATTGGTCAATTACTCTATTTTACTAATTCTATTCCGACCGATGAAACATCGGTTAATTACTCAATTTCACTCATTCAGGCCGATAAAACATTGGTCAATTACTCTATTTTACTAATTCTATTCCGACCGATGAAACATCGGTTAATTACTCAATTTCACTCATTCAGGCCGATAAAACATTGGTCAATTACTCTATTTTACTAATTCTATTCCGACCGATGAAACATCGGTTAATTACTCAATTTCACTCATTCAGGCCGATAAAACATTGGTCAATTACTCTATTTTACTAATTCTATTCCGACCGATGAAACATCGGTTAATTACTCAATTTCACTCATTCAGGCCGATAAAACATTGGTCAATTACTCTATTTTACTAATTCTATTCTGACCGATGAAACATCGGTTAATTACTCAATTTCACTCATTCAGGCCGATAAAACATTGGTCAATTACTCTATTTTACTAATTCTATTCCGACCGATGAAACATCGGTTAATTACTCAATTTCACTCATTCAGGCCGATAAAACATTGGTCAATTACTCTATTTTACTAATTCTATTCCGACCGATGAAACATCGGTTAATTACTCAATTTCACTCATTCAGGCCGATAAAACATTGGTCAATTACTCTATTTTACTAATTCTATTCCGACCGATGAAACATCGGTTAATTACTCAATTTCACTCATTCAGGCCGATAAAACATTGGTCAATTACTCTATTTTACTAATTCTATTCCGACCGATGAAACATCGGTTAATTACTCAATTTCACTCATTCAGGCCGATAAAACATTGGTCAATTACTCTATTTTACTAATTCTATTCCGACCGATGAAACATCGGTTAATTACTCAATTTCACTCATTCAGGCCGATAAAACATTGGTCAATTACTCTATTTTACTAATTCTATTCCGACCGATGAAACATCGGTTAATTACTCAATTTCACTCATTCAGGCCGATAAAACATTGGTCAATTACTCTATTTTACTAATTCTATTCCGACCGATGAAACATCGGTTAATTACTCAATTTCACTCATTCAGGCCGATAAAACATTGGTCAATTACTCTATTTTACTAATTCTATTCCGACCGATGAAACATCGGTTAATTACTCAATTTCACTCATTCAGGCCGATAAAACATTGGTCAATTACTCTATTTTACTAATTCTATTCCGACCGATGAAACATCGGTTAATTACTCAATTTCACTCATTCAGGCCGATAAAACATTGGTCAATTACTCTATTTTACTAATTCTATTCCGACCGATGAAACATCGGTTAATTACTCAATTTCACTCATTCAGGCCGATAAAACATTGGTCAATTACTCTATTTTACTAATTCTATTCCGACCGATGAAACATCGGTTAATTACTCAATTTCACTCATTCAGGCCGATAAAACATTGGTCAATTACTCTATTTTACTAATTCTATTCCGACCGATGAAACATCGGTTAATTACTCAATTTCACTCATTCAGGCCGATAAAACATTGGTCAATTACTCTATTTTACTAATTCTATTCCGACCGATGAAACATCGGTTAATTACTCAATTTCACTCATTCAGGCCGATAAAACATTGGTCAATTACTCTATTTTACTAATTCTATTCCGACCGATGAAACATCGGTTAATTACTCAATTTCACTCATTCAGGCCGATAAAACATTGGTCAATTACTCTATTTTACTAATTCTATTCCGACCGATGAAACATCGGTTAATTACTCAATTTCACTCATTCAGGCCGATAAAACATTGGTCAATTACTCTATTTTACTAATTCTATTCCGACCGATGAAACATCGGTTAATTACTCAATTTCACTCATTCAGGCCGATAAAACATTGGTCAATTATTCTATTTTACTAATTCTATTCCGACCGATGAAACATCGGTTAATTACTCAATTTCACTCATTCAGGCCGATAAAACATTGGTCAATTACTCTATTTTACTAATTCTATTCCGACCGATGAAACATCGGTTAATTACTCAATTTCACTCATTCAGGCCGATAAAACATTGGTCAATTACTCTATTTTACTAATTCTATTCCGACCGATGAAACATCGGTTAATTACTCAATTTCACTCATTCAGGCCGATAAAACATTGGTCAATTACTCTATTTTACTAATTCTATTCCGACCGATGAAACATCGGTTAATTACTCAATTTCACTCATTCAGGCCGATAAAACATTGGTCAATTACTCTATTTTACTAATTCTATTCCGACCGATGAAACATCGGTTAATTACTCAATTTCACTCATTCAGGCCGATAAAACATTGGTCAATTACTCTATTTTACTAATTCTATTCCGACCGATGAAACATCGGTTAATTACTCAATTTCACTCATTCAGGCCGATAAAACATTGGTCAATTACTCTATTTTACTAATTCTATTCCGACCGATGAAACATCGGTTAATTACTCAATTTCACTCATTCAGGCCGATAAAACATTGGTCAATTACTCTATTTTACTAATTCTATTCCGACCGATGAAACATCGGTTAATTACTCAATTTCACTCATTCAGGCCGATAAAACATTGGTCAATTACTCTATTTTACTAATTCTATTCCGACCGATGAAACATCGGTTAATTACTCAATTTCACTCATTCAGGCCGATAAAACATTGGTCAATTACTCTATTTTACTAATTCTATTCCGACCGATGAAACATCGGTTAATTACTCAATTTCACTCATTCAGGCCGATAAAACATTGGTCAATTACTCTATTTTACTAATTCTATTCCGACCGATGAAACATCGGTTAATTACTCAATTTCACTCATTCAGGCCGATAAAACATTGGTCAATTACTCTATTTTACTAATTCTATTCCGACCGATGAAACATCGGTTAATTACTCAATTTCACTCATTCAGGCCGATAAAACATTGGTCAATTACTCTATTTTACTAATTCTATTCCGACCGATGAAACATCGGTTAATTACTCAATTTCACTCATTCAGGCCGATAAAACATTGGTCAATTACTCTATTTTACTAATTCTATTCCGACCGATGAAACATCGGTTAATTACTCAATTTCACTCATTCAGGCCGATAAAACATTGGTCAATTACTCTATTTTACTAATTCTATTCCGACCGATGAAACATCGGTTAATTACTCAATTTCACTCATTCAGGCCGATAAAACATTGGTCAATTACTCTATTTTACTAATTCTATTCCGACCGATGAAACATCGGTTAATTACTCAATTTCACTCATTCAGGCCGATAAAACATTGGTCAATTACTCTATTTTACTAATTCTATTCCGACCGATGAAACATCGGTTAATTACTCAATTTCACTCATTCAGTCCGATAAAACATTGGTCAATTACTCTATTTTACTAATTCTATTCCGACCGATGAAACATCGGTTAATTACTCAATTTCACTCATTCAGGCCGATAAAACATTGGTCAATTACTCTATTTTACTAATTCTATTCCGACCGATGAAACATCGGTTAATTACTCAATTTCACTCATTCAGGCCGATAAAACATTGGTCAATTACTCTATTTTACTAATTCTATTCCGACCGATGAAACATCGGTTAATTACTCAATTTCACTCATTCAGGCCGATAAAACATTGGTCAATTACTCTATTTTACTAATTCTATTCCGACCGATGAAACATCGGTTAATTACTCAATTTCACTCATTCAGGCCGATAAAACATTGGTCAATTACTCTATTTTACTAATTCTATTCCGACCGATGAAACATCGGTTAATTACTCAATTTCACTCATTCAGGCCGATAAAACATTGGTCAATTACTCTATTTTACTAATTCTATTCCGACCGATGAAACATCGGTTAATTACTCAATTTCACTCATTCAGGCCGATAAAACATTGGTCAATTACTCTATTTTACTAATTCTATTCCGACCGATGAAACATCGGTTAATTACTCAATTTCACTCATTCAGGCCGATAAAACATTGGTCAATTACTCTATTTTACTAATTCTATTCCGACCGATGAAACATCGGTTAATTACTCAATTTCACTCATTCAGGCCGATAAAACATTGGTCAATTACTCTATTTTACTAATTCTATTCCGACCGATGAAACATCGGTTAATTACTCAATTTCACTCATTCAGGCCGATAAAACATTGGTCAATTACTCTATTTTACTAATTCTATTCCGACCGATGAAACATCGGTTAATTACTCAATTTCACTCATTCAGGCCGATAAAACATTGGTCAATTACTCTATTTTACTAATTCTATTCCGACCGATGAAACATCGGTTAATTACTCAATTTCACTCATTCAGGCCGATAAAACATTGGTCAATTACTCTATTTTACTAATTCTATTCCGACCGATGAAACATCGGTTAATTACTCAATTTCACTCATTACAGTCGATGAAATATTGGTCAATTACTCAATTTCACCCATTAGGCCAATACAAAATTGGTCTATTACTCAATTTCACTCATTCCGGCCGAAAAAAATTTTTTTTTTTTTTTTTAAAAAGAAAGACAAACATTCCCGGGTTACGAATAACCTGACAATATTTGAAAATCTCCTACTACCATCACAGTAAGCTGAAAATTTTGCTTGTGTTGTGATGGAGGACTTAGCCAGCCGAGGAATTGAACACACTACGCCTGAGTACCAAGCGCGATGTCAACTCGGCCACCGACCGGTCAATAATTACTCAATTTTGCTAATTTAGGCCGATAAAAACAGTTTCCACAAAGTTACTTTCAGAAATAGCTTATTATTTAGTGAACAAGTGAAGTGCGCAGCAAGAGGTTCGTATTCCTCCCCGGCTTATAAAGCGTCCCTGACGACAAATTCATTATGTTACACGTATGTGTCAATGTTATAATGAATAACAAACTTCACAATTACTTTCCGCCGACGCTCCCGCTCTCACCTTTACAGCCGCCCTCCCTCCCCCACCCACACTCCCTCCCTACCACCCCTGCCCGCCCTCTCTGCGGCCGTCGGGGTTTTATACCAACAATGCTCCGTATCATAAGATTCTAATCGGTCGGCTTGCCCCTTTACAGTTTGTTTCCAAAGAGGCAGGTGAATTCAGGCTGCATGGAATTATAGCTAGGAATGCCAAATTCCGGGTTCTTTTCAAAGCGAAATACTTAAAGTGAGCCAAAGAGAGTGCTCTCATTGTGGCTAATGGATGTAATCAAGAAGAATTCACGAATACAGATTCTCCCGAGCAACTCGCTGTGAGCCGCTCGCTGGGAGCTGTTGCTGTACGCTGTTAGCTGCCCACTGAAGTAACTAGTAATGTAATACATGTAGCATAACGAGCTCCAATAACCGGCGAGGGCTTGTAGGGAAGTGCACGTCTGATGTAATCAAAGTTGAATACCATTCATTGTGTAGAGCTGTGGAGCAATCATGGGCTTTATTATAGTGGGCTGATGCCTGGTGCCTGATGCCTACTGCCTATGCTCGGATGTTTCCCTCGATGGTCATTAGTTCACCCACCTGAGTTATGTTATTTTGTAGGAAATGGTTTCATTAAATATCGTAATTGAGTGATTAGGGTGGAGAAGATATTCTCTTAGGAGTTATATAAGCCAGTGAGTGATGAATTTTCAAATTAGGGGTGAGGTGGTCAAATAATTATGATACATACCTACAAACACTTAATTTAATGTAAATCAAATTTAGTAATGTTATTGTTAAATTTACTATCGTAACAGGAGTTTCAGCGTTTAATGCAATTTTCAAATTGTGATTAGGCCACGTTGAGACCACTTATTTATATGGTTCCATTTACCCCCGCCCAATTCAGAGAAAAAAATATGACCTCCAAAATAATAATATATGCAGTGGATAATTAAAAACAAAAATTTGGTTAGTATTGATCTAAATCTCTGATTATTATGCTAAACGTTCCTCTCATTAATTCTTAATATTTGGTGGCTATGGAACTCAAAATATTAAAAGAAATCAAGAAAAATTCCCGGAATTCTCTGAAAGACAAGTAATTCTCGGATTCAATGTTTTGTGGGGGAGAAAGCGCTGAGAGGACTGAATGAGAGAAGAGAAGGGAAAACCGGACACACCGGATGATTAAAAGAATACGTTAATGAAGTCATAGATCTGTTGAAGTGATTCCAGCAGACTCCCACTCCCACTCCCACGTATTTCATTTAGTGAATTGAATCGAGGGTGAAATGTGAAACGAACGTCGTTCTACACTCACAGAATTAACTAACGCAAACTTGACGGAAAGTAAATAAAACGCTGGTGATTTTTCAACGTTCCCGAAGTTTCAAGCAAGAAGCAAGTGAAATTTAGATATCCTTAATCTGGGGAAATATGTGTTGTTGTGGAAAGTGTGGGAGGGGAAAGAGAAATGGAAAAGGATGGTTGGGAAGTATCTGAATATTCTTCTTCAGACCTAGTCACTGAAGAAAGTTAGTCATTTAAAGCTACGTTTCTATTCTGCATGGTTATCTATCACAAGGCGATACTGGGTGTAATATATTGTTGTAACTGTCGCATTCACGATGTGACTAACTACACGTCAAGTCCTGTAGGTGCAATGCGAGAGGATAGACTGCCACTAATTTATTTTCTAGTTCATCCTTAATCATATTGCTTCTTTTTTTCTTCACTTCCCTTCTCCCGCCAACTTGGATAACTGTACACTAACTTTTGGGATGGTTTTATTTTATTTTGATTTTATGTTACAAGACATATTCAAATTTCACTTTCTTAACCTAAAAGTACACAGTAATGAAATTCTAAATATTAGTGTTTACTACCTAACTTACATCTATCAAGTATTTGAAGATCAAACAGTTTTTTCTTTAATAAATTCATTCTATTTACTGTTGTCAGGCTACCGGGTAGTAAATTGTATATGTGTACACCATTATGGCCAACGTTTATTTTACCACTTTCAGTCTCTACGTGTAGAGTTTATTTGGCTATCTTGTGTAGTTTTCATGTGATGTTTTCATAAATTTTATGTTCGTGTATGGATTGATAGGCAAATGTTGTTTTCGTACAGTTCACGATTTTCAGTAAGTTTCATGGTATACTTTTTTGATGAGGATATCTGGGTTAGAGTTATGTTTTTTTTTAATAACTCAATTCTGTATTATTTGTAGTAAGTACTTACTGTAGTGTTTAACCTTATTTCAATCGGATAATTTAGATGGGACTAAATTGAATTATGTTATAACCCCATCTTTACTTGTGTTGGTAGAAGGCGACCTATTCTACCAAATAAACCAACTAATAGGATTTTTTTGTATGTGCTGCTCAAATGACAAGTGTTTTTGGTGAGTTTGAGACCATGTAACTCGTTTCTTTTAAATATCAATTTTTTTTTTTTTTTTTTTTTTTTTAATATCAATAGCAAAATTTGTACATTATGTAGGTTTAAAGTATAATATAAGTATATTTTTTGTATTTTTTTCACAGTCCTCCTCACTAGGGTTTCCTGTTCTGAGGCGGCCGGTAGTTTTTCTTAAATTTTTGTATTTAGTTTTGAATTGTCTTTACATTGTCTTCATAATGTTTGTAAGTTGATTATTACTTTGATCTCTAAGCCATGTTTTGACTTTTGTTTTAAATATATTCATTTCGTTTATTTTTTTGGTTTCATTTGGTAGAGCATTGAACAATTTTATAGCATGGAATGTATTATTTCTCTGTCCAAAGGATGTGTTCAAACTGGGAGTAATCAGGATATTTTCGCTTTTTGCCCTGGTTGTGTATTTATGTTGGGCAGTGGAGTATTCGGATATGTTTTTTTTCAGTTTAAAAAAAATATTTTTTGAATATAGTTTCTGTACATTGTAAACATTGAAGTTTTTGAATATTTCTTCTGTCGGAGTTCTAAGCGGAACTTTCAGTATAGTCTTTAATACTCCTTTTTGTGCTATATTGAGCCGCTCTGTGTGAGTGCTCAAGGCAGACCCCCATCCAGTTATTCCGTACTCTATTTGTGATTGACACAAAGCATAGTATACTTTTTTAATATCGTTTATATTGAGGATATTGCGAATGTTTCTAAAGAAGTATATGTACCTGGTTAGTTTTTTTGTAATTACATCTATATGTGAGTTCCAACGGAGATTATCATCAATTTCAATTCCAAGATATTTGATGCTTTTGGAGTGTGCTATAGTGGGACAGAGGCATGATAAGCCTTGATTTTGTGATAAATTCCTTGGCATGAATGTAATTTGAGATTAAGGTCCTCTGAAGGCTGCCCTCTGGCTGTTTTAGAAAATGTCAGATATTTTGTTTTATTGACATTAAGCGTCAGGGAGTTTCTTTTAAGCCAGTTTTGCAGGAGACCAAGTCCGTGTTCAGCTTCTTTGTAGGTATTTATCCAATCTTTTTCTTTAAATAAAATTACTGTGTCATCAGCAAAACTAATGATTTTTCCTCTTGTTTCTAGGTTACAGATATCATTAATGTATATTAAAAATAATATCGGACCTAGTACGCTTCCTTGTGGTACTCCATGGTTGATTAGGAGAGGTTTGCTTTTTCTCTTATTAATTTGGACGCTCTGTGTACGCTCCGTCATATAGCTTTTTAGTAAGTTTAGTGTTGTACATGACATACCAATTTTTGAAAGTTTTGAAAAAAGTATTTTGTGATCTATTGTGTCAAAAGCCTTTTGTAAGTCTATGAAGATTGCCAAAGTTTTTTCTCCACTGTCTAAACTTTTAGTGATCATATCGGTAATTTTTTCTATGGCGTCACTAGTACTTAAGTTCTCCCTAAATCCATACTGAGTTTTTGATAATTTTTTATTGTCTTCTAAGTAGGATAAGAGTTGTTTTTTTAGTATTCTTTCCAATATTTTTGAAAATGTATTTAGTAGGCTTATTGGTCGGTAATTCTTTATGTCATTTTTACATCCTTGTTTAAATATTGGTATAACAATCGCTTTTTTGAGGGCTGTAGGGAATATGCTATTCGTTATAGACATGTTGACTAAGTATGTAAGTGGTTCGATAAGTTCTTTACAGAGATATTTTATTGCGTTGGTTGAGATTGTGTCCTCCCCTGAAGAAATATTTGATTTTAAAGAAGAAATTGTGTTTTTGATATCGTCAGCTGTAATTTATTTAAAATTGAGCTGATTTCCTTGCTCAGGTGGTTCGTTTATTTGTACATCTTCATTACATTTTGTAACTTGCTTTGCTAGATTTGATCCTATATTTATGAAAAAATTATTGACGTATTCAAGTATTTGGTCAGGATTATCAGCGTATGTCCTGGGAACATTGTTTATATTCAGCACGTCAATTGATGTAACGTTGGCAGATTTAGAACTGGTTATTTCATTTATTATTTGCCACATTTTCCTGGGATTTTGTTTACAATCTACAATTTTTTTCTTATAGTAGGTTTCTTTTGTACACATAATAACTTTTTTGCAAATGTTTCTGTATCTTTTGTAGTATCTTAACATGTGTATATCGTATGGAATTTTTTTAAGTTTCTTGTGTAACTCGTCTCTTTTTCTTATGCAGTTTATAACATTCTGTGTAATCCATGGTTTAATATATACATTTTTGTGTGAGATTTTCTTATTAATTTTTGTGGTATTAGCTAGTATGTTATTCTGAAGAAGTTCTATGAAATAATTCCATGCATCATTTGTATTGTTCATACTTTGCCGTTTTTTCCAATCGGTACATTGTAGATTATGTTTTATGATGTTCCAGTTGATTTCTGTTGTTAATGGTTTTTTCTTCATTTTATTTGACTTGTTTATTTTTATTGAAAGCATAGTTGTATAATGATCGGTTATAGTTGAATTAAATACAACAGTTTGAGTAATGTCTTTTGTTTTACTCATTATATGGTCTATGCAACTTTCACTGTTGTCCACTTTTCGAGTAGAAACATTTATTAAGCTTTCCAGTCCATGGGATGCTAGCATCTGCAGATATTCAATTCGCTTAGGGTGTCCATTTTCTAAAATATTTATATTTACATCTCCAATAATAAATATGTTTTTCGTTTCTTTAAGAAGGCAGAGTTCCTTGTCTACGGATTTAAGGAATGGGTCGATGTTTCTTGTTGAGGGCGATCGATAGATTGCTAATATAGCTTTTTCTTTACTGATTTTAATTTTTAAACAATTGGCATTTGTGATAATAATTTCTTCAACTTCGGCTTTTATTTCGTTTTTAATGTATATAATTACACCATCGTTTTGTTTTTTGTTATTCAAACTTGAGTAGGTTGTATATCCAGCAATTTCCAATTTCATGTATTTATGATTTATCCAACATTCAGTAAGTATTATTATTTGAAAATTAACTTTTAAATATTTCAATAAAATTTGCAATTCATCAAAATTTTTTCTTATGCTTCTTATGTTTTTGTGTAGTATATTGAAAGAGTTGTTATTTAAATTCGATAGATCATTTGGTTCCGAGGTTAATATAATGTCAGCCATTTTTATATTTTTTTCGTAATCGTTTTTGTGCCCTTTTGTTATACAATATTTTTTATATCATCTACATGTTTTATATAAATTATTTTTTCGGTTGGCATTCTTCGCGTCATTATTTTTCCATCTTTGAACCAAACGTAGGAGTACATTTTTTCATTGGCAGATTTTTTCGTTTTCCAGAGCAGTTCCCTTTGATATGGGATCAATTCCTCTGCAATATAGATTGGTTCGGTGGAGATATCTTTTATAGCTGCATAATTAATATTTTTCCTTTCAGAAAGAAGATTGTCTCTTGTCTTTTTTTCCGCAAATTCCACTAGCAGTTTCGGTGGCGCATTGTTCCTTCTATCATGTGTCCATATATTTTTAATTAGCCAGATTTTTAATATGTTAAGATCCAGATGTGATTTTTCTAGTAAGTTTTCAAAGTTTTTGACAAAATATACAAGTAACGTAGCATAGATAACTCTAGTGCTAATATCTCAAAGGGTGTATATAGTTCTCCAAGAGATGTCTCTAGTATGTAAGTTTGCCCCTCCAGTTTTTACCAGTTTTTAGATTTTGACAGTATAAGAGAAAGAACATTTATTAGTCTTCTGACTGTTCTACACACTCTTTCCCGACTATACCAGCGCTCTTGAGGTTTTTTTCACGAAAACGGCACTATATAAATTATGCAAATATTATAAGAGTTTTTGTTTTAAATGAAGAATGACCATTAGTAATAAACGTGCTTTAAATTTTACATAATTGATATAAAATCAATAATGTATTGTAAAATGGTTGTTAATCCATTGTGTAAACACGTTTATCAGCAAGTGGGAAATGTTATTTAGTAAAGGAGTTTTTTAAAATTATTTTAAGATTCATTCGCAACATGTTCTATTATTTTTTCACCTCAAGTGCATTATATTCGTACTTTGGCGAATATGATTAACCACGCATATGGCTCAGAGATCACAGCTCTTACGTAATTAGTAATCAGTTTACGTTCGTTATCCTTCACCGTCACAGACGCACATCGTTGTTAAAGAATGCTATTAATATAAATAATAGCTGTGATCTCTGAGCCGTATGCGTGGTTTATCACATTCGCCAAAGTACGAATATATTGCACTTAATATATTCGTACTTTGGCGAATGTGATAAACCACGCATACGGCTCAGAGATCACAGCTCTTACGTAATTAGTAATCACTTTACGTTCGTTATCCTTCACCGTCACAGACGCACATCGTTGTTAAAGAATGCTATTAATATAAATAAAATTTCGCAGAATGAATCCAGCCCACACTACATTTACTAAGATACAGGCATTATTAAGCATTCTTTTGTGTTTTGGATCGTTTTATACTCACTGCATACTAATCTGGGGCACAAGTTCAATTGTAGGTCACAGCATTTTCTAAAGACGAAGATTAGTAAGAGGTAGGTTTTGAATTGCCTGGCCATTATTAAATACCGGTTTTAGCTGAAGTCATTTATGGCTATACTTCTGAATATACGTTGTTTCCCATCAGGACAGTTATGAGATTTTTTTCTGCTCTGAAACAAGTTAAAAATAAATTACATTTCTTTTTACAATTACAATCAGTATTTTTATTTGCAAAGATCTAAATAACACTTGAAATAAATATTAATTTTAAGATATTAACCTCTGTGTATCTGAAGGCAAAAATCACGTACGACCTGAAGAGGGGGTCACCAGTATCCCCCATGATATATATAGGGAATTCTTAAATATACCCTCGTTTCGGGGAAGTGTATTATTTCACTCCATAGCGGGAGTGATTGCTTCAAGGTAATTTCTTTGTAACAAAGTTCCTGAAATATATTTTAATAAGACGTTTAATAAAACGCCAAAACAAATACATCATCCCCAATTAAAAATGTCGTTAGTAAATAATGATAAAAATAATAACATTTGGATGATTTGTATAGCGCCATTTTTGTGCAAAATTACCAACGTTTTTAATTTTTTTACATTAGCTCCATACATGATGCCCCGAGAAAAATAACTCCCTTTGGGGCCTATGTCATCTGTGTAGAGACTCTTTTTAGGAAAGGAAGGAGAAGAAGTTCTGGGAATGAAAATTGTAAATGAGGGGTGGGTAGGGATCTTTGTAAGTTTGTCCAGGAGTGACGGGCGTACGAATCCATCCCTCCCACTGCGGTACAAGGTGATGTTCCTGCTTGAGAGGTTAAAAAGTCTCCCACAACCAGTGCCCCCTGCCACGAAGTTGGTGGGTAGATGTATCCGTCACCAAGATACTGACAAACCTCACCCCACGAACCCGAGCAACCCTGCTCGTCAGAAAACGTAGCGAACCTCTTGGGGTGACCTATGGCAGTGGTGTTGGTGATGCAGTAGATGGTTACCGGAGTAGCTGTACCTATACCCGCCTCTATTATATTATACCTACACGGAGAAAAATGAGTATTCCTGGTATGTGCAGTCTCGTTTTTAACCGGATTACGAATAATTTGAAGAGATTCTAAATAAATTACCCAATTAAAAATACATATTCGAACCCTTAAAGTGCCTGTTCATAATAGTATTGTAATAGTGGTATCTGCACAGTATATATTTTTCTTATAAGAAAAAATACTGTCATCCCTTAAGGTACAGCTACAACCCGCCCGCGCTCTCTCGAAATCATTATGGCAAAACATGAATATTCATTGGCCTATTAAACGCGAGATTAATTGAAATAAAGAAGGAACTTTAGGTTTATAAGCAGTGTCTTCATTGCAAAGAATAACAATTCGAGACTTCAGAAAACATTAACAAATAAACGTTAAATGAGAAGAAACGAACAATAATAAAGAGAAAAGAGGGGAAGTGGTAGTTACTGGAAGACAGACAGGATCTCAGCAAGAGAGAAACAAAAGGGTTTCCATTACTTTGCATCTCTAAATAATATGTACTTCTTTACGCTGTTTTATTTACCGTTTTCTTGAAAAAAGAATGTCAAAATGTGGGAGAATAAAAAAAATATACACAAAAACTGCAACATTTGTAAATAATACAAAAGTAAGACACCAAAATTTCTCCTCAATACTTCAAAATAATGATCATGCCTTTGGGGAGAATAACTACTTTGTTAAATCACATTTCTTCGGTGATTGACATTTTCAATTTGAACCAAAGAGAATTTAAAACGGCAATAAGCATACTATTTAACAAATCTGGTTAATCAGATAGTATTGATGTACTTACCCATGCAAATAAATGTATGTACTTACTTATTATAAACTGTTATTTGTGAAATGTAAATGGATTATACTGTTTTTCACAATAAATCAATAAAATAAAAATAAAATAAAATAAAATGTAAAAAAAACCAATCGGGCACTTCAACTATAAATATCTTGGATTAAGTTTTTTTTTGTACATTACCAGAAAGTATTAGAAATGACAATGACGATTTTAAATTTCATCTTAAAAAACACACTAAAAATAAAAGAAAAAATAATCCCTCAGTGTTATGTTATCCGTGTGGAGGGTCTTTTTAGGGAAAGCAAGGAGAGAAAGTTCTGGGAAGGAAAAGGTATGAGGTTTGGGTAGAAATCTGGGGGTCAATGTGTCCAAGAATGACGGACGACCACTGCGGTGCAAAGCGATGGCTCTAGAGAAAGTTCAGCTAACGAGGTCAAAAGGTCTCCCTCAACCAAACTCTCCCGACTCGATATGTAGTAGGTGGGTGAACGCATTCGTCGCCAAGACCTAGAAAAACCTTACACCATGAACCAGGGCACCCCTGCTAAGTCACCAAACGTGGCGAACCATTTGGGATGACCTATGGCAGCGGTGTTGGTTATCCAATAAATGGCTCACAGGGCAACGGTACCCATACCCACCTACCAAATCGAATACTTTAACATACAGGATGCCCAGGGGTAAAGTAACCAAATTAGAGAGGTGATTCTACACGATGCGATGGTAGAAGTAAATAAGGTAAATAACATTTCTAGAAATTCCGTTGTTTTTTTACAACACAAAAATATTTTTCCATAGAAGAATATTATTCTCTCCATGCAAACAATTCAACTTTTTAACCTTAAAACCATCTTAAAACGTTGAAATTTCGAAAAAACGTTATTTATTTTTTTAAACTTTTACTTTCATGAAGAATAAACAAAGAAATTTCAAATATAATTACACACTCTCTGCTTTATGATGGTGGTTCGTCTTAAAATACAACATTATTTGAAATGATTACACATTTTCTGTTTATTATGTAACATCATTTTTTTTAATAAAAAAATATAAGTACATAAGACTCCAGAACATTAAGCGAGTTTTTATTCATTAAGGCTTATGAACCTGCGTGAATGCTTTTGAGATTGATGAAATTTCGGACACTTGACCTTAAAAATATGAGGAAGGTCACCGACTCCATCATATTTGGAAAAGTACCTCACACCCTTTCTCCGCCCCTTAAATCATTATTTTGTTACCTCATAATAAAATGTTGCTTAATCATTTTCTTTTTTTTATTTATTTATAAAAAATTACATTTATATATCTTATTAGATTTTTATACCTAGTTAGATTTTTATATCTACCTTAAGAATTAGTTACAACTTACAACTAACAAATAATTTTAATGATATTTAGGCAAACTTACACCACAACTTAAACTTATTCTTTAGACACACTTAACACTACAACTTAAACATATTCTTTAGGCACACTTTATACTTCATCTTAAACTTATTCATTAATCACACTTTACACTGGATCTTAAACTTATTCTTTAGGCAAACCTTACACTATATCTTAAACTTATTCTTTATTCACACTTTACAATACATCTTAAACTTATTCTTTAGGCATACTTTACACTACATCTTAAAATTATTCTTTAATCACATTTTACACTACATCTTAAACTTATTGTTTAGCCACACTTTACACTACATCTTAAACTTATTCTTTAGGCACACTTTAAACGGCATTTTAAACTAATTCTATAAAGAATTTAGGCATAACCCACAAAAAGCTGCAAGGCTCTTTAGTTTCTTTAATATCCGTCGGTAATTCATTGAATATGTAGAATCCTTTAAAATAGAGATTATTTTGGGTTCCCTACAAATTTGGTTTCGGAAGTCTAAAATCTCCACAGTTTCTCGTGGGGTAGCCATATATTTAGAAAATCAACATTCAAAATAAGAGAAAAATGTTTGTGTATCACTGTACTTTCCCTAAAACATCGTGTAATGCCCGGGCAACGCCAAAGACATCAGCTAATATTTATTTATTTTTTTTGTTATGAAACCGCACAGGAATCCCAACTGCTCCCAACCGTCTGGAGCCAGTGAGACTATGGCATCTCCAAATGGGTTATGTTGTGAGGCTAACGGTAGTGTAGAGAGGATGGAGATGGAAAGTGGAAGGTGGGGACGTATCTGGCTATTCAGACCTGGCCATTTTAAGCAATGTTTCAATTCTGAATTGTAGTCTTACACCAGGGCGATACTGAGAGAATCTTCCACTCTGGAACGTGCCGCAAATACACTATCTATTATTTTAAATGAGTAAATTGTGATATAACCCAAATTAATAAAATAAAATTTTCTTACGCACGAAGGGATTCGAACCCGCGACCTCCGGATTGCCAGTTGAGAGTTTTGCACTCGACCACGGAGGCCGTCAATAACAACATTACACATCGTAATATATAAAATTCACGTGTCACTCCGTTCGTACACGCTATTCTCCGAAACTGCCCAACCGGTTTCAATGATTTTTTGTGAATGTGTATGGTTGGTTCCAGCTTGAAATTTAGGTTAGTTTTGGACCCGATAAGTTGGGCTGTTGTCGAGATCTTAAAAAGATTTCAACGATTTTTTTTTCAGATTTCTCATTCAAAACTACATACAACCACTAATTTGAACTTCCCTACATAGAAGTCGGTCTGTGGCAGGACAATGTCTTATATTAAAAATGCATTCTTAATGTATAAAAATTCAGCCTGCGTATGTTTTAAAGTTCGTACATGTTTAAATGGTAAAAGAAGCGGGGGACGCCCGAGGAATAATTAACGCATTGTCTCTGCACCGGAATGAGATGTTGTTATTTAACAGCAACATTTAGATATACAGTAGTGAATGGTGGAAGAAATCAAAGGCGCCCGAGAAAGACGAAGCATTGCGGGGATCACCCACAATTGCTAATGTCTATATTACCACTCATACATGTAATTGTTTTTTTGTAAATCATGTAACATTCCAATCATGAAAACACTGTTCTGAGGCAGTCAACATCAGCAGCTGTAGGCGGACTGATGGAACCTAAGCGCAAGCCAAATACTAAGTTTTTGGGGTATCTGGGGAGTATCTGGGCCGAAGGCTTGGAATAAACTCCCTCCGGAACAAAAATCCATAACAATCCCAACAGAATTCAGGTCTAAACTAAAAACTTACAATTTTTAAGCTGTCATACCCTTAAATTAAATATACCATTCCTGAGAGAAAGTCAAGTTATATCCTATTTTCCAATTATGTCCTAAATCCTGTATCTAAATTTCGATAATAAACAATTAGTTAATGTTAATTAAGTGTTAATCTCAAGTGACTCACCAGGAAAGTATCGTACTGTATATTTTCTCCAAAATAGTTAGTATTAACATAGATCACTGTAGAAATGTATTATAAATTTGTACAGCGCCCTTGAGGTGATTTTGCACAAAAATGGGGCTTTACAAGTCATCCAAATATTTTTATTATTTATAGTAAATATAAAAATATGTTATTTTTTTTATTTAACGGAAAACAGTTGTCAGGTGTTTACAATAATTTTCCTAATATTCTTGAAGCAACTCATCAAATATGACATTTGTAGAAAAGAAAACCTTATTTTTTAAATATATATAGACTCCCTTGTTTATCATGTTCTCAGTTCGATCTTAATAAACTTGTGTAATAATGGGGCTGCTTAAACATCCTGAAATAGCAAATTTAATGGCTTTGTTCAAAATAAAACATAAAATTGAAAGTGGAAAATTTTTCTTGTTTTGAAAAGTCTGCCGTCTATTTAATTTATGCAAATGACATTGACAAGATTTATTAAAAAATGTGTTGACAAAGCTTGAGAACCGCCCTCCCCCCTCCCTCTCGCTGGTAGCACTGCCAAACTGCCCACTTCCCGACATTTACATCTGCCGAAAAAATTCCCAACTTAACCTAATTAAGTTTGTAAAACTTAATTATTGTTTCCGTTGTGTGTTTTGTAGGAAAATGTCGCGCGAGATAAAAAAGGAGATGGTGGTCTTTGTTTATATGAACATTCTTTTCAATGAATCTCCTTAGCAGAAGAATGGCTGCGACTGGTTTTACTTCAACACTGTTCATTATAGTTAGGAGAGCACCTTGCAATAAAATAAACCTTTAGATGATGAAGAGGGGTCTATAACAATGAGAAAATTATCTTGCGAAAGAAAGGAGTTTTTGCTGTAATATAATTTATCGCTAGTCTGGGAAGTTAGTTATCTCGCTTCTTGCATTTTTAAAAGAAAACTTTGAAATTTTATAACTTTTTGAACATAATCGCATCGTATTTAACCAAATGGAAATTAGATGTAGTTTTTAACTTTGCATTGCAGGCATGGCTTATTATTTAAAAGCTGAAGTGTACGCGACGTTGTTGGGGGTTATCCGTAGGAGATAGACATATAGGTACCATGTCTAACTTTTCTGTAGGTTTTGATGTATTTCATAAGGTTTAGCCAGCGTTAGCAATGTACGTAAGCGCCCGAAAATATATTTTTTACGACTGTTTTACAAAATATATGTAAACATATGATAGTGAAAATCCTGTCGAAATCCGATTTGTAGTTTAGATGAACTAAGCGCACAAACAGACATACCGGTTGGCGACTTTGTTTTATACTATTCTAAACAGACACCTTCCAGCAGAGAATAATAATTTGATTGGCAATGATCATCTTTTTATATGAAATTATTATTTTTATATGATTTACTGCAATTTAATATTATTGTGAAATATTTTTAATCGACAAGCACTTTTTGAAATTCGTCAGTGAAGCAAATCGTGGAATGTGAATTCATTGTCTCGGGCTCAAATCCCGGAGTTCAAAATTAAAAAATAAATTTCACCAAAAATAATATTCAGTGCCATACCTCTAGTAGTGGTAGCTACTCTCAGTATCGCCCTGGTGAGAGACAAGCATTGAATTGGCTTTATCCGTGTTTGGTAACCTATTCTGGAAAGCCAACTACTTCTTGACCATCCTTCATCCAATTTCTGTCCCTTTCCAATGCCCTTCAGCCTCACAACATCCCTCAATTGGGGATGTCCCAATACAACTGGCATAATTCAGTCAGAAGCATTCGGACTGGCATAATTCGAGCAATTCATATTGCTTCATAAATAAATTGTTACATGGAAATAATATTTGTTTTCTTTTAATATTATTTAGTGCTTTGCTCTACCGCCTCCATTGTAAAAAAATAGAATTCATTATTCTGAACCTCGAGAGTCTTGTAAATTTTTATTACGGATGGCGCGGCGTAGGTACTGAATTAATATGCTTGCCATCTCAATCTCCGGATCCGCTGCCCACGCGTGCCGCGGCCTCCGAAGCCCGGAGCCCCAAGGGCACATCGGCGACTGCAAAATCACGGTAAGGATCTCATCCATTACGTTCTTTATAACTTTTTTGCGTCCACATCTTCTCCCTCCGAGTGAAAAAGTGTTAAACAATTATTACAGAAAGCGCGAAAATGTTCAAAATAGAAAGAAGTGGAAAATTTATTATGATTTTTATCAACAGACTGGTCTGGAGAACTCCGATATCAGCTTTTTAATTTCAACCCCTTAAGATTTATTCAGAATAATTATTATAATACCATTAGCGCATTTCAATGATATTGAAAACCTTCCAGCGCCTGTGACCAGTGACCAGGGGTGGTGCCGAACTATATTATTATATAGAGATTCATCACCACCATTCAAATGTGAAACGAACAAAGACAGTTCAAGTGAGAAAATGTAATTTTTTCTTTTCTCATTTATTTTGTTTTTTGATATTAACAGTTTTTCAATTCGGGAGGCGGTTTTGGGTACCGGCGCTCCGGGACTTATTTATTAGATAACCACACAACATCTCAAAATATGACGTAGGCCCGGAGGGAAATTAATTTCCTTAGGGCCTTCTGTGTGGGGTTAAAAAAAGTATGTCCATAAGTCCAATATATCCATGACTGAATGTTCCACAAGGTACAAAACGCTTCCCTCTCTTATGCTTACGTAAATACATATATTGTTCAAATGTTTGTAATTCATAATATACGTCATATCAAAAGTACATAATCCAGAACTCCTGTCTTGTACGGTCTTTCAAATATCCATTAAAAGATCCCCAATTAATCCGATTGTCAGCGCTATTGGTGCACCCATGTATAAACTTTCTCAATAACTCTCGAGATTAATGCAGATGCAAACTAGAAAAACTGAATTGTGGATTCAGAATTGCACAGATCTGATCAGAAAGTTAAAAAGGTTAAGACTGAGAAAGGCGATATTCTTTTCAGTTATGACGTGGTATCTCTTTTCACTAATGTGCCTTTAGAAAACTCCTTGATAATGCTTAATAAAATATTTGAGGAAGATATTTATAAGCTTTTAAACAAACGTCAAAACGGGGTATTTGAAATCCAGGATGAACTTTTTGAGCAATTGAGTTTTTGAGCAATTTGCCGTGAGTAGTTCGTTATCGCCAGTACTAGCCAACTTCTTGACGGGTTAAAAAAAGTGGCAATAGACACAGCATCTGCTGCTTCTAAAGTATAGTGGCGTTACGTCGACGATGTCGTCACCATTTGGCATCATGGAACAGAGAAACTCCATGACCAAATTCAGTTCCCAAACTGGAAAACCAATATAAAAGCAAAGTGAAGAAACCTAGAGTGTGGAATTACTTCCGAAATATCGTTAGTAAATATGGAAAAGAGGAGTGGGCCTAAATTACTGCCTTTGGGTACTCCCGATTGTATAAGATCGTTTTTTTTTATTTATTTTTATTTTTTTTATATTAACTCCACACAGGAGGCCCTGAAGAAAATAATTTCCCTCAGGGCCTATGTCATCTTTGGGGATGCTGTGTGGAGGGTCTTTTTGTGGAGAGGAAGGAGTGAACATGGGTCTTGAAGAGTCCCATGTTGTAGGAGGGAGGAAACACAGAGGCCGGCAGTTCGTTCCACAGCCGAGCTGTTGAACTTAAGAACGAATCGTAGAAGCGACCCGTTCTCATGTGACAAATGTCAACCGTGTACAAATGTTGGGCGCGCGTTTGGCGTGTATCCCGACTACGCACCGGTGCCGAAGGGATCAATGACGCTAGTTCCTCAGAGCATCTTCCATTGTAATACCGATAGAACAAGGACAGCTTACCTACCTGACGCCTGTGCTCTAAAGATTGCAGTCCGTTTGTTAAGATTGGGGAATCTATCAAACGGACCGCCCGTTTCTGCACAGAGTCAAGGGTTTTTTTCAGGTATTTAGGGGCTCCGGACCAGAGATGGCTGCCAAATTCGACAGTAGGGCGCACTTGCGATTAGTACAGGGTCAGCAGTTGTGTACTATTAAAGTATCTGCGGGCCCTGTACAGTACGCCCAGCTTCTGAGAGGCCAGCTTTACTCTGGCTTCGATGGAGCCCCCATACCTGAGCTGGTCACTTATAGTTACACCAAGCATATCAATGGAAGGCCTGTTCGGAAGATTGCTTCCGTTGAAGGAGACTAGGTTATCATTTAGATCCCTCTTAGACGTAATCAGACAGGATTGGGTCTTTGAAACATTAAATTCGACGAGATTATTTTTACCCCAGGAGGAAATACTCTCGAGATAACCGTCCATTCTCTGCTTCAAAGCCCTCCGAGCCGTTGGAGTTTGTGTGCCCTTTGGGGGCTTGTCAAACAAAAAGCTATCATGAACTGTACTGTCATCCGCGTAACAATGAATCGGTGCACATGTCAAAAGGTCATTGATGTGCAACAAAAACAAAGTCGGAGACAGAACCGATCCCTGTGGGACGCCAGCATTTATAGAGTGTGAGGATGAGGTGAAACCGTCAGCAACAGCCTGAATCGACCTATCCCTTAAAAAATCAGCAATCCACGTACACAGGGATGCGAGAAGTCCGTAAGAAGGCAATTTGTTGACAAGTCCTCGGTGCCAGACCCGGTCAAAGGCCTTGGATATGTCTAGTGCGACCGTTTGGGTCTCACCGTGACGTTCCAGGCACCGCCCCCAAACATGCGACACATACGCGAGAAGATCACCGCACGAGCGGTTCCGCCGGAATCCGTATTGACGGTCGTTGATAATTTTGTTCTTCTCGAGGTATGTGAGCAGTTTGTCGTTGATCACACGTTCCATCACTTTGGACAGAACTGATGTGATCGCTATGGGGCGGTAGTTGGCCGGGTTGGAGCGGTCACCTTTCTTGGGAATAGGGTGAATGACCGCTTTTTTCCAACCAGAGGGCACAGTGCCACACTTCAGGGACATTTTGAAGAGCTTTGTCAAAACTGGAACTATTTCCGCAGCACACCTCTGCAATACCAGGGCAGGTATTCCATCAGGTCCACTAGCTTTGTTAACATCGAGCCCCCGTATAACGTGGAGTACATCCCGATGCCGGATCCTCAGCTTTTTCATATAGAAGCCGCAGTGAGGAACCGACGGCGGAACAGCACCTCCGTCATCGAGGGTCGAGTTTTCCGCAAACATTTTCCCTAATAAGTTAGCCTTTTCGGTGGTGGTGTTTGCTAGTGAGCCGTCAGGTCTGGTAAGAGGTGGCAAACTGGGTTTGCAAAAATTCCGACCTATTGAGCCTGCAAGGGACCAGAATGCTCTGCTGCCATGCGGGCAGGCAGCCAGCTTTTTGCTGATCTGCAGGTCGTGTTCGAATTTTGACCTATTAATGATTCTCTTGCATTCCTTTGCCGATTTGTTGTATGCTGATCTGCTTTCGGGCGTTCGAGATGTGTTGTAGGCTCGGTAAGCCGCGCTTTTTCGTCGAACTGCTTCGGAGCATTGTCGACTGAACCACGGCTTTGAGCCCACACCAGTTTCTTTAGTAGTCGATTGTATGAAGCCATCCATCGCCGATTTGATGACTTCACCAATCTCCTGGGCACATCTTGAAGGGTCCGAAGTCCGAAAACAAACAGCTGACCACGGAAAAGCGTTGAAATGGGCCCGCATACCGAACCAATCTGCTGACCTATAGTGCCACACTTTTCTCCTCAGCCTCTCATTGGTTGGTCTGAGGCTAACGGGGATTGATGTCGTCACTAGGCAGTGGTCAGATGATCCCAGAGGCGCTGTGACGTCAATCTTATAACCGTGTGGCACAGTAGTTAAAAATAGGTCTAACAGATTGGAACGGTGAGTCTGGACATCAGGAACCCTTGTAGGCTCCTGAACCAGTTGCTCTAATCCGTAGCAAATGGCAAAGGATTCCGCCTGTCGGCCAGCCGAGTCCGTTGGGCCTGAGAACTTCAACCATGGTTCGTTATGAACATTGAAGTCCCCCAAAACAATAAACTCGGCCGAAGGGTAGCGGGGCAAGAGATCATCAATAGTTTCTCTCAAATGTTTGAAGAGCTCGGAAGTGTCTGATTCGCTGTGGTTCGGTGAGCGGTATAGACATGCGTAGAATCTTGCCGTACTGGCAAGATTGACGCGCACCCACATTACGTCGAATCTGGAGTTTTCCAGACTCAATAATCGTACACAGTTGACGTCAGCTCGACTATAGAGGCAGACTCCTCCTTTGAGTCGGAACTTGCTTGCAAGGTTAAAGCCCGGGCAGTCCAGATAGGAGGAGTCTGGCGGCTCGGCTATCTGAGTTTCGGATAGGAAAAGAAGGTTGGGACGTTGGGACAAAAGATGGTGATGAACAGAATTTAAATTAGTATGCAGACCGCGAATGTTGGCAAAATTTACCAACAGTTTTGGCCCGCACCGTTAATACCCTTCCCAGAGACAGGGGCGGATCTATGACTCTTGAGACAGTCAGCAAACGTATCCATGAGGCCATTGGGTTGGGGGAACGGGGGGGGGGGTTAATTTTGAATTTGATTTTAATTAACAAAAAATAATTTTCATAGTAAACTTAATTTTAAATTTGAGGCCAACATACCCAACAAAACCTTTGAACAGAGTAGTTGTTTTGAATGGGAATTTTCTAGAGCTTATTGTATACTTTAACACGCATTTTGGTATATGGATTGTATATTACGCAACCCATCGACATTGGGTATTTAAATTTTTTTTATCATTTATGGGTTTATTTTTCTTTTTTTTGCGGTAAAGCACCATAGGCAATTTTTTTTTACATGGTATCCCGGATGGTTTCCTTACATACTTATTCATGTACTTGACTTAATTTAACCTTCCTGGTTTTATTTGGAGAAAAAATGTTAATGACTTGTACCAGTGAGTCCTGACATTATTAAAGGGGTGGGCGCAGAGAGTGGAAAACTATTGGTAATTAAAAAAAGCGCTGGAGGTGAAATATTTATATGGTATCACCAATTGAGGTACCTTTATGGTGCGGGTGAGTACAATATGAATTATTATATTTACAAAACCACGGAAAAAGCACAGCAGGCGAAAAAAGTTCTAGGACTGAGGGCAAACTGTTGCTTTTATTTTTGGAAAGTCAGAACCAGAAGATATTAAAAAACAAGGTAAAAACGCAACAATGTTTAGATGGAAAGTATTAGTATTTTGGACATAAAAGGTTATTTTGTTCGTAAAAAGAAATGGCAATCTTTTAGTACAGTTGAAAACGGAAACCTTTAAAAAGTATCAGCCTAACCAGCAAGTATCCGAGTGGACAAATGCTTCGGATTCCAACCCAGACGTTGCGAATTCAATCCAATACTAAAGGAGTCCTCCATCATTGTACAAGCAACAGTTTCCGCTTACATAGAAATGTGAAATATGTTTTTCCAAGTCCTGTTTTCTCGGCATGTATAATTTTACCAGCCTCCCCAAAGATGACATATAGGACGCCTCCTGTGTGAAGTAAGTATTAAAAAAAATGTCTATACAAGTATACACTTTATTATTATTGTATTATTTATATATAAAGTGCATGGCGGCCCTGGTCATGTCCATTGATTTACACCCCCCTGAACCCTCCTATCGGCGGCCCTATCTGTAAGCATGAGTTCTGAAGCCTCCTCAAGCTGAGGGCCCTGGGCTCGTGCCTTTCGTACTCTTAGGGTAAATACGGAACTATAAGAGTGGCCCCACGTGGTTAGAACTACCTTGAACAAATTCTTATTTGTGACTATAAATCTGTGCAATCTACCTTCTATATGTTTATTTAGTTATTTGTTTACGGTGCAAGTACCTTCAACTACCTAAACATAATAAATATTTTTTATAAAAATAGATTATCCAGTTTACAATCAGGCTATAGAAAATAAAATGTTAACTAATAATGAATAATGTCGTTTTCAACATAATTATCAATATTGAGTTATTGATAGAATAATGTTGGTTACGTTTGCCAAATACTGTGGCAAGGAAAAAGTATTTAGGGCTGTAGGAGCATTTAAAGTTATTGGTTTGTGGAGAAACGTTGTCTGTATTGCTGTCAAAACGGCGTCGCCATCAGACAATATCAAGTAGCGTGGCTTAATTCATTGTGAATAGAAGAAGATCACAGACCTCTAATGTTTTGAACTGGAAAATATCAAAGCCAAAAAGTTGAAGGGTACAGGAAAGGAGCATTTCTCCAGAAATACTATTATTAAGTCTACAAATGACCCGCCAAAATAAGTTTGTTGAATAATGTTGTATACGATTTGACAGTTCGATGATCTCATGACAATAAATTTCTTTTGACATATTACTAGGTGGAACGTAAATAAATCACATTTAATATCCATTTTAATACCTATTTGAAAATATTGTTGGTATTATACTGATCTCTCACATTGTTACTTGAAATATATTTCTGTTTCAAAATTTTATTATCCCTTGTTGTTATTCGCGGGGTTGCGTTGATACCAAAAATATTTGAAATCGGGATATGCTCCCGATTTCGATATCAAGACAACATAATCAACAAGAATCACAATGGACAAAGTCATAATCTCGTCGCGAAGGATGGGAAGATTGGCGAATGCACTAATTTCAATATGAAGGCAACATAACATTCAATCAGCGATCAGGTTACTGAATCACAATGGACAAATCATCATCTCGTCGCGAAGGATGGGAAGATTGGCGAATGCACAAATTTCAATATCAAGGCAACATAACATTCAATCAGCGATCAGGTTACTGAATCACAATGGACAAATCATCATCTCGTCGCGAAGGATGGGAAGATTGGCGAATGCACAAATTTCAATATCAAACAACATAACATTCAATCAGCGATCAGGTTACTGAATCACAATGGACAAATCATCATCTCGTCGCGAAGGATGGGAAGATTGGCGAATGCACAAATTTCAATATCAAGGCAACATAACATTCAATCAGCGATCAGGTTACCGAATCACAATGGACAAATAAAAATTATAAAAATTATACTTAGGATCCCCATCAGAACTCCTACCGACTATGTTTTTAAAACCCTGAATGTAATGACACCAAAACAATTATACGCAAAAGATATACTAATTAACGCATTCAAAAACCAGGACAACTTTACACAGACAAACTCAGACAGACTCACAAGATCCACATTACAACATATGTTACACCAACCTACAACTAAAACAACTTTTGGACAAAGAAATATGCAGTATTATTCTATAAAAATATTTAATGTCCTCCCTCTTGAAATAAAAAACCTACAAAAAATAACTGGCTTCAAAAGAAACATTAAGAAATGGATTATGGATAAGGGAAGGATGAATATAGATATAATTTTGCAACCCAACAAAGACTAAAGCTTGTATTATGTTTTATTTTTCTCTAAATATTGTTTTTTAATTTTCTATATAGTATTTTAACATATGTACTTATACTCTTTCAAACACACAACCATGTACAATGTGTCCTTAGAACGGGGTACCCCAGTAAGGACACATTATCTTATATAAAAAATTGTTAATTAAAAAAAAAAATAATAAAAAAAAAAAAAATAAAAAAAATCATCATCTCGTCGCGAAGGATGGGAAGATTGGCGAATGCACAAATTTCAATATGAAGGCAACATAACATTCAATCAGCGATCAGGTTACTGAATCACAATGGATAAATCATCATCTCGTCGCGAAGGATGGGAAGATTGGCGAATGCACAAATTTCAATATCAAGGCAACATAACATTCAATCAGCGATCAGGTTACTGAATCACAATGGACAAATCATCATCTCGTCGCGAAGGATGGGAAGATTGGCGAATGCACAAATTTCAATATCAAGGCAACATAAAATTCAATCAGCGATCAGGTTACTGAATCACAATGGACAAAGTCATTATCTCGTCGCGAAGGATGGGAAGATTGGCGAATGCACAAATTTCAATATCAAGGCAACATAACATTCAATCAGCGATCAGGTTACTGAATCACAATGGACAAATCATCATCTCGTCGCGAAGGATGGGAAGATTGGCGAATGCAAACATTTCAATATCAAGGCAACATAACATTCAATCAGCGATCAGGTTACTGAATCACAATGGACAAATCATCATCTCGTCGCGAAGGATGGGAAGATTGGCAAAAGCACAAATTTCAATATCAAGGCAACATAAAATTCAATCAGCGATCAGGTTACTGAATCACAATGGACAAAGTCATTATCTCGTCGCGAAGGATGGGAAGATTGGCGAATGCACAAATTTCAATATCAAGGCAACATAACATTCAATCAGCGATCAGGTTACTGAATCACAATGGACAAAGTCATTATCTCGTCGCGAAGGATGGGAAGATTGGCGAATGCACAAATTTCAATATCAAGGCAACATAACATTCAATCAGCGATCAGGTTACTGAATCACAATGGACAAATCATCATCTCGTCGCGAAGGATGGGAAGATTGGCGAATGCACAAATTTCAATATCAAGGCAACATAACATTCAATCAGCGACCAGGTTACTGAATCACAATGGACAAATCATCATCTCGTCGCGAAGGATGTGAAGATTGGCGAATGCACAAATTTCAATATCAAAGCAACATAACATTCAATCAGCGATCAGGTTACTGAATCACAATGGACAAATCATCATCTCGTCGCGAAGGATGGGAAGATTGGCGAATGCACAAATTTCAATATCAAAGCAACATAACATTCAATCAGCGATCAGGTTACTGAATCACAATGGACAAAGTCATTATCTCGTCGCGAAGGATGGGAAGATTGGCGAATGCACAAATTTCAATATCAAGGCAACATAACATTCAATCAGCGATCAGGTTACTGAATCACAATGGACAAATCATCATCTCGTCGCGAAGGATGGGAAGATTGGCGAATGCACAAATTTCAATATCAAAGCAACATAACATTCAATCAGCGATCAGGTTACTGAATCACAATGGACAAATCATCATCTCGTCGCGAAGGATGGGAAGATTGGCGAATGCACAAATTTCAATATCAAGGCAACATAAAATTCAATCAGCGATCAGGTTACTGAATCACAATGGACAAAGTCATCATCTCGTCGCGAAGGATGGGAAGATTGGCGAATGCACAAATTTCAATATCAAGGCAACATAACATTCAATCAGCCATCAGGTTACTGAATCACAATGGACAAAGTCATCATCTCGTCGCGAAGGATGGGAAGATTGGCGAATGCACAAATTTCAATATCAAGGCAACATAACATTCAATCAGCCATCAGGTTACTGAATCACAATGGACAAAGTCATCATCTCGTCGCGAAGGATGGGAAGATTGGCGAATGCACAAATTTCAATATCAAGGCAACATAAAATTCAATCAGCGATCAGGTTACTGAATCACAATGGACAAAGTCATTATCTCGTCGCGAAGGACGGGAAGATTGGCGAATGCACAAATTTCAATATCAAGGCAACATAAAATTCAATCAGCGATCAGGTTACTGAATCACAATGGACAAAGTCATTATCTCGTCGCGAAGGACGGGAAGATTGACGAACGCAGATTAATTTCACTCAACTCCAGTCCGCTGTCAATCGAGGCCGCAAAGCTTTTGAATTTTAATGATGCATATGTATGAATTCATGTAAGATGACCATGATGCTATCTATAAGGCACTGTGAAGCAGATAAAATAAATAAAAAAAATACATTTTTTGGAATAATGTTTTGTGTGAGATTTTCATATTCAACATTTTTTGACTATTTCACTATATTTCTTTTGTATAAAACCCAAATTTAATTGCCTATTTGTTTAATATTTGTGTTTTTTACAATAAATATACAATGTTTACAAGTCATACTGTTTTAATTTACACTACACTTTCATTAAAAGCATTTGCTTGTGGATGGAAGAGGAGTGTACATTTGCGAAAAAATAATATAACTTGGTTACAAAGTAAAAAGAATTACAAAATTAAAATCCATACAAATTATTATATTTGGAAGGAAGAAAAAATATATATATTATGGAGGATAAGTAGAGCATAGTAAAATAATTTGTGAGATTTTCAAGTGAAACTAGGGGAATCAGTTTTTTCTTAACGATTTCCCTAAAATATTTTTTTATAAAGTTCCATATTTGTTTTTTTTATCACTAATGATTTTAATTTCTTCTGGTAATTTATTAAAGAAATGTTTTCCTTAGTGTGTATAATGGTGCTGGGCAAAAGAAGTGTGTAGTTTAGGACATGCAAATATATATTTAAGCCTGGTTCGTTTGATTCGTTCGTTCGAATGAGTATTTATCTTTATCTTTAATTTGATAAATTGAATTTCTCATAAATAAGTGTTTAAATGTAGGAACTTTGAATTCTTCGAATACGCGTTCAGTGGGGAAGTCTGGAGGTTTTTTAAAAATTATTTTTACTGTGACTTTTTGAACAATTTCTATGGGGGTCAGGCTAGTTTTGTAAGCTGCTCCCCAACTGATAATGGCATATTGCAGAACAGACTGTACTAATGCATAATATATTGAGTATAGATTTTTCATTGATAAGAAATTTCTGATTCGCAAGAATATATAAATTAATTTTCTTTATTGTATTGCAGATGTGATCTTTCCATTTTAGGTTTTTATCAATGATTATTCCTAGATATGTAATTTTATCTGCTGTTTTCAGACATGAGCATGTTTGTCGACAGTGGTTAGCGTCGTTTTGTGTGAGAGAATGATCATGTAGGATTATTTGAAGATTTGGAGGTATACTGTTGGTAAAAAATAAAAATATAAAATGTAAATAAAAATAACAGGTTTAATTTTTTGCATTTTTATCAAAACAGAATATTATTTGATACAACGTTATGCCGGAAAAAGGCTCACTGTCAAAAAAAGGTAATATTTTTTAGTAAGTTCTAATAAAAATATCTGCTTTTTCTGCACATTGGTTACGAGCTGTGCATGCGTGGAATAAGTGGGTTTATAAACGAATTGATGTTCAGTGAAATATATTTTTAGTTTGCGTGGCTCTATTAGGAACATGAAATGAAATCAATCAATGCGTGACCATCAATATATCGATAAGGGAATTAAGTTTATTAAAAAGAAAAATGACATAAATACCAATCTTCTGTCGGACAGCTTTATTAATTTAAGATTTTGGTTTAGACGGTTACAGTTTATAATTACAACAAGAATATTAAGTTTATAATTTGTGTCATAAAATTTTGTGCTTTATTGTAAGTGTCCTTATCAGCCTTCTCATCCACTTTGAACATAATTTCAAGTGCGTTAACTCATCCAAATCCATCTAGCTCCATTACTTTGCATAGTGTTGTCGTTTCATTTGTACTGAGAGCTCGTTGGATACACTGTACAATAAAAAGCAGGAATAAAGCTGAATCAGATCCGAATGTCTTAATTTATCCGTGAGTTGACAATGTTGCTGAAACTGGATGGAAATTATAAAGTTGATCGGTTAACACTAGAAAGATCGGGTACTATATTTTCTGATGTCACTGTTTATAATTTACTGTATATGATATATTTTATATCGTTGATATTAAAATAAATAACCGGCCTCCGTGGTCGAGGGGTAAGGCTCTCGACTAGCAAGCCAGAGGCCGCGGGTTCAAATCCCGGCGTGCGCAAGTAAATTTTATTTGATCAACTAGTGTTGTTTCACAATTTACTCATTTAAAATAATATGTAGTATATTTGCGGCATGTTCCAGAGTGAAATATACTCTCAGTATCGCCATAGGGTAAGACCACCATTCAGAATTAAAACGTTGCTTGAAATGGATTTGGCTGTATTTGGTGACCGTATCTGAATAGCCAAGTACTTCCACACCTTCCTCCCCCACATCTCCTTCCCCTACCCATCACCTCTATCCTCACAAAACACCCCAGTTGGAGATGCCATAGTCCCACTGTCGTCTTTTAGATGTTTTAATTTCCTGTTCCTTCTCTATCAGTTCTTCAGAAGTAAGTTAAGGAGGTTATCATAGGGAGGTTAAAAAATATACTTTACAATAAGTATACTTTATATAGATAAACCGAAAGTATATACCTAAGTACAGTACCTACCGTAAAACATCGTGGAAAACTCAGAAAACGCCGGATTTATGAAGTAATCTCAAAAACTTTAAAAGAAAATAACTTTTTTTAGGAGGTGTTCCAAACAATAAACGCCTCCAGAATAAGTATCGAGCGAAATCTATAAAGCCCGCTAACACCTAATGGCTTTACGATCTCTCAAACTTGTATTTCCACCGAGGACTTTTTATTTGCATAACTCCCTGCGCACTCTACACACACACTTGTCGGCCGCTCGCTGAGCAGAATAATAAAGAACATTCAGCATAATCACACCATTAACTGCGATGGGAAACCTATAAGCCTAAAGCCTCTCGCGGGGACCGACGGATAAAAACTCCTTTAATGTGTCGTGCCCAATGACCTACGATCTCAACAGAACTCTTGGTGGATTTACTGCGATGATAAAAGATTTATTTTAGTAAACCTTTTATTTCGTCCTTAAGGCCTACTTTTCCTCCCGACGGATATACGTGTGAATCTTCTCAGTAAACTATATAATTCCACACATGAGAAAATAAATTCCCCCTCTAGAGTCTGGAGTACCTGGTTCCTAGTGTGAGGAGATTTTATTCAAGCAGATTAACCACCACAATGATTTAAATACATTAATTTGTATGTATTCTAATCAACGTTTGAAATTATAATTTGACTGGAAGCAAAAAAATAAAAATCCAAAACTTTGGTTTAATAATGATTAATTCTAAAGAAGAGAATAACAAGCACCCCCTCTCCGCAATCCTCGTTTTAATGGTTTAAACATGTTGAAATGTCAGATGTCATCCCAAGCATGAGCTTAAGATTTACACCGCTGTATAAGAAAGCGGAGAAGAATATGAGTTAATAATAATAATTCCAGAAAAAATAGCGTTATAAGTTATTGACAGAACAGAGAGAAAGTAACTTTATACCAGAGGCGACTCGGGACTGAAATTGCCAGCAGCTCATTTCACTTTTAAAATGTACCTTTTATTTGTAATATAGGTGTAGCCAATCAATTAATGGGGTTACTGAAATTAATTCACTCCACTAAGTTACATTGTAAAATAATTTAATACCTAAATACTGCTCTGCGAGCATTCGCAAAACTATCTAGAGTAAATCTTGCGAAACCGTTTAAACTCACCGCTCACGAATCAACGTGTAAATGTTATAGCGCTAACATTATAAATTAGGATTCCTAAACGAATCCATTCGTTACACATTGGATTACGCATAATCAAGTTGGTGCAAAATATATTTACCATCAAAACGCTTCGCTCATTTTATATGAATACAGCACAAGAATCCCAACTGCTCCCAACTGTCTGGAGCTAGCGAGACTAGTGGCATCCCCAATTGGCGTATGTCGTGAGGCTGAAGGTTGTGGGGAGGGGGAAGAGATGGGGAAGAGGATGGTGAGGGAGTGACTGGTTATTCAGATCTGGCCACCAAACACGGCTAAAGCCATTTCAAGACGCGTTTTAATTCTGAATGGTGGCGCATGCGTCGATTGAATAAAATAAATTATATATCTGTACTTCTCCAACATATGACCCGTCTGTCTCGCTCGTGTCCTATCCTGAATGATGTGAAGACTGAAGACAAGCCGTGTAATGCACTAATGCACATGCTAAGGAACCGCCTCCGTTCCATGCATCTGTTTTGGCACATATTTAATTTTTGCTTACACATGTATATATTCTCTTTTATGCTTTTTCATTTCGTAATATTCAGCAGACTTACCCATTTTATAGTCCATAAATGTAGTTATATCCATGTGCATGTCAAAGCCATCTAGGTGTCCCTTTCATTATGAGTAGGTAAACAATATAATTTAGGATGTGACATACGTAAAATCTAAAATTAAATATCCTATTATTTTTAGTAAACATCATGATTTTACGCCGCCGTTCTTATAATAGTTGGTAGTGTAATGGTCAGCATAGTTCCTAGCAGATGATCGGGTTCGATTCTTGGCCGTGGAAATACAATTTTGTATCATTTTAATTTGTATTTTACACGAAAAACACGAATTATTTGTAAAAATTATAATATAAATGGTATGACCAGTGGCGGTTCGTGATTTTTGGGTGTTATAGAGTGCTAATATTACATAAAATGGCATTATTGATGTTTTTGTAGCTGAAAACGATTTTTTTTCTTCGAAAAATCGTTTTTTGTGAAGATTTTCAGGAAATTTTCCAACAGATTTTCGGCCAAACTGAAACTTCCTGAAAATCTTCATACAAAATAATATTTTACAAAAAAAAAATGTTTTACACTAAACAACGTCAATAATGTCGAATTTTTCAAACTTAGCACTCTATCACACTCAAAAGTCACGAGCTGCCACTGAGTATAACCAAGACAAATTCAGATCTATATTCGTATATAAAAGAGCACGTGGATTCTTTGTAAGGCGGTAGTATTTACCCCCTCGACCCCTCCTTTCCATCACCCTCCCACCCACTGAAACAACCCCTATAACATTTCTCATGTCTCCAACCCCAAAGCACGTTGCATGGCTCCATCTTACGGAATTAATTAAAGTCTAATTCGGCATCCATTGCAGTCTCCTTACCGAAGCTTTTTGCTACTCTAATAGCCTCAAACTAATCTTCTGAACCTGTACTATAATACTCCTACTATCCTGGGCTGAGCATTGAATTAGTTATTGAGAACTGAGCAGAGTAATGTTCATTTCTTCATTACATTGCATTGATTAACTCATTTAATTTAAACTTGATCCATTTCACCAGGGAATGATTTCTTTTGACATGCACACGTGTATTATTACAAATAAAAAATCGTTTTATCTTAATTCTCTGACGAATTGCTTATATTTATTTCGATTAAATTGGAATTCTGCAAAGCTTCTCTAAAAATATGGAGTTGTACCAAAATCAGATTGCTTTCCAAGTATCAGTCCAGTTTAAGAACAAAACATTTTCTTGATCCATACTAAACATATTTCACAGTTTCTGCTTTCACATCTAGTATGAGAATACTTCCAACTACTTTCCAGTTTTATTTTGCTTATTTTGAAGATCTCCTGGAGATTATTGGAAATTTTTTACAACACTCAATAAAAGGAAGATTTCTCACTCGTTTCTTGATAAAATCAAAATATTAATACTGCCTTAAGGTCAAACGTTTATGATACGACTGCGACGAAATTTATAATCTTCTTGTATTGGCAATTTAATTCAATATTATTTTTTCATATCTTGAAACAATTGAATTTTTATACTGACTATTTATTTATATTCAAATTCCGTATGTAGGTACACACGCCAACAAAAAATCATTTCAATATTTTAAAGCATAACGTTCAAAATGAAAAAATGAACGAGAAGATTGGAAACTGTCCTACGTTTAACATTTGAACTTTATTTTTTAAATGTAAAACCGTACAAGAGTACTAACTGCTACCAACCGTCTGGAGCCAGTGAAACCGTACAAGAGTACTAACTGCTACCAACCGTCTGGAGCCAGTGAAACCGTACAAGAGTACTAACTGCTACCAACCGTCTGGAGCCAGTGAAACCGTACAAGAGTACTAACTGCTACCAACCGTCTGGAGCCAGTGAAACCGTACAAGAGTACTAACTGCTACCAACCGTCTGGAGCCAGTGAAACCGTACAAGAGTACTAACTGCTACCAACCGTCTGGAGCCAGTGAAACCGTACAAGAGTACTAACTGCTACCAACCGTCTGGAGCCAGTGAAACCGTACAAGAGTACTAACTGCTACCAACCGTCTGGAGCCAGTGAAACCGTACAAGAGTACTAACTGCTACCAACCGTCTGGAGCCAGTGAAACCGTACAAGAGTACTAACTGCTACCAACCGTCTGGAGCCAGTGAGACATATTAAGATATATTATAACTCACTTAAGGATTACGGAAATAAATGAGTTTTGATTATTTGTAAAAATCCTGATAAAAACGGAATGACATGCCGTTTACTAATAAACTTTTAGTACATTCATACATACTCGTACATAGTAACATATCGTCGTTTATCCTGATAATACACAATGATGAAATGCGAAAATATTTTTTTTTTTTTTTTTTTTTATAAAGTTTTTTTACAGGTTTTTTTTTCGATGTCTGTCTCACTAGGATAAACCTGTGTCGAGACAGACGTATTTGATACATGAATTAATGTTTACATATTTTTTGATACATAAAATATTTCATTACATTCAATGACATTGTAAAAAAGATAAAAAATAATATTTAATAATAATAAATGATAAATTTGTTAATCAGCATCTAGTTGGAGTACATACTTATGTAGGGATTTTTATAAAATTTTTGATCATGGATCTGTCTTGGCTGATGATCCAAGACTTGATGTCTGTTTTATATTTTTAAAAAAATTCGTTCAGTCTAATGGCTAGTGGGAGAGCATTATATAGCCTTGTTGCAAAGTATCTAAAATTTCTCTGGCCAAAAGTTGTTTTAGCGAAAGGGATTTGTAAGAAATTATGTCCTTTGGTTCTAGTATCACGAGCAGTTTGGATATTGTCAAAAGTAGTTTTGTGTTTGAAGAGGTATGTTAGTATGTTTTTGGCATAAAGTTGCCTAATGTCCATAACACAGATTTTCCTAAAGATTTCATCCGAACTGCTTGTGATTGGTAGTTTGAGGATAATCTTTATTATAAGTTTCTGAGCTTTAGATATTGGATCAATGGCGGCAGCGTTTGCTCCTCCCCATGCTATGATACCATATTCTATTAAAGATTGACAAAGTGCATAGTAGATTGTTTTGAGCTGGCTTAGGTTGAGAAAGTTGCGAGTTTGTCTAAAAAAGTAAATGAATTTTCTAAGTTTGTTTGCTGTAGTGGTAATATGTTGTTTCCACTTTAAATTGCTGTCAAAAATAATACCTAAGTATTTAATTTTAGTTACCTGTTCTAAATAAGGGCAATCACATATTATCGTATTTGTCAGGTTGCAAGCACATATTTTAATTTGATTTTCTGGGTTTCTTAAGGAAGGATTAATACTAAATTCAATGTATTTAACAATTATTTTACAAGCAATAATTGTTCGCCTGAAACACTCATCCACATTGAAAAATCTCCTGATAAAAGATACATGACGCCAACGGGACTCGAACCCGTGTCCCTTCGATTTCCGGAAATCGAAGGGACACGGGTTCGAGTCCCGTTGGCGTCATGTATCTTTTATCAGGAGATTTTTCAATGTGGATGAGTGTTTCAGGCGAACAATTATTGCTTGTAAAATAATTGTTACCCTTTGTGCTATGCATAAAAATCTTGTCTCAAAACATTAAGTTTACTAAAAAATAATAATTAATATTTGACAAGTTCAATTATTTCACCTAAAAATGTAGACAATTTGTCTCGACGCCATCTAGTGAGAGAGTTAGCACTTACAATGCCTTTCTCATATAAAAATAAAGTTGGTTGTTTTCAGGTGAAAAATGTAACAAGCAGTAATTGTTGAATGAAACACTAGTATATATTGAATAATTTCGCGGGTAAGAGATAAGCCGCCATAGCTCAGTGGTCAGAGCTGTCGACCGGAAATCGAAGGGACACGGGTTCGAGTCCCGTTGGCGTCATGTATCTTTTATCAGGAGATTTTTCAATGTGGATGAGTGTTTCAGGCGAACAATTATTGCTTGTAAAATAATTGTTACCCTTTGTGCTATGCATAAAAATCTTGTCTCAAAACATTAAGTTTACTAAAAAATAATAATCAATGTATTTAGTTTTGGTCACATTCATTGTTAGTGTATTATTGTTTAACCATCTTTTAACCACAGTTATGCCCTTGTTAGTTTTTATGTATACATCATTCCAATTGCTTGATTTGAATAGGAGAATCGTATTATCAGCGAAACTTACAATTTTGGCATCTATTTGAAGATTACATAATTCATTTATGTATATTAAGAACAGGGTAGGACCTAAAACACTTCCTTGAGGCACGCCGTAGCTAATTGGTAATTGATTGCTATTGCAGTTGTTGATTTTCACACTTTGCTTTCGGTTTGACGGGTAATCGCTAATAATAGTAAGTTCATCACCATTTATACCAATATTAGATAGTTTTTGTAAAAGTTTAGAGTGAGAGATAGTATCGAATGCTTTGCACAGGTCTAAGAATATTGATATGCATTTTGATCCCTTGTCTAAGTTTTCATTTAGAAAATCGGTAATATTAGAATTTTTATGAGCATAACACATTTGCGTTTTATTGATAGTTTGGGATCAATGGTGAGGCACGAAATGAAAGAAGGTTGTGAAGGTCACATGTGTTTATTGGTGAGTCAGTTGCCGTGACGAGGAGATGATGTAGGACAAATGTAGAATACTCCGGATGCTGGCTGATGATGTGCTGGTCAAGCGCGGGTCAGTGAGTCGACGCCGGGCGCTGGTGACCGGGACTCGATGTAGGTCAGGCACTGGCGAAGAACGTAGGTCTTCAGGCACTCCAGTGCTGACGAGACGGCCGAAGGTGCGACGGACCTTGTAGGCAGTTGAACGGGTACGATGTAGACCAGTGAGGATGCTGCGTGTCCTCGTGGTGGTCATGGTAGCGTGGAAGAAGCGCTGGTCAGAGACGCTGGAACCAGGGCGCTTGTAATCCGTTTTAGCGCTGGCCATGGACACGGCCGAGGCGCTAAAATGATGTCCCGATAGAGTCCATGATGATAGGGGCGAAACCGGGTACGTGTCCCTCGCGCTAGTAAGAAGAACGCGGGTCTTCACTCGTTGAGCCTTGTAGACTGGCGGCAAAATTATGACTGACTGACTGGCTCGCTGCGTCGGGCTTATTTATACTAGACGGCCGACGGCGGCAGTAGGTAGATGGATGGCAACTAAATCGAAGACACTCGCTCGATCTGGATCATTCGCGAACTTTCGACGGCTTGGCAATTATGCCTAGGCCGTAGGCTCGAACCTTCTGGCGAGTTCTCGTAGTATTCGAGACGGACTGCGGTGTTATTGTCATCAATAGGCAGGTAGGTACTTGAAGTACGTAGATTACTTTGTTTACGATTTAACGATGCAAGTACATAATTCGGGAGTAGATAATAAGTAGGTCGAACGGTTTATTATTAATTATTCAATGGATTAATATCGACGCTACAGATAGTTTATTAGGAAAATTTTTCGTTAAAGGCCTACCCGTTTTTAGCCGGAATACATAAAATTTGAAGTAATTCATAATAAATCAGCAATATTTTAAATGAAGGGGGTGCTAGAGGAGCAGGGCAGGCAGGGTTTAGATGGGGAGAAAGGGCACAACTGTCAAATTGGATGTATGCTTAGGTATTTTTGTTTATTTATTTATTTATGTATTTAGACAATTATTATTTTTTCTTGTTTTAGTTATTTCTAATGCTTCCAATATTACATTTAATTTTAACACGGTAATGTAATTTAAATAAACTATATGAAAAAAGAAATGTGATTCCTCCTTGCTTCTTTTATTCTCTTTCTTGTTTTATTCCACCTGGCATAGTAGTCGGAGGTTCCGTAGTCCCACTAGCCCCGGGCAGTAAGACGTAAGACCCTCATGTGTTGTTTGCATTATAACAGAAACGATTTAACCCGACTCCTACCAAGCGTGAAAAATATAAATATGTAAAAGTGCGACTTATTGCGATTTATTTGTCGTCAATACTGGAGCAGGGGCTTATGAAGACTTCAATCCTCTTCTGACTTTGAGCGTTGTATATTATTCACCCGCGCGTAGTAGACAACAAGGACAGAGTCAACAAATACGCGAGTGCGAGCACGCTACGATGGTGCTACGTTCCCAGTGCAATAATGCTACGTAGATGCCATACTGCTCTAGCTACAGTGTACGTTTAGCGTCAGCGTATAGCATGAGACACGATGGAATACGAGATGCTTGAAAGTCTAGTATTTTTTATGTAATTTCCATCTCGCTATGCAGTGAGGTTAGTGAAATGCATTTTGCACTTTGCCAGACAACACAGTTAATTAAATATTTTCGTAGTTCCCTCCTAGTGGGGGACCACTTGTCTCTGCTCTCTCCGAGGAAATAGCCTAATGAAAGCAGTTTCCACAACTTTCACTGGAATTGTTAATTTCCTTCCCTCGGTTTATATTGCGTTAATTCAATTTTATTTGAAGGCGTCTCTCAATTTCTTTGATTAAGTTAAAATTTATGTAGGTAACCAAATTCCTTACACAGAAAGTGGAATAATAACAGTGGATTCTGCAAAACGAAATTTTGGGGAAACATTATTTTAACTTTGGTTACGTCTCCTAAGATATCTATACTTAATTTCGTATTCGTAAACAAAGCAACATTATTATTTAATTGGAGGTGGGAATAAGGTATTTTCTTAATCGGGACTTAATAGGTGACATTTACCGTCAAACGTCTGGGAAATATTAAACTTTGTTTTCTCAACACAAATCCCAAATTTTGGGTCTTTCTCTGCAAAAAGGCAAACTTACACAATACATACATATAGCGCAATTAAGTGATATCTCTCCCCAAGTACGCTTTACTCCAACCTAAAGTCTGACTAACGTTATACGTTAATATATAATTTACACTTATTTTATTAGAAAACCTGTTTACGCCGTTCCTCTTAATTAAAATCAATCCCTACAGAGCTGTTTACATGATAAGAGCAAACAAACTTACATCATTGCTTGTAAAAATATTAATCATACCATGCAGCATTACTTGAAGATATTATGCAATTTCGAGGTTATGTGAATTAAGGTGCTAGAAAATTAATAATTTGGCTATTTTTAAGTTGAAAATGAAAAGTCTACATTTATTGCTTTTGTAAATGATTTAACTATTATTTATCAGAAGGTTGCACTCAATGGACCAGCAAATCAAATGGACCACTTCATTATTTCAGAAATGAACCATTTTTTTTAAATCCACGGTCATGCCAAAAGCAACCTGTCCCAAATATCTTCTCTCTTCTAAGTGACTTCACAACTTCCATTGGAGGCGTTTAAGCCATATTTTTTCCCTGTCCGCAGAACTGAAATTTTTGTCATCTAATTTTTAAATTTGTTCCAGTGTGAAGATTGATTTGACTTGAATTTTTTGAATGAATATCTAAGTCACGGACCGGACTCACGTCCTATCTATTGGATGCTTTAAGTAATTCAGAAGCGGGGGAACCGCAAACTAAAGATGCTCGCCTGTAGATCGGCTAACATCGGTTATCTTGATACCATTCGGGTATTATAGTCCAGTGCAATTAGCGATTCGCGATCGTAATTATTCCGGTAGTTCCAATTTTTTTTATATGTTTTATAAACTGGCCCCTGATGTAAAATCTGAGTTTCCGACCTAGGCGCACCTGTACTCGCGCCGCCATTTTTGAAAACTCGTTTTTTAAAAAAATATACGCACCTTTACGACTTTTTACCTCGGTACCTATTAGAGATAGAAGAAAATTATTTTTTCAAAAGTTGTAGGTAATTTTATGTTCTATTATACTTGAGAAGCTACTTTAGCCAAAATTTGCATTGGAAATGAGATATTTGGGAAAAATTAGATTTTGGCGCGATTTTTGCCGGTTTTTTCAAAATAGCGGCGCGTGCACAGGTGCGCCATGGTCGGAAATTCAGATTTTACATCAGGAGATCAGTTTATAAAACATATAAAAAAATTGGGACTACGGAATAATTACGATCGCGCCCCCCTTTTTGGCGCTAATTGCACTGGCCTATTAGCACCATACGTCTGTTAGTTGTCTCTATTAAGCCAAAAACTATTACTGACACCTATGGAGACACCTTAAAACGAAATAGAACTATGTACCTATCCTAAAGAAATCTGTTGAGAGACATTGAAACGACATATATATTTACAAACATTACAGTTTATTTACAGATATATTGAAAATATTATAGATATATCATATCAATTTACAGTGCCGGCAATGAAGGGTTTAGAAGCGAAAATAAATATTAGGAATGGTTTATGAAACTGAGCGATAGAAATGCGGAGTTAATATGACATTACTTGGAATTACTCGCGTAGAAATCATGTTTTTATTTTGCTGGAAGTGTATTTAAACATAAAACACTGCACTCGACAAGCTCACAGTTGACAAGCACTTAAGCACTTGGCACGCATTGTTGCTTCCCTCGCCCGGTTTATATTCAGAACCCATCCCTGTGGAGTATTCCACCAAAGCCAATAGACAACAGACCACACTATTGGAGTAAATATTGACTGGTTTCCCAAAGTTCGGCGATCGGCCTCGCATACGTAGATATTCGGTTCACAGTTGTACTTTATTATATTTTAGACAGATGAAAAATCACGGGATATCCGAAAAAGTGCAGACCCCTGAAAATAATGGAATCTGACTTTACCTATAAAGATTAACAATAAGAAATTTTAACAAAAGAAACACAGTTTGAAATGTAGAATTAAAATAATTTTCTCTTAAAAAATATATTATTTTATAGGTAAGTAGGTATTTTATCGCTTGTCTAAGATGAACCCTTAGAATTTTAATGAAACGAAATACAAAAAAAAGTTGTATGTAGGTACATAGGTATTTAATGGCTTGTCCGAATTCTTGACACAATCAGTTAAAATTTTTAAAATGACACTTTTACAAGATGATAAGTTGGTTGAACCAGAGTTACAATCACAGATAAACTCACAACCGAAATTATTATTTCTGTATTTGATAACATGGTACTTATTTGGAAACCTTAAAAAAATACTTCAATCCAACGCGATTTTTTTTATAATTTCGCTATATTTGGAAAAACGGCCCACCTGTTTGGCAACATGAGAAGGAGTCGTTTTTCCGATATGTTATTTTGAAAATCGATCGAACGAAATCTTTCATTCTTAATTTCATCTCGGTCTAATGAAGACCGAGATTAAACCAACAATTCAACTCACAGTTTTGATCAATCAAAATAAAAACACAGTATTTTCCTTGAAACTCACAGGACACTGTATTTTTACTTACAACGGCAGAATAGTTCACCTTGCTTAAGATAGTAAATGACGAATAGCACTTAAAAAATGTAATTCGTATAAAATGTACGTACTTTTGAAAATCTCTGGTTTTTGGCAATAAAACGATATTGTGATGTATGGTAACTCACCGGTACAAAAAAGAAGTTAGCTATTAACTAAAGGTGGGGGTGGCGGCTTTCTTTGGAGAACAGAATCAGAGAACAGTAAAATGAGGAATGTCAAACGACGTCTCCTATTGACATGACGAGGCGCAATTAAGGTTGTGCGCGACCAAACATTTCCATTAACTCCCCAGTTTGGTTCCCAAGTCACGTGATGGAGAAAAAAATCGTATCTTTGTCGTTCCGGCAGGTTTTATTATTATCCTTAAATGGAATAAGTTTTTCCTTAACAAATTAAACTTTTCAAAGATGTCTATCTGGACTGTCCCCTTCGCCGCCCTTCATCACACCCCCCACCCGTTAACTAGCCCTTGACAAGTTGAAAGGGAAGTTTTAATGAAGGCTCTCCCCTCCCGAGAGATCAAAGTCTAATCCAATCTTCTGGCCATAAACACATTTCATTTTTTACCAGACTCAATCTTACCTACCATTGTATTTATTGTTACTAAGCGGTGCGTGAGTTCGAATTGAAATAGTCAGAATAATAACATATTAACCGTGATGTTCCCGTGCAATATTAAATCAATTAAGTGGATATTTAAAGATATATTCCCGAAATACTTGTTATATATAAATACGTTTTGAGCCATCGTTTGTCTTAATGTGTTAAATGTATAGGACATAAATATATGGAATATATTCTAATCCGCAGTTAACAGTTCATTTGTTTAAATATTAATATTTGGAGGAATGATATTAATTAACCGTACGAAGGAGATTTTTTGTACACTAACCCCACACTGGAGAAAGGAGAAAATATTTTTTTCAGCGCCTGTCATATTTAGGAATGGTGTATGGAGAGTTTTTATGAGGAAAGAAAGGATAGCATGTTCTGAGTAGGAAAAGCGTATGAGGAGCGGGAAGGAATATGGGAGTCAGTTTGTCCAGGAGTGACGTATGTATCCATCCCTCATGAAAGGCAATGGGTCGAGAGGGTCCGGCTGAAGAGGTATAAAAGTGTCCTTCAACCAATCTTACCCAATCCCGTTTGTCCTACAGTTGGTAGGTAGACCTGGACAAACATCACTCCATGAACCCGGGCACCCTTGCTAAGTCACCAAATGTAACGATCACTTGGGTCGATCTATATTAGAGGTAAGTTTTTAGATTCTCACGGCCAAAAGCATTTTTGTTGTTTGTTTTTGGGGTGTTATGCCGTGTTGCGCTAATTCCTTCTTTAGCCGACGTTTCGGACAGCGTTGCAGTGTCCATCATCAGGGCAGATCCGGTAGACACATCTTCGGATCTACCGGATCTGCCCTGATGATGGACACTGCAACTCTGTCCGAAACGTCGGCTAAAGAAGGAGTTAGCGCAACACGGCATAACACCCCAAAAACAAACAACAAAAATATATTAGAGGTGTTGGTTATCCAATAAATGGCTCCCGGGCGGCGGTACTCTTACCCGCCTACCAAATTGAATATATTTTTTTAACACATTAATTTTCAAGAAACGCAAAAAACTCCATGCTGCATTGTTTTATTAAAATGTGGTGTAACATAGATAAAATCCGATTACGCAAATGACGGCTCGTTTTAAAAGTGATTTCATTGTCATTATTTTTGTTCTAGTTGAATATTGTAAAATGGCCGAAATGCCAAAAAATCTACAATAATATACGGACAGCGAAAAAAGCGAGAAATTCTTTTTTGGTTTTCAGAAAAAAAACTGTCCTCAGATGAAATTGAGTTAAAATTGCAGGAAAGAGTGTAAAATCATTATTACAAAGTTTGCATAGCTTCCGGGAATTAGACTTGGCTTTACAAGTGTTCCCTACTTCGCCGCTTAAAATGTAAGTAAAGGATATCGGAGAGTTATTAGTACAAGTAATTTCAAATTCATCCTTGAATTTGAATAACCAAAGAAACGGTTGTCAAATTGCGAAATCGGAGAAGGTTTCTCAAACTGGATTAACTTAATTGAAATACCTGCGACAGAGACTCTTCAGGAATGGTCCGAGTTTGAGAAATAATATTGTGGATATTTCCAATCATAATATAAAACAAAGTGATTGTGTTTTCTGTGAATCTGTCGACCAACTACTCAGCAGGTGTTTGGGGGGTGGCGGGGGACTGGGAGAGCGCGCGGCGATGGAAGGTTTGAGAGGGGCGGGAAGGGGGGTTGGGGTGGGTAAGCCATCCATTTAAATTAATTTCCAGGGAAACTAAAACCATCCCATTTCCATTATTTCAGATATTTCAATTAGTTTTTCCGACGTTCGTTAAAGTGAAAAAGCGCCCAAGGATTTTTACAATTACTAATCTTGGTGAGACCGTTTGTTACATAAAGACGTTTCATTCCAGTAAGGGTTTTAAATAAAGTAAGTTTGAACGTTATAAAATATTGAAACATTATTTTTACAGCAGGGATATGCAAGTATCTGGTAATCATATTTTTTACTCACATTCCAAACAACTTATGGCACAATCCTTACACGTCACTACTGAGATCACGAGACCTGTGTTGCCATCAATAATGGTTTAATTCTTGAAGTATCGAAACCAAACAGCTGTTGTATAATGTAATTTTTATATCCGGTAATTCATTGTTTGTTTATTGGTAGTTAATTTAACGTGGTAAAAAAACATTAACACAAATTAAAGATCAGTAACTAACATTGAAATATACTGAATTATAAGTTGAACAGAGTATCCGATGATTGAATTGTATTTATTAAAACTGCGAAGTCCGTGCAGCTTTTGAAAAGGCAAGTTATTAGCAATTTCAGAAACACTATCATACAGAGCAGTCAGTGGTGACAAAAGAGGGCCTTTTCAGTTTCTTTAGGGAAATGTTGTTAATGCTATATTGATGCTTAATAGGATTTTCAGTTTCTTTAGGGAAATGTTGTTAATGCTATATTGATGCTTAATAGGATTTTCAGTTTCTTTAGGGATATGTTGTTAATGCTTAATAGGATTTTCAGTTTCTTTAGGGAAATGTTGTTAATGCTATATTGATGCTTAATAGGATTTTCAGTTTCTTTAGGGAAATGTTGTTAATGCTATATTGATGCTTAATAGGATTTTCAGTTTCTTTAGGGAAATGTTGTTAATGCTATATTGATGCTTAATAGGATTTTTGATTCGGGCAAAATTTAATGTTTGACATTTTTACCTCTAGTAGACTCACAAGATCTAATTGTAACACGTCATTGTCATTATCATTGAGGGTTCCATGATAACTCAACACAGTGACAATTCAACACACCTTTAAAAAGTGATATAAAGTCATTAGAAACGATGAAAAAAAAAAAAACCTAACCTAACCTAACCTACTTAATCCAGTTAATAAAGTTTTTGTTTCATCACTTTCCATGACTTTACATTACTTTTTAAAGATGTGATGAATTATCACTTTAATGATTTATCCGGTCACCATCATTGAGATGAATAATAGTTTTGTAAATTTTAATATCATCAGCGAAAGGCTCTGGCAAACAAGCAAATTTTCAAGAAAAATTCTTCCGGCAAGCTATTTCCGTATCACATAGTCACTTTTTGACTATTTTGGTGACATTTTTCCCTTTCTTGTCGATGAGTTCGTTCTACTGATATTACAACAATATTGTCGGGCAAAATCCATTTCCTTCTCGCTCTCTATACATCTACGTCTCTATTCGCCACCTACCCGCTACCCACTACGGAAACTGTTTTTGAACGGGAAATAATATAAATAAATAATTTCACTACTTTTAATAAAAATATTTAAGTGTGGTGGAGATATTACAGGACATAGTTTTTCTGTAGTATGAATTATTGATCTGATAAATTAAATTGAAACATTTTTTTAAAGTTTTTCCCCTCATTTATTTTTTGACCATTACCGGTTTCAGCTCATTATAGCCATCTTCAGACTTGTACAATTATTCCCTGAACTGTGATTTGTATACACAACATTTAGGGGAGGGGGTAGGGGTTAACGGGAATGGTATACAATGATTTTATGATGAAAAAAGTGATGACCATGAAAGCGAGAAAAACGAGTGAACTAAAATATTTTTGAAAACCAAACCCAACCAGTAAAGTTAGAGGTAAGTCAACGTAAAAAGTAATGTCTTCTGAGTTGTGAACATAGCGAACTTCAGAGTTCTGCGAAAGTTAGCCGTGTTGTTATTTTGGAATCCTGTGTGTGCCGACTTCTATCTCTACTGTTGTCTATCTGTTCAGCTAACTGACGTTTATCTTATAAACTGTTCTTGAATCCAATGTTTTGTTTACTGAAACTTCAAAGAAAAATAAATACAGCCAACAAATTACGTACACTGGATCCGGAACAGTGGAGAGGGCTGGGATATTACGAGTCAAAGCTTTTGACGTTGCGGAATATAAGTTCTTTGACATGAAAATAACTACTTTGCCGCGAAACTCAAAAACGGATGAATATTACAATCTTATCGAAGGAAGCAAACACTTTGTGATGTGACACCACTTTTATTATGAATTAATATTTACAGCCAACCAGGTTTCGCTTAGCTCAAGCTTCGTCAGGGCTTATTATATCAACTTGATAAGTTGATTAAGACTAGATTCGGGTTGTAACGGACGTTGTTGGCCACATTATTTCTATTTGTCAAAGTATGTTTACATTTATAAAATGTGTCAACTCCACGCCACTGGCAAAATCCTCACTCCCGCCACTGCTCATTTTGTATCCCGTTTCGGCCAAATTTTTTTTTTTTTTTTCATTTTCTAGATTCTTATATTCCATGAAGTGGTGAATCATTTAAATTTACTGAATTTAAAGTTAATGTTCTTTATACAAATAGAACGGCGCCATATGCGCCTCACAATTTTTACCTCATATGGGTTTATTCAAATATTACCTGGCTTTTATAGACTTAGAGGCCTTGTATTTTCTCGGTAGGGAAAAAAATTGTTACCTAAAAACCCTACTAAAATTGCATGTGTCATTCAGCATCAGCACCAGCGGCGACCTACAGCGGCCATATACTACATACGTGTCTGTCTGTGTTATGTTGGGAACGGGGGGGGAATTCGGCTGCGTCCTATTGTGGGTATCCTTCCGCATTTGCGTGATAGAGTAAGGGAAACCGCAGAAAACCTTACCCGAAAGGAGCGGCCAAACGTCAACTTGAAACGTATGCGGCCTTCAGTAACATCGGTATATGATGTCCTGCGTTTTTGAGATGTGTGTGTGTGTGTCTGTTTTTATGTTAATATATACTTATGGGAAGATAGAAAATAAACATACATATACATACAAATTATAAAATATTATATAAATAGATATATGAACATTATATATTTAGGAGGAAAGTCGGGAGTTTAGGAAATACCTACTGCTCGCTATTCGTCCGCGTCTGATTCTGGTATGTACCATATGTGGTCATGGTCCATGAGGATGTGTTTAGGTAGTCTGTGTGAATATTTGAATGTCAGGTCGCTCGGAGCATTGTATTGTCCTATGTCTCGTATTGTTAAGTAGGTTTGACCTAGGGTACAAATAATAATTGTATAAACTTTGTTCGGTAGAACGCGCCAATCTAGGTTAGAATTAATCATCTAGAATGTTTATACTTAATGATCTCAGGTGTGAAGGTTCGCAACCAAGGTCGCGTGTCAGAATCCTGTTTTGTTCTTAGGGATGGTCTTACATAGTAAATAAAATAAAAAGCGGTGCATAGTATGTTATTACATGTATTGAGAAACATAAAATTTAACCTGTGAGCCCTAGTATGACAGAAACATTTATAAAATTATACATTTTGGACTTACCCCAAGACCGACCTGTATCCGTTATCATAATCTACTCTACGAGAGCGAATCACTACGTCTCCTATTACTGAACACTGTGATTTCTTATTGGCGAAGCGACGGAACGTCCCCCGGACTCCATCCAGCGGCTGACGTGACCCCGTGAAGCGTGGATCGGGCCTCCGAAAGGGGCAGGAATATATCTCCCGGCCACATCTACGATCTCCAGCTAATAACGCGGATGTATCCGGGTTCTGAGGATGCTGCAACTTAGGCCAGTAGCTTTCTCTCGGCCGCCGGCCACGTGCGGTTAGTATTCCCAAACATCACACGTCCAAAATAACGAGGCTCCCGCTTGACGGTTTTGCGTAAGCCGAATTTAGGATTGAATATAATTTCATCTCACGCCGGATGGGACAATTATTTACGGATTACCGCTGTCGGCTGATTACCGGATTACGATTGTCGCGTGGTTCGCTCGTACACCATTTCTTTCAAAGAAATCACCTTTACCCACATCGGGAATGGTTGTTTAACATTTGCGGAAAAGAATCCCGTCGTGCCCGAAGCAAACTCGCATTTTACGGTACAAAAAAAAGAATGGAATCCATCCATACAACTAATTACTCCAAAATAAAAATCACCGTGACTGTCAGCTGTGCAGTTCACGATCCCACCCGTTGACTGCCCAGCTAAGAAGTGTTTTTTTTGTTTCCGCCCGGTTCAGATGTTAAATTTTAAATTAAAATTCGAAATTTTACTAAAACCAATACAAGCGACAATCGCCCAGTTCCTCACTAGGTTAGAGAATCGGCGAGGATAAATGTGATGATGCAGAATAAATTAATGAATAAAATATTAAAACAAAAGGAGTCTAGCCCTGCATCATAACATTATGAGTGGATTTTTACTAAGTGTGAGTGATTTGTAAAAGCGTTCAGTCAGTCTGTGTGTGAATTCGTATAGAGTTGGAATTTGTTCTCGTTCGTGTAATCTCTTCAAGTTTGTTCCGAGTCTCGTGTTGTATGTGATTTTAATGCAGAGATTTTGAAGTGTCTGTAGTTTCTTGTAGTCTGTGTGTGAGATGCTGCTCCATACGGGAATCGCATACGAGAGTACCGGACGAATGAGCGAGTAGTAGACGAGGAGTTTGGTTTTGGGAAGTAGCGGACTCCGTCTATTGAAAATTGGCTTCATCATGCCGATCGCTTGTCGCGTGCGCGCGTGCATCTTTGCTTGGTGAGATTTCTAGTGAGGCGGGAGTCCATGGTCAGGCCGAGATATGTAACTTCATCTTTCCATTCAATGCTGTGTCCTCCCATTTCGATGTTGAAGTCAGGTGTTCTATTTATACGTTTTCTCGTGAACATGATGGCTTCGGTTTTCGCCTCGTTCAGTTTCAGGCGCCATTTCTTGTAGTACTCTACGAGCGCGTCGAGCGCCCTCTGTAGGAAACGTATAGTTTGACGTCATCTGCGTAGATAGACAGATTGCATCTCTCGTCTCGGGGGATGTCGTAGGTAAACAGAATGAAGAGAAATAGTCCCAGTAAACTTCCTTGCGGCACGCCTTTTGGAATCTCACGCATTGAAGATAGCACGTTCCTTATGAAAACTCTGAAGGATCTATTCTTTAGGTATTTCTGTACCAGCCTCGTTAGGTATATGGACGTGTTAGTGCGGTGCAGCTTATGCACGAGCCCGTCTATCCATACGGTGTCGAAAGCCTTCTCTAGGTCGATGAGCGCAGCAGCGGTGAAGCGATGTTCGTTAAATTTTCTTGCGATGTATTCCGCTACTCTGGTGAGTTGATGGGTCGTGGAGTGCCTCTTTCTGAAGCCGAACTGCTCGTCTGGCAAAGTCTTGTGTTCGTCGTGGTGTGGGACAAGCCTGTTGAGTATAATTTGTTCAAATACCTTGCTCAGCGTAGATAATAGGCTAATCGGCTGGTAACTTGTCGGCTGCGTTCTATCTTTATTCGGCTTTGCGAAGGGCAGCACGGTCGCCGATTTCCAAATCTGGGGAAAATGCCCGGTCATGAGGCAGGCATTGAACAATTTTGTTGTGTAGATGATGGCTTTTTGAGGAAGATGTTTGAGTAGAATGTTGTGAATTTGATCGCTTCCCGGCGCCTTGTTCGTTCTGAGTCGCTTGATTGTGACGGAAATCTCGCTCGGCGTTGTGAAATGAATATCTTCAGCGTTTGTCTGCTCTGCTTCGTTCAAATCTCGTAGAGATTCAGCTACGATCCGGTCCGTAGCCGGGTCGGAAAGGCCGTCTGTAGCGGCGTAGGCTCTCTCGAAGCCGTCGGCGAGTGTGTCAGCTTTTTCTTGTAGCGACAAAGCCGTCCCAGGGCCGTTCAATTTCTGTAGCGGGGGGATTGTGAAATCTTTATGTCTCAGCGCGCTAGCCATTTTCCATAGGGAATTATCCTTCGGCGTGAGCGACGCGACTTTTTTGTCCCAAAGTTCGCGCTTGAGTTCTGCGATTTCGGTCTTGATTTCCCTCTGCAGGCTGTTGTACGCTGTCTTGAAGTATTCGTCACGCGTGCGGTGGTACATGCGTCGCAGGCGATTTTTGTCCTTGATGAGCGATAAAACGTGCTCGGGAAGCTTGATCGTGTATGAATGTACTTCTTTGAGAGGAATGTGTGTATCTTGTGCTGTTTGAAGAATCTCTGTGAGAGTGCTTGTAGCTGCGTCGATTTCTTGTGGCGAGCGCAGAGTTCCCGAAGTGAGATGAATTCGTTCGTTGACTTCCTTTTTAAATCCTTCCCAGTCCGCATCCTTATAATTGCGCTGTTTTCTGGGGGTCCTTGAAGTTGTGCCGCCTATAGTGAAGCACTCGGACAGGTGGTCCGATGACAGCTCGTCTAATGTGCGCAGTGGAGATATTGTCTTAACATTTTTCTCGAGTACTATATCCAATGTACTCGGATATCTAGAACGTTGCGAGTAGTACGTGGGTCTGTCTGGAGCCATTATCGAATAGGTATTTGTTTGCATGTGTGTAAAGAGCGTATTTCCGTTCGCATTACCTCTGTAGTTATTCCAGTAGTTGTGTTTGACGTTCAAATCGCCTCCCATCACAACAATTGGTCCCAGATTGAGCAATTTATTGAGATCTTCTCTCACTAGGTTACTTTGGGTGCAGTATACGGAGATGATGGTATGCGCTCTACCCTCTATGGTGACTTCGATAATCGTGGCTTCAGCGTGCTTCAACTTCGGAGTGGGTATTCTTGTGGACGTCATAGATTGTCGAACGAATATTGCGGTTCCTCCGCCTGATCTTCCCTGTCGGTCGTCTCGGTGAATCTCGAAACCTTGCACTCTCAGCGGTACGCTTGGATTCAAGTGGGATTCTGATAAGAGAATAATGTCGGTGTTTAATTCATTTGCCAAAGCGAGCAGTTCGTCTGTCTTGTTGCGCACGCTAAATGCGTTCCATACGAGGACTTTCACCGTCTCGGTATTAGGCATCGAGGGTGTCTAGAAGCTCTATCAAGATGACGAGCTTGTCTGCTCTTGATGTGCAGCGGGCGAGCTGTGATCGCATCCTGAGAAGGCCTTGGAGCAGGGCCATCAAATCCAGGTTGTCTTCTGAGGAGGTGGACGCGCGCACGGGCTCCTGCTGTGGGCGGGGCTGGGGGTGGGGCTGTGGGGGCGGCGCGGTCTCGTGCTGCTCTTGGGTGGGGGCGGTGCCTCCGGCTACGTTGGCCCATGTGCGTCCATCCGTCCTCGGCTGAGGAGGTGGCCTGCTCGGGTTCTGTTCTGCCGGTGGGCGTTGGGGCCTTCTGGCAGGTCGCTGCTGTATTGAGGCGACGTACGCTACCCGCTTGGGGCAGCCTCTGTAGTTGGCGGGATGCGGGCCTGAGCAGTTGCAGCATGCGGCGGGCTCGTCTCTCGTCTTTTTGGGGCCTTCTGCCGAAGCATGCTCCAGTAAGCATTTTACGCACCTTGCTGTGTGCGAGCAGTTTCGGGACCCATGCCCGAAGTCTTGACATCTGTAGCACTGGGTGCCGTGCTGAAGGTGATTGCTCCTGTGCTTCTGGAGTCGAATGCGGCAGTGGCACAGGTATTTGACGGCCGCACCCAGCTGTCCCATGTTGACTTCCTTATTGAAGTGAGCTAAGTATATGGGATACTCAATTGAGGCGGTCATCTTGACCACCTTCACAGCTGGGAATCCTTGCGATTCCAGATCCGCCGCGATGTCTTCTACTTCTACGAGTGGCAGGCCCTTGATCACGGCCTTTTTCATTTTTTCGGCTTCGGCCGTGAATGTGTGGAAGCCGCGCGCCTCCGCTCGCAGTCCATTGGTGAGAGCGCGATGGTCCTCCATCGAGCGCACGAAGATGTTGGCCGTGCCGCCCCTGTTATATTTAAAAGTAAACAGTTTGCCAGCCCCCAGATGTCCTTGGACCGAGGCCGTAATCTGCGCGTGTGTCATGTTCCCCAGGGTCATCACAACCGGGGGAACACGGTCTCTCCTGCCGGTACCTGCGGGAGAGAAAGAATGATTAGTATTGGCACGCTTATTACGCGGCGCGCCGGCGCCTTCGCTTACCTCGGGTAACTCTTCGAATCGGTTGCCACACTGGAGCGGTTGTGGTCCCCGTGGGGACATTGGCCTCTTTGCGGGGTTGGACGGCCTCGTCCAGCCTCCATCCTGGGGGGCAGCCGTCTCCATCGGCTGCTGGGGCCTCGGGGGCGCCACGTAGGCCGACGCTGGGCCTATCGGGGGGCGCCTGGGGGCAGGACTGGGTCCTGTTGCCCAGGAGGGGCCTGCTTCGGGCTCCGTCATCTCAGTTTCGTCGGGCGTGGTGGCAGTCGTGGTGGTGGATGGTCTCTGGGTCCTTGGGTCCTCGGAGCGGGGCTGTGGTGCGGGGATCGTAAGGCGCACGGTCCCAGTCTTCCTTCAAAGCGCAATCTGATGGGCGCCGGGCGGTACCACGACCAGGGAGTCCTCGTGGTCTGCGGGGAGCATCCTCGTCGGGAACATCTTGACTTGTTGAGAGCGGTGACTCCTCTTAAAGAGGGAGCACGTCTCTGGAGCTTGCGGGCGGTTTGTGGGGGCCAGCGTGGATCTGCGTTGTTGAGTAATGCGCGAAAAAAGTGTTGCCTTGATAAAGGCAGTTGGGTGGGCGCGAGCGCCTGCTCAGTGGGCCGGCGGGATTCCTCCGGCCGGCAAAAGTAGCGGGGCCTGGCTGAAAACTCAAGCCAGACAAAAAGACTTTTGTGGTTGTATTGCAAACCACAAAAAACTCGCTTTCGCTTTCGCTTTTCTCTCTCCTCTTTCTATCCCCGTTTCGGCCAAAATGGCATGAAAATTCTGACTCCGAAAAGCATCGGTACCGTATCGCGCACGTACCCCGGCCGAGCGGTACGATGTTCAGATTTTTCTATGTACAAAATTTACTAACAAATAACAATTTATTAAATGTTACAAATACCTCTTTTTTACTTATACATCTCCTCGGCGGTAGTTAAATAAACACTATTTGCGATGTGCTACCACTGAAGAGATATTTAAAATGCCGTTTTTTAACGAATTTCTGTAACCATTTTTGTACAATTATTTTTTACTTATTTTGCCTCTACAAAAATCCAGGAACCTCGAACCATAGTGAATCTTTTCTCTTTCTGAGCGCTATGTCACCGGGGACCTGCGAAAAATACTAACTTAACCATTTTATAAATTTGATCGCTTCAAGATCATTTTTACCCTTTTACTTTACAAACTTTTTTATTTTTTGTCGTATCTTGACAAACTAAAAATCTAGTTGCCAAAATACACATTGTTATAACTGCTATGTAATAAAACTATGTAATTGTAATTCAGGCGAGCTTGCAAAATCTTTGCAAACTCCCAATTTCAAGCGTCTGCCTTCGACTATACCACCGGCAAAATGAATATGCAACATTTTACGGTGGCCTATGTACGCGTTACATACACGTTGACAGTCAAATGTCGGCTGCGAGTCAGCCTTATAGAATATAAGCAGCACACTTAAAAATATTAAATCAGTTCAACTTTACCACCAAAACAAGCGTTTTATTTCCAACAAGTGACTCCTGCCCACCAACTTGACGGCCGGCATAGTCCAGTGGTAACGCATTGGACTGCCATTGCGAAGGTCGCGGGTTCGAACCCGGCGTGCGCAAATATATTTTATTGATTAATTTGTGTTTTTTCAAAATTAATTAATTAAAATAATATATAGTATATTTGCGGCACGTTCCAGAGTGGAAGATACTACCAGTATCGCCCTGGTGTAAGACCACCATTCAGAATTGAAACGTTGCTCTAAATGGCTTTAGTCGTGTTTAGTGACTAGATCTGAATAGCCAGGTACTTCCCCACCTTCCTCTTTCCCTTCCCCACTTACCTTCAGCCTCACAACATCCCCCAATTGGGGATGCCATAGTCTCTGGCTCCAGACGGGAGCAGTTGGGACTCTTGTGAGGTATTCACTATAAAAAAAAAAAAAAAAAAAAAACTGCCTCACCTTGCCTAGTCTTCTGCTCCGAACCTTCTGGTGTTACCTCATCAAGACCAGCCGGCCGTGCTCAGGAAAACCGCCAACGCCAGAAGCGAGCAGAGACGACAGCACACCCAGTGCCAACATTCACCGAGCACCGGGTGGGGGAGGCAGATTGAAATAATTGCGTACCACTATCATCATCATCGGCCGTAAAGGAGCATTCTCATCGGTTGAAGACACGGTTTGGAACCAGCGCCCAAATCTACAGTCTTGTGCGGACTCCCGTCCTGTACACGGGTAGTTTCAGAGAAATTGAACAATTCTTCAAATTTCAAAGTTAATTTTCAAGTTCTGTTACTATTTCAGTTCTGTCAAGCAACTAGCCTAAAATGATATAATAACAGAACTTGAATAGGACTTTCACAGAACCCGAAAATGAACATTGAAATTTGATAAATTGTTCAAATTTTCCGAAACAACTCGTCTCAAGATATAAATAAATCTAAATGAAACATGAAACAGAAAACGACACGGAAAACAAAAGGTAACGTTTGCGACCGAATCGATACTGGGAATCGAATCGAAGATTTTTTCTTACCGGGACAACACTTTCTTTTTAATTAAATGCAAATACATTATAAGTGCAACAAAATAATCTACGAGTTAACTAGAACGATAGTTATTATAAAAGATTATACTTGCCCTACTGTAAAATGTGGGTACCATTTCGATGATTTGAAGAACAATGTTACCTTCTTTTTGTCACTAGGAGGGTTCGATAATGCTCTGAATAAATTACGACATCACTAGTACGTTGACCGCCGAAGAGCACACATCGAAATAACCAAACCCAGCATAGAAAAGTAAAGTTCGCTAAAGTAAGGTAGCGGTTTGCAGCGCAGTCCATTGTGAAATTTTACTGCGTAGGGTCTGAATGTTTGTTTTTAAGCGAATCGCCTACAAATGGGTTTTTTTTTATATGAAACTGCGCATGAGTCCTAACTGCTCTAAACCGTCTGCAACCAGTGAGACTATGGCATCCCCGATCGGGGTACTCTATGAGGCTAAAGGCAGTGGGGAAGGGAATGAGCCGGGGAAGATGACGATGGGAAAGTACTTGGCTATTCAGATCTGGTCACCAAACACGGCCAAAGCCATTTCAAGCAACGTTTTAATTCTGAATGGTGGTTTTACATCAGGGCGATACTGAGAGTGTCTCCCACCCCGGAATGTGCCGTAAATATAATATACATATACATGAGATATTTGTGAAATTATTTATTAGAAATTAATCAAATAAAATTTATTTTCGCACGCCGGGATTTAAACCCGCGACCTCCAGCTTACTAGTCGATAGGACTACCCTCTCGACCACGGAAGACGTCGTTGCGTAGTGACGAAAACTTGAGTGATTTAAGTAAATTATAACACAATTGTAAAGTGTCTAACAAAATAGTTTATTTAATATTCGATTTTGGAAATAAGCCCCAATTGAGCGTAAGTCACTAGACATAACTCTTAGATGTAAGTCACTAGACATATCTCTTAGATGTAAGTAACTAGTTTTAAGTCAGTAGGTTTAGAATGTATTGTTTAATAAATATATTTGTACAGCGCCCTTGAGGTGGTTTTTCACGAAAACGGCGCTATAATAAATTAGCCAAATTGTATTATACATATAGTAATACTTTCTTTGTTTTCTTTTCGGGGGGCATTTATGCGAAAAGCGACCGCTCTCCCCCTCAATTCGATACGACTCGAGGTTCGTTTTGGCTGCGAGAAAAAAACTCGCCTTTCATTTGTTTCGGGTTTCAGGCGAAAGTCGACCGAGACGCCTTCCCGTCCGTATAGAAGCCGAAGTTCAATTCGGTCTGTAAAAACCGAAAAAACGAGTCAGTAAGAGTTTGTATGGAAATGTTTTCTATTATATTCGTTCGGGGCAAGATGTCGACAAAAATTTGAGGAGCCTCTGGCGGAGGAAACTGGAAGCGCTCGCGGCGTGCCATACGAAAGTGCAGCAGTACGCTCTCCGGCCGCCGGGATGGCCTAACACACAAAAAGTTGATTTGCGGCCGTTTAATTGGGAGAGCTTCCCGGCGACAAATCAACGTTTTTCCCCGCGAGTGTTGCCACATGCGAGGTTTCGAAACGGCCAAATTTTGGTGCATTTTCTTAATATTTCGTTTTCATCGATCGCCATCGATCTGTAAAACTTTTTCTCCTTCACCGTTTATATTTTGATTCAATTTCGAACGCACCCCGAACGCGAAATGATAAAAAAAAAAATTTCGTGCGCATCTTTTGCTCGAAAATGTTTCGTTTTTCGCATTACTCTAACGTAAATTGAAAAGACGATTGATTTTGATCGAGCGTCAGGTCTGATTAAATCAGTGTTCGTTTTTTTTTTTTAATTTTACCCAAAATTTTACGAATTTCCTCACTTTTAGGCTAATTGATTTAATTTAAGTGGAAATGTTTTTCTTTGCATAATGGTATCATTGGAAAAAAATAGTCACTTGGTCACGCAAAACCACGTGGTACGATTTTTTTGTCAAATCTACATGGTCATCCTGATGATTGAATTCCGTCAAAAAGGCGCAGTCTACGGTTAAAATTATCGAAAAAAATCATCGTCCGAAGGTTTAGGAACGTTTATCGGCCATCCTACATATGGCGCTCGGTTCAAAATGTCTCACAATAACCGGATAAAGTTTGACATTAGCTATTTTAACAAAAAAATGCCATTTTTAATCAGTCGGGCTTTTGGCCAATCAGAAATAATAGCCAATCATAGACTATCAGCGAAGTGATGTGCTTTTATTTTAGGGTTGTGAATTCAAAGAAACGATAAAATCTGTGTAGATACTTTGGCAGTTTATTTTTTTTAAATCGATAATGCTTTTGAACGGTATAAAATTAAGTTTGGTAAAAATAATTTGGCACGGGTACCGTCGCCCTGTAGTGAAAAACTACATCGATAACGTCACGCAAATTTATAATTTGTACCAGGAGCGCAGAAGTTGGGTAATGTTTGCCTGGGAGCCATTCATATTTAAAGTTTTCATCTCTTTACTTTTTAACGTGTAGGTACCTAATTGCGAAATGTAAATATTTTTTCGGTAAATTTTTAATAGTAGGTGCAGGTACCTACACAGATGGTACCGGGTAGAGGTCCTAGGTAGGCAGGTACTGAGAGCGTGTTTAAGCCAGTTTTCTAGGTGAGGTCCGTAGTGTTGTTATATAACGTATGGATTAAAAATTTAAAAAAAAAACCATTATATCTGTTCAGGTACTTACTTTGGCAGTTTATCTTTTTAAAATCGATAATGCTTTTGAACGGCATAAAATTAAGTTTGGTAAAAATAATTTGGCACGGGTACCGTCGCCCCGTAGTGAAAAACTACATCAATAGCGTCACGCAAATTTATAATTTGTACCAGGAGAGCAGAAGTTAATAGGGTGAAGCGATGTTAATTGTTTTGTAAAATAAACATTTTTTTTAATCAAAAGTTTTTCCAGTTTGAGTGTTTGTAATATAATATAATATAATTAAATTTGGAAGGCGGGCATGGGTACCGTCGCCCCGGGAGCCATTTATATTTAAAGTTTTTATCTCTTTATTTTTTAACGAGTAGGTACCTAATTGCGTTATGAAAATATTTTTCGGTAATTTTTTTTTTTAAATAAATTAAGTGACAACTGACAACAAAAAAAAAAAAATGACAACTTTTTTCCTCCATAATGATAATTCTTATAAAGCCATTTTTGCCAAAAATTACCTCGAGGACGCTGTAATCTACCAGGAGCACAGAAGTTTGGGAAAGTTATTTAAATTAAAAACGGATTATTTAATTGTTTTTTTTTTTATATAATTTTTTCCAATAAAAGTTTTTACATTTTGCGTGTTTATAGAGCAATGTTTTTTTCCAAAATAAAACTCGTTGGGACTTTTGAAGAATGTCGGTGACAAAAACCGTGCATACGATATGGGTACCAAATTACGCGTCTCGACCTACACAACCATAATGGCTCGGTGAAAAATTGATCAGTAAGCTAAACTTTTATTGGAAAAAATTATATAAAAAAAAAACAATTAAATAATCCGTTTTTAATTTAAATAACTTTCCCAAACTTCTGTGCTCCTGGTAGATTACAGCGTCCTCGAGGTAATTTTTGGCAAAAATGGCTTTATAAGAATAATCAACTAAATAATTGCCTGTTTTTCCCTTCATTGATGTTTATTATCAGTCTATACTCATCTCCACTGTATTTAGATTTTGTCTCTTTATATATTGTTCCTATCATATATATATACTTACTTATAGCATAATGATTCTATTTTTCTTATAATTAGTGTAACTCTCTCACCAAACACAAGAACCAGTTTCTTCATTGGTGAGATTGCGAACATAAATATATTTTGTAATGTAAAAGTAAACAATAAATAAAAAAAAAAAAAAAAAAAAAAAAGCTCCTTGGCTATTTTTTTTCTCCAAATATACATTTTTTTAATAAAAGTTTTTGCTTTTCGCGTGTTTATAATACTATTCATTTTCGCAGGCGGGCATGGGCACCGTCAACCCGGGAGCAATTCATATTAAAAGTGTGATCCCTTTATTTTTTACGAGTAAAATAACCTTATTGCGTTATGTACGCATTTTTCCGATATTTTTTTATGAAATTAAATTAAGATTGAAATGAAGACTTTTTTCCTTCATAATGATAATTCTTATAAAGCTATCTCTGCGAAAAATTACCCCGAGGACGCTGTAATCTACCAGGAGCACAGAAGTTTGGGAAAAGTATTTAATATTAAAAACGAATTATTAAATTTTTTTTTTTAATAATTTTTTCCAATAAAAGTTTTTACATTTTGCGTGTTTATAGAGCAATGTTTTTTTTCAAAATAAAACTCGCTGGGACTTTTCAAGAATGTCCGTGACAAAAACCGTACATACGATATGGGTATCAAATTACGCGTCTCGACTTACAAAATCCAAATATCAAGGTGAAAAATTGATCAGTAAGCTCCTTCGCACTTTTTTTTCTCAAAATATCCATTTCTTTCTAACCATACATATATTTTGTTACAATACATTTGTGGTCACACACTCATTGTTTCATTTATATGCAAACACACATACTAAATATTTAAACTTTTTAAATTTTGGGTGTTAATTGAGCAAATCTCATTGTTTCATTTATATGCAAACACACATACTAAATATTTAAACTTTTTAAATTTTGGGTGTTAATTGAGCAAATCTTTTTCCAAAATAACAACTTGTGAAGAATGTCGGTGACAAAAACCGTACATAGGATATGGGTATCAAATTACGCGTCTCGACCTACACAACCCGAACGGATCGGTGAAAAAATGATCAGTAAGCTCCTTGGCACTTTTATTTCTCAAAATATTCATTTCTTTCTAAAAAAACATATATTTTAATACATTTGTGGTCACACATTCATTGCTTCATTCAAATGCAAACATACATTATAAACATTTTTAATTTAAAAGTTTTAAAATTTTGCGTCTTTATTGAGCAATGCTTTTTCCAAAATAAAACTCCCTTGCACTTTTCAAGAGTGTTGGTGACAAAAACCGTACATACGATATGGGTATCAAATTACGCGTCTCGACCTACACAACCCGAACGGCTCAGTGAAAAAATGATCAGTCAGCTCCTTCGCACCATTTTTTCTCCAAATATGCATTTCCTTTTTTAAATTTTGTAGTCCCACACTCCTGGCTTTATTCACATTCCATTCACAAACCAAATATTTACCCATTAATTTCGGGCAAAAAGCAAAAGTGTCGAAACACACTCTTTGCTTCATCCACATTCAACAGCAAAATATTGTAATTTTTTATTTTTTACATTTCATTACTCGAATTATTTTTACCCATTAGTTGCCTGCAAAAAGCTAGTTGTTATTATTACTGTTAATCCGATTTGGGATTTGATGTTAGGGTTTTTTTTGCAGCCAGAAATTTTGTATAAAGGACTACTAATTCGTAGACGTATTTTATTTTCGAAATCTAGATACTGATAAGACAATGCGAGTTGACTGTATACTGTCAGAATAATTTATTGACAAATTACTTAAGACTCCGTGGTAAGCGTTCAAAAAGAAGAAGATAGTTTGAAAAAGAGGTTTATAAATTCGAATGTTAGAGGGAGCGCGCTAAAATTAAAAGACTCGTTTAAAATAGAGCAACAATCTCTCGACAAATGCCTTAGATGCATTTAAAGAGAGACTGTGAATTTTTTCATACCTATAATATGTTTTTGATTATTTTCAGAGCTATTTTTTTAAATTTATTTCTATCTTTAATTAGGAATTTTACATAATTAGCGTTTTTCGGCTCTACAAATGTTTATACATTATCTTCAAAAACAAAATATATTTTTTAGGAACTTAGATGTGTAAAGTGTTTTAAGAGAAGCGATCGTCGCGCCCCTCCCCACTTCCTAGAATTGGTTCGATTAACGTTCCTATGAAGAGAACAAACCGATTATTTAAAAATAATATTCATCAATACAAAATATCCTACTTTTGCAGGAATAGCACATCGAACACGAAAAAATATTTCTTACTTTTGTATGGAACGCATGCTGTACATGAACAAACATTTATGGAAATAAGTTCCAATAGTATTATTATTTATTTTCAGTAACATATTAGAAAATCACAAGCACGCTATGAATACATTTATGATTTCTGAAATGGAATGTAATTGAATCTAATACTCTAAGAAACTGTGCTATCAAAGCCATCCATAGACTAGTCATAAATAAAAGCCAATACTTGTTACGGATATTGAAAACTGTTTTCGGATTACAATTAACTTCTCTCAATTTATCAATTTCAGTAGTAGTATTAACTTACATCAGTTACGTGTTTGATTATACAGATAGCACAATATGTACGTACTTTAATAATAATTATTTAAAAAAAACCTAAGTAGGTACCTTACTTTTATGTCTGGTTTGAATTATTGGTCAAATTTTATGTTTGTATTTAATTTATTATTCGTCATTTATTCTTACCATGGAATCATTGTTAATCATTATTATTATAATATTCACGCACTCGCACGGGCTTTGAATTTGTGGGATTTTTTACTGATTTGTTCATGACCTACATGTGTATTGAAACTTTCAATAAAAATATAAATAAATAAATAAATAATGTTAGAAATAATACAGGGAATACGAAACCAGAAAGCCAAACTCTCACCACAGCATAACAACCACAGTGATAATAGGGTAATTTGTTGATGGATCACAGAACAAGTAACAATTACTGTAATAATAATATGAAGTAGTAGCTAGTCAGAATTCTAATTGAGGAACACGTTACAACGCGTAGGAATAGTTAGAATTCACATGTTCCGTTCCCACTACCGGAACTATTTCTGGTACAACCTAATTATTATTGCTTTGATCATTTAGTGGAATATTTGACTAAAGTTCGGGGTAAATAGCTAAAGAAGCGAGACACGCGAAAAAGATCGGATAAATTTATAAGTAATTTTACGGCTGTTTGTTTAATGTCAGATTATCCCTAACTACCACTTTAGTTAACCGGCTTTAAACGTTATTTCGCAGCGGTAAAAATATAACAGCTATTTTTATCGCGCTAATTCAATTAATACCGTAATATTCGAGCCAAGGAGGTGTTATTTTAAATCTTATCCTTTTAACAACCAACGATTCTTCGCTTTTCAGCCCCCGTAACACCCGATAAAGAGACATTTTCAAGTATTAAATTATTCTTCTTCCACTTTTGCTTGGAAAACAACAGGTGCTGAGAACTGTCGCTTCCCAAAACACGCGACCCCTATCTAATAATAGCCCCCAAATCAATTGGTGGTGATGCTACTGGTAAACGCATTTCTACAACTTTAAGGATTGATAGAACAGAAAATTATTTTTATAAAGGATGAATGGAGTTATAACTTCATTGCATAACTGAACGCAGTGTTCAATAGTAAAAGTGTATTCAAAGAAGCGAGGCTAGCGATCTACAATGGTACACTGAAGAATGGCAGGGAAAGGATGAAAGTATCAATAAAATAATATAAAAACTACTACTGGTCGCCTCAAAACAGGAAACCCTAGTAATAGGGACTGTGAAAACTGTGATAAAATGTATTCTTTAATGTATACAATCTATATAACTTACAGTGATTACCACTTAATTTAAATTAACTTAGCTTAAATAGAAACTAATAACAAGTAAAAAAAGAGTGACTGCTGTAGAAATTAAATACATATGGCGTGGTAGTTATGTACTAGTACGACTCTATTAAAAATGTGGAGATCCGGAAATGAAAAAGATTCATGTTAACATAGTGAGTAAGATTAAGAAAGTGATTCATAAATGGTTTTGACATGTCGGCCAAATAAATAGGGAAAGGAACCTATACGGTGCGAAAGTCTACGGTAGAAGAAGTTAGCCAGAGCCAGAGAATGTTATGACAATGGAATCAAAGATTGAGACAGGTCTCGTTACGAGTCAGAATAATGGAAGAATACGTATGCGATGCACGAAGCAAGGGGCATTTTCCAAGACAGAGGGGTGTATTTAAAAAAAGTTATGTTTTAGTAGCTTTTGATTAATTTAATGACTTTTTGTTTTTACGATTATTGAAAATAGAGATAATTAATATTATTCTCGTAAATATTAATATACCAAATCATATATGACATAACGTTGTGGAAGCTAGTCGAAGCGAGGTTGAGTAAGTACACACTGCCAACCTAAAAATCACTTCACCAGGGGCGATAAACGTATGGTCTCCCTCACCCGAAATTAGATTAAATTACACAGCGGAAATATAATTAATAATGTTGGTTGTAATAAATAAAATCAACTTCTAATCAGAATCATTAGTCCTAGTGAGGTTAATTTTTATGTAAAAAAAGTGTTTTATGTATAGTGAGATGCAATAAATAAATAAATTATAAAATTATGTAAATAACAAAAAAGGGTGATATAAATACATTATACTCAATTAAATAACCCGGGCTTATTATTATTTAATTTCCAATTTGCATAGAGTAAATGGTAATAACGTCTCTTCTAGGCACTCGTATGGTATCGGGAATACCAACATAAGAAAATGTCATCAATATATTTTTTTAAATAGCTGTCATCCCATATAACGAAAGCGAATGTTCATATTACGTAATTTAAATTAGAATGCTAAAATTTGAAATTTCCCAAACGCCAACGGTTTTTTTAATGTAATTAAGATGAAATAAAAAGTTTTATTCCAAAAAAATCCATATGTATAACGTATAAAATGAATTAAGCGTGGCCACCGATCCTGAATAAATACCAAAAACATATGAACATTTACACTATGCTTGTATCGAACGTGAAAACATGATTTGCTGCATTTGGTTCGATTGCGACCCCTTTTCCAACCTATAATGTTTACGAGCTGAAAAATGCACAAAAATAATCGGTTACTAGGCGAATCGAGCCGGAGAAAAATCAAAATATTGACAAACCAGTCGCTGTGCGAAATTATTATTCTCACCTAAAAACACCTGCGTCTGAAACGAAAACAAGTTGTGGTAAAGATATTGACGTCACAAGAGGGCTTGCTAGAGAAATTATAAATATCTAAAAACACTACAATATTCGTCAGTCAAATTTCAAAAATTAACACGAGTGGACGGAACAACTCCAGTTAAAACGCGATCTGTTAATTATAATTATAAATTCCTGAGTGTCAACTGAAATCTGTAGTCGCTTCTGTTCCTCCATCACGGCACAATCATTTTAAAGATTACAACTATTTCTACCGAGCTGTTTACGGCCGGCACTCTATCAGCTGAGTCAGACGCATCTGTCATCATTACAATAATGGGGCGTCTCCGTGTGCCGGCTCTTATAATCAAACGACTGAACTGCCCACTGCCGGTGATCACCTAGAGGCTGGCCAATCCCTGCTCCATTGATGCTGAAAACCTAGAAGCCGGCCAATTCTTCCTGGCTACCAACTGAATTAGCCATTGATGCTGAAACCTAGAAGCTGGCCAATTCTTCTTGGCTACCAACTGAATTAGCCATTGATCCTGAAAACCTAGAAGCCGGCCAATTCTTCCTGGCTACCAACTGAATTAGCCATTGATGCTGAAAACCTAGAAGCCGGCCAATTCTTCCTGGCTACCAATTGAATTAACCATTGATGCTGAAACCTAGAAGCCGGCCAATTCTTCTTGGCTACCAACTGAATTAGCCATTGATGCTGAAAACCTAGAAGCCGGCCAATTCTTCCTGGCTACCAACTGAATTAGCCATTGATGCTGAAAACCTAGAAGCCGGCCAATTCTTCCTGGCTACCAACTGAATTAGCCATTGATGCTGAAAACCTAGAAGCCGGCCAATTCTTCCAATTCTCGGAACTGGCCACTGCTGCAGCAGTCGCCCACGCCATTTACTGTATCGTATGGCGCGATGATGCACAATGTGCTCCAATCTGAAATTATCGCTGAAAGGATTCCATTTGTATCAGTTTTCTATCTGTGTTTTAAATCCCAGTTGTATTGAAATACATATAACTATTTCTTGTGAATTGGGCTGGCTGTAAAAAAATAGGAAGTACCTATAAGCTACACCTCTTTGTACGTTCTGTATACCAATACAATACTTGTAATTAAAGTGTGAATTTTGATTCGAATCGTCTTTCTTTTATGATGGTTTGGATAGAACACCTTACGGTGTTTTACTTAAATAATTACCCAGGTTGAGGACTGATGTGTGCCGGTGCTTATTATTTACAGTCTTTTCTTGTGCAGGCAAACACGTCCCATACAATGCTAGAATAATTTTTACTACGCGTGATAGCTCTTTCGCCTGCTGAAGACATTATCAAACTATGGTTAGGCCACTTACATACGATATATTTATGTATATCATAAATTGAATAGTAATATTAATAATAGTATTTTTAAGAAGTAACATAGCTAGATTTAAATATAAAAATGGAAATAGAAGTAGGAAAATTTTGAGACATGTAGATGAAATTGGTAGAAAATTTGGTTATAACATTGATAGTCATAATAATGATAACATAATCAATGATTTATTGGATTTATTAAAACAAAAATTAATATTTATGGATGATATAAAATTATTTTCGAATTCTGAACAAAATTTAGAGAAAATGATCGAGGTAGTTAAAAACTTTTCAGATGATATCAAAATGACTTTTGGTTTAGATAAATGTAGAACAAACCATATAGAGAAAGGCAAAATTGTAGATGGGGACGAGAATATATTTAGAAATTTCCAAATTACTAGTATGAAAAGGGATGAGGTTTATAAGTATTTAGGATACCCACAATCAAATAGATTAGACCATACTAGTATTAAAAATGATATTAGGATTAAATTTCAAACTAGGATCAGGAAAATTTTAAAATGCAATCTATCTGCTAAAAATTTAGTAAAAGCAATAAATACTTGGGCAATACCTCTATTAACGTACTCATTTGGCATAATTAAATGGTCTAATACAGATTTAGATAACTTAGAAAGATTAGTTAGAACTACGCTAACAAAATTTAATTGCCATCATCCAAATTCAGCTATAGAACGAGTTAATTTACCTAGAAATTTAGGAGGTAGAGGCATAGTCAAAATAACTTCTTTGAAACATAATCAGGTAGAAATGCACAAAATAATTTGCAAGGCAGATAGAAATATTACACCTTTAAATTTATACGATGAGAATGCCAACATTTTTATAAATCCCAACCAGGAACTATTAGATTCCTGGTCAAATAAAATTTTACACGCAAAACACTTCAATTATCTCAATCAAACGTATGTTGACAAATTTTCGTCAAACAAATGGTTGAGTATTGGAGAGTTGAGCGCAGAAATAGAAGGATTTATGCTTGCCATTCAGGATAGAGTCATTAATACTAAAAATTATAGAAAGCATATAATCAAAGATACAAATCAAATTGATGATTTGTGTAGAAAATGTTTGGCTTTTCCGGAAACTATAGAACATATTATATCGGGATGTTCTATATTAGCACCGTCCGAGTTTACATTTAGGCACAATCAAGTTTTAAAAATAATTCACCAAAATTTGGTAATTAAACATAACTTGATTGACTGCCGTAATATAGTACCATATTATGAATACGAACCAAATTCATTTTTAGAAAACGAATTTTATAAAATATATTATGATAAAACTATACTAACAGACCGAACGATTAGTCATAATAGACCCGATATAGTTTTACATTACAAAATTAAAAAAATAACCTATATCATTGATGTCGCTATTCCAAATTCCTGTAACATTCAAAAATCTGTTAATGAAAAAATAAGAAAATACACAGATTTAGGAAACGAAATAAAAAGAATTTGGCATTCTCAGACTATAAAAATATTACCATTCGTTATTTCGGCTACTGGCATTATACCTAGCTCTCTCATTAAAAATTTAGGCGTATTAGATCTATCAAAAAATTTATATATAAAGATGCAAAAGTCGGTCATTTTGAATACATGTAGGATAACGAAAGATTTTTTAAATATTTATGTTGAGGGATCAGTAGGATTTATAGGCCCTGTTAGAAGTTCTACCGAGCCGAACCCTCTGATATGAAAATATCTGGAGTCGGTGAATTTTTTTTCCCATTTGATCTCTGGTGAGTTGACGTGTTGTTGTTCTTGTATTGTTTTGTATTTATTTTACTTATATAATGCACTTGCATAGTGTTGATTGACTAGCTGATCATTTGTGGAAAAGTGAGTGGAAGGGTTTAGTTTTTCCTATGGGGAAGATTTAACCCGGACAACAAAATCGGAATCAAAAAAAAAATAAAAAAAATATCGGCGGAGGATTCTAATATAATGTACCATTTTATGAATGAATAAATGAAATGTAAATATTATTGAATTTATAAACTAAAAACCTTAAAATCAGAATGGAATTCTACGAATTAACTTTAAAATCGGAATGGAATTCCACGAATTAACCTTGATGGCAAGAAATAATTTACCTGAGTAATTGTTTAATAATCTGTTTTAATTGGCATTCTTTCGGATAATTTTACAAATACTCTACATTATTAATGTAAGAGTTGTATTCATGTAGAATTCGTTGAATATTTAAATAAAATTGTTATTTACAATAATTGATATTGGTTGATTGGCTGATTTTATAAATTGATGATGTGACCCGTATAGTATATTTACTGAGTAAATAGCCGCATTTATTCATATTTCGAAATGTAAATTAATTATTTATCGTAAAGTAACCAGCATCGTCCATATATAATATTCATTAACATGATGTGTAGGTACTTTAATGTCAGCGATAATTGCAAATCAACATTTCTCGCAAATATCAACTAAATACACGTTTTTCGTTCGATATTTTTTTATGAAATTAATTACTGTTTACTGTTGAGCAATCGCGATATTTAATTTTTTTTACAGTAAAATATTATTGCGTGTTTTACTTTGAGTTGAACAAACATCATTAGTCGGAGAAACAAACAACGTTAACTACATAAATAATACGTATAGATTGGAACAGATATATAAATATATATATGCACTCGAGGCGACAATTTATTTCTGCAATGTTCAGGATCGTTATTTAAAAAGTGAACATTATGAGTTTTTGTTTGTTATTTCGTGCTCATCATGTTATTATTATCTATTAGATAAAGTTGATTGTCTGTTTGTGGCGGGCGGGCACCAGCGGACAGGCACCAGCGGACGGGCACCAGCGGACGGGCACCAGCGGACGGGTAGACGACGGGCGGGCGGAGTGGAGTTGATTTGTATGCATAAATATGTACAGTTTTTTTCCGAGGTTAATGAAAATTCCCACAGCTGTTCTTCAAAAGAAGAGGAAGGTCACTGTCTAAGTATGATTATAAAAAAACTCTATGTGAAGCCAACGCCGGGGAGTTCAGTTAGTCTCATCCACTTTGTTTGATGTAAAAGATAGTTTCATAATAATATTCGCGTATGTTACGAATATTTTTACTTTCTATTCTCTTACATACAGTTTACATATTACGTACCAGTTATACAAGGATGTCAATAATCAGTGTCTGTATGGGTTAGTATAAGTGTTTTGTGATCACCTCACCAATAGAACCTGTGCTGCGGTTTTTGCATGTTTTAGGAAGTGTTATTATACCGTCATAAGTAAAAACACAGTATCTTCCTTGAGATTCTCTTAAGGAAGATACTGCGTTCCACCTTATGGCGGCAGTATTGTATACATATTAGGTTATTAGCCGTTACCTCATAATATTTCATGGACACAATTTAGTGGAAAGAAAATAATACTACATAAAGTGTACCTAAGGATGCAGTTAAGAATAAAAAGAAAGAGAGTAAAACAAAACAGAATTAGACGATAATTAAAATGCAGGTATTATTTAATTGTACGTTTTATAACACTAAACTATTTAGTAGAACTAAATACACTTGTACGAGTATTTATTAATTCACGCTATGAAGGCTTTTAGATGAATACATTGGTAATTGTAAGATGTTCAGGAGTACAATAATACGTGTATATTACATTTCTTGATGTGTGTAACCGACTGTGAATAATATAAACAGGTACAATACAATTCAATAAATTGTACTATGTTTGGTTTGGGTTGGGTAGGTTTTGGAAAAATTGTGTACCTTTAATTTTGATCCATTCTTTGGTCTGTTTTTTTTCAGTTTGTGTATTGAAGAATATTGGTAATAGGCAGGTTGTTTCAGATTAGGTGGCAGCAGTTATACAGTTTGATAGAATAATACTTAAAGGATCTTTTTCCTTGGGTGGAGTGTTTTAGTGGGATGTTAGCCATTTTGTTGTTGTTTCGGAAGGTTATTATTTTAAATGGAGGAAAGCTTGGCCTCATTTTTTATATAATTATTTTAACATTTTTATGTGATCCATATTAACTCTCTACGTCCAAAATAATTGTTGTTTACAGCTGTATAAAATAGAAAAATAATACTTTTTCGTTTGTTTTTCTTCCAATTCCTGTGTTATCATTATTTTTAATCCATGTTTTTATTGTATGTTTATTTTTCTTTCAATTTATTCCAAGCGTGTTGTTACTAAGTACATGTTCTTGTTGTTGGAATGATGTCTAGATAATTAATTGGACATATATACATTGAATTATTATGAATGTTATCGTGATTGATTTTAAAGCTATTATATCGTGTTGCGCTTCTTTCTTCTATAGCCAACGTTTCAGATAACCTTACATTGCCCACCATCGGGGCAGTTGCCTTAACGATAATACTTTTAACCGTGAAATTCTCAAAACATATCTAGTATGAATATGCCGGCTTGTGTACGAAAATATAGTACATATTTTATGTCCCTTCAATAAAATAAAAGTATTTATTCTGTTAGTATGTGTGCATCGCATCGTCAACATAAATATCGAACAACTTCTTAAAAAACACACATTTTCCAATTTATTATTTTGGATACCGGACGCTTTGGACCACTCAGTCGTTAACCGATCTTCATTCACTCACGTTAACTCTCTTAGAAAAAACAAACAAGGTTTACCCCTTTCAATGCACTTCAAAGAAAAGAGTAGTACTGACATGAATGTAAAAGTTAACTATTTTGCTGATTATTTTATAAGCGTCTATGACGAAGATATCCCAGACAATTATATACCACCTTCGTCGCTTAACAAGAGCATACATATCCCTGCCATACACATCAATATAAACGACGTTATAAGTAAAATCAAATCCCTAAACAAAAACAAAAAGGCTGGACCTGATAATGTACATCCCAATATCCTGATAAATTGCATTACTTCACTGGCTGAGCCGATTTTTCTATTGTTTAATCAATCCCTTGACACAGGGTGCTTCCCTGATATTTGGAAACGTTGTTATCTAACTCCTATATTTAAAAAGGGTAATACAAGTGATGTTACTAACTATAGACCAATATGTAAGCTATCCGTAATTCCTAAACTTTTTGAAAAACTATTACTTGATAAAATTTCACCATGTATTAACCATCTCATTGTTCCGAATCAACACGGATTTTTGTCGGGTAGATCAACTCTGACAAATCTCTCGTTATATGAAAACTATATATCAAACGCATTAGCTAACAGAACTCAAGTCGATTCCATATATACGGACTTTATCAAGGCCTTTGACAAAGTATGCCATAAAATTCTCCTGATCAAACTACGTAAGCTCGGTATTGACGGAAAACTTTTAGAATGGTTTGCTAGCTATCTAACTGATAGAGTTTTACTTGTAAAAATCAATTTGTTCATTTCCAATCAATTTATAGCTACCAGTGGTGTATCACAGGGGTCTCATTTAGGCCCAATATTATTTTTACTGTTTATAAATGATATTGTAAATATATTTGATGAAGATATTAATGCGTTACTTTTCGCAGATGATTTAAAAATATTTAAAATAATCAAAAGCGCTGAAGATTGTATCTGTCTACAAAATAATTTGAACAGGTTAATTAATTGGTGTTCTCACAAACTTCATCTGAACATATATAAGTGTTATTCAATAAAATTTTACAGAATAAATCAACCAAATATTCATTCATATAAACTCAATAACTCAATCCTTACCTCTGTCGAAGACATTAATGATCTGGGGATAACTTTCGACTCTAAATTAAACTTTATATCGCATATAAATAATATTAATAATAAAGGAATGAAAATGCTAGGCTTCATTCTTCGAAATTCCAGAGGTTTCAAGAATATTTCAGCATTAAAAATTTTGTATACATCCCTGGTTCGTAGTCAAGTAGAATATAACTCCTCGATCTGGTCCCCCCACTACAAATTACATTCAGATTCAATCGAAAAAATTCAACATAAATTCCTAAGACACATTAATTTTAAACTCGGTATTATTCCCATTGAAAATATAAATTATAATTACTTGATGAAAAATCTAAATTTATTAAAACTCTCAGATCGAAGAATTTTATCCGACTTAATATTTATGTTCAAAATTGTAAATGGTAGTATAGACAGCCCTGATTTAATTAACCTCATTGAATTTCATATACCCACGAGAGCTACTCGTTCTAAAATTTTGTTTAAATGCAACAATATCAGGACGGAGTATTCCAAACACTCGCTTGTACCTAGGTTGCATGAAGTTAGTAATAGATACGCAGATGTGGCAGATCTATTTAACTGCACGCAAGGTAGGTACAAGAGGGCTATGCTATCAAATCTTTTCAATCAATATTAATTTAATCTAATTCTACCTTATTTGCACTATAGAAACTTATGTACATGTATCTCTTGTTTACTTACTTACTTTTGTTTACTTTACTCTCTAATGTCATTTCACAATCAAATACCTACCACATATATTTGTAATTCTATTTTTAAAATATTTCTACGATTTTTACTGTGACATGTTATTATTGTTTATGGTATATTTATACCGTTGATATTAAATAAATAAAAATATTTAATTTAAATTTGTTAGAAGTCAGCTGTTACCAGTGGTGGGTTCCTACTCTATCTATTCTATTGTCTATTTCATAGAATGAAAGATGTGGTCGATTCAACTTGATCTCTTCTATAGATTGTATACTTTCGATCATAGAATAGATGAGGTGTATCCCAGCTTAAGATAATGTTTAAAAGGAAGCTACAAGCAAAAAGTGTGTATATTCTTGGTATACCTTATATTGTAGGTAATAGGCATTAAAATCGCTTGACAAAAGGCGTCTAGAAACGTTCGATTTCGAGCACAAAACTAGTTTTTATTTATTTTGTAAATAATTTTAAAAGAAAGCAAAAAAGTTAATCAGTTGAAACTGTCACAGATAAACTTAACTATAATACTGTATTTTTTTAAGTTGTTTCCTTTACGACTTCATCCATTTCTATTGAAAAAATTATTTTTTAGTATTTTACATTTATATTTTTTATGGAGTAATTTATTATTTTATTTGTATTCTACTCAAGCGAAACGATAGAAAAAAATTCATTTTATCTAAAGCATATTTTTTGATATTCATAATGTACAACAATTCGTTATAAAGATCAATTAAAATAGTGATTTGACGTTAAGCTTCGCCTTAATATTATCGTATTAATTGAAATTCGTATGATTATTTTGAAGCGCCCTTGAAGTGATTTCGCACTGAAACATCAAATGTATATGATATATGAAAATAAATCACCAAGTAATATAAAAAATAAACAAACTATTGTGTAATGTATCATATTTCAAATTATTCATTATTTTATTTATCGAAATAGCTTTGTGAATATTAGAATTTTTATTAATTAACTGCTCTAAAAGAAGTTAACGGCATTTATTTTGAATACGTCTCGGAATTTGGGTTAGTATTATCATTGAGTAAGTGATTTCATTCTAGGAGATGTTTAGTGAACTGTTACTGTATTTTAATGTTCTTTTTAAACGATCGCATATGTATTTTAAATGTTGTATTAAAGAACCGGCAAGTTTGTCCGACCTATACAGCGTTGTATTCGTCACACTGGAGTTTATATCAAAGAACCGGCCAGTTTGTCCGACATATACAGCGTTGCATTCGTCAAACTGGAGTTTATGTTAAAGAACCGTCCAGTTTGTCCGACAGATACAGAACTGTATTCGTCAAAGTGGAGTTTATGTTAAAGAACCAGCCAGTTTGTCTGACATATACAGCATTGCATTCGTCACACTGGAGTTTATATTAAAGGACCGGCCAGATTGTTCGACATGTACAGCGTTGCTATCGTTACAGTGGAGTTTATATCAAATAACCGGCCAGTTTTTCCGACATGTACAGCGTTGTGTTCGTCAAGCTGAAGATTATGAATATTTTTTAGTTTGGGTTCTTTACTTTTGAGTTTTTAAGAGATAACCCTAAATTATTGTTTGTGTAGAAGGCAATATCTAAGCCACAATTTTTGAGAACTCTTGTGATTTTATTAGATGTTGGTCCAACGAATTCAAATAATACAAAAAAATTAACAAACTATCGTACAATGTATCACATTCCTAAAAGGCCTAGCCCTGGAATGCTTTAGAAAGGTAGATGTGTTTATGTATCCTATCAGGACGAAACATTTCCGCGCCTGAATATGTCCATTAAGCTTTCATACTAAAAGCCAATAAACTATTTACGTCGGCCAATAAAATGTTGTTTTATCGCCTTCAAAACAATAACGTAAATAACACAGATTATTAAGGCAACAGATTCCAACCGAAGCACCTTTCCCTCATACTAACAAACCACATTCCTTCCCAAACGCGAAAGGGGACCGTCTGTTCAGCTCATAGGAAATAATATTATATCCGGATTTTATAACCTCGCCATTTGCCCCTTTTACAGACTAACGCGCATAAATATTACTCTGAACCTTTTGTTTATTTTTTATTAATAGTAAAATTTATTTAATGCGTTCAGCTATCAAGTGAAAAATAAGGTTTCATTTAAGCATCAGATTTTCAAAAAACCTCCGGACCTTCCAAGAACTTGTTTAAAGTAATTTTGTAATTGACCCTTGTAATTTTATTTAACTTGTTTATTTTAGACCGAATGATGGGTTTTACGGTTGAATTCACATCATTAACAAATGAAATACAATCTAAATTGGTAAATAAAACACAACCGGCAGAAAAAGGTTCACTCTCCATTAATCAAGCCATTTAAATTACTTGTTGGACATGAAATATAAAAATAAATTAAAATTGAATTTCACACAGAAATTCCACCAATGTTTAGATATTATATCTGTAACCGATTTACAATATTATTATGAACTAGCCCAGATCCGTGAAAAATCACGGAATATTCTTTGTTAGCGCAACTATAAGCATCTCTTGAGGGAAGCAATCTTGCTGTTGAACAGAATCAATTCGGATATCGACCCTTTTAGCATCAACGAAGCTATCTTTAAATTGCAAGCTCTTGTATTACTTGTTTAATTGATATACCTACTATCTATATTTATCTAAGGTACCAATTTTATAATTTTTCTGAAAACCTGACACAATCAGTTCCGATTTTGAAAATTACATCGAGTTTATTGTACCATAGTTACAATCACTCAAAAAAAAAATCTTGCATCGAAGATGTCCGATATGAGAAAAAGTATTGAATTTATCAGTCGACAATATGATGAAATCACTAAGAATATTGGAAACATGATGCAATTAAAAAAAATGTTGATTACTTAGAAAACGCAAATTCCATTAAAGATTTAAACATTAAAAATTTAGAAATTCGTGTAGCTGAAATGGAACAACAAAACATAAGCTATAATTGTGATTAATTGTCTGGGGTAGAAACATTGATGGGTGAAAATTCTGCGGAAACCGTTGAAAGATTTATAAAACAACTTGACATTCCGATTGAACCAGGTAGAATCAATAAAGTTACTTAATATCCTGATAAATCTATCAATAAACCTGAGCTCAGAGGATGATCATTTTACTCAAAGATGACAAGTCCCAATCTGAATTTCTTAACGCACGCAAAAAAATAAAGCAATTGAAGGACTGTAACGTATTCATCGGTGAAGTTTTATCCTCTTATTTAAAAAACTTTCTTTGGAAAACCAAATAAAAAGCTAAAGAAGATAAGTTTCAATTTGTATGGTTTCGTAACAATAAAATTTGTGTGAAAAAAACCCGGAACAATCCTCAAGAGTTCTAATCATTAAGACGCGACTGACTTGAATCAATTGTCTTAATCATCACTCAGAGACTGTCACTTTTAGTTAAAAAAAATAAATTAAATGGATGATATACAACATAATTGATTTGGCTGACAATAATGAATCTAACATAACATTAGAAGATTCACATTCTTGCAAAAAATTTTTGATGGATTCAAAATTTTCTGTATGGTGCATGAATATTAGAAGTTTAAGCATAAATTTTGAGGAAGCTGTTACTATGCTTGATTGCATTAATCATCGTCTAGAAGTACTAGTCTTCACAGAAGCTTGGCTGGGCAGTTTGATTAATATGCCTATCATTCCTGAGTATGTAGTCTACAAAACAAAGATGAACTATTTGTAAAATGATGGAGTAGCTATCTATATAAATCAAAACATTCAGGTAACTGTTGAGGAAATTTATCTCCCCAATGCCAACTGCTTAAAATTGCAACTTCCCAATACAATATGTTTAATAGCTATATATCGGTCTCCATCTCGGACTAATATAGATAACTTTCTCGTTTCATTGGATGAATTGATTGACTCTGTATCCTTGCAATATAAGAAGATTATATTATGTGGGACTTAAATATTGATACTTTAGATTTGAAGAACGTAAAAACACAAAAATAGCTATCACTTCTGGCATTTCATGGTATTAGCCCATAATAAACTCACAAGAATAACTCCTAACTAATCAAGCTTCATTGATCATATTATGGCGAAATCAAAATTAAAACCACAGGGAGTGGCTTTTACTACTGGCATAACAGACCATTTTGCAATTTTGATGAAGTTTATGAGCTTAACTCTTAAAAATATTTCAAATAATAATGGAAAACCAAAACTTGTTGTTGACAACAACCTTTTAAAGACCAAATTAAAGGAGAAAACCTGGGATACAGTACTATCAACGAACGACGTCAATCTGGCAACAGATAATTTCATTAAATATTTTAAAACTCATGTGCAAAGTTGTACGTCAGTACAACTTGAGAAACATTACAGAAAATATCTAAAATATGTATAAATTTTGGAATAATCAAATGCCTCAGAACACGTGATAAATTGCACAATAAATGTAGAAGAGAAATCTATAAAAGAACTGTTGGATAACTATAAAAGATATCGGAATTGGTGTACAAAGATAATACGAACAACAAAACAAGCATACTACAGAAAAAAATGGATGAAGTCAATGGTAACTTCAAACAACAGTGGAAGAATATAAAGGAGGCTATCAACCTACAAAAGGAACAAACTACCATAAAAAAAATCAAAACTAATAATATTATTACTTCAATGGAAGAGAGTCCAAATACAATTACTAATCATATAAATAACTTGTTCAGTGACATTGGTCCAAGCTTCGCTAATAATTTGTGCAGTGCTAATAAAACTAGTGATATTTGTGTCTTGTGAATGATTTTAAATCTGAACATCACGTTACAGGGGACAATTCTTATTTTAAACCAACTAGTATTTCTGAAGTCATAAATGATTTAAAAAATTCTTTCTCGTGCGGTATTGATTATTTAAGTGTTGTAGTGTATAAAATGCATGTATCCGAATTAGTTGGTCCCATATCTCACCGTGTAAATATTAGCTTCGAGATTGGGATGTTCCCTTCTCATTGTAAGAAAGCTAAAGTAATTCCCCTTTTAAAGGTGGAGATCGTCTAGATGTCAATAATTACAGACCTATTGGCTAAGTCGAGATTGGTATCATTCTTAAAAAGATATAATATACTCTCTAGCAATCAGTTTAGCTTCAGAGAGAATATAGGAACAAGTGATGCAGTGTTGAGGGTTTTGTCCAAAGTCTCTAGTGCGTTAGACTATGGAAACAAAGCTTTGTCTGTGTTTATAGATCTATCAAAGGCATTTGATATGGTGTCCCATGGATTACTCCTCAAAAAATATCTTCTCTTGGCATTCATAGTCCAGCACTAGGCTGGTTCACATCTTATCTAAGTGATAGAACTCAACAAGTAGAGATAAATAATCATTTAAGCAATAGCAAACCAATCTCTTTTGGGGATCCGCAAGGTAGTGTGCTTGGACCAATATTGTTTTTAATCTACATTAATGATTTGTGTAATTTAGATATATTCCAGGTAACATTGTTAGTTTCGCAGACGATACTGTTTTAATATTTGGGGGTAAAACCTGGAGAGATGCTTTTAATAGTAATGGCTGCATAATAACATCTTAACATTGAATACAATAAAAACTAAACATGTGACATTGATTATATCATCAAAAAGTCAGCCTTCTGACACTCATAATCTAATTATACATAATTGTCTCCTAAATTGTAATTGCCACCCCTTGGAAAGTGTGGATTGTATCATGTATCTAGGTGTAAAGATTGATATTTTTTTTAGATGGAATGACCATATCGAAATGTTAACAAAGAATATCAGGAGACTTACATATATTTTTAAAGAACTTCGACACATATTGGACAAAAAGAAATTAAAAACTGTCTATTTTGCATTACTCCGATCTTCACTTTCTTATAACATAGTATGCTGGGGATCATGTCTAAAGTCCAATGTTGAACCACTAAATAATATTATTCAAAAATTGATCCTTAAAGTGATCAACAAAAAAATTCTGTTATCCATCCCACCTACTTTATAAGGAATGTAATGTTATGTGTATAAAACAGATATGTATATATATATATCACTCAAATACTTTTTATCAGTATTAAATTTGCTGAAAGAACACAACACATGCGGACAACTAGAATTAGCTCTACATTGAACTTTGTGGTGGTACATAATAAAACTTCTTTTGGTCAAAGAAATTATTTATATCAGGCACCACTTATGTTTAATATTCTTCCAAATCATATTAAGTCTTCCAATTCCTTAGTTAAATTTAAAAAGTTAATTGAGATTTTTGTATTGACAGACGATTGCCTTAATATTTTTTCATCCTTGTCCTTTCTTAAAGCAAATAAAAATAATAATAATTGCCCAATTTTAAACAAACAGATAGAACTAACTAAAAGCCCTATTTTAAAGATGTTTCCTTTCTCCCTGGGTAATTCCCACCCCTCCCCGACCCCACTACCTACTCCGCTGCCCTGATGCTCTCTCCCTCACATTTATATACTTGCTCTTTCTTTATTGTTTACTTAATAATCTTCCTCTGTATTATATTTTAGTTTATATTTGTACTGTCCTGATGAAGGTTGAGTTCAACCGAAACCGGTCGACGTATATAAATGTAATAAAGTGGTTAAAAACAAAGATATTCTTTCATTTGTGTAAATAATAAGATTTTATATAAGTCTCATTTGCTAAAAACTGAATGTCATCCTATCTGTCTTTATTATCTACTTTGTTTCTTCTTTTGAATAATGATTAATGATTAGTTATGGTTCAAATATTGTTACAATATACTGTCAAATTACCGACCTGGTACCACATCTAATACTTATTTATTCTTTAATTTTGAAATATTTTGTGTTTGTATTTAGAATTACTTTATGTTTGTGATTACTCTTATGTTTGCTTCTCTCAAATGTAAATTGTTTACCTCGATACAGTCTTAGTCCTAGTGAGGTTGATTTTTATGTGAAAACAAAGTGTTTTATGTATAGTGAGATGCAATAAATAAATCACTCACACAGAGAAAGACCCACAAACGAAATTAGTTGGTTGCACAAATAAATAATTTACTTAATTTTTTTTTTAAATATTTATATATTCTATCAAAAGTATGCAAAACGACTTCAATGAAGTATGTATATTAATGGACAAAAGATTGGCTTCTAAAACTTAATGTTGAAAAATACACTGTCATTCGTATTGGAAAAACTAATCCTAAACTTGCGTGAAAACTTAATGGAACACCTTTTAAAAATGCAGTGACGTTACAACAAAACCTATGAGTTACCATATCAGAAGATTTGTAATTGGAATCACATATGGTTGGGATTGTCAAAAGAGCAAATTCGATAACATATTTAATTGGGAAAGCAATATAAAGATGGACTCAAAAAACTAACATTTTAAATGTTATAAGAAAGAAGAGAAAGGGATGACTTGATTGATACTTTAAAAAACCAACAAACATTATTCTCTGTGGACACTAAAAAAAATAACAAAACACCTTTTGCATCCAATCCTAGGATACACTTTTTTGCGAATAGAGTAGTGGATGCATGAAACAAACTTTCTCAACATATTTACGTGCATATAACGATTATACTAATATAAACCGATTAGATTCCTATTTGGAGAGAAGAAAGAATAAACGTATTAAATTTAAAACAACTCAGTTACTGTAAAACTTAATGTTACATCAGATATGAGCGCATCAGCAAAATGCCGCCTGCTCATTAAGTTATAATAATAAATACGAAAACTTAATTGAGCACTTAGCGTCGGGTTGCAAATAACAAGTGTAACGGGTTGGAAAGTTTAAATTCCTAAAATAACCACAGACTTATTACTTCAAAAATATATAGTTTTTTGACATTTAACCTTCAAAGATCAGTTAAAGACAGTTTTTATAACAGATAAATTTACTGAGCAGGTACACAAATAATAAATTTTATGATGTTTTTTCTTATCATAATTTTTCAAAAATAATCATTTATTCACCAGTCAAAAATTAAGCTCGTTAAAAATTTACATTCATTAAAAGAAATAGCTAATTTCAAATTTAAAAATAATATTCATAAATCAAAGGCATAATAAAAGCTTTATTTATTGTGACGGCGCACCTCTCTTCTCGACCCCAGAGACATTTATTTCCCCAGCAGCTGCGCTAAATTATTCATATAAATCCTTAGAATCGGAAAACCGGGAATACGATTCAGTATTCAAAACCTAAAGATGTTTCTAATATCATCCGTATTTTGTTTAAAAGAATTTATACATTTCGTATCAGATAAGAATTTCTTGGTGTTTCTGATTTCCTTTCGATAGTTTAGCACTCGATTACCTACTTACTTAATGGCTATCTGTGTTTTTTTTCTATGTTGCTTTTCTCTGATTTTGATTGGATTTTTTTTGTATTTGGCAGTAAAACTTACGGACGTTTTTGATATTAAGTAACAACTATTGGAAATAATAGATTGAACTAAAATAAAAATTCACATCACAGTGAAAGTTTTTTAAAGAGCATTTTTCGAAGTCATATTATTTCATTTCCATATAATTTTTGTGTGTAAAAAAATAATCGCCTCCAAAAATATTCGTTTGTAATAATTTGATTCGTGTGTTGTATTGAACACACATTTGTTGTAAAACACACATTGCTTGTTCACTGCCACCCAAATGCGACAAGGTGGATGAAGACCTCAATTCAGTACCTAGTAGATTGATAAAACAATCCGTGAAATGTAAGGAAATGCCTTTTTAAAGTTTGGGTAAAATACAAGCTCGAACTCGACTGTAAGATGTAAAGTGTTGTGGCATTTTCTCCTCGATGCCTCGCCCTCGGGCCGAATTCGAATTCAAACTCCCAACTGCTCACTTATTCATTTTTATAAACGATCTCGTCCCTCTCTCCGTTGTAACTTTATCACGAAAATGAATTTTTTTTAAATGTGTCTAAATTCACTGCCGATATAAATCATTTTTTAAATGTTTCTATTTGGGCGTCATTTTTGCTAGAGCAGCTGCTGGGACATTTATAGCTAGTTCAACAAATAAATAGTAGCAGTAACAAATAGGAAAAAGTTTTCTTTGTATCAAACAAACATCATTTGGAGCTTCGACGGCTTCTGCTGGCAAATATCATGATTTATTATTACTTCCGAAAAGGATAACGATAAGGGACCTTGGGCGATACACATCCTTACTTCAAAAATAAAAAAAGTTCATTGCGTGGTAATAATATTAAATAAAAATACATTACTCTTCTCGGAGTAAAGAACTAGTATACAAGCAATTTTTACCTGTATTTAGATGAGACAAAACAAAACCACCTTAGAGCGATTACTTTGTAGAGTGTCCTCGAAGTGAAATTTCACAAAAGTGGATATAAAGCCTCTTCGGTATTCCCACGTAAAGCCTCTCTCCCTTGAGGTGATATTATTTCACAAAGAGCGTGAAATAAAGCAGGCGTTATTATTGATATTATTACGAAAAGCGTGTCCTATGTTTATAATGTTCTTCGTAATATTCGGAAAATTTACTAAATCAATTTATTTATAAAGGTTTTGCATAAATAACGTTACTGGACATAGGATTCGATCAAGCTAATGTTTACATAGATTAAAGCATTTAAAATTTTAGAAATGTCGACAACATAATATTTAAATTAGTATACTTTAATTGCAGTCTAACTTTTTAATTTATTTGTTTTCATTTTTGTGCATTTATCTTTAGAGAAATACCTAAGGTTTTCGCCATAAGTTTGTAGCAAAGTGAAATAAGTATATATTTTACTCCAAAGAAGGAGCGCTAATGGAATATAAATTGGTGTTAAGCTAAGTAAATTTATTTTGTTTTTACGATGAATATCCACCAAATTAGCATCAATAGATATAGTAAGTTTTAATATTATATTAAATGGTGTATTTAAAAGAAACTATCCTAAACGAAGAAAAGATTAACTTTTAAAGGCATTTAAATACATATAAATAATATAATAGAAAGCAATCACTTTGTGGTTTGACATATTTAAAATGAAATAAAATAATTTTTGTTTTAAAACCATGAGTTTTTAATAATTTTTGAACCGACCGGTTTCGCTTTACTCAAGCATCTTCAGGGTACAAATTATTACTAGGGTGCTTGTGCTAGGGTGAAGATGCTTGAGTAAAGCGAAACCGGTCGGTTCAAAAATTATTAAAAACTCTTTTTTTATTTCATTTTACATATAAATAAGCCCAATACCTTTTCACGGGTTCGATTCCCGTCGTCGGCCATTATTTTTTTGTGGCAAGATTTTTTTAATTAATTTCAGGCAAATAATTATTTCTTATAATAACACGTAGACACTTAAATAGATAAATATTATGATTTATATGATTACTGAGGAGGTTAAGAATTATTTCATTGGTCAATCATTACTTATTGTTTCATATTCGGTTTATCAGCTTACCGTTATATGATGCTTTAAAAAAAATTGCATGAATTTCGATAGCACACTATTTTTTGTTATATTCTGTTCTTAAAATCCATGTAAAAGCCCGGCTGGGCGAAAAAACAAATAAAATAAAATACTGGCAAAATGTACAAAATAAATAATTATATCGAGTGGGTACGGGTACATGCGGTGCATTGGAACAATTTCATTCCATATTTAGTTTTGTCAATACATTATACGTGTTTAATGCTCATATTGTATTATTTGTGTCAAAACACGACTAGTAGTTTTGTGAAACATACTTTCTATTTTTCTCTAATATACTAAATCAAAACCAAAACTTCCTCTGAAATCATAAGTTTTGTAAGTAGGTACTTAAATGCCTACCTAATTAATTATAAACCATATTTCATATACATTTGATTCACATACGGAATTATACAAATTGTCGAACGGACTGTCATCATATCATTGACAAATTCTTGTTCAGGCCATAAGACACCATACAACTGATTATTCGAATTGATAGCTCGTAGTAGGAACTACGATTACGCGAACTTTGGCGGGATAAATTGTAGTATCCAAAAAGGACACCACCTTGAACCGGAACCGGAACGATACAAATAAATTTACATACAGATGAAATGCCAAATGATCGAGTTGGAATAGGACTTCGCTACGCTCAGCCAATAGTTCATAACTAATCTCAAAATAATATATCTCTGTAATAAAATAAACATCTTAACAGAAAAAAATCATTAATTCAATATTGAAGTGCTTTGTCGAAGATATAGGTCTCTGACAAGGACAAAGAGAAGAAGATGATGTTAAATAAAGCTTTATTAAAACAAATAAAGAATTCTACATAAATACACACCAGCAAACGCACGCTGTGCTGAGTTTCCTCGCTATTAAACAATACTCGGCAGTGGCAGCAAATAGCGGGCAATAGCAGGCAATGGCGGGCAATGGCGGGCAAACTCGTAGCAAGCAATGGCATCAGCCCACCCGAGCGACCTTTTAAAGCGCCGACGCCAGCCCTTAGACAGATAACATGCGCTATTCTTCCGAGGGGTCGCTATAAACAAGGCGAACTGAGTATCGTTCCACGCTGATATCAGTTCGGCATAATCCTAGCTCGAGGCTCTTGGCTTGCCCCGGGAGACAAACATGGAAGGATTACTTGCGAGCTTCGAGACGGAACACGGAACATCTTGATATATACATACTCAATACGCAATACTTTTTAAAAAAATTACGCGGAAACAAATAAATATTACATACTTCTTTGGAAGAAGTAATACGACCTATTGGAAGACATCTAAGATTTAATGTGACAACATTTTATTCCATTTATGCACAGTTTGCAGTAAGTTTTTTCACTTAATAACTTTCTTTTAAAACTTTTTTCTTCTTTTCTAAAACAAAGCCCCTGCAACTTTGAGGCCCTGGGTTCAATTTCTAGATGCGTCTGAATCATTTTTTGTTTAAATTTTCGTCTGAGAGTCGCTAATGTTTTATTTTATAATTAAAAAGTCATTTTAATAACCCAGAGAACTTTGGTAAAACTTATTCAATTGTGCCTCGTGACACGCAGTAGATACAATTCATAATGTGAATTGCAGTGCTGTAGTACTGCTGCGCATTAATTTTGATGTCACACGCTTTTAAACCGTCCGCAAATATGAACACTGTTTGGTATTTTCCAAAAGATAAAAAAGTTCTGTCCTCAGCATGCTCTAATTAATATGTTCCTTGTAGGAGATCTAGAGATACCTTTTACATTTAGAATATTAATTAGAGCATGCTGAGGACAGAAAAAGTTCTGTCCTCAGCATGCTCTAATTAATACGTTCCTTGTAGGAGATCTAGAGATACCTTTTACATTTAGAATATTCATTATAATCCTTTCACATTTTTTGTTTTGTATTTATTCTGAAGTTGGCATACACTTTTAACGGGCTATAAAACATTAGGTGTACTTTTGCTTTAATGAATACTTAAGTAGAAAAACTTGAAGCAACTTGAAATGAAGCAATATAACTAAATGCTTAAGTTTACGGGAATAATTTACAAATAACTGAGTGGCTTATGGAACCTTAGGAAAATAAATTGATTTATTGATGGTTGTAGTTAACAAGTTTACAATCTTCAAAGGAAGACTTCGAGGGAAGTCCTGCGCTCTGTCCTAACCCCTGAAGCGCGTACCTGTGGGGGGGTGGAGGTGGGGGAGTAGATTGGTAAGAGTTAGGGGAAGGTTAAGTGAAGGAAAGGTAACGAAATGACCAGGAAAGGTTCAGGGCTGAAACTGATTTACCGTGTGTGTCTAAGGGAATATTTACTGAATCTATTTCATAGAATAAGTCCGCGTGAAGGTTGCCTATTTGACGAAGGTCATTTCTCGTCTGTATTTCTATGATTATATAGGGTGTCCCAACAAAGCGTCTGATTTAAATTTCGCCTTTTTATTTAATACAAAGTTGGCTGCTCCCAAAATTACTGTAAACTTTAACAGCAATTAGCACAATTTTACGGATACCGGGAACCCTAATCACTATGCAATTAAAGGTTCCCGAGACAGCGGGAAATGTTGCTTCAAATAACTAGATCTGATCGGCCAGGAAATCCCTAAGCTTCACCGTTGCTCTCATGTTTTCAGCTAAAAAAGCAGTCCCCAATCGGGATACCGATTGCTGGCTGCTGGCTGTAAGCAGTGCTGTGATCACATAAAAAAATAACTTTTCTCTCTCCATCCACGATGAATAATATAAAGTAAAGTGACGCGATCCTCTGCAGTTAGATCCTTGGCTATAACATTTGATGAAATGACAAGCACTCCATTAAAAAGCATGAAATGCTGAAAAGTAAATGAAGGTTGAGGTTTTAGCTGAAGGGAGATTCATTAAAAGCCACCCCCACCCAATTCCCCCTTCAACTGCCCCCGCTGTGGGTCACGCCACCGGTAACTTTTACAACGTTACCCTTCTACCGTCACCCCCTCCCCCCACCGCACACCCGCAGCATTTCAGTCAGGCGGAAGATATGAATTTTGGTTTTCTTCCGAGAAGCAAGAATTATTAGTATTTGATTATATAATATACATTAACTTCTCAAGCTAATTTGGTCGCTTTTGTTAACAAACAGCTATTACCCGCAGAGTCAATTTGTTCGCTTTTCGGAACAGATCATAATATCGTCTCATAAAAATCGTTGTGTCACCCTTACCGAGATCGTTAGAGATATAAATTAAAAGGTGTTAGAAAGAGAAAACACCAAGCGTTCTTTATCTATCTATATAAATAAATTTGTAAATGTTTGTTTGTTCTAAATATTAAATCAAAACAAGTTTTTTTTTAAACAGCGCCATCTGTTGGACAAATATGCTTTTTTTAAAACAACGCTAACTTTTGGACGTAAAAGCAACACGCGCTATTGTTTGTCTATCTGCCTAGATAGACTGAGCCACAGCAACTCGCAGTGGTATACGGCTAGCATTGAAATAAAGAAGTTAATCAAAGAATAATTAAAATGTTCACCTCCATAAAACCAAAGGTTCCGACCGCAATTTGAGAAAAAATTATGAAATTTTGTGAATTTTTTACCAATTGTTGATGGCGCACGTTGTGCCGTATATATGAAAAATAAAATATAAAACAACAAAAAATGAGTTTGCAATAATTAATTAATAATGTTTATAATACCCCTTTCTAGTAAAGTATGCTTTTTTCGTTATCGGTAATTTTAGTTCAGTGTTAAGATGAAAAAACGTGGTGAGCCATTTGTAAAACTTTTTTGTTTGATTTCTAAATTTTATTATTTAAACAATGATACGTTTATTTAAAATAATAAAATTTGAAAGCGTATTTCATCACTTTTAAAAACAAATATATTTTTCGAATATATGCAGAAATTATCGGACTTTCTGACAGCATCCCTAAGAATTATAGCAGTCAATGTGCCAGAGGCCTGAAGGATTAACGTCATTTGTATGTATTAAATATGTTTTAAACGAATTTGATTATTTTACTCTGACAGATGTCTCTCTTTCCAACCTTTTTGCCGAAAAGTTTGAAAACCCATCAACTTTATAATAACTGACAGATCTATCAAAACGGTAATTAAGTTAAAAATAATATCAACTTCTGAACTCAACGAGGTCGTAATTTATTGTGTTATCTTAATTAGATAAACATAGTGAGAAATAGATTTTGTTAACTTGAAAACGTAAAATTAGGCGATTGATTCTATGAAAATAATGTCATGAAACAACGTGACGGCCTCCGTGGTCGAGAAGTAAGAGTCTCGAATAGACATCCGGAGGTTTCGGGTTCAAATTCCGGCATGTGCAAGTAGTGAATTTTACATATATAGTATATTTTGTTGCTTCAAACGGTTTTGGCTGTGTTTGGTGATTACATCTGAATAGCCAGGTACTTCTTCTCCCCAATCCTTTCCCCTCCTTACTCCATCACAACGTACCCCGATTGGGGATGACATAGTCTCACTGACTCCAGACGGTTGGTAGCAGTTGAGACTCTTTTGCAGTTTCACATTAAAAACAAAAACGTAAGCAAACCAAAATATGTATTCACAATGATAATGCGTTGCAAAATTTATACAATTGTTCTTCGTTGTTTCACAATGGAAAAGGTAAAAAATACGTTTTTCAGTTCGGTTTTAATTTATCGCTGGAAAAGTGAAGAATGTTATCGTTTTATTTAACAAACGGTCAATTTATAAAACAAAGTAATTTATGGAGGGATTTTTCAGGGCCGCTTAATCATGTAAAAAAGCTCGCCCCAAAACATCCCGACCGCCGCGGTACAAACCCCTACAAGGTGTTGGCTGTGAACCCTTACGGCCGTTATTAAATACTGGAGCCATAAAGTATCTGCGTATCTTCCCCTAGTTCATAATTTGCCAGTCACTCCACGAGCTATCGCCCGTACAATCGTTAGAATATTTCCAGATAATGAAGGCGTGATAAGCGAGAAAATATGGAAAACTCCGGCTTTTGTAATAAACAAACTTTTCAAAGCTACTGTGAAAGGAAATCGAATGTTTATTTATGATACCGGAAAAGTCAGAGTTCTGCGGAATAGGAAATATAATTATTTTTTTGCTCCTAAATATTTACCTTCGTAATAAAATGGAACCCGGTGAACTATTCATTCAGTACAAATATTATGATAAGGTCAGATGCGAAGAGCGTCCTCTAGCGATGAGTCGTTCACGAACGAGCCGCACAATTGAGCTAGCTCTTTTTTATGAGCCGCATTCGTACGACTCCCGGTAAACCGTTCCATGGCTGAATTGAATAGTTACTCTTATTTGGTTAAGAGATATTTAAGAAAAATAGCGCTTTTATAATTATCCAAGGGTTAATTGTTATAACATACAGTCCGACATCTGTCACCTACTAACTACCAAGCATCTTATTTTATCGTGGTACAAGGCGGTGTACCAGTACCGAGAGCCGTACGATCGAACGTACGGGGTTGGGGGAGCGATATCGGGGGAGCTGTGGCGGGGGAGCGGGGGAGCCGTATCGGGGGAGTCGTAGCAGGGGAGCCATAGCGGGGGAACCGTACAAGGGGAGCCGTACCGGGGGGGGCGTACCAGGCGAGCACAGTTTTCTCTGAACTTACGGCTCCCGTTCAATTCAGCCATCGTTCAATTGAATCGACTCGCGAAAATGTTGAGCTGGGACCGTGGCTCCCACCTTTAATATAAAATGAGCCATAATCCATCACTAGTGACCACTCTCTGTAGATATAATATAACATAGATGTGTATTTACATTCTTACAGCTTCTCTAAAAGATTTCTGGGAATTCTGGAGAAATTCAGTGTATTCACACAAAACAGATACATTTTTATTATTCCTTTCCGCAAAGAACTCCTTATGCGAAAGACGTATGCGAAGATAAAATTTATTCAGTTCTGAAAACTATTTAACATCTCGAATATATGTAGTTCCGGAAAATCCAAAGGAAGGTTGAGCATGTTGGGTTGGTTTTGTTACTCTGTCGGAAAGGATGCAGTGACCAAAGCAGTCGTAAACCGATTTAAAGTTTCGGTTGAAACACCAAACAGTTTTCCGAACACAAAACGCCCTGTAAACAACTAGAAAAGTGTCACGGAAACAGTGACTACGAAGAAAAATGCGTTCAGCACTTTCAGCAGTAACCGTTCTCCGCGAACTTCTTTCATTTGAACATTCAGTGTCTCGAATTTTACAACTTGCAACCTCATTATTGTTTTTGTAAGAGCCTAAATGAAAATAAAAATTGTACATAGGCATTGTCGGATACGCTGCAGTGCCCTTTTTCATTTGCAACGTACATTCATTTTTTTATTTTTATTATTTAATAAATGTTTACATGTTGCATTTATAGACATTTTTTAACTACCATACTAGGCTAATGCCCGTGTTGTGGTAGTTTAATACAGTTTAAGGGTATAAGAAACAGATTAAATATTTATGACTTCCAAAATACTTGAACACCTTTGAAATTTTGCGCTCTACACATCGCAACATGTTACTCATTACTCAGAATACTTATGAAAAGAAATAATTATACTGAGTCAGTTGAAAAATTCAATTCATCACTTAACAAATACGAAATATTGTTACTAAGGCAGTTAAGTTATGTATATTAAATATGTACTGTATAAAAATATAATTTTTGCAATTCACATGTAAAAGCCCCTAAAAAGGCAGTTAATAAATAAAGTAGTATATTACATTTTAAGAAAATGGAGTCGTTTTTTTTAACCTTTCCCTTACTGTGATAAAAAAAATACACGCGTTACGGTGCTGTGTAGTCAATACACATCTCAAAATAAGCGATTTAATATCGGAAAAATATGAATATTCATAGCTAATCGATTATGTTTATTATATTTTATATCAAAAGTGATAATAATTGAAAATTAATTGCTGAAAACATGAAAAAACCATCGGCATATGCTAAAGAAACGTGCGAGGGGTCCACATCTAACGACGCGACGGTTCGCGGCCAACTGGCTAGCGGCGCAGCTGGCACAAACACAGCTACGCGATCGTAGGTATCGATGGTCTAAATCAAAAACTACAACTGCAGAAGTTTGGATGTCTCATATTCCCGAATAGCGAATTAAAGCGGGACATCAATAGCGTGTCATTTCCTCGCACACTCTTCGCGTATTTAGTATCACACGGTTGATTGTATTGGTGTATTTGTTCCCGATTTTTAACAAAAAACTCTGATTTTTAATTGAATTTGAAAACTATGTAATATATTATTTTTTAATTCAGTGCATAAATGTATAACGGAGGAATACCTAAAATCTGAACCCAGAATTTATTATATTTATAGAGTTATTAAAGTTATTAGAAGCAATGTGCAGTAAATACACATCACAGATGAGGAAAAGTTAAATTCACAGCTTTTTGACATAATAATATACACTATTTATTTAAAACAACACTCGGTTTACTCGGATCAAATGATTAGTCTCATAGACATGAACACATTTATGGGCGTGTGTCAAATCCGGAAAATTAAAAATCGTGGGTTCATTTTGCACGTGCGTAATACACGACGTCCGGCTGCCGCCAATGTTGGAATAGTACTGGCACAAACTTTCTCTTTAAAACAAACTTCTCTAAAACAAGACGAAAGAGGTTACGCTACTTTAATTTTTTGCGTAGTTATTGAAGTAAGAAATTATATCGAGGGAAGCTGTTGCTCATTTGCGTGCAATTGGCTCCCCATATCCGGCATCGATTTTAAAGTCACGTCAAAATACCTATAATATAATAAATATTACAATGATTGAGCACAGCGGCTTGACTTATATTATAGTGAAGACAAATTTAATTAAAGTGAAAATATTTAACCATTTTACTATTAATATTACTTTTTTTACATTTTTTTTTTAAATTATTCATTAGAAATTTTTTTACAAAACATCTTATTTATTAAAAACGTATTTTTTTAAATTTTTTGTATTTTTTCAGGAAACAAGACAATAACTTCTTCCTTTGTCTACAGTAGGGACACATTTAACGCCAGAAGATCATTTTTTATTTCCTAGATAACATATATACTACATACATACGTATCTGGCTCCTAACGACATCCGACCATCATCCGACGAATGGCTTAACTAAACAACAAAATACGTAACTCGTACTCACACATAACACATTTTCGTAAAAATTAGACCCCTGACATTTGATATAGAGCTTACAGGGAAGGAACAAGGAAGTAGTCAGGATAAACTAGAAATATTGACACACAAGATGACGTGTACCCGGCGTTGCTCGGGGTTATGAAATTTATAGATACTGAGTTTAGGGTCCCCTCTTGTTAACATATACCTGCAGGAGAGCAATAACTAATTATTGAAGGGGTTCGTGCAAGATCACTACGTCCCCTAATTGTGATTTGAAAATGTATCAACCCTTTAAAAATTGTAGATGATTATTTAAAATAATTGAAGAATGTTCTAAAGACAACTATTTTCATTTTTATTATATATTGATCAATTTATGTTTAACAATATAATTTTGCATTTGGAAAAGTAATTTAAAAATTAAATGCATAATTTTTATTAAATGTGTACTTACAACGATATAAAAAAGAATGGCGATTAATGCTCATTAGTCTTTAATACTTCTCAATAACCTCGAAACCTATGAAACTATGACATCCCCAACTGGAGCAAGTGATGAAAGCGAAGGGAGTGGAAAACTAGTAACTCTCATAAAACCACCGAAAAGCGCTGCACGTGAATTTCTTTATGGTTCCCAATTGAAAAAGATGCCCATGTAGTGAGGACAAAAGGAATGAAATATGAATTATTACATTCACAAACGAATGAAAAAAATCTCATAGAAAACCGAGAATTTTCAGAATTTTCTTAAACGGAAATATTTTTGTGTTGTTTAAAATGAAAACCTTTAAAAAATGTCAGTTTAACCGACTAGTAGTGGAAGATCGGTCCCTGGTCGGGATTCTCCCTATGTTGGAATCTCGAGCCTAGATGGAAATTCGGCCTTGACCGAGACGACGCCTTGCGTAGTATCTGCCACTAAACTTGTCATAAAAAATAAAAGATTTGTAGTTTTGGAGCCAAGGGTATCTGACTCCTCCTGCCTCTCCCAAACCGACGCCCATGCATATTATAAAACATAAACATAATCTATAATATCTTAGCCGTTATTTTATAAAAAACATGGAAATTGACAAGTCGTCAAAAGTTTGAACAGCTCATGGAAGGGCACATAAAATGAGGTTAAACGTCTAGCCAGCAACGGCGGTAAATGGGTTTTTTTCAGGGCCCTTGTCCTTGATTCCGGCCATTACCCCCGGAGCCTGTGCCTGCGTGATGATGACAGATTCAGAAGTAACTTATTCATCCCGAGAGAGGGGAGGGTGAAGGGTGCTAGCAAACTGTCCATCGACATGGCGGGCGGCCATCACTCAGTTATTGCCACATAAAGCCTTGCGAGGGACGGATACAGCCAACTGCCTCAGCCAACTGCCGCTACTGGGAACCAGGCTGATTTTGCTTAGGGGGTGGGAGGTACTTACTCGCACGTACCTGCTCGTTAGCGTGGCCTTATATTTCACATACTGTGTTTCATAGTTTTTCATAAAACTGGAAGGATTTAAACAAAAATTGAAAGACTGATTCCGATGTGTTGAATCTTTGGGTCAACGGAACTACAAATATCTAGGAATACGACTGTTTGTTAAATTACTAGCAAAGATAATGGAAATTCCTGCAAATAATCTATAAAGAACCAGCAATTGAATACTTAATGATGAATTAACTTTACGTTTCGTTCTATTCTATGTAGATCAACCATAGAATAAAACAAGTTTGAGCGAAATAGATCTTTCCATTCCCAAGTGGTTTGTTCTATAATATAGACCATAGAATAGATAATGTGGAAACCCAGCGTAAGATTGGTTAATAAAAACTTTTTAGAATTCAAAATAAAAATTATATTGAAAACTTAGAAAAATGAAACAGCAACGACAGCATTAAGGGCCAGTTGCTTCACAGAGTTTTGTGAGTTACATTTAAGTTTTATTATTATTTGAGTTTTGTGAAGCAACTGGCCTATAATTATATAATTACATACCTTGAATAGAGCTTTCACAGAACTTTAAAATTATTAATAAAAAAAAATGATAAATACACACAAATACATAAAAGCTTTTTATGGAGGTTCAACAATATTAATTCTGTATCAATAACTGCGTTTTGTGAATGTTTTTTTTTGTAATCTCTATTAATAAAAAAATGCTAACCTTTAAAATGTTGTTTTGTTAACAGGTGCCCCCGACCACGACCTTTCAGATGTTATGGGGCCACTTGTTAAATACAATTGACTTGCATGAATTTAGCAATGAAGACGGTTTCAATTTAAAAAAGCTAGAAATTTTATATCTCAGTTTTTTTCAAAAACCTAAATCCAGCACTATTGTTCATCCTGTTGATGCCTTTGTATGCCTTATTGGAGTGCTGATAGCCTTCATTCAAAGCTCTGGAAAACCCAAAACTCTGATTTGGATTTCTGGACATGTTGTCACCGTGGGTAACGACATTGCGGATTCCTTGGAAAAACGAGGAGCATCTAACCCTACCCTCGTAAACCAAATTCCCTCTATGAAATTTTCTACAAGATAGATCCAGAGATATTTGGAAAGAGTATCAGCACATTGCCAGTCAACCCAAGAGAGCCTGCTATGCCTCAATGCAAAGGTCTTTCTCATCAAAACTGTGGTTTCAACAATTCCTCCATTTCTGCAAAAAAAATTATTTCCTCATTTATTTGAATGATGATTGGTCATTGATCCGTTACTTCTCACCTTTTTAAAATTCACGTGCTTGACGCTCACATAGTACATTTGGTGGTCTAAAAGTGCGAACTTCAGATCACATGTTGTTTTGCTGTCTCTCTCTAAATAAATATCCTTTCTAAAATCAAGCCTAATCTAAAATTGCCTCCTCTCCATTCAATGTATCATCTCTCCTATGTCTGAATTCCAATCTTCCAAATAATTTCGAAATTTACCAATTTAAACGAAATTAATATATAAATTCTCCTTTCCACTCTCCATAATTTGAAATGATGGCCTAGCACAAAAAGTGTAGAAATTTTGTACAGAAATGAGCGTGAAACAGGAAGTTAAAAATACAGCTGTTAATCTATAAGTTTTGGTTCTACCTGTAAGCTATAGTAATAATGCAGTTGTCAATCTATAAGTTTTGGTTCTACCTGTAAGCTATAGTAATAATGCAGTTGTCAATCTATAAGTTTTGGTTCTACCTGTAACCTATAGTAATAATGCAGCTGTCAATCTATAAGTTTAGGTTCTACCTGTAACCTATAGTAATAATGCAGCTGTCAATCTATAAGTTTTGGTTCTACCTGTAACCTATAGTAATAATGCAGCTGTCAATCTATAAGTTTTGGTTCTACCTGTAACCTATAGTAAAAATGCAGCTGTCAATCTATAAGTTTTGGTTCTACCTGTAAGCTATAGTAATAATGCAGCTGTCAATCTATAAGTTTTGGTTCTACCTGTAACCTATAGTAATAATGCAACTGTCAATCTATAAGTTTTGGTTCTACCTGTAACCTATAGTAATAATGCAGCTGTCAATCTATAAGTTTTGGTTCTACCTGTAACCTATAGTAATAATGCAGCTGTCAATCTATAAGTTTTGGTTCTACCTGTAACCCATAGTAATAATGCAGCTGTCAATCTATAAGTTTTGGTTCTACCTGTAACCTATAGTTATAATGCAGCTGTCAATCTATATGTTTTGGTTCTACCTGTAACCTATAGTAATAATGCAGCTGTCAATCTATAAGTTTTGGTTCTACCTGTAACCTATAGTAATAATGCAGCTGTCAATCTATAAGTTTTGGTTCTACCTGTAACCTATAGTAATAATGCAGCTGTCAATCTATAAGTTTTGGTTCTACCTGTAACCTATAGTAATAATGCAGCTGTCAATCTATAAGTTTTGGTTCTACCTGTAACCTATAGTAATAATGCAGCTGTCAATCTATAAGTTTTGGTTCTACCTGTAACCTATAGTAATAATACAGCTGTCAATCTATAAGTTTTGGTTCTACCTGTAACCTATAGTAATAATTGAGCTTTCCTCCGTCCGCCATTTAGATCATTTTAATTTATGGAAGGTAAATTTATTTGTTTGAAAGCGTGCAAATAAATTATTACAATTGGTTGAGAAAATAGCCGTCGAGGTGAGAGGGGCTGGGCCCCAATAAACGGAGGTCCCCAAAGTAGCCTAGAACAAGTTGGCCTTTGGGGCTGTTTCTCCGAAGATATTATGGCTCTCCGGTTGTCTAAGGAAAGGGGATGGGAATGAATTATTGATTCGAATATGGATTCTTTAAGAGAAAATAATTTTATCAGCGATGTTTATTTTACTGAGTTATCCTAAATCAAGCATGTTTATCGTACTTTTAGGTAGAGATTTCTGAAGTGTAATATATTAAGCAGTTGGTTTACAATAATACAATTATCGGACATAATTTTTATTCAGCACAACACTTTATATATTAACATTCTTACAAAAAAGTGGAGAAATTTTTATTCAATTGACAAACGACCGTGCATGTGTAAACCTTACTAATTGACAAACGACCGTGCATGTGTAAACCTTACAAAATAACAAACGACCGTGCATGTGTAAACCTTACTAATTGACAAACGACCGTGCATGTGTAAACCTTACTAATTGAAGCGTAAATATAAACTGACATAAAATAGTTCATGGAAAGATACATAAGATATACATAAGGCTTGTTTATCTGTTGTATATTTTTTATGCTTCCGATTTTGTTGTCCGGGTTAAATCTTCCCCATAGGAAAAACTAAACCCTTCCACTCACTTTTCCACAAATGATCAGCTAGTCAATCAACACTATGCAAGTGCATTATATAAGTAAAATAAATACAAAACAATACAAGAACAACAACACGTCAACTCACCAGAGATCAAATGGGAAAAAAAATTCACCGACTCCAGATATTTTCATATCAGAGGGTTCGGCTCGGTAGAACTTCTAACAGGGCCTATAAATCCTACTGATCCCTCAACATAAATATTTAAAAAATCTTTCGTTATCCTACATGTATTCAAAATGACCGACTTTTGCATCTTTATATATAAATTTTTTGATAAATCTAATACGCCTAAATTTTTAATGAGAGAGCTAGGTATAATGCCAGTAGCCGAAATAACGAATGGTAATATTTTTATAGTCTGAGAATGCCAAATTCTTTTTATTTCGTTTCCTAAATCTGTGTATTTTCTTATTTTTTCATTAACAGATTTTTGAATGTTACAAGAATTTGGAATAGCGACATCAATGATATAAGTTATTTTTTTAATTTTGTCATGTAAAACTATATCGGGTCTATTATGACTAATCGTTCGGTCTGTTAGTATAGTTTTATCATAATATATTTTATAAAATTCGTTTTCTAAAAATGAATTTGGTTCGTATTCATAATATGGTACTATATTACGGCAGTCAATCAAGTTATGTTTAATTACCAAATTTTGGTGAATTATTTTTAAAACTTGATTGTGCCTAAATGTATACTCGGATGGTGCTAATATAGAACATCCCGATATAATATGTTCTATAGTTTCCGGAAAAGCCAAACATTTTCTACACAAATCATCAATTTGATTTGTATCTTTGATTACATGCTTTCTATAATTTTTAGTATTAATGACTCTATCCTGAATGGCAAGCATAAATCCTTCTATTTCTGCGCTCAACTCTCCAATACTCAACCATTTGTTTGACGAAAATTTGTCAACATACGTTTGGTTGAGATAATTGAAGTGTTTTGCATGTATTTTGTGTGGTTGGGATTTATAAAAATGTTGGCATTCTCATCGTATAAATTTAAAGGTGTAATATTTCTATCTGCCTTGCAAATTATTTTGTGCATTTCTGAGCTATGAGCTTTCCTATGGAAAAAAGTTCTTAGCATTTCTACCTGATTATGTTTCAAAGAAGTTATTTTGACTATGCCTCTACCTCCTAAATTTCTAGGTAAATTAACTCGTTCTATAGCTGAATTTGGATGATGGCAATTAAATTTTGTTAGCGTAGTTCTAACTAATCTTTCTAAGTAATCTAAATCTGTATTAGACCATTTAATTATGCCAAATGAGTACGTTAATAGAGGTATTGCCCAAGTATTTATTGCTTTTACTAAATTTTTAGCAGATAGATTGCATTTTAAAATTTTCCTGATCCTAGTTTGAAATTTAATCCTAATATCATTTTTAATACTAGTATGGTCTAATCTATTTGATTGTGGGTATCCTAAATACTTATAAACCTCATCCCTTTTCATACTAGTAATTTGGAAATTTCTAAATATACTCTCGTCCCCATCTACAATTTTGCCTTTCTCTATATGGATCGTTCTACATTTATCTAAACCAAAAGTCATTTTGATATCATCTGAAAAGTTTTTAACTACCTCGATCATTTTCTCTAAATTTTGTTCAGAATTCGAAAATAATTTTATATCATCCATAAATAATAAATGCGAAATTGTACTACTCTCCCTTGTATTACCCTTAACTTTTATTCCAAACTTGCTTCTAATTAACATTTTAGATAGAGGATTCAATGCTAAGCAAAACCAAAGAGGACTCAATGAGTCTCCTTGAAAAATCCCTCTTTTAATTGAAATTCCCGGTATTACTATTTTCTTACCTTTTAAATTGATAAGTAAATTGGTATTCCAAAAGGACATAATATTTTCCAAAAAGCTGATAATAATGGGGTTAATTTTATATATATTTAATACTTTGATCAGCCACGAGTGCGGGACACGGGTCGAAAGCCTTTTGGTAGTCTATATAGCAAGTATGTAAATTACGTTTTCGAGTTTGAATCTGTTTTAGAATTACAGAATCGATAACTAATTGTTCTTTACATCCCATATGTTTTCTGCGACAACCTTTTTGTTGTTCAGATAAAATATTTTTTTCATCTAAATGAGTATATATTAAATCTGTTAAACAAGAGGTTAAAATTTTGTATATTGTCGGTAAACATGTAATGGGTCTGTACTGAGAAGGATTATTAATATTTTCGCTTTTGGGTAACATATAAGTAATGCCCTTAGTTAGAAAATTTGGAAAATTTTGAGGTTGACTGACAAATTTTGAAAGATTTTTTGCCAAAAGAGGATGTAAAGTAGTCAGACGTTTGTACCAAAAATTATGTATCCAATCGCAACCCGTGGCTTTCCAATTATGAGTATTTTTAATAATTTTGGATAACAATTCAACCGATATATTAGAAAAACTCATTTGTTCAATATCTGAAAAATTGAGTTCTTCATTTTCTATCCATGGAGTTGACTCGTTATGTTTTATATCTTTACTCCAAATTTTAGTCCAAAAATCGCGCATATCTGATTCAGATGGCAACGGAATATTATTATTCGAAATAATATTTTGTTTATCGTCAAGTTTGGAATAAAATATTTTTTCATTTTTCTGGAATAATCTATTATTATTTTTTTTATTATACGTATAATTATATCTTTTTAATCTACTAGCTTTTACGCCTAATTTTTGTTTTAATAAATCCAATAAATCATTGATTATATTTTCATTATGATGACTATCAATGTTATAACCAAATTTTCTACCAATTTCATCTACATGTCTCAAAATTTTCCTACTTCTATTTCCATTTTTATATTCTATTACTCTAGCTATGTTACTTCTTAAAAATACTACATCATTTTCTAATCTGATCTGCCATTCTGGTTTACTATAACTATATGATCTATCGTCAGAGGATGATAATTTAATTCCTAACTTATTACAAACAGTAATCGCACTAGCGTATACTATTGTATGAAGATCTAAAAAACTAATTTCGTCAAATATGATTTTTGGTAAAATTATGTTATTTAATTCAAAAATTAATTTAGATAATTTCTTTGACGTATGCAATTTCGGTAATTTTGGTCTAACTGTTGGCTCTACATCTATATATCTGTTTATATTATTATGAAGTAAGTTAGCTAATTCTACTACATTTTCATCAACAAAGTTTAAATTTGCAATGTTGATTTCTCTAAGATTATAAATAACGGCTAAGTTATTTGAATCTACTGTAATATCATTGGACATTTCGACTAGAATATTATCCAAACTATCTACATTCAATGCATCTGATATGACATTATTACTTTTGTTAATTTTTTCTAAATTATTTCCCCTTTGCAATCTATCTGCTACTTCTCTTTTAATCTGTTCTAATGTGACTACAGAAATTAAATTATTTTTGAAAATAGCTCGCTTTTGGTCTGCTAATCTTTGTTCGCTTACTTGGGCAATCGGATAATTTTGTGAGAAAAGTAAATGTAATTTTTTCCTGTATAACAACATATCTGTTTCTACTTTGGTTACATAAAAATATGAACGAACAATGAACATATTGACATCGTTCGTCCATTTCATACGCTGTCTAGGAATACCTGCTTTTGTTTTTTGGGGTCTTAGACTATCCATGTTCATCTGTACAGATGACATAATAATCCCCTGTTCATCTACGTTGGTTGCAAATGACATTGTTGTCATTTTGCAAAACAACTTGGAGATGATTGTATCTTTACTACTACATTCCAGTAACCAAATCAATAAATAATTTTCAATGTGACCAAATTAAATATTCTAATCAAACTACCTTTCGACATAACAAATCTGTAATTTCCAATTCAACTACCTTTCAACATTACGAATCTATGATATATTATATTCCAGAAAAACGTTATCAAAATAAAAATATACCATTAAAATATATTTTTATTTTTTTCAAATGAATGTCAAATACTGTTGTTTACCTTGGTTACTGGGGTCCTCAAATAATTTTTTTTTAAATCCTATTTATTTACCTAAATATCCTATGGCTTACTGGCAGTTTATTTAATGCGTTATCTGATATACTATTCTTTAAATATTTATATTTTTTGGGATCAAAGCTAATTCTTTTCTATCTGATATTACAAAAAATAATCAGAGAGCAAATGCAAAGTATATGCCTAAACTAGCGTTGCTAAGCAACTATACTTATATGTATAATTATAATTATAATTATAATTATAATTATAATTATAATTATAATTATAATTTTTTTCAAAAATCTGTTAATGAAAAAATAAGAAAATACACAGATTTAGGAAACGAAATAAAAAGAATTTGGCATTCTCAGACTATAAAAATATTACCATTCGTTATTTCGGCTACTGGCATTATACCTAGCTCTCTCATTAAAAATTTAGGCGTATTAGATCTATCAAAAAATTTATATATAAAGATGCAAAAGTCGGTTATTTTGAATACATGTAGGAAAACGAAAGATTTTTTAAATATTTATGTTGAGGGATCAGTAGGATTTATAGGCCCTGTTAGAAGTTCTACCGAGCCGAACCCTCTGATATGAAAATATCTGGAGTCGGTGAATTTTTTTTCCCATTTGATCTCTGGTGAGTTGACATGTTGTTGTTCTTGTATTGTTTTGTATTTATTTTACTTATATAATGCACTTGCATAATGTTGATTGACTAGCTGATCATTTGTGGAAAAGTGAGTGGAAGGGTTTAGTTTTTCCTATGGGGAAGATTTAACCCGGACAACAAAATCGGAAGCACAATTATATGTATACTTTACCTTACCATTTAAAGTACTATTATTGAAATTCGATATTAATTACGGCGTTGGTATTTTGCCATTACTTATTAGTTTTTTTTCCGTAGACACAAAAGAAATTATTTTTCATCTTTTTTCAAACATTTGTTTTAATACATATCAGTAAATTATATATATTTATTTTTAATTTACCTTACGAGCAAATTATTTTCCTTCTTTCAGTCTTACTGGTTTGTAACAGACATGAATAATTATATGCACATACGAATGTACAATGTACATACTTACTTTATAGTTTGCTTTATTTACAATATTAGTTGTTATTATTTGGATTTGATGTTAATATTAGTATTAGCATTTAATTTTTTTTGTATATAGTTTCTATGATCCATGTGTTATGTTACACTTACATACATAAATTATCAATTTCCTCTGTAAAAGCCCAAAAGGTTAGTTATTTATTAATTGTAATGAATAATAAATAAATAACTAACCGTTTGTAAAAATAATTTCAGCATTTCGGAAGTTCTATATTTTTCTTAATTTTAGAAACTAGATACGGTGACCGGACAAATCATCACAATGATAATTCATCACATCTTTAAAAAGTTATATAAAGTCATGGGAAGTTATGAAACAAAAACTTTATTAACTGGGTTGAGTAGGTTAGGTTAGGTTTAAAAAAAAATTTCATCGTTTCTAATGACTTTATATCACTTTTTAAAGGTGTGTTGAATTGTCACTGTGTTGAGTTATCATTGAACCCTAGATACAATTTCCTTTTAGTTATTTTTAGTTTTTGAAATATACTTTCACATATATAAAAAGCAATATTTTTATTTTTAACATGAAAAAAGTTGAAAAAAGCCTTTCACAAACATTTTTGATCAAAACGTCGAATATTGACGCTCGCAATATGACACTGTTTATGGATTAAAACTAACAAAAATATCACAAATAATAGCAAATATATTAAATTATACTAATATAATTGGTCATTAGAATTGAAATTATAATTATTTTAATTCAAACATTACAAATCACATATCGAAGCTGTCATTTTCCACTGTGTTCGAGACTGCCATAAGGCTACGTTGTCGAACACAGTTAACGAAAATTTTTATTCGTTATAATTTGGATTAGAAATTGTACAGTATTTGTGAAAAATTTGTAGCAAAACACCGTTTAACGGTTGTGTGGTGATTTTTTATTAGTAAGACTGTAAAAATTTGTATGTACGTTAAAATACTGATTTTTTAAAACATATTATTAAACTTTTAATTGTTGTGTAATGTTCTTGTCAGTGCATTTTGTAGTACAATCTTTTAAAACAGTAGCATACTAAGTACAGACTTGTAAAAAAGTACAATGTTTAAGAATAACTAGTTTTTCAGCACAATAAACAATGAAAATTGGGTGTAATTTATCAAAACCTGAACTCTTTTTCGGATATATGTTTTTGAGGTGTTTTAATACTAAAGGTTCGGTTATATCAATTGCATTGAAATTAATTGTATTCATGGTATCATCATTAATTATTTCAACATTATTAAAGGAAGTATTACCTGTAGTTTTATAAGGGATAAAGACAGATTGGAAAAAATCATTAATAATATTGCAAATTCGTTGACCATCACTTGAGGAAACGTTTTGTGATACGTGTTATTGGGTACTTCAGATGATGATTGTTTTGATTTCACGAAAGTCCAAAAATATTTTATATCATTCCTTATATTTGACTTAGAATGCTTTACATAGTTATTATAACATTCTTTTTCAGTTCTCTTTTGTCGAGTTCTAAGTAAAGAGAAGGTATGGTAATCTGAGAGATGTGAATACTTTTTGAACTTTCGGTGAAATTTTAGCTTATCTTTTATGATTTTGATTAGGCTGGGAGTATACCACGGAGGATATTTGGGAGACAAATTTATTGATCTTGATGGAACATAAATAATTTTATAGAATTTATTAGTATCTTCTTCCATACCCACTGTATAAACAAATATTAGATCAAACAAATTGCTCTAAAAACTCGTTAATCTTGATATAGTTAGCTGAATTAGATAACAAAACTTGTTTTGGTTGATATTTTAAGTAAGGTTCTTTTTTAAATTTTATTTAAATTTTTCAGGATTTAGGGTGTGCAAGTCTTCAGTTAAAAGATGAGAAAAGCAAGGTTGTAACGAGCAGTTCATGTTGCTTATAGCTAGATCAAGATCACGTTGATTTTCTTTTAAGATGTTATTATATTGATAAAAGTTACAAAGAGATAAAAAGTCAACCACAGTAGAGCTAGCTTCGTCAGTAGCAGTTTGTGGAATCATTTTTTTATGAATTTAGATCCCAGTTAAGTCTAGAAATATTATAATCACCTATCAGAAGAAAGTCATCGTTAGGATAGTTAAATCGGAGCTGACTAGCGGCCTTAAAGGGATATCTAAGGTTTTTAATATGATTTGTGCCATGGGGATAGTAAGAGCAGCTAATATTATTTGGTTTTACTATGGGTAGTTGTAGTAATAGTTACCCATATAACTGCAGCCTCTAATTTGGACCAGCTAGATGAGTGACATTATGTTTGGACTGAACGGCAATAAGAACACCCCCTCCCAATGTTTTTTTACAGTCATGCTATTTTGTTTGTATCTGCCTCAGAGGAAATTTTAATAACAGGGCAACCGTCATTTTAACCTCCACCAGCTTGCAGCACTACAACAAACCGAGATAGCCGAAAACGAAGAATCCTTTCTTGATTGCCGGTGATTAAACAGTTGTAGTGGTGCTATCGTGTTCGCTTACACATTCACTAAAAATATGGCAGTTAAATTTAAAATTTACAAGTAACGAAATATTTGGGGTTACTCACAGACTTATAAACTAGAACTCCCATGTTTAGAATATAAAATCCAAAATGTTCTTAACCGGTGTACAAGATGTGTTTCACACATATCTACTTCGTTTATTATTTATTTGGTATCTGGAGCACCATTACCAAGAAACAATTGTAAGGAATATTCTCTAAGACACAAAAAGTTCCTTTTACGACTCAATAACAACACAACTGCCATTCCACAAATAATTTAACATTCCTCGCACACCAATACCAAACCAATCTTTAATTGTATACATAATCAAATAAACTTCATCTTTTCACACGACTATATTTGTAATTAACTCTTTAATACATCTCGTATATGCAATACAACGCATTACCCAGTAAGTAACAAACAAAAACTATTGGCTAAAGCTCTTAAAAGATATTTCCTCACCAACTTTATTAACCAGTGAAAAAACCTTTCTTTGGAACTGCTACCTTCTGTTTAATGTATTTATGAAATATTTTTCAATTGACTGTTAAATCTATGTATATTTTTCATTGATCCCCCTTTTACATTAGTGTTCTTGTGTAAAAAAAATTTCGATGTGCTTAATGTTGTCTTTCCCGAAATTAATTTTTTTAAACTCATTGGAAATAATGTATTATAAAACATATTTTAATATATTACCGCTTAAATAAAATAAGTATTATTGTCAGCTAAAATTAAACATAGTTACATATTAATTTCGCACTTAGTAATAACTTAGTAGATAGTCTTAATAAAAACCTATTTTTTAAATTTTCATCAAACAGTTCATAAGCATTTTCCAGAGCATTTGGTTCCTTACAACAATAACTAATATAACTAAGACAAGACATAATATCACCTAAACACATTAAAATAAAATACACAAGTTAAACACGGTAATAAAAAATTGATACTACGGATTGAAAAAATTGAAAGATGCATGCAAACTACTTTTGTACATAGGTTCACATTCATCAGTGCTGGAATGTACTGAAAAACAAACATGAAATTGAATGAATTAAATTTCATCAAAAAAATATTCGGAAATCATAACATTACTGATGTAAATGTCTACATTTGTAATTCACTACTTTATTCATACATAACTCATTTGGAGCTTGGTCCCTACCAATTTATTTATTTATTTCTACTGCTTTTCAGTTTGTTTATGCCTCGTATCTTAATATTATTGGATAATTGTCAATAAACAAATATAATAAATAAAATGTTAAGAAATAAAACTTGTACGTAATAACGAACAGTTATAACTGTGAACAGTATTAGCATCTAAACAATATTAACGCACAGTGGACTAAGTCAAAAAATATATTTTGGGGAAGTTTTATCTCATAATTCATGGTTTCAGGATACGTTGGATTAGCGCTGAAACGATCTGCTATGCGCAACGCCAGCAGTGCCAGCACACGTCACGGGCCTGTAATGTACACTACACAGTAAACACTACACGATACACGATACACGATACACACTCATCCCGAGAGGACGGAACATGCCCCCGGTGAGTGTCACTCCGCCCAGATAGATAGCTTTATCTGGAAGTGCATCAAAACATTATTCACCATTTATAAACAAGCACAGACCCGCGAAAAATTAAATTTACTAATTTTGAAAAAATAGTTTTGAAATGAATATATTTATCGCCTTTCTGAATTCCCCAAAAAATCAGTTCGTTTTTTTTTTGTGAATTATAACAATTGAATTCGAAGCAAATTTGAGTTTATTGAAACAGACATCTGAACCAAAATTACTATATTTGACATTTTGGGAAAATTTTACATTTTGACGAATACTACCAAATTTAAACAATATTATATTATTTATATTTGAAATTAAATGCAAATTTGAGTTCATTGAATAAAATATCGTGTAGAACGCGCAGACAACGGAAATTAGTACATTTGAATTATGCAGCCCTGTTTTTCTTTAGCTCTGCGTGGGAGGCGGTCGTGCTGGCACCCCATCACCACCCCCCACACCACCCACCAAGCCGGGAATGTCATCTGGAGTGGAGTGATACCGCGCCAAATATTCATAAGGAATCCAGATAGACAGGCCGTAAAGCGGCTGGGGGCGATGGGCGAGAGCGAAGGGCGTGAGGGGGCGGTGAGGGATTACTGCCGAGACCAGCAAAGCAACTATGCATTCAAGAGACATTTTACGACCTGTGCAGCTGTAAATATGGACGTTATTTCCCGGTTTATCTTGGGAGCGAACATCCCGCTCAGATCGTTGCTTTTTGGATGGTTTACGCTCATTGCCATGCAGACTGAAGCAAACAAGTACCACATCGTTATCTAGTTTAAGGCTGCTCATAGGATTACCTTCCGGTAGAGAATGATGGACAGAGACACAAGAGGAAATATTAAACTTAACACTCCACTACCACTCTTTGAAGAGTTGGTTCTTTAACGATGTGTTTAAAGTTATGTACTTCGTTTTTGTGATTGTACGAGAAACGTAGCATAGGTGGCCATAATGCTAGTAGCTCATATAGTTCATAGAGTTCTCCAAGAAACGACTCTAGTTTAAAGGTTCGTCCCTCCAGAAGATAGGTGAGCTAGCAGTTAAGTTACCAGCACGAGAGATATTTTCAGAACAAAATAGATATAAAGCCAGCTCCAAGGCAGTTTGTTGTGAATGGTTCTTGAAATAAATAACACCTTCTTCACAACAAAATACGTCTTCATTTGGACTAGAAACTCTAATAATAATTAAGAACGAGTGTGTAGGATGGCCTGGAAGCCAACGTCCTCCCTGTTACGCTCCCAAAATCTCAATCTTGCTAGAAATCTGATAACTACAGCTCTGAACTGGAGAGACGAACCTATATAAATATATCTCATACTATCAAATCTAATCTAATCGCTCGTACTATCAAAGTATTAGACAATGTAACAAACTGAATTACCTTGTACTTACAAATATCGCGTACATCGTAACATACTTTCTAAAATGGCAAAATTTCAGAAAGGCACCACAGGGACCTGCTATCGTGTTCAGTTCATATTTTTGTATTTTTCTCTACCATGTTCGCAAAAATAGGAAAAAACGTAAGTATTCAGAGAATCCCATGTATAAAATAAGGCCTCGTGATTCCATTTATGTAGATGTATAAAATATGTGTTTTGTGTGTGAAGCCGTTGAGAGATTCGCAACACCTCTCCACTGATGTTATTCAAATCATCATCGCGGTTAAAAAAAGCTGTGTATAAGCTGGTTTATGGTACAGCGGAAGTCGTGGCGTATTAAGCCTGCGAATCCATGTGAATTAACTTTTGGTCCGTAGTGGGATGCTTATTTACGAGCAGATATAAAAGACTTGGGTTCGAACTTTAAAAGCAGTTTTCTCAGGATCTATGGTGCCGAACGGATTGATATTTCGGATTCGTCATGAGAATTATGTTCCAAAGTGGAATCAATAACGAAACCTTGTAGGTGGCATTTGTAGAAAAATCATCATTGTTATGGGCACAATTGCAAGACTTGGGTTCAAACTTTCACAGCCGTTTTCTCAGGATCTTTGGTGCCGATTGGATTGAAATTTCGGATTTGTAATGAGAATTATGTTTCAAAATGGAATCAATAACGAAATATTGGTAATGTGGCTTTTGTAGAAAATTTATCATTCTTACGGGCACAATTGCAAGACTTGGGTTCGAACTTTCACAGACGTTTTCTCAGGATCTATGGTGCAGAACGAATTGAAATTTCGGATAAGTAATGTCAATACTGTTCCGTAGTCATTCTGACTAGCACAATCCAGGACTTGCGTTTGAACATTGAAAGCGGTTTACTCAGGATCTATTGTAAAAATAAGATTGAAATTTTGGTTTCCTAATCAGAATTGTCTTCCGCAGTGGAATCAATAAAAAAACTCGGTAATGTGGTATTTGTGGAAAAATCATTATTCTTACGGGAACAATTGCAAGACTTGAGTTCGAACTTACGCAGCCGTTTTCTCAGGATCTGTGGTAAAAATTGGATTGAAATATCGGATTCGTAATGACAATTAGGTTCCGCAGTGGAGATCAATAGGGAAATCTCGGTAATGTGGCATTTGTGGAAAAATCAACAGTCTTACGGGCGCAATTGCAAGACATGGGTTCGAACTTTTACAGCCATTTTCTCAGGATCTATGGTGCCGAACGGATTAAAATTTTGGATTCATCATGAAAATACTGTTCCGTAGTGGAATCAACAAGGACATCTCGGGAATGTGGTATTTGTGGAAATATCATCATTCTTACGGGCGCAATTGCAAGACTTAGGTTCTTACTTTCACAGCCGTTTTTTTCAGGATCTATGGTGCCGAACGGATTGAAATTTCGGATTCGTAATGAGATTTATGTTCCAAAGTAGGATTGATCCTATGCTTATTGATAACAAAACCTCGATTATGTGTCATTTTTGGAAAAATCATCATTCTTACGGGCACAAAGGAAAGCCTTGTCTCAGGATCTCTGGGTATCGAACGGGTTGAAATTTCAGATCCGTATTTTGTTCCTCATTGAAATCAATAACAAAAACCAGGTAATGTGACATTTGTGGAAAAATCATCATTCTTACGGGAAGAAATGAAAGACTTGGGTTCGAACTTTTAAAGCCGTTTACTCTAGATCTATTGTAAAAATTAGATTGAAATTTTGGATTCTTAATGAAAATAATGTTCCGTACTGGAATCAATAAGGATATCTTTGTAATGGGGCATTTGCAGAAAAAATATTATTCCAACGGGCACAAACTACAGACTTGGGTTCGAACTTTAACAGCTGTTTTTTCAGGATCTATGGTAAAAATTGGATTATCAATAACGACAACTCGGTAATTATGGCATTTGTGGAAAAAACATCATTCTTACGGGCACAATTGCCAGAGGTTCGAAATTCGAAAACCGTGTACTCAGTATCTACGGTTCCGAATAGATTGAAATTTTAATTTCGTAATGAGAATTATGTTCCACAGTGGAATCAATAAGGATACCTCGGTAATGTGGCATTTGTGGAAAAATCATTATTCCAATGGACACAAATGAGGGTTTGAACTTTGACAGCCGTTTTCTCAGGTTCTATGGTGCCGAACGGATTGAAATTTCGGGATCGTAATTTGAATTATTTTCCGAATTGGAATCATAACGGAAACTCAGTACTGTCGCATTTTTGGAAAAAATATCACTCATACTGGCACAAACGTAAGACTAGGGTTCGAACTTTAAATGCCGTTTATTCTTTTTTAGTTTTTTATATTTCCCTCTCATAGGAGAGGATATCCTGAAAATCAAATACGTTCCGGCAAAATACAGTAAAAAAAATATCAGAATTGTTGTTTTCTCCTTTTTTATGTACGGCCTGTAAACCTGGACATTATGTTCATCAAGCATTAGTGGAAAATAAAAAATTCAAAAACTTCTGAAATATTGGCGGATCTTTACAATACCTTGAACCGACTCAGTAACTAATTTAGAAATTCTTCGTAATTTGGCTAAAATTGGCGAAATTATATTGGGATTATGAAAATTCTAATGTGTTCATCGCAATGTATGAATTGACAAAAAAATACTTAACTGGTGGTATTGGGAACGGTTACATTACGATATTTAATAGGCGTGAATTTAACGTACCTACCAAAATATACTGGCAAAATTACGCACGGACACATTACACTACAATAATTACACCTACTTAAATTACATACCCTGTAATTACACATGTCAAAAAAATAACCTCACCTAACATTTGTTTTTGCGATATTTATTTTCCACATCCATTAAATGATACAAAATTTAATCCTATGCAAACGCAGATTTTATGACGTGCGCAACTCCAGTACATGTAATTCTGGTAATATTGGTAAATAATAGGCTTAATATTGGCACGTGAAATTCACGTCGGCATAATTAGGTTCTGTCACCAGTAGGAGCATACCTCGTGCTTCAGGGCCGACTAGAGTGCAGACCAGGGCGAGGTCGCCCTGATGATAGCTAACTTTCGATAGAAGAGGCTACCAGAAAAATATGATTTACAAGAATAAAACTACGAAACATTTTAACACTCGAGAGCACACTTTACGGAGGCGTTTTAAATTTAGGTTCTTCACATGAAATAAAAACAGAACAAACAGATAATTACCTAATTCCATCTATCTATCTTTCTTTCCGTCGTTCAACATATTTTTATATTAATAAATGTCTGCGGCGGGTGGTGTGGATTGATTTTAATAAACATCAACAGTTTTATTATGAGTTTGATGAAACTCGCACTCTTTGGAAATAAGACAAAATTCACTATCTACATGAGATTTAGCAAAAACACCCTTTACGAACTCGTCTCTTTGTGTTCGTCTCTTGCGCCCTTGAGATAATTTTTTCATTTTTTTTATTTTCCGACTTTATGTCCGGGTTAAATCTTCCCCACAGTAAAAACTACACCCTTTCACACACTTTTCCACAAATGATCATCTAGTCAATCCACATTATGAAAGTGCATTATATAAGTATAATAAATACAAATAATACAACAACAACACGTCAAATCACCAGAGATCAAATGGGAATATAATTATTATTTTTTTGGTAAACTAACGTTTTTAAGACAAGATTTTTTATGCATAGCAGAAAGGGTAACAATCATTTTACAAGCAATAATTATTCGCCTGAAACACTCATCCACATTGAAAAATCTCCCGATAAAAGATACATGACGCCAACGGGACTCGAACCCGTGTCCCTTCGGGAATATAATTCACCGACTCCAGATATTTTGACATCAGAGGTTTCGGCTCGGTAGAACTTCTAATTGGACTTCTATTAAATTAAATCCTACTGATCTCTCAATATAAATATTTAAAATATCTTTCGTAATCCTACATGTATTTAAAATGACTGATTTTTGCATTTTTATATATAAATTCTTTGACAGATCTAATACGTCTAGATTTTGAATGAGAGAGCTAGGTATAATGCCAGTAGTCGAAATGACAAATGATAATATTTTTATAGTCGGAGAATGCCAAATTCTTTCAATCTCATTTCTTAAATCTGTGTATTTTCTTATTTTGTCAGAAACAGTTTTTTGAAATTTTTCAAATCATTATTATTATGTGGCATTCTCACAGTTTTATAATGGCATCAAACGCCAAAACAGCTGTCACAATAATAAACACTAAAATAGTTGCTGAACTTAACAATGACCCTTCTTAAAATTTGATTAGCCTAATAAAAATAAATGAATATCCACGAATCATAATAGTTAATAAATGATAATTTTTTAATATTTTTAAAGGTAGAAAAATAATGTAGGAAATAGTGGTCGGGGTGTTCAATCAGTAACGCTGACATCTTAACACAACTAAATAAGTTCAAAAACCTCCCTATTATTCGACTACTCAATTAATAATATCGATCTTAAAAGAGTCTATGTAACGACCTTGGCGTTATTTTTGTCACAAAATTACACTTCTCAATCATATAAGAAGGATTATAAGTAAAGGATTACACATGTTTGGATTCATCCTTCTCATAATCGCTAAAAACTTAATAACCTAAAATTACTATTAACATCTCTGGGTAGAATATAATTCATAAATTTGGTCTCATTTTAAATCCCATTGCTTACAAATCGAACATATTCAAATATTGATTTTAAAATTGATGTTCCTATAAATGTTTATAAACTATTTTGCAAATTTACGAAGTCAACAAAATTTATCAAAATTTTCTGAAAGGCGAAAAATATTTGATCTCCTTTGATTGTAAAATTTTTTAATTTAAGATTTGACTGCCCTGACGCTATAAACTTGCTGTCACTACATGCACCTCCGAAACACATAGACTGGGCAATGAGCTTATACTCGTAGATGTCGCTGATATTTAAGAGATTTTGACATACCTATTTAGTTCAGCACTTGTATGTATGAATATGCTAAAGTACTCACAATATCTCTTATAATTTTAAAGATATTATGAAATGTTTTAGTTAATTTATTGATTATTACTCACACATTAATTTCAAGGGTTCTTTAAAGTTAGTGAGATAAAACTTAACAAGTGTATGTTTTCCTGTCGTTTTCAATTTAACTTCTAATGTTTATGTAAAAGCACAGTAAGGAGTTAGTACAAAAATAAATCATTAAATAATAAGGAACCAACTTACAGCGGTTATTTTAAAATTAAAATAAATCTGAAAAAGGGCAGTATTCTACTAACTAAAGGTCATCGCATAAAACACCAACTTCCATTATTCGAGTCCGGCCATCCTGTATATTTATCGTGCGTGTGTTGTTCGGTGTTACTGTTTGGTAATGTTTGGTACAAAGCTGAATATATTGTTTAAAAATATGAGTAAACAGGAAGTGTCCGACATCCTCATTACCTGCCGCCCTGGAACACGAGCGCCGTGAGCTATGGGCGGGGCGGAGGGCGGGCGGAAGGACGACTGGAGAGTAGGGCGGGGAGATAACCAGGGACATCATAGCGGTCCACACATTTATCTCCGGATCTACCTAGAGAGGGACCTATGGAGTTTAGCCATTTTTGAGCAAGATAACCGATGGTATTTACTAAATTCTTTGAATTGGAGTAAAGTTATGTAAAATAAAGTTTTTAGAATAATTTATCGTTTTGTTAATCAGATTCAACAATAACAAAAACACGTACACACTGCACAATTAAATATTATAGGTAGGTACCCAATTATGTCTTAGGGGTAATGCTCTTAACTTTCAAGCCGTTCAAATATTGGTGTGCGAAAGAAAACTTTATATTATGGATTTGTGTTATTTCACAATTTAATCATTCAAAATAATATACAGTATACTTATAGCACATCCCAGAGTGCAAGATAATCTCAGTATTGCCCTGGTGTAAGACCACCATTCAGAATTTAAACATTGTCTGAAATAGCTTTAGCTGTATTTTGTGAACCTAACTTCCCCTTCCCCATATCCATCTCCTCCTCACTAACTTGAGCCTCACAATGTACCCCAATTGGGGATATCATTGTACAATCTGCAGAAGGTTGGGAGCAGTTAAGAGTTGGGACTCTTGTGCGGTATTCAATTTAAAAACAAAAGCAAATAGCCAAAATGAATTATTAAATTTTCTCAAAATTTCGACTCACCTTCACGATCGATATTAAAAAAATATGACAGCAGATTTGTGCGTATTTATTAAATTCATGATATAAATGGACTTTTCGGAAAATCATTTTGAAGAATGGTTTGGGTGAGGTATTTTCTTTGTTGTCTAGCGCGAACAGTGAACTGTAATTGAGAGCTCGGACAGAAAAATTGCAAAAGCCTCTCGTGTTTTGTGATTGCAGCCAGTTATGAAAATAAATTGCAATCAATTTGTCTTGCCTGTGTATTGTGACTATATCTAAAACGGGTTTTTAAGCTCAATTAAATCAATTTTTACGCTTTCGTAATTTTACGTTTTTGATTGCAACAGCGAGTAGTCATATCGTCACATTTCAACATATCGTGGATAGTGATTTATAATTAAGGGTTTTTTTTTTAACTGGGTAAATTATTGTAAACATCCAGAAAAATGTTGATTTCATTTGAATCACGAAGCCATCTATCACAACAGTTTTAAATAAAACTAGTTGTTTATTTTTAAATAAAATAGTAGACGATTCTGTACAAATGAGCACGTTTTTTATTACATACACAGTGCTCTATCAAAAAAAGGTACCGAATTTTCTCTTAAAAGTTTCCACGTATAGGCCTACGATATAGACGATCACGTTTGATATTCTTGTGTTTCTATCACAAATATAAACTGTTGAATTCATTTAAAATAAAAGTTCCAATTGTTACCAGCTTATTGAAGTAATAACATCTTTGATCAATGAAGTGGTAAAATCTCTGAGAGAAAAATCACCATTTAGAACCGAAACGTTTCTTAAAATGGCTTAAGGCGAAGCTTAATGTGAAATCACTATTTTCGATAAAGTTTACGAATTGGCTTACATTATGATTACCAAAAATAAAATGTGGATAAATTGAAAATTTTTCTTTCGTTACACCTGAATAGAATTCTAAATACAATTTGTTTAATAATAATAATAATAATACTTGGTATAGCGCCTTTTTTGTGCAAAAACACCTCAAGGGCGATGTACAAACTTATAATACATTTCTACAGTGATCTATGTTATTACTTAACTATTTATGGAGAAAATATACAGTACAATACTTACCTGGTAGGTCACTTGAGATTAACACTTAATTAACATTTTCTAATTGTTTATTGGCGAAATTTAGATACAGGATTTAGGACTTAATTGAAAAATTGAATATAACTGGACTTTCTCTTAGGAATGGTATATTTAATTTAAGGGTACGACAGCTTAAAAAGGTAAGTTTTTAGACCTGAATTCTGTTTGACTTGTTATGGATTTTAGTTCCGGAGGGAGTTTATTCCAAGCCTTCGGCCCAGATACTCCGAAAGCGCGATCACCAAACTTAGTATTTGGCTTGCGCATAGGTTCTATCAGTCTGCCTAAAGCTGATGATGTTGCTGATCTAAGAGTTGACTGCCTCAGACCAGTGTTTTCCGGGACGCATAGTTCAGAGATGTAGGGTGTGGCCATTTCATTGATGGATTTAAACACCATCCAGCACAGTTTGTACTGGATTCTTTATGGGCACTTGAGCCAGTGAAGGTTACGAAGGTGTTCTGAAATGTGCGAATATTTTGAAACCCCGGTTATGAGCCGTGCTGCTGCATTAAACACTGATTGAAGTTTGTCAATTTGATATTTGGAAGGCTGGCATAAATGCCGTTGCAGTAAATAAACATAATAACAAAATATAAGCGAAAATTAAAAAACAAAAAAATAATTTCACTAGATATGTACGAATGCAAATTAGAAACAATTTAAAAAATACAGTTTTATGTCACAGATTATCTGTGATTCTTTTTTTCTTTCTCATAAAGTAAATATTTAATAAAGCACATATAGATTTCCATAGTAAAAATAATCCTTTCTCATTTGCCTACTCTATAGTACTATGTTTGATTTTATATATTTTATAACTATATACTTCTTATATTCTTTTTTATGTATCTATTTTACTTTAGGGAAATCAACAGTTTACAATGTGGTTCATTAATACATATGTAATTTACCTAACTGAGAAACCAATTACAGATTTCCTCAATATATATTATGAATCTAAAAATAGCACTTTACTTACAACTAAAAAATATTATGAATCTAAAAATAGCACTTTACTTACAACTAAAAAATATTATGCTATTATATACATTATGCTATTATATTATATAAATATAATGCCATTATATTTTTATATTCTATTGTATTCTTCCATACTTCCTTATATTACTATAGTCATTTACATTATTTTATGTTCTTAAATATTCTTTAATAATATGTTATTTTATTTTATATTCCCTAACATTTTTTTTTATATTTTTTTTTATTGTGTTTATTTCTTGCTAGAGCAATCCCGATGAGTTACAGAACTCATTTTAGGACAGGAGAAACTTACAATTCATATGTAGGAGGTAGTAGGTACAATTTTACAACGGTATTTTGATATCAAATATAAGTTTCACATTCAATACAGCATAAAAATTAAAATAATGACACGTTAAGTAGAACAAACTACAATAGAAAACAAGTACAGAAAGAAAAGAAAGAAAAAAACATGGATAAGATACAACAAGAAATGACAACACAGTTACATATTTTCATTTTTAAATGTAGTTAAAAAATATTCTTTTACAGCATTGCTTTGCAATTTTTTATTATGGTGGATGTGTTTGTACATAACTGGAAGCGAATTATATAGTGTATATGCAATATAGTTCAGTGATTTTAACCCATATTTTGTAGTGTGTGTTTGAGGAATGCGGATTTTATTGTTATTTCGAGTATTGTGGTTGTGGATGTCTTGATTGTAAATTGGCTTGATGTTGGTGTGAGTTGATTTTTGGGTAATTTGTAGGATGGTGCTTGTGATTTCATATTTAGGAAGGATTGTAATTGGAAGGATACCAGAAACTGAATAGATGTTCCTAACATGAGTGTCCCATGGAAGTTCAAACACATTTCTGAGAGCTGGGTTTTGAACCACCTGCAGGTCAGATATCAATTTCTTTGAGGCAAAACCCCAGATACAGCAGAGATAGGAAAGGTGTGAATGTACCATGGCATAGTATACTGAAGTTAGTATAGGAATGGGTAGTAATCCTTGAAGCCTATATAGTACACCAGTTATAGGGGTAATTTTCTCTTTTATATGATTTATATGGAAATCCCACGAGAGTTGGGAATCTACGATCAGACCCAAATATTTTGTGTTCATTTTCTTTTCGAGGCAGTTGTCTCCAATTTTAATATCGAGGCTGAAATTTTTCTTGTTACCGAAAAGTATATAATGGGTTTTTTTTACGTTAAGAGTTAGATTGTTTATTCTCAACCAGTTTGTGAGATGGGAAATATCAGCATTCATCTCCGTTTAAAGCTCCGCTAGGTTCAGTTTATTGTAAAAAATTACCGTATCGTCAGCATAAAGTTGTATAGTTCCTTTAATACCCCACTTTGTTATCATTCACGTAGATTAGGAATAGCAACGGTCCAAGAATTGATCCTTGTGGTACTCCACATGTTATTTTACCTAATTCACTCATTTCTCCTCCAAATTCTACTGCCGAAAAGCGATTTGATAAATAAGATCGGAAAAGCTCCAGCGGTGTACCAACAATACCCAAATGCTTCAGTTTTTCGATCAATACGTTATGATCCACCGTGTCAAACGCCTTCTTTAGATCAATAAATATTGCCGCTGTAAAATCACCGTCATCTATATGTTTCTGCAGATTTGATATAAAATCGAAGGCTGCACATTTAGTGTTAGATCGTCGTCTGAAACCATATTGTTTTGACGTGAGAATTTTGTTGTGTTCGAGATATTTCAATAGTCTTTCTTTAATGACACATTCAAAAATTTTAGAGATAGCTGGAAGTATAGAGATTGGACGATAATTTTGGACATTTTTTTTACATTCATCTTTATGTACAGGAATAATTTCTGCAATTTTTAGTTTATCTGGAAATATACTCTTTGATAGAGAGAGATTTATTAAGTAAACGAGGTCATCCACCAGTTCACCCTTGCAGTTTTTGAGAAGGAGAGAGGTTACACCATCGGAACCAGCTGCTGCTTTAGACTTAAGGTTAGATATGATCCGTAAAATTTCCTTTTTATTTGTCCTTATCATGTTAAAAGATTGTTTTGCTTGAGGTTCCGTGTAGATCGTATTTACATCAGTTTTTGAGGTTTTTATGACTGATGCTAAACTTTCCCCAACTGAGAGAAAAAATGTGTTAAATGCAGTTGCAATCTCTTTTGGTCCCTTTACTTCTTTGTCATTTATGACTAGAGATTTACAAGCTATTGTTGGGTTTCGCGAGCTATTTGATAGAATGGAATTGATTGTTTTCCATGTTCGTTGTGGCTTATTAATGTTTTCAATAATCAATTTCGTATAATATTTAGATTTAATGTATCTTCTATAGTTGGTGACAGTATTACGAGCTTTATTTTTTTCTATTGTCAAAGGAATACTTTCTTGATTTTGTTTCCAAAGTTTAAATATACTATTTCGTTTTTTAATAAGTGTATCAAGTTCAGCATCAAACCATGGAGTATTGTTCAGTCTTTTGTCCCCTGTATTTGTTTTTACTTTTGTTTTGCTTGAATTTATAGCATTCTGGAGATAGTCAGCGAAATTATTATAATTTTTGTTTACATCATCAGACGAATGATCAAATTTACAAGTTTTAAGTGAAGTATTTAATTTTTGATAATTTATTTTGTAAGCATTTGTGAGGTTTATTGCGGATCTGTTATTGGGAAGGTTTTTCAAGGAATTTTCATAATCCAATATAAGTATATTGTGGTCACTAAGGGGATCATCAATGTTTGAAATTGTGCCGGAAACATTTGTCCTATTTGTAATGATGTGATCTATCAACGAGCTGGTGTTATTAGTTACCCTTGTGGGAAACATTGTGTTACATAAATAAAAGTTATATGATTTCAAGGTGTGAATATATCTTCGTGTAGTATCAGTGTCTTTTGAGATATCGATATTGAAATCTCCAAAAAGTAATGTGTCTTGTTTGTTATTGTTTAATATTATTTCGAAAGATTCAAAGAAATCTGTTATATTGAGTTCGGCCTACGGTAAAAAACATACAAATTTAGAGGTTTAATACTTTTTGACGTGACTGTAATTCCTAGAAAGGTATTTTCGCTGCAGCATTTTTCGATCTTCTTACTGTTGAGTGTATTATGCATGTAGATGGCGACCCCTCCTCCTCGGTCCATCTCGCGGGAAGCAAAGATTCCAGAATAGTCAGCAATATTGAAAAAAGTTTCCTCTCCTTTACGTAGCCAGGTTTCCGTAATCACGAGAATATGTACTGTTTGTGTAATGTTTTTTAGGGTTTCTTCGATTTCGTCTATTTTGTTTCTGATGCTTCTAGCGTTCATGTACATAATACGCATACAGGAATTTATAGTAGTGTATTCTTGTATACTGAAACATTTTTTTTCCTTTATGTTGCCTTTAACAGTGGCCCACGTAGTGGCCCACGCACATTCTTTATGTTGTATAGAAAATCGACCACCATAACACGGGCATGTGCCTAGCATGGTGGTCGAAAAATTCCTCAATGCATGTAACTAATAATTTCATAGAATAAAGAAACTTAACAAAAAAATGAAAACCACTTGTTTGCTAAAATTGACCGTTCCTAGACTCCGTTCGCTAAGCGATTTTTATGCCTATTACCTACATTTGTGGTGATATAAGGCACACTCGGAATATATACATTTTTGGCTGGTGCATTCCTCTTAACACTCGCGCACCGAACAGGGGGAACACTGGTACACAAAAGAGTGTTTTATGTTTTATCTCAGTTGTTTTTTACACCACATACTCTTTAATTTAGGTAATCCTAGAAAAACTATTCAGTTATCGATCTACATTTAAAAAAAACATATCGCATTTCTATTTCTTTAGATATTAAATAATTTACAACAAATTCTGGAAATGTACTCCCCCTTCCGTCTCACTTCAGCTCAGTAACATTGCTGTAGTTGCCCCGCTCGTATCCCTTCCATTAAAAATATTTGCCGACCTATGCAGGTGGCGAGATCCCGCGAGATACGAACTCGACCGTAAAAGTTGCATTTTAATAGAAAGGGCGGTGTCGTAATATTTGAGTCACGTTTGCTTTCCTACCATTACTTTTTACCTTTTTGCATTACTTAAATGATTGACCACTAGTTGAAATATGGGCGTCGGCATAAATGGACAATACTAACTGTAGCTACTAATTTCGAAGTTATACAGAAAGGGCTAAATTCCGGTCGCTTACACTGCATATTTCGTATGTCCTTTTGCTATACTAAGATGTTCTTTTGCCGGGCCAAGATGTCGGCCTGTCTGGAATACATCCGGTGTGTGTCACAAATTTTATGAACAAGATTAAAATTATATCTGTCTCTATTTCTCACATGAAAAACACATGGACCAGACAAAGACATTTATTTTATATACAAATTTTGAAGGAAAGTGTAAACAAGGAGTTTGAAAAAAGTACAGTATGGTTTTAAAAAGTTTATTTATTTATTGTTGAGGAACATTTACAGACTATTAACATGAGAAAAAAAAACATTAGATAAGCGCTGCAAAAAAAGGAAATGTCAACAGTCCACTTAAAAATGTTCACATCATGCACAGTTTAAGTGTCATTATACACTATGTATTAACAAAAAAATATATAAACAGCAAAACGTGAAAAAGGCAAAAAAAGAGATATCAAAAACAAAAAATACAGATACATATATGATCCAAAAAACAAAAGAAACAAAAATAAAAACAGAAAACAAATAGAGTAAATAAAAAAAAAAACAAACAAACATTCACAATCTATTGCTAATTTGCTTTTTAAAATAAGTGAGACTATTTGCATATATATCTATGTTGTTACACTCAATAGAATTGTACAGACGACACATTCTAGATAATGGATTGAAGTATGCAATATTGTTCTTAAATAATTCTAGATGGAATATATTATGATTCCTTAGATTACGTCTATTAGGAATTTTAATAAGAATATTGCTCACACAATCAGTTGCTTCAAGCTTGTCATGGATAATTTTGTGTAGACATATTAAGTCAGCAAATTGTCTTCTTTTATCCAGGGTTGTAAAGTTAAAGTATTGGAGTCGTTCCTCATAAGACTGCAGTACGGAACTTAGTCCAAGTTTAAAGGATAACAATCTTAGAAATTTTTTTTGTACAGATTCAATAGTTTTTGAATATTTCAAGTAGTGTGGGTTCCAGATAACACTACCATATTCCAATTTGCTTCTGACCAACGAGTGGTACAAGGTTATAATGGATTGGGTATTTTTAAATGGTTTCGATATTCTATGTATAAAACCAATAATTTTCAAGGATTTACTCGTGATATCACTGATATGTACATCAAACTTAATTTTGAATCAAGTGTGATTCCTAGATCTCTAATAGTGGTGACTGCATTTAATTGAACATTATTAATGAAATATGCACGATTCTTTCTTCTTCTGTTACGAGTGAAGGTTATAATGTAACATTTATCAATATTTAGAAACATATCATTTTGAGTACACCAGCTATGTAGTGTGTAAAGATCTTCTTGAAGCATAACTTGATCAGAATCAGTGGAAATTTTACGGTAAATCTTGAGGTCATCAGCAAATAAAACAAAACGGCAGCGTAACATGGGGCCAAGGTCATTAATAAAGATTAAAAAAAGCAGAGGGCCTAGATTGGACCCCTGAGGTACACCTGAGGTTACAATTATGGGAGGTGACTCATACCCATTTATAAGTACTAACTGTGTTCTGTTTTCCAAGTAAGATTTAAGCCATCTTAATAGATCACCGTGGATACCTATACGATCAAGCTTCTGTAGTAGAATAGAATGGTTTACTTTATCAAATGCCTTTTTAAAATCTGTGTAAATGGTATCTACTTCAGTTCTTTCGTTAAAAGCATTGCAAACGTAATCACAAAAGTCAAGAAGATTAGAATTAATAGATCTGTTGGGAACAAATCCATGTTGATTAATGCATAATTGTGGTTTAAAGTGTGTGAATATGAAATTATACATTATAGATTCGAAAACTTTTGCAAAACATGATAAAACACTGATTGGTCGATAATTTTTCACGAAAGACTGATCACCAGATTTATGTATTGGAACAATATGTGCATTTTTCCATAAATCTGGGAAAGTTCCTGTAGATAATGATTCGTTAAATATAATGAAAAGTGGCTTAATCAACGAGCTAGAGCAACGTCTTACAAACAAGGGAGGTATTTTGTCTGGTCCTGGGCCTTTATGTATATCAATTCTTTCTAAACAGGATTTGATTGATCCCATGCTTACATTAAGTTTACTAAGACTAAATTGGTTGAATAGAGCAGCATTTAGTCCGAAAGTATTTGATGTGGGATTCGACTGAGTATAAACTGATCCAAAATAATTAGAGAACATGTTGGCAATCTGCTGTCCATTATTTGCAGACATTGAATCCATATACATTATTTTTGGAATAGAATTTGTATTACGCAATGATTTAGAATACGCCCAGAAAGTCTTTACATTATCTTTTATCCCTTGCTCAACTAGGTTAATATAGGTTGTGTAGCATTCTTTAAGTATTTTTTTTGATCTTTTTCTAAGAGTAGCAAACTCAGCATAGTCTCTTGGGTTATTGTGTTTTTTAGCACGTAGTCTAACCTTATTTTTCTCTTTGAGGAGCATTTTTAGAGATTCGCTAAACGAATTGGGATAGTAATTTTTTATGTGAGTTTTTTTTTTTGGAATGTGTTTATCTATAATTTCCCATAGAATATTGTAGAATAACTGTACCTTATTGCTGAGATGACAGTTGCTGAAAAGTGAGATCCAATTTACATTTGTTAGATCATGACAACATCTTTCATAATTACCTTTCTTGAAGTTATGTTTGACAGGAGAGTGATTTTCTTGTAAGTATTGCATTTTTTCTAAATTTACATTTATTTTAAAACAGGGATGATGGTGATCGATTTTTGATAAGTTAGCTGTGGCTGAAATATTAATATTGGTTTTATCGGATAGAACAAGGTCGAGAATATTAAAATTTTTGTTAGGTAAATGATTAAATTGGTGAAGGTTACACACTGAGATCAAATTGACAAGGCAGTGAGCTTTGTGACTAGAGTAATTAGATGGAGCTAGTATTTTTTTATAATATGCTATGTCAGGTGTCCATTTAATTTCAGGTTGATTAAAATCACCAATGATTATAAATTGAGATTTGGGATTAATGTGTTGCAAATAAATATCCTGAATATTTTTGATTCGATTACAGTAATCATCGACAGATAGATTAGGGGGAATGTATAGTACACACATGTAGATGAATGAGTTCGAATTTTCATGCGGTTGTATCATTAACCATAAATCTTCTCCACCACTTTCCCAAGATGATTTATGAATTGTTATTATTTTTTTATTGACTGCTGCTAATACCCCCCCACCTTTTCTAGATGTAGAGTTAGTGGATTCCCGATCTCTCCGAAAAACTAGGTAACGCTCGTCAAACAATTCATTATTGAATATTGATGAATTTAACCAAGTTTCAGTGAAGCAGATTACATCGTAATTATTGATTATAACTTCATTTTTTATGTCATTTGTTTTAGTTTTAATTCACCTAACGTTTTGATAGAAAATTTTCAGATCCATTTTGTATTTTATAAGACATATGTATACAATCAGTTAAAACACGGAGGATTACTGAGATAGTTTAAGGAGTGAATCCTTGTTTTTTACTAGCACTGAAGCAGAAGTGTCATCTTTTCTTAAGTAAACGCGCCCATGCTTGACCCACACGTACTTGTAGCGAAGATCTTTGGCGGCGCGCCTAGCAGCTGCGTGTATATCCTTGTTGTGTGGAGATAGATGTTCGCATACATAAATGGGGGAAGAGTCCGGGAATCCAAGATGTTGGCGATTCAATTTGTTATCAGCATTCCTACGATTAAAAGCTTTCACTGCTGATAGTAGTTCGTCACGTATACGAGGGCTGGGTAGAGCTAGAATAATATTTTTAGGTCGAGAACCTGGAACGGCATTCGGATGATGAGGTGTTCGGTGGCAGGACTTAATATCATCTTCCTTTAATGTGTAGTTGACAGCAGTACACAATTTTAGCACTGACGTCTTGATAACTTCATCCTTCTTTTCAGGAACCATCTGGATCTCCACATTGCAGTTCCTGTTCGTCTGCTCGATATCATTAAATTTATTCATAAGTACCTCTTGGCTCTGTTGTAGACGAAAATTCTCAGCATTAAGTTTTTTAATTTCTTCTTCATTTTCTTTGCATATTTTGTTCAGTCTGTCGTACTCCGTGGAAAAGAATTCTAAGGATGTTTTGAGTTCATCGAAATGACTTAACTTTATCTTGATGTCCCCTAATTCTTCCACTATTTGTGAGTTAAGGTATACAAATAGCTCGTTTTTAAGATTTTTTAAAACTTCATCTAATTTACGGTCTATATGAGACATCATTAATTTAGATTCATCACTTAGGGTCATACTATGTGCAGTGGAACTATTACCGCGAACAGGGGTTTCCGCATTACTTCCTGTAGACCGCTGTTTCACCTTACATTCTGGGCACTTCCAAGTTGCTTTGTAATTCTTCGATTGCTTCAGGTAATTATCCTTCGTTGTTTTTATTTTTTTATATATACAATAATATTATTATTGGGTTTATAAAAACAGTTTATTTTTAAACAAGTTCTGCTGTGTAATTATTATTACGCGTGACAGCTGTTTCGCCCTCTAAAGGCATTATCAAACTGTGGGTAGCCCACTTACACAATAATAATATTATTGTATATATAAAAAAATAAAAATAAAATGGAGTTCTACAAATTAAACTTAATAACAATAAATATCCTTCGTTGTTCCCAGACATTGGAAATGATAACTCAGCGAGCATTGACAGCATGTCATTACATCATTATTTTTTGCTTGTAGCTGGCATCCTTCACAATTAAGCATTATGCGTGTTTTTTTATGACGATGAATAATAATAAAATTTATTATTTTTATTTATTTATGTTTAGTTGATAAATAGATAAGTTGCTCCTGTCAGACTAGCGCCTGTTTGCCGCAATCCGTAGGGCACAGTTCCAAAATCAGACACTTTCGGCCAATAGCGAGATAGATGACGACATTTACGACCAATGGCGATATAATGACAACACTTGATCTTAGCGCCTGCGTGTTTAGTCTGTTTAAGATGTAAGAAATGTTTTTATAATTATTTTATTAATCACTACACAGCTCACTTTACACTTTTTTACACAAATCTAACTGACTGTAAACGTCGAACACCAAGTGATTTCAATTATTAAAAACGTTGTACTAGATTTACTTGTAAATCCTTATCGTTTAGGCAATTTTAATGTGGAGCGTGTTTCACTGTATTCTAGACGGTACGACGGTAGGTGAGGTATTCGCAAACGTGTGTTAGCAATAATTGTGTTTTAGTTGTTGATTCCTAACTTTATCGTAAATAATTATAATCTGTGAGACCAAACCAGTTTCTCTCTGCTACATCTTCAGACTGGTAAGTACATTTTAAACTTAGGCAATGGTGTTTTTTAAATACTCTTAAAGGGGTGTAAAACATTTATTCTATACGATATTAAATTTGAATGAGGAATGTGGAGATCCGTAAAGAGTGCAAGGCTGATGTAAGCGTAATGAGTAAGATTAAGAAAGGGACGCTTAGATGGTTTGGGCATGTAGAGCGAATGAGTGAAGATCGAAGTGTAAGGAGGATATATGATGCAAATGCGAATGGTACCAGAAGTCGGGGACGCCCGAGGAAGACATGGTATGATCAACTGAGTCAGATACTCGAGTCGGGACATGTCAATAGTCAAAATAATAGAAGAGTATGTATGAGACGATGTATGAATGTGAATGAGGCAAGAAGTGTGTGCCAAGACCGAGTTTTTTTGGCGATCCGTCCTCTCTGCCTACCCCTGCGGGGAAACGGCGTGATTAGTTAGATATTAAATTTAGCAATTTAGTCGTTTGATTTTATTAATGAAATAAGGGTCGGAATTTCCATCTCGGTATCTAACTGCATATTTTCGCAGCTTATTATGGCATCTTTACATAAGTTGTAAATTTGGTTCGAGATTCATATTTATTTCATGAAATGATTTCCTTTTTTCATATCAATAAAGTACATTTACTTTTTTAAGGCATTTTTATTTGGTGTGCCGCGGAACAAATCACATTCATGGTTAGGAGCAGTTGGGACTCTTGTGGTTTATTCACAGAAAAAAAACATCAAAAACAGGTATTTCTGAGGTAACAATAAAATATACCTATAACAGTTTTAAAATACCTTGTTTTTTCACTGTTTTAATCCGTTTTATTTCGAACCTTGACAGAAGGACGCGTTCCCAGATGATCGCGTGGATTTGATGTCATCTGCGGTTCAAAATCGTTCACCGTTAAAAATATAAGTGTCCTAAAATGAAAAACTTTTAACTGAATATATAAATATGTATATATATATATTTTTTAATTATCAAATTTTACGCCCGTAATATACCTTCAAACGAACCCATCATTTATCGTAAGGCAAACACTACGATTTGATCCTAAATGTAAATATAATATATCAAATCATAAATTGGGAGAATAAAGAATTTAATACCTTTATTAATATCTAAATATGCTATAATATTCGCAATAACATCCGTAACCAGTTTAGTAGTGGTAGATTTGTTTAAAAAATATATAATAAAAAAATATATTCATCATTTACACACCACCCTGTGCAACTACCTAGCAAAGTAACTACGCTACGCTGTAATCGCCAATCGCCAGTCGAGATGCAGAATCATGGAGTTGTGCCCGCTATCGGCCCGCCTTTCCTGTTTTCTATGGAAAAATGCGAATTCTTGTCTAAATTCACTAGAATATTAACTATGATTGTATTTATGAAATTATTTAGATACTGACTACTGAAACATGATGAATATACTCCCGCCTAATTATTGCTAAAACAAATTACATAAGATTATGTCACTAACACCCTTTAATAAGCAAAACAAATTGGGGTCCCTAGTGACCCCCCTTCGGATCTAACGTGATTTTTTTCGTTCCGGGACGAAAAGGTTAAACCATGTTACGTTACCAGATATCCATCTCTATTAAAGGTGTCCCGGAGAGAGCTCGTACGTACGTCATCGACGATCTTACTATTAAATTTCACGCGTCCTGTTTGAAAACGAAGGAGACAGAAGATATTGGAACGATGACGTCATGTACGGAACTAGTATAGATGGCATAGGACTCTGCAGACATTCTTTAATAACGAATACATTGAGATTTCGATAGTGAATAGGGCCGTGTCGCGTGTCGCGTGTCGCGTGTCGCGTGTCGCGTGTCGCGTGTCGCGTGTCGCGTGTCATTCTCACGTGCGCCCTCAGCCTCCTATAGCCGATATACCACACACCGAACACCGCAGAGAAAAGAACTGTGTTAGTATAAATACAATCCACATAGGACAAAAGGCAGTTTTGAAAATTATACTTAGGACGGGTTGTTTCGGAGAATTTGAACTATTCATCAAATTTCAACGTTCATATTCAAGTTCTGCGAATGATTTTCAGTTCTGTCAAGTAACTGGTTTATAATGATATAATAACAGAACTTGAATAGAACATTCTCAGAAGCCGTAAATGGACGTTGTTATTTGATTAATTGTTAGAATTCTCCAAAAAAACCCGTCCTAAGGTTCCTACCAAATATCCTACAGACGATGTTTTTAATGCCCTGAATTTAACGTCTCTGAATCAATCATATTCAAAAGATATTTTAATTTACGCATCCGAAAACTTGGATAACTTTGTACATACAAACTAGGGTCGATTCACAAGATCCTCACTAAAAAATATATTCTCTCATAAATAAAACATACAACATTGGGAACACTTATGCTATGTTAGCTGATATTTTTAATATGCTTTTTTGTATTAATTTACTAATACAATCGTTGTTTTTCTTTCAAGATTGTATTATGACTTTCAATAACTATCATGCATTTAAATGGCGCTTGTGACGTTCATTCCAAACATGTTGTAATCGAATTGAACAGTGATTCTTGGAATTCATTATTTCTGTCAGGCGCTGTGGTGCTTTTTTGTTTTAATTTACTAATACAATCGTTGTTTTTCTTTCAAGATTGTATTATGACTTTCAATAACTATCATGCATTTAAATGGCGCTTGTGACGTTCATTCCAAACATGTTGTAATCGAATTGAACAGTGATTCTTGGAATTCATTATTTCTGTCAGGCGCTGTGGTGCTTTTTTGTATTAATTTACTAATACAATCGTTGTTTTTCTTTCAAGATTGTATTATGACTTTCAATAACTATCATGCATTTAAATGGCGCTTGTGACGTTCATTCCAAACATGTTGTAATCGAATTGAACAGTGATTCTTGGAATTCATTATTTCTGTCAGGCGCTGTGGTGCTTTTTTGTTTTAATTTTTTACTATCAATATAGAGTTGTTTTACAGGTTTTTTCGATATCTGTCTCATTAGGATGTACCTGTGTCGAGACAGACGTATTGGATACATAGATGAGTATTTACATATAATTTGATACATGCATAACTATAACTAAAATATAAATTACAGGGATAGTTATACTATAAATGTATATAGAAAAGTTAAGATAAAAAAGTGAATGAAATAATAAATGGAAGTTAATATAAGCAGTAAAACCTAAGATAACAATATTTCATTACATTAAATGACAGAAGTCAATCAGCAGCTAGTTGGAGTACATACTTATAAAGGGGTTTTTATAATTGTTTTGGTCTTAGATCTGTCGTGGCTTATTACCATATAACTGTTAATAAATTAAGCAATACGTCATATTATTCTTCAATCAAGGCAATTTTGGTGAGTATAGCTAGAATAAAAATACTGTTACCTTTATGGAAACGTAAAATAAACCCTCCACTCAAAATAATTACACCATTCTACTGTTTTGCTTTTCCTGCGCGCCGCGGCCGTCGGGAGAGTGAAACTAATAGGGTGGTACACTCATAATTATTATTGTTTGTAAATTTCCAAGGACGCGAGATTACGTAGCAACTAAATAGTTAATTAATTTAAATCGTTGATTTTCCTTGATCAACTTCTCGTGGTAATTTAATATTACTAGACGTGACTACACAGTAACTATTCTAAGCCGACATTATTCCGCGCCATGTTGGTTTAGGGATATATTATTCATGTCAGATATTATTATTTATTATTTTCACTTTGGGGAGATCATTATCCACGTTCTTTGGACACATTCATTAACAAAAAGAAGATCAAATGGGTAACGCAGATATTATATATATATATATATATATATATATAGAGTATTTTCATTGTTTTTTTTTATTCTCGCAAATAATTGAGAAAAAATTACAATAATGAATGTGAATTTAAATTTTTTGTGCCATTTTCGATTTGCCGCCTAAACGACATGACTGTTTTTAACCGACCAACGTTGGCGACGGCGTCTCGACGTTAGCGTCGGACCTGCCAACTCTCCAACGTGTACATTCGGTATAAGGTTGATAAACCTATACGTTGCTCTCTGCACGAACTGCTTACCGAACGGTCAATAGTATGAACACAATGGCAATATTTTGCATGTTGTGTTACTAAATTATGAGTTTTTAACGAACTATTTATCATCTGAAAGAGCAAGTGTTGCAAAAATGTGCATTGTTTTATTAATACATTTTTAGAAAATAGATAATAATAATATAAACCAGATAACTTAAAAGTAACGTGATTTCATTTATGTTATATATATTTAAATACAACGAAAACCTGCCATATTATATGCTACGTTCGGTGACATAGCAGGGGTGCAGGTCTTGGCGGCGGATGAGTTTGCCTACTGCTATTTGCATAGCGCGTAGGATCGGGAGAGGTTGGTTGAGGGGACCTTGCACCGCAGTGAGAGGGATGGATTATTTAAATAATAATATAAACCAGATATAACTTAAAAGTAACGTGATTTCATTTATGTTATATATATTTAAATACAACGAAAACCTGCCATATTATTAGTTCGCTACGTTCGGTGACATAGCAGGGGTGCAGGTCTTGGCGGCGGAAGAGTTTGCCTACTGCTATTTGCATAGCGCGTAGGATCGGGAGAGGTTGGTTGAGGGGACCTTGCACCGCAGTGAGAGGGATGGATTCATACGTCAGTCACTCCTGGACTATGAGTTAACTTTAATTTTTAACATCGATAACTTTATTTAATTCTATTTTTATATATACAGTTAACATAAGCTTACTAGGAGAACCGGTGCCGAGGTGTTCGCGTGCATTGGGAAATACACCTCAGGGTATCAACCAAGATACTGTAGTTTCACCCATGGCGGCAATACATTGTACATATACATAATAGGTTAGTAGTTGTTAAATATTTCAATGCTGGTCAATTAGAGCGCTCAACGCCGAACCCAAATGACATCCAGACAATTAATTTAATAGAACACCCCCGCACATTATTCATATCATTTGCCGCGCTCAGACATGGTCGGGTGGAGACACGCTACAGCGAATCTCCATTCCATCCCCCACTCGAGCAGGCGAGCAGTAGAGCGCCCCCACCCCCGCGGCCGCAACTTATATTGTAACGCGCATTAAGTCAGATTCTCAGACTTCGGGTGAATTGAATCAAACCCGAGCGTCTGAAGTTACTCTGATTTACTCGCGAGGTACGGGAACTTAGCTAAACATCGGGAACATTCGGAAACATTCAGGAAGCAGAGCAAACTGGCTGATGAATGGATCGCTGGATTTATGGGTCCACCAGGAGTTATCCCGCGCCAGCTCGCTATTTATTATTCCTAATCAAATCTACCCCCGGTACAAATAATGGCGAACCCTCATTCCCGGTGAAAGAGATTTTATAGAACACGTCCGCTGATCTAATAATTCAAGATACCTCTTTTTATAAGAAAAGGTGCATTGTGTTTGTGTGGGGTTGAATGTTTGCTCGAAGTTAGCAAAAATTTGGATAAGCCCACGTCCCACGGATCCCTTTCCGAACACAATCCTTATCGAGTGATACTTCCAATATAAAATATCCCTCCCGTCAGCATCCTTCCTCTATCCTCTTCCCTCTGTCTTCTGTACTTCATCCTGGCCCGGGGGAAAAACCTCCTTTGTGCGAAATACTCCACTTAAATATGGCGGGAAATAAAGAAAATATTTCGCAAACAAACAAAAACAGAAAAGAAAGATAAACTACAAAGGACGGTTCTGGATAAGTTCACTAATTTATCTTCGATATTGGGAAGTAAATGCCACTTGAAATATCTAAATGGTCCGAAACAAAAGTATCCATCAATAACCCAAGAGCCCCCCGGCTGGACCTTTCTCTCGCCCCCTTCCTCTCTGGGTCGGGACCCAGCCCTACTGCCACACCGCTGGAATATTACGGCGCTAAGAAAGTCACAAAGTCAAGTCGGTTGTAGTTCCTGAACTTTTTAATAAAATTATTTTTTTTATTTTTTGCTCTAAGAAGATACGAGATACCAGTTTTATATTGAAAAGTTAAAAAAACTAAAATAGAATATTATAATAGCAGTAGGTGTACATACATTAACCTCACACAGAAGGCGAGGAGAAACATAGTTCCCTCAGAGCATATGTCATCTTTGGGGATGCTATGTGGAGGGTCTTTTTAAGGAAGGGAAGGAGATAATATTCTGGGAAGAAAAATGTATGAAAGGTGCGTAGGAATCTAGGGGTCCGTGTGTCCAGGAGAGACGAATGTATGAATCCATCCCTTTCGCTGCGGTGCAAGACGATTAGTCAAGAGAGACCAGCTGGAGAGATTAAACCAGCTCGCCACGAATTTGATGGGCAGGCGCGGGCACCCTCGCTAAGTCACCAAACGTAGCAAACACTAAAAGGTTCCTGGGTGGCGTTACCCATACCAGCATCCCAAATAAGAGTATTATTGTTCTTACTTCACCGTCGTTATTTTGATTACCCGATTGATAAGACCTTTATTACAACGAATCAACACAGGTTTTTTCCGCTTTAAGCATCAAGGAATGTAATGAGAATGAACTTTTAGCAGCAAGCAGCAACCTCCCGATTCCTCACCCAAACAGAATGTAATGAGAATGAACTTTTAGCAGCAAGCAGCAACCTCCCGATTCCTCACCCACACAGAATGTAATGAGAATGAACTTTTAGCAGCAAGCAGCAACCTCCCGATTCTTCACCCAAACAGAATGTAATGAGAATGAACTTTTAGCAGCAAGCAGCAACCTCCCGATTCCTCACCCACACAGAATGTAATGAGAATGAACTTTTAGCAGCAAGCAGCAACCTCCCGATTCCTCTCCCACACAGAATGTAATGAGAATGAACTTTTAGCAGTAAGCAGCAACCTCCCGATTCCTCACCCAAACAGAATGTAATGAGAATGAACTTTTAGCAGCAAGCAGCAACCTCCCGATTCCTCACCCAAACAGAATGTAATGAGAATGAACTTTTAGCAGCAAGCAGCAACCTCCCGATTCCTCACCCAAACAGAATGTAATGAGAATGAACTTTTAGCAGCAAGCAGCAACCTCCCGATTCCTCACCCACACAGAATGTAATGAGAATGAACTTTTAGCAGCAAGCAGCAACCTCCCGATTCCTCACCCACACAGAATGTAATGAGAATGAACTTTTAGCAGCAAGCAGCAACCTCCCGATTCCTCACCCAAACAGAATGTAATGAGAATGAACTTTTAGCAGCAAGCAGCAACCTCCCGATTCCTCACCCAAACAGAATGTAATGAGAATGAACTTTTAGCAGCAAGCAGCAACCTCCCGATTCCTCACCCAAACAGAATGTAATGAGAATGAACTTTTAGCAGCAAGCAGCAACCTCCCGATTCCTCACCCACACAGAATGTAATGAGAATGAACTTTTAGCAGCAAGCAGCAACCTCCCGATTCCTCACCCAAACAGAATGTAATGAGAATGAACTTTTAGCAGCAAGCAGCAACCTCCCGATTCCTCACCCACACAGAATGTAATGAGAATGAACTTTTAGCAGCAAGCAGCAACCTCCCGATTCCTCACCCAAACAGAATGTAATGAGAATGAACTTTTAGCAGCAAGCAGCAACCTCCCGATTCCTCACCCACACAGAATGTAATGAGAATGAACTTTTAGCAGCAAGCAGCAACCTCCCGATTCCTCACCCACACAGAATGTAATGAGAATGAACTTTTAGCAGCAAGCAGCAACCTCCCGATTCCTCACCCACACAGAATGTAATGAGAATGAACTTTTAGCAGCAAGCAGCAACCTCCCGATTCCTCACCCACACAGAATGTAATGAGAATGAACTTTTAGCAGTAAGCAGCAACCTCTCGATTCCTCACCCACACAGAATGTAATGAGAATGAACTTTTAGCAGCAAGCAGCAACCTCCCGATTCCTCACCCACACAGAATGTAATGAGAATGAACTTTTAGCAGCAAGCAGCAACCTCCCGATTCCTCACCCACACAGAATGTAATGAGAATGAACTTTTAGCAGCAAGCAGCAACCTCTCGATTCCTCACCCACACAGAATGTAATGAGAATGAACTTTTAGCAGCAAGCAGCAACCTCCCGATTCCTCACCCAAACACAATGTAATGAGAATGAACTTTTAGCAGCAAGCAGCAACCTCCCGATTCCTCACCCAAACAGAATGTAATGAGAATGAACTTTTAGCAGTAAGCAGCAACCTCCCGATTCCTCACCCACACAGAATGTAATGAGAATGAACTTTTAGCAGTAAGCAGCAACCACTCGATTCCTCACCCACACAGAATGTAATGAGAATGAACTTTTAGCAGCAAGCAGCAACCTCCCGATTCCTCACCCACACAGAATGTAATGAGAATGAACTTTTAGCAGCAAGCAGCAACCTCCCGATTCCTCACCCAAACAGAATGTAATGAGAATGAACTTTTAGCAGCAAGCAGCAACCTCTCGATTCCTCACCCACACAGAATGTAATGAGAATGAACTTTTAGCAGCAAGCAGCAACCTCCCGATTCCTCACCCAAACAGAATGTAATGAGAATGAACTTTTAGCAGCAAGCAGCAAGCAGCAACCTCCCGATTCCTCACCCAAACAGAATGTAATGAGAATGAACTTTTAGCAGCAAGCAGCAACCTCCCGATTCCTCACCCACACAGAATGTAATGAGAATGAACTTTTAGCAGTAAGCAGCAACCTCTCGATTCCTCACCCACACAGAATGTAATGAGAATGAACTTTTAGCAGCAAGCAGCAACCTCCCGATTCCTCACCCACACAGAATGTAATGAGAATGAACTTTTAGCAGCAAGCAGCAACCTCCCGATTCCTCACCCACACAGAATGTAATGAGAATGAACTTTTAGCAGCAAGCAGCAACCTCCCGATTCCTCACCCAAACAGAATGTAATGAGAATGAACTTTTAGCAGCAAGCAGCAACCTCCCGATTCCTCACCCACACAGAATGTAATGAGAATGAACTTTTAGCAGCAAGCAGCAACCTCCCGATTCCTCACCCAAACAGAATGTAATGAGAATGAACTTTTAGCAGCAAGCAGCAACCTCCCTATTCCTCTCCCACACAGAATGTAATGAGAATGAACTTTTAGCAGTAAGCAGCAACCTCTCGATTCCTCACCCACACAGAATGTAATGAGAATGAACTTTTAGCAGCAAGCAGCAACCTCCCGATTCCTCACCCACACAGAATGTAATGAGAATGAACTTTTAGCAGCAAGCAGCAACCTCCCGATTCCTCACCCAAACAGAATGTAATGAGAATTAACTTTTAGCAGCAAGCAGCAACCTCCCGATTCCTCACCCACACAGAATGTAATGAGAATGAACTTTTAGCAGCAAGCAGCAACCTCCCGATTCCTCACCCACACAGAATGTAATGAGAATGAACTTTTAGCAGCAAGCAGCAACCTCCCGATTCCTCTCCCACACAGAATAAACGTTAAAGAATTGAAAGAACAAAGCACATTAGTTTAATAACACGACGATGTTTTCATTTTAAAATGTGTAATTAAGAGTGTTGTTTAAGTTGCGTAAGATAAATAGTAACGGGGTTTTCCAATGAACACGCGATGTTTTGTGTCTAATTAGCTACTTTAGAGAATCCTAGTTTGGACTGAATATTCTTTTAATTAACTTCATTTGAAATTATTCCAGCGAAAGGATTCCAGGGCTTCCCTTAAAATGGTATTCAAAGCTTCGATCTCATTAAGATACCCGTTGGAGGGAAATTTGGCCAAAATTTAACCTTTATCCCGGCGTTAAAATTTATTTGTTATAAGGTAGCAAAAAATATGCCCCGTTGGCAGTTTTTAAACATTTTTTTACAGAAAATCATCCAAATTCTGGGGCGATAAAAAGTAGTTTAATGGAGACTTATTATCGTTATGTTGAGTGAATATTGACGGAAAAATCATATCAAATACTTAACCCCTCAGGCTAATTTGTTCGCTTTTGAGAACAGCTGATTTGGTCTCACATAAGTCGTTGTGTTTCCCTTACTGTTATGGTGATAAATATGATTTCAGCTATGTACAAAGGAAAACAGCAAGCTTTATATTCAAATTTAGAAGTTAACCACAGAAGAACTAACATGTACACCTCTATGAAACCAAAAGTTCTTTCACGACTGCAAAATAAATTAAACTTTGTGAATTATTTATAAGTGTTTTTTAAATGAAACGACAAAAGGGATGTGACAATAACGTTTAAAGTATATTTATCAAATAAAATGTATGTGCGTGTTTTTATTCCGTTTTATAAAAAAATGTTTCAAGGTGAGCCATTTTGATGTTTGCATTTAAAATTTTAAAATTAAAAATATCTGTATTTGCTTCTAATACTAACATTAAAAGCGTATTTAACCACCTTTTAAAAAAAGATTTAATTTTCGGATACGTTCAGAAATATTAGATTTATTTGGATTTTATTGCGAGGAGGCCTGAGGGGTTAATGCATTGTACGCTTAGAATAGCAGCTAAAGTATCAGTTTTCATTAGGTTGCTTGGTAGCCAGCTCGCTATTATGTTTGGCTTAATGAAATTTAAAAGTTTTGAGCTAATGTTATCAGCCACAAACCATTTGCTGCCCGCAGCCGCCGCCGCAGCCGCAGCCCGAGTAGAGCAGCCCGAGTAGAGTAGCCCGAGCCTGAGAACCCACACGAAACTAATTTCATTTTCTAATAGTGAATATACGTTATATAATTATTTTCGACATATTCATATTCACCTTCCAGTTTCGAGTGACCTAATTCTTAATTTGTATTAAAACCGTAATTATTATGTTATGTTATTGTTCGATGACCTCCATTTTAGCATTATTAGGGGGGGGGGGGGATTTGACTAACATTCCACTGCCTTCGCTCTCGTCAATTGCTTCAGTTGGGGATGCCATAGCTCCAGGGGCTCAGAGGTTATTGAGGAATTGGGACCAATGTCCAGTATTTGCAATTCTTTTCGACGTTTTTTTTTATATCTTTATTGGTAGTATAGTATGTAAAGACATAAAAAAGTATTTCGTTTCCATTTGACCTAAACTGCAAAAAAACTTTAAAAACTACACAATTTAAAATGATAATAGTGTTTCATTCAGAATTATTTTTAACATTTAAATGCTCATTCGAGTATATCTCCAAATCACGAATAAGTGGAAAAGCACTGTTTTACATGAACCCCTTCCATAAAATTATAGAAAAAACATTGGTTTGTTGTTTTTCTGTAGGTTTACGGGTTACAAAAAGTGCCTCAAACTATTTGTGCCTTCATAACCTCGAGCAATACCGGGTACTCGTCACCTTGTATGTAAATAGTTGTAGTTTATCCTGACTACTTCCGAGTCCATCCCAGTATGCTTATAACTTATTATACTACTCAACCTCAGCGACGGAAGCTCGTCCCAGCTCCACAAACACTTAATCTATTACATCAATTCCCTTAGGCCGAGTTTGTTGTTCAGGGAGACTTCATTGTTCACAAGTTCCCACTTCAATCGGAAATAAATGCCTTTTGCATTTCTGCGATTCATATACTAAGCACAGGAGACTTCCAAAGTTCCTAACGTCAAAACCAGTCAAACACTCAGCGATTCATCAGTCATCGAGTCCATCTTATGCCCATATGAAAAATAATTTTTCATTCATAAATTAATTTATTACATTTCCTGATTAATTTATCGTTAAAGTTGAAGTTGGTACCTTTCGATTCCCATCAAACCAAAACATTTATTATAAAATAGTGTTGTATACAAAGTAACTCATTTTTCATTAATTTAAAGTAAAAATATTTTTCTTCAACAATCGCTAATTTACTTTGTGGCGTCATTTTAATTTAATGAAAATAAATCACTTTGTTTACACCACTATTAAATCAAAAAAAATCGTCATGTTTCTAAACCAGTGGTTTCTTTGTCAGGATAAACATATGATTTATTTATTTAAATATTTTACTCCCGATTAATTATCCATTTATTGTACAAGATTTCTTACAATGGCATCCTCAATTGAGGTATGTTGCGAGGCTGAAGGTAGCGGGGAGGGAAAGAGATGGTGAAGAACAAGGTGAGGAAGTACCTGGCTATTCAGATCTGGTCACCAAACACGACTAGTGCTATTTCAAAAATCGATTAACTTCTGATTGGTTGTCTTTCACCGTACTTTATTTGTTTAATGTTATTACCAAGTAGGAGTCAGTGAGACTATTACATCTCCAATTAGGCTATGTTGTGAGACTAAAAGTAGTGGGGAGGGGAAAGAGATGGGTAGAGGAAGGTGAAGAGTACCAGGCTATTCAGATCTGATCACTAAAAACGGCTAAAGCCATTTCAACCAACGTTTCGGTTCTGAATGGTGGTCTTACACTTACTGGTCTTACTATATAATATACTATTTATTATTTTAAATGAATAAATTGGGAAATAACAAAAAATCATCAAACTAAACGCCGGGATTTGAAACCGCAACCTTCGGATTGCTAGTCGAGAGCCTTATCCCTTTACCACGGAGGCCGTCAAAGTACTGAGCGTATCATCCAATCAATATATTATGGAGATAAGGATACGTTTTTAGTTTCTAGAGCAAATTTACTGGCAAAGCAAAATGTTTCCTTTTCTTCCAATATTACAAATAGTTCAATGAATATCATTTCTTTCACTTATTGATATTTTGACGTTAATTGACCTTCAATATTAATTATTGTTGACTGAACGGAATACGAGAGATAATTGAATTTGGCAGTGAGGCCATGAGTGGGAGAAAACAATGGTTTCCTAATAGAATCAAAGTTCAATGATGAAATCTACTTTAAATTTAATTAACTTATAGACAAGTTCTAATTTTACAAAGACAAGAAAACTACATCTTTCGATTTTATTTATATGAATATTAAATTTAGTGTACAATATTTGAGGAGTGGAGATGAAGACTGCGCAGCCTTTTCATACAAAACCTGATTTAGTGAACAACGTTTGGGGAGTAGATATGAACAGTTGCGCGCCTTTTCAAAGCCTCATTTAGTGAACAATATTTGGGGAAATGAGATGAACTGCTGCTCGTCCTTTTCATACAAAACCTCATTTTCGATTTGAGGCCAGAATATCCAACCAAACTAGTGAACTTAGTAAACTTTTTATTATTGAAAGATGATATAAAAAATAAATTTTGAGGCGACTTCATTCAAATTAAAAACCACTGAAATAAGTTGGATAAAAAATTTGTTGTATATAAATTTAAATTTTCACCCAAAAACTGCATTTTCAAGTATAATTTTTTTTAAATTTATTTAATAATCGACAGTTATAGGCAAGTCAATTAAATAATATTATTATGTAGAACATTTTTGGCTTTTCCAGAAACTACAGAACATATTATATCGGGATATTTTAAAAAGTTTTAAAAATAATTCACCAAAGCTTGGTAATTAAACATAACTTGATTGAGTGCCGTAATATAGTATCATATTTTGAATACGAACCAAATTCATTTTTGAAAATGAATTTTATAAAATATGTTACGATAAAACTGTACTAACAGACCAAACGATTAGTCGTAACCATGGTCGTAACAGACCTGATATAGTTTTACATGACAAAATTTAAAAAAAAATTGATGTCGCTATTCCAAATGCATGTAATATTCAAAAATCTGTTTCTGAAAAAAGAAGAAAATACATATATTTAAGAAATGAAATTAAAAGAATTTGGCATTCTTAGACTATAAAAAAATTACCATTTGTTATTTTGGCTACTGGCATAGTGGTGTATTAGATCTGTCAAAGAACTTATGTATAAAAATGCAAAAATCAATCATTTTAAATACATGTAGGATTACGAAAGATTTTTTAAATATTTATATTTTGGGAACAGTAGGATTTATCGGTCCATTTAGGACAGCCCTGGCCAACCCAAATTGCACCCCGGGTCGCATTGACGACCTAAAATTTACTAAGGGCCGCACATACAGACATTATACAAAAATTTCATTTTTTTATCACAACAAATTTCATACTTAATTCTTTTTTTCTAAGTATTATAAATAATTTGATTGCAGAGGTAATCTGAAAGAACAATCAGGTAAATGTGAAGAAAACAATACTACAGCCAGATGTGAAAAGAAAGCACACATTGAACAAACAAAAAAATTATTTTTATAGTAATCAACATGTTTAAAAATTTTAACAATCGAGATTAGTCAAGACACATAAATCAAACAATTTTTAATAAAACCATTATCATGACCACTTCTTTCAATGCGAGATTTGAGTTTCTTTTCGCTTGCTTAATTTTTCTAAATCTATATTATCAATATTTGAAGTTGCACACCTTAACTGGTTTTCCAAATTTACGTCTGTTATTGACGCCCTATTTTTATTTTATTTCATTTTGGAAAAAAAAGCTTCGCAAACGTATGTAGATCCAAAGGCACAAATAATTTTTTGGGCAAAACATCTTATATTGGGAAATTTTTTTGCTGTAATGTACTTACTATAAAATTCAATTTTTGGAATCGTGGGATATATATTTTTTAGTTCAACATTGCATTGTAGGTCGATTAGTTCCATTTGTAAGGTTTCTGAAACAGTGGAAGCATCGACACCAAATGGATCAAATTGCAAGCATCATCAAAAAAAATAATTCTCATATATGACCGCAGGGCCGCACGTATGGTGCCGCGGGTTGGTCAGGGCTGATTTAGGAGTTCTACCGAGCCGAACCCTCTGATATGAAAATATCTGGAGTCGGTGAATTATTTTTCCATTTGATCTCTGATGAGTTGACGTGTTGTTATTGTATTTATTTTGCTTATATAATGCACTTGCATAATGTGGATTGACTAGATAATCATTTGTGGAAAAGTGTGTGGAAGGGCTTAGTTTTACCTGTGGGGAAGATTTATCTCGGATATAAAGTCGAAAAGTGTGTGGTAGGGCTTAGTGTTACCTGTGGGGAAGATTTATCTCGGATATAAAGTCGAAAAGTGTGTGGAAGGGCTTAGGTTTACCTGTGGGGAAGATTGAACTCGGATATAAAGTCAAAAAGTGTGTGGAAGGGCTTAGTTTTACCTGTGGGGAAGATTTAACTCGGATATAAAGTCGAAAAGTGTGTGGAAGGGCTTAGTTTTACCTTTGGGAAGATTTAACTCGGATATAAAGTCGAAAAGTGTGTGGAAGGGCTTAGTTTTACCTGTGGGGAAGATTTAACTCGGATATAAAGTCGAAAAAAACACAGTGGGTTGGATAAGATATATTTTTTTAATAATTAAGTTTAACTCACAACAAGTTGCCGAAGTTGCTTTTGAAATCACGTAAATCGATTTTTAACGGTATTCAGTTTGGTTGGTTATTTTAACTTCAAATCTAAAATGAAGTATTGTTTGAAAAAGGCCGTGCAGCCAATCCTTGCTCAGATGTGTATTATCCTGTCCCAAATGGATCATTATTAGAAATGATTTGTACTAATCAAAGGGATAAACAATATACACATCGGGATCAGAAAGATAAGATCCCGTAGGTGCGGCTCGATGAATAGCATCAGTAAACACATTAACAAGATCGTCGGGGTTTCGCTGTGTATACCGCCAGGATACAATGTACTAGTGCTCCCTGGTGGCCCTGGGCCCCTGGCAGGCCTTTTCCCTAATGCGCGCCACGCTCAGTTATCCCGTCATCTCCACAGTATCATGAATATTCATGGATTTCACTCACCACCGCCATGCGCCGTAGAGAGGTTATATCGTACAGTACCACCACTGTCAGAACATACAATACCTATACACACTCCCAGCGTGTATAACACTTCAACAAATCAAAACAAAAATATCCATAGGGACGACGGGGAAGCTAAATAGTTCACGGTTTATTTATTTGACGGTTACACCAGAACTAAACGCTGAAACCATACTACTTAAACTAATTATTGTACTGAAATTCCAGCAATAAGAGAATTAATGGTGAATCACTTCTAAATATTATTTTTTCTTTATTTGGTAGTATTATTTTTTGTTAATATTTATCATACGATTATGCAGTATAAAAATTTGTGCTTTATTATATTCTTTCCTAATGAAATCTGGTGCTTCTATTTTAGGAAAGGAGTGCACCTTAATATAAGAAAAAAGCTTGAGTTACAGTGATAACAAAATTAGGAAAGGAATGTTTACAATTAAAATGCGTGAACAAAGGATAAATAAGTTATACAGAGACGTGAAAAACTATTTAAAAAACATAAAAAGCACGTCAATCATAAAATATAAGTGTGTTACTAACACCCTTATTTATGCGTGATATAAAATATAGCAAAATAAATCTTCTTTGTATTATATTTTATCGGTGTATGAGATATAATAAATAATTGTTTATAATATATAAAATCAGTTAAAAAATATATATCTCACATTTCAACAAATTACAACATAAATACAAATTTCAGCAATCAACCTGACTATGGACTCTGTAACTATGTCTGAAAGGTTGGCTAAATAAGAAGGAAACGCTATAAGGCTTTAATTAATCACGATGAAAATAGATCTATTCTGATAATCATAACACTTGGTAAATTAATGTTCTAAGTGGATTTTTTGTTTGATTTCTAAAATAAATATTTATTTTTAGACTGATATAAAAACGAATTAATTCTTATTTCTGTCTGAAAGTTAGAGGAATATTCCTAACAACACTGGTAGAGATTTAGGCGCTACGGACATGCAAAGCGGAATATTCAATTTAGAATAAAGATCCGACTCAACCGCACTGTAGAAAACGAGGGTGGAATATTTTTTATGGCCATTTAGCGGCTCGCGTGTCCCGTTAGGCGGCTACAGGATCGCGAAGGCGGGTTAAGTCCTGCCTAGAAGCTGGATAGAAGGATAGAGGTAAAAGGTTAGACTAAGTGAGATGAGGTTGGGTTAGGTTCGGTAAAGGTTTAAGCCGGACTGAGCGCGGGCTTAGAAGGTCAGAGTGAGTAAAGGTCGTGTAGCAAGAAAGATTCTACATTGGACTGGATTTGAATTGATGGCAGTCGTAAAGATTGAGGTCACGAGCAGATCCAAAGAAATTTATTGATTATCTATTTTATTATTTTACGAGGAGATAATGTTGATGTCCTGTTCGCAATACTCGTGGCGTAGAGGCCCCTCTAGTGCCTCCTAGATCAGGCCGATCAGGCAGACAAACGATCTGGACAATGTTAATTCCGTAATGGACGGATGAATGGATGTAACGCTTCCGGTATAATGGCCCGCGGTAATTAACAAGAGGCCTAATATGAATCATTGGTGATAGCTTTGCGGTGACACTTGTTCCAGCTGATACTACTGGCGATTGGTAACTGTGCGGAACTACGGCGGCTGTCATTCGGGAGATTGGGGTGGAATTATCCATATATAACTGTCATTTATTGTTGAATGCTTTTAACCCTTTATAGGATAACCCTTTTTTAACGATACGCCCATAATGGTTTTATTCATGTATTCTATATTCATTTTGATTAACGGAAATTATTTTATTTTTTTTTGCTTAGTGTTTATGAAATTTTAAATTTTCTAGCGGTCTTTTTTCTGACCGGTGTCCATTTAGGTAAAAAAAATATATGATCTAAATTTTTTGTTTTCATTACAAAAAGTCAGGTTGGTAAGGAAAACTTTACTTTTATTTATTTGCGTTACAGGAGAATAACTGCTTTGATAATTTTATAGAGAAACTCACCAGGACGCCATTTTCGTAAATTTACTCAACATGTGCGAACTTCGGGGCGGTTGGTTCGATTCAAGACTTCTGCGTTACCTCAGAATGATTACAACCCACAAGGGGAATTATAATTGGAAACATTAATTAATATAGACCTTAATGTTGAAGGTCTCAAAAATATCCGTTTTTAGCTTATGAACTATAAAGGTTTCCAAATGCGCTCGGACATTTTCATTAACACGCCGAAGCAAACGTTTGAGTTTTAATATTTTCGATATCGACCAAATTGAATATTTTTAGTAAAACCGTAGACATATCTTAATTGACTTTCAAACATCGATAAAGAAACCGATCCCTATAAATGTTAATTGACTATCAAAAGCTAAACATAATATCGAATTACATTTACTAACCGTGAATTTTAACAAAAAAATCTATATAGATTTGTTTACCGTTTGTAAAAAACAACGCAGTCTTGATAAAATCTACAATGTCCTAGTTCTGATTTACTTGCGCACGCAGATTGCTAGTCGACTTACCGTTGCTTGCCCCTCGTCTATATAGATTTGTTTACCGTTTGTAAAAAACAACGCAGTCTTGATAAAATCTACAATATCATAGTTCTGATTTACTAGCGCACGCAGATTGCTAGTCGACTTACCGTCGCTTGCCCTTCGTCTATATAGATTTGTTTACCGTTTGTAAAAAACAACGCAGTCTTGATAAAATCTACAATGTCATAGTTCTGCTTTACTTGCGCACGCAGATTGCTAGTCGACTTACCGTCGCTTGCCCTTCGTCTATATAGATTTGTTTACCGTTTGTAAAAAACAACGCAGTCTTGATAAAATATACAATGTCATAGTTCTGATTTACTTGCGCACGCAGATTGCTAGTCGACTTACCGTCGCTTGCCCTTCGTCTATATAGATTTGCTTACCGTTTGTAAAAAACAACGCAGTCTTGATAAAATCTACAATGTCATAGTTCTGATTTACTTGCGCACGCAGATTGCTAGTCGACTTACCGTCGCTTGCCCTTCGTCTATATAGATTTGTTTACCGTTTGTAAAAAACAACGCAGTCTTGATAAAATCTACAATGTCATAGTTATGAATTACTTGCGCACGCAGATTGCTAGTTGACTTACCGTCGCTTGCCCTTCGTCTATATAGATTTGTTTATCATTTGTAAAAAACAACGCAGTCTTGATAAAATCTACAATGTCATAGTTCTGATTTACTTGCGCACGCAGATTGCTAGTCGACTTACCGTCGCTTGCCCTTCGTCTATATAGATTTGTATATCATTTGTAAAAAACAACGCAGTCTTGATAAAATCTACGAGGTCATATTTCGGATTTACTTGCGCACATGGATTGTTGGTCGACTTACCGTCGCTTGCCCCTCGTCTACGGAGGACGTCATATTTAGATTATTTTTGTGTCATTTCACACTAGTCTAGTACTTCCCCACCCTCCTCTACTCGTCTCGCTGGTTGACAATAGGATGGAATTAAAAAAGTAGTTTGATCGGTTTGAAAAGACAAGTAATGTAAAATTATTGAAACGATGACCCAGTGGGGAAACTTATAAAACAATGGGTAACCCGTTATTTTGTACATGTTGACGTTACAAGCAAAATAACACGGAATAATAAGTATCCAGTAGAAAAATCCATTCAGTTGAGATTTTCTAAGCAAATGGAAAACGAATACTGGTGGCTCATTGATTCCAATGGTTGAATACCCAGACAAAAGAAAAATTCTGTTATTTTATATTTCGAAGGAATAAAATTCCCAACGTACTCTTCCAATTGAAAGTTTTGTAACATTTTCGTTAATAATTATTATTTTTGCAAAAAAAAATGTATTGCGATAGTCATTTTGTGAGGTTCGAGTGCTTTTATTTCCAGGTAAAAAAAAAAACAAAAATGGCGTGTTTTTATGTTTCCGTGGCGGAGTAGAATCGCTTCGGGGGCTACAAGTTACTCCCGGAGTCCCAATTCCAATGTTCCCAATTATTATTCTGTAGAATAATTGGGAACACAACCAGCCTCGATGAAAAAAGTAACGATTATTATTTTTTGTTAATCATTAGTCCGTTCAACGTTAGCCTCCCTTTTTCTAGAACATTATTTATTAAATGTAATGTGGAAATATCGCCCACGCATGGTTGTTAAAGTAAAAGTTTTATTCGATTACCGTCAAGAGTCCAAACTGTTCCCCACCGTCTGGAACCAGGGAGACTATGGCATCCCCATGCGGTGTATATTGCGAGGCTGAAGGTTGTGGGAAGGGGAATGAGATGGGGAAGAGGAAGGTGGAGAAGTACCTGGCTATTCAGATATGGTCACCAAACATGACTAAAACCATTTTCAGCACCGTTTCAATTCTGAATTTTGGTCTTACACCAGGGCGATACTGAGAGAATCTTCCACTCCGGATCGTGCCGCAAGTATACTATATATTATTTTAAATTAATTCATTTTGAGGTTTATAAATTCATCAGTAAAATTTACTTGCGGGATTTGAACCTCGCTCTCTCCTTCGACCATGGACAACGTCTTCTTGTCATAAAAAATAATTTTCCTTTAATTTTCTACATCACTTGGCACGATTTTAACATTTTTACAAACATAATGCTTGTTGAACAATAATATGGAAAACGGAATAATAAGTATAATAACTAGTTAGTTAAACATTACTAAAATAGTAGTAGACACTTCCATTACACTTATAATTACAGAAATACATATCAGTTACATTCAGAACTAATTATTAATGCTTTGAGGCAAGACGGGGAGGTTTTTTGAATATGTTAAGTACATAATTGGTCTGTACATTGTGTACGTACTAGCTGACGGGTACCCGGCGTCACTCGGGGAATTATAAATAGTATGGGGTAATGTTTCGAGGTTGTGAGGCCTTTTTAAGATACATAATTCCGTATTACATTATTTTGATATATCTCAGCCAGCGTTAGCAATGTAAGCACCTGAAAAAAATTTCACGACTTGATTACAAAACATCGACTTTTCTCTACTTTTTATAAATATAATATGCGTATATTATATACATAAACCTTCCGCAAAAAAATCTCTAAGTGATATTAAAAACCTTATCAAAATCCGTTGCGCAGTTTAGATGCACTAAACGCACAAACAGAGAGACACAAATAGCGACTTTATTTTATACTATTAAGATTGCACCTCGGGGAATCGCGCTATCGGGGAGTGATATGAATTATTCACTCAACTATCTTTTACTCAGTTTAGAAGAACTAAACGCACAAACAGAGAGACACAAATAGCGACTTTATTTTATACTATTAAGATTGGCACCTCGGGGAATCGCGCTATCGGGGAGTGATATGAATTATTCACTCAACTATCTCTTACTCAGTTTAGAAGAACTAAACGCACAAACAGAGAGACACAAATAGCGACTTTATTTTATACTATTAAGATTGGCACCTCGGGGAATCGCGCTATCGGGGAGTGATATGAATTATTCACTCAACTATCTCTTACTCAGTTTAGAAGAACTAAACGCACAAACAGAGAGACACAAATAGCGACTTTATTTTATACTATTAAGATTGGCACCTCGGGGAATCGCGCTATCGGGGAGTGATATGAATTATTCACTCAACTATCTCTTACTCAGTTTAGAAGAACTAAACGCACAAACAGAGAGACACAAATAGCGACTTTATTTTATACTATTAAGATTGGCACCTCGGGGAATCGCGCTATCGGGGAGTGATATGAATTATTCACTCAACTATCTCTTACTCAGTTTAGAAGAACTAAACGCACAAACAGAGAGACACAAATAGCGACTTTATTTTATACTATTAAGATTGGCACCTCGGGGAATCGCGCTATCGGGGAGTGATATGAATTATTCACTCAACTATCTTATCTAGTCGAGTAGATTTAACAGGAATACGAATATTTATAGCACTTAACATTTGAGGACGGTGATTGAAGTTATTCAGTAATTTAAAGATATAAGAATATCATTAATCGTTCTTCGGGTAGAAAGTAGTGGCGATTTTAGGTTAGACAAATCAGTCTTACTAATAAACGTGATGAATATTTTATACAGCTGATAACCAAATGTATGTTAAATCTACAAGTAAAGTTCACGGAAAGATATATAAATTATTTATACAGGCAAAGAAGTTTGTTTATCTCTTGTATAAATTCGAAATTTCTCATCAAAATTCGAATATTTTAAATGTGCTTTTTTCTATTTTAAGATGTAGTTAAAGCAAATACCAGTTTTAGAAACTGTATAAAATTGAATTTGCGGTATTTATATTTTATCACTTCACTGCTTATCTCGTTCATCGTTTTCGCTATATGAACCTTTCTTTTTTACCTACACAAGCATAAGACATTTATGTTATAAAAAAATATAACTTTCGTGTAATTCTTGTTAAATTCACCTGGTGACAGTCAATTAAAAAATAATATGTCAGAAATAACCAAACTTTTTCAAGATGGGAACCTCATGTGTCAGTCTTTTTTAAAATGTGCGTTGCCAGTTCTTTCACTGCCAATTAAAGACATTTGTTATTGGTAATAATTCGAAGCAGTTATTGTATAGCCTTTATTCAATGTGGAACTAAAACACTGGTTAAGTTAACGGTTGGACAGTGTTTTTTTTATTAGTAAGGCTGAATATGTTTTGTTGCTGATATCATTTAAAGGTTGTCTCAACTTATATTGAACACATATTTTGTGTTTTCACCAAGCAGTGTAAGTTACAAGTATAAATAGAAAACCATACAAGAGATGCATATTGCATATTCTGGCTGCGATCTCACCAGGGAGCAGTCAAGTAGTTTCATTGGCTCGACGTTATGAAAAGTCCCTGTTTGACGTTACATAACGTTTTACTGTAGAATATGTAAATTGAGACAGTTACACCTGTTATAGTTCAAAAAACTTAAATATTTCAAACAAAAAATGTTGGCGGTAATTATTTTTTAGGAATATAAAATGCTGTTTTTATTGGTTGCTTTATAAATCATTTCGGTTTCATTAACTTTGCCACATTTTTTATTTCTTCTTCAATAATTGTAAGATAACTTTGTAGAACTATTTTGATTAAACAATAATAAATTACTTTGTTTAAGCCAATGGTTTTATACAAAGTATCCTGAAAAATAAAATAACATGTAAGTATAGACAAAACTAAAACAATGAGTGGTGGGGGAAGGTAATTAATTAGGATCTAATGAAAAATTATAATATGAAATAAATAAAATTATAATAAAACAATTATTACATTTATGTCGCAAAAACTTCTGAAATTTTCAATGAACAATCAGGTGCCTAAATTACAATATAATTATTCTAAATTCAGGAGTTACTGTGAACAAAATAGCATTATCCATAAAATGTTTTCATGTTGATGCCTTTTTTATTTCTTAAAAAAGCGATCATTTGATTACCTACTAATTGTAATTTTACGACATTTTGGTAAATAATTGCCATTTAAATTTATTTTAACACTTCGTATCGGTTTATTATCAAGGAGCGAAAATTAACCGAGTCTCCGTCGTTTTCCATCCTTTCCTATTATTTCAAGAGAACGCTACCGTAAACACGTTTTATTATCGATTTTCAAGTTTTAATTCTTAATTTATATTCGTTAAATAACGTAGGATGAAAATCTTGGCCGACTGAATTTGGCCAACTTATAAAAATAGACACTTCAAGGTTGACTGTCAGTAAGAAAATGGTAATCAATATACACTTATGCTTTCGTTTTAATAATTATAAGCTTTACACAATTAGATTCTTACACGCCTGTTAAAGTGTATTATTTTAATACCCTCGGTAAATGTGAAGACACGCTGGACAATGGACATCCTGACATATTATTTTTAAAACCCTTCATATCAGTTCAATAAATAATAATAAGGAGCACATATTTTAGTCTCAAAATTGACAAATTTGTCGTGGTCACTTGTTCACCAATATTGAAAATAGCTTTTGACATTACTTTTTTCCTCTTTAATTTAACCCAAACGTATAACTTATGTAAGGTTCTTGGTTGTTGGTTTGAGTTTAGTTTAAAAAGATTAAAAATCAACTAGCCCCCAAACTTATTTTCATATAAGGGATGTCCAGCGTATCTATTATTTACCTTCTCTAGTTATTTTGAATATAAGGGATGTCCAGCGTAACTGTTATTTAACCTCTCTAGTTATTTTGGCTATAAGGGATGTCCAGCGAATCTGTCATTTACTCTCTCTAGTTATTTTGGATATAAGGGATGTCCAGCGTATCTGTTATTAACCCTCTCTAGTTATTTTGGGTATAAGGGATGTCCAGCATATCTGTTATTTACACTCTCTAGTTATTTTGGCTATAAGGGATGTCCAGCGTATCTGTCATTTAGTCTCTCTAGTTATTTTGGATATAAGGGATGTCCAGCGTATTTGTTGTTTACCCTCTATAGTTATTTTGGGTATAAGGGATGTCCAGCGTATCTGTTATTTACTCTATCTAGTTATTTTGGATATAAGGGATGTCCAGCGTATCTGTTATTTTCCCTCTCTAGTTATTTTGGGTATAAGGGATGTCCAGCATATCTGTTATTTACCCTCTCTAGTTATTTTGAATATAAGGGATGTCCAGCGTATCTGTTGTTTACCCTCTATAGTTATTTTGGGTATAAGGGATGTCCAGCATATCTTTTATATACCCTCTCTAGTTATTTTGGACATAAGGGATGTCCAGCGTATCTGTTATTTACCCTCTCTAGTATTTTGGATATAAGGGATGTCCAGCGTATATGTTTATTGTCTATCTAGTTGTTTTGCATATAAGGGCGCCCTACTCTCGAATTTGGTAGCCATCTCTGGTCTGGAGCCCCTAAATACCTGAAAAAAACCCTTGACTCTGTGCAAAAACGGGCGGTCCGTTTGATAGATTCCCCAATCTTAACAAGCGGACTGCAATCTTTAGAGCACAGGCGTCAGTATGCTGTCGTAGGTATGCTGTCCTTGTTCTATCGGTATTACAATGGAAGATGCTCTGAGGAACTAGCGTCATTGATCCCTTCGGCACCGGTGCATAGTCGGGATACACGCCAAACGCGCGCCCAACATTTGTACACGGTTGACATTTGTCACATGAGAACGGGTCGCTTCTACGATTCGTTCTTAAGTTCAACAGCTCGGCTGTAGAACGAACTGCCGGCCTCTGTGTTTCCTCCCTCCTACAACATGGGACTCTTCAAGACCCATGTTCACTCCTTCCTCTCCACAAAAAGACCCTCCACACAGCATCCCCAAAGATGACATAGGCCCTGTGGGAAATTATTTTCTTCAGGGCCTCCTGTGTGGAGTTAATATAAAAAAAGGGATGTCCAGCGTATCTGTTATATACCCTCTCTAGTTATTTTCTCAAGGGTGAGCTATCAAGATAATGCATTGATTCTTGTTATTTTATAATTAAGGTATCCCAAATGGTTTTAACAGGTTAAGAGGAACGAATGTGCGGTCTTTTTCATAGAAATATTAAATTTGGTATTGAGGCCAAAATACCCAACCAAACTAAATAATACTTTTTTAATCGAAATGTGTAGTAAATATCTAGTACTGGAATGTGTTATTTATTTTTTTGCTTTTAGAATGTGAAATATAGGCCATTAAAAATTTTAAAAATTTCATGATTTTCTAGGCAACTATACAAGGTGCTAAGGGACGTACTTGACTTACCTTAACCGGTGATTTCTGATATTATTTGGAGTAAAAATTTAAACCGGTGACTTTCATTATGTTTTTCAAACAAAAACAACAAAAAAAAACTTTCAAATCCCGTCACTGGTCTAGTAACCGCCCAATGCCTAGTTATTTTTTTATGTTTTAAACTGAAAAAAAAATTTTAATGTCACCGGAGGCCGAAATTTCATTTACATGTTTTAATCCAAATAATGTCAGGAATCAATGGTGATTATTTTATAATTAACTCGCAAAAATACTAATTCTTTATTGGCATATTTATCATAATTAAGAATACAAGCAATTAAAAAAGGGCATGTCTGTACCAGATATTTGCTATACCTTTCGATTAAAAAAATAATTATTCAGTTTGGTTGGGTATTTTGACCACAAATTCAAATTTAAGTTTTATCTGAAAAAAGCCGGGCAGCCCTTTCTCTTGTATATTTAATGATATAGGTGTCCGCGAAAGCAAAAAGCAAAGGGCTCAATTGGTGGGGAAAGCCAGTAAACTGCTATGTAGGAGGCGAGAGGCGCTTGGCACTTGGCGCTAGAAGGACGGTTAATACAGCCTAACCTCTATTAACCCTTACATTTTACCTCCTCGTGCTATCTCCTTCGCAGGTTATTTAATTTAAATGGCCCACTGTAAGACTGTAATGGAGAGGTATTATAATTGACAGACATTTAGTCCTAACGTTTGTCGCAATGCTTTGTTGGGGCTGGCTTTGAGTGCTTCCTTTGAGCGAAGACCTGACGATCATTAGTGATGAGATCGGCGAACCTTTTTCTAACTGTTTCCCTATTCATCCGCCGCCACTCTTCTTTCCTTTTCTCTAAAGGTTACAGAAAGGTTTCTCATAAATTGAATTAGCGACAAAAGTGTCTCACTGACATTCCAGTCAACACAATGGAAGGTTCAGTGATGCTTTCTCTGTCTCCAACTTGATAATGAAAGGCGACCCGTCTCTTGTTTTGTGGCATTTGCGTGGGTTCATAGATCAGAACAAAGGAGTAATTATCAAAAAGCAAAGCATCTAGGTGTATAAACTTGGTCAGCAGTGCGATGACCCGATTCTGATGGATAGTGCTTAAATAAATAAGACACCATTACGCCATTTAGCCGTAGTTCAGAGTTACTTCAAAATATGGAATCGATAAGTTTGACTGGCGGCGATTTAATATCGACTTATATTAAATAAGCGTGTCGATAGGTGAGTCGATATTGATAACGAAATATGAAAAATCGCCTTACAATGGCGGGTATTGTTTATGGATCAACATATCATAACTTCAAACGTCTACGACAAATAAATTAACGTCAAACGTCTACGATGAATAAATTGACAGTGCCGAATTGAAATACTCACATACTTAAACATTGGATGTTCGCATATGCGATGGCACATGTGTACTTGTTGATACTAAAAATGCAGCTAATTGGTCAATGAGGTCTTTAGTCATAACTCAATTTCACCATGTTTGAATGGATTCAAATGTTTGCAGATACGAAATGTACGCGAAATCAAGATTTTTATAGGACAGTACCTAGATAGTTAATGGATAAGTCCGTACTTAATCAAAAAGGTTGGAGTTCAGTGAAAAGTTCGTCAGTCCCTGCTGATTTTTTGTACATTTTTTCATATTCATTTTATGGGGTGAGATTATCCAGGTCTTGGCGGCGGATGCGTCTGCACTCCTTCTGCATGGTGGTCCGAATCGGGAGAAACCGTTGGGGAGACCCTTTGAAATCTCCAGCCCGACTTTCTTGATCCATCGCCTTGCATCGCAGTGGGATGGATGGATTCATCCGTACGTCACTCCTGGATAAACTGACCACCAGATTCCCTCACAACCTTTTTCCTTCCCTCATAACTTCATCTACTTCTTTTCCTTAAAAAGACCGTTCACACAGAATCCATAATTCAGGCACTCAATTTTACTAGCTTCTTTAGTCTCTCTATTTAAAAAATGTGTATTTTGATCGAAGTTTATATGACACCCGCGAAGGTGCTCCGAATTAGGCAGTCTTTTGTTTACCGTCTGTCGAAAAAATTTATATAAAATTTTTGCTCGCGCATACTTCCTAACATTAACAATACAGTAGCATTTGGAAAGTGCAGAAAGGCAAACTTCGTACTTAGTACCAGGGGCTGGATGGTCGCGAGTCGGCATTTTGTATTTGGTATACAGGCGGAAGGGAAGAGAAGTGATAAGGAAAGGGTGTCGCCGTATTGTCACAGTAAACAGAGTCGTAAGTCTATTATTTGCAACTCTACCCGCCTTTATTCCATGAAATAATAATGAAGATAAAAGCTCTTATTGTTAAATAAACCCTCCTCCTAATCCTAACAACGTCGCGACCCGATCCAATTGTTTATTTTTGTTTTAGCAAATGAGATTTACATTGCCCTCCCATTGATGAATTTAGCAAATTTTATATTATCTGAGAAGTCTCCACCTAAAGCGGTGTTTGACCCTTTCAGCTTCCATTGCCATTCCCACAGCAATCTTATTTTCCCTCGCAAAGAACACCTTCAGATATTTATACAGAAAGTGTTTGTTACTTTAGCTGGAGACTCGAGGCGGTACTGGAGGTACGCGATGCGGTGTAATAAAATAAGTTGTTTTGGAGCGTATTGTGTTTAGTGTTCAGCCTAGACTAGATAACACCCCAAATGTTTATGAATTCTGAAGACGTGTCTTGAAATAATCTGTTGTTTACATTCAACGAATTTTTATTCGCCGAAAACTTAGAAGTTCCGAATAATAACCGTGTCAGTTTTCGGTCCCAAAGCAACATTTATAATAATATTATCATTCTCTCGTTATTATATGTTTTACTGGGTATAATAAACATTTTTTCAATAAATTATATGTTGTCACCAACATGAACATACCAATAAAAAGCAACTCAACGTTAATATATTAATATAAATCTTGACAGGGTGGTTAACGTCTTATGAACAGAAGTAAAATTATAATATATTATGAAATTTGACGACGCTCGCATTAAGGAGGCAATAAACTGAAGGCAAGAAAGCATACAAGATCAATTAAGCTGTAAGTTTACGACCAAAAAAGTTCATTGTTTGTTATTGACAGTATAAACAACTACCCCTTAAGTTCTTACTTACCTTTGAAGATAAAGCGAAAGTGCCTACGTCATGCCTAATAAATCGTTGATAATGCCAACGTGATAATAATTAAATTAAAGTATTATGACTGGGCATTGTCTCAGGCGGGAGAGGGGAATATTATGACGGCGGGGCCAAGTGACCGTAGTCGTAAAAGAGGTAAATAATTTCATTAGTTGGGCTATAATTTATTTTTGCGAAAGTACTTTCCTCTTCGTTGTAGATTCTTACTTTGTTTACCGGTGGCGTGTGGTTCATGGTAATCATTTGATGCCAAATGGATTTAAACATAGACTAATAAAAGTTCATCCGATCGTGTTAAAATCACTGCGAATACGTGGAGAAATGTAAGCGTTATGTAAGGAAGGTAAGACTAAGGAAGGAGAAGAATAAAGTAAATTACAATTTGAACAGGACATTGGGATGTGGAATAATCACGAAACTGATTATTCCACAGTTTCGTGATTATTCCACATCCCAATGTCCAGTTACATAAGGAAGGAGAGGAATAAAGTAAATGACAATTTGAACAGGACATTGGGATATGGAATAATCACGAAACTGATTATTCCACAGTTTCGTGATTATTCCACATCCCAATGTCCAGTTACCTAAGGAAGGTAAGACTAAGGAAGGAGAGGAATAAAGTAAATGACAATTTGAACAGGACATTGGGATGTGGAATAATCACGAAACTGATTATTCCACAGTTTCGTGATTATTCCACATCCCATTGTCCAGTTACCTAAGGAATGTAAGACTAAGGAAGGAGAGGAATAAAGTAAATGACAATTTGAACAAGACATTGGGATGTGGAATAATCACGAAACTGATTATTCCACAGTAAAGGCCGTAAAGGAGCATTCTCATCGGTTGAAGACACGGTTTGGAACCTCACACGCCTTCAACCAGGATGTCTCCAACTTTACGGTCGAGCCGGATCCAAGACGATGGATCCTCAACACCATCTGCAGATGCCCCGGACGCTGGGTCTCAGGCCACGGCTGTGGTTCACGTCACGCCTGACGTAACCCCCATGCCCACGCCCAGCACTACTCCTGAGATGGCACCACCTGCAGATCATGACTCACCGCCCTCTATATCTCAAGAGGATGCGATGGAGTCATTGCGACAACAGCTTCGCAGTCAAACCGAGCACATTGAGAGACTCAAAGCAGCTCTTCAATCAGCTCCAACAACAACAGCCCCTGCCCCTCCTGGACCGACGATGCTCCCGGAGAGGTCACCAAAAGCATGGACGCAGCCCGGCCCATCGAGCCCGGTGCCTCTGGTGGACCAGAGGTACGAGGAACCAGCAGCAGCAGTGCCTGCCTGATCTGGACCCGTACTCCTGGAAGGGTGTCCTGCCCAAGGAGGACCCTGGCGCTTCCAAGGGTACAGCCCTGGATGGGTGCAGCCCGGCCAACCGAGCCCGGTGCCTCTGGTGGACCAGAAGTACGCAGCAGCGGCGCAGCCAAGGCCAGCCGGTCCTCCGCCCTCGTCATCCTGGCCCAATGCAGGGTGGCCAAACATGATGCAGCCTGGACCCTCTGGCCCCGTACCGCCCGCCCCTCTGATGGAACAGAGGCAAGCCGTACGCGAAGTGCCAGCCGGACCTGTACCTCTGGTGGACCAGAGGTACGCATCACATGCGCAGCAAGAGCCAGCAGGCCCTGCGCAACCAGCACCCTGGACCATTCAGGGATGCCCAGTACTGATGCAGCCTGGACCTCATGGCCCTGTGCTGCCCGTACCTCTGCCCCACCCGGGGTACCCAGCGCCGATGCAGAGATCACCTGCCGGACTGCTGGAGCAGTGGGACGTGCCATGGACACAGCCTGGACCATCTGGACCATTTGGAGGAGGCCCACCACTTCCCCGCCCTGTTTTAGGTACTGATAGTACCCCTTCAGAGCTCTCGCAAGGACGCTAATTTTTTGATATGACGAGTCTACATTTAAAATTTCAAAACAAGACATCCAAATGTCCATGTATACAATGTTATTCGCAGTATGCAAGTGCTGCGTATTAGGAACCTGTTAGTAAAATCTACTCTATTTGGTTAGTTTACCAGGTCATATGTACAAGGTATCAACAATAACAGGTAAAAAAAAAAATAATAATTTACAGCCACCTGCAAGAATAAAAAATTATGAGACAAAAGAAAATGGTGAAATGTACACCTCATTTTTTGTGAGGGGGTGTTGTCACCCCCTCACAAAAAATGAGAGAAATGAGAAAGCAGGGCAATGGATACGTTTCACGAGGATCAGGTTCCGCGCCCCTAAGCCAGGAAACCGGTTGTGCCTCGACGAAAGATGTAAATTGGGGTTGGGAAGATCCCAAAGACCATGAGGAGAAAGCGTTGGAGAACCTGGAGGCAGGGCGGAAGGTCACCAATTAACGATCAGCCCATCCTCAGTCCCGTTCCTGGCCTCAGGGGAGGCACTGATGACAGGCGACGGCACCAATCCCTCATCGCAAAATGGTCGTCCAAGCTGGGTATGCACGGATGAGGTCTTATGCCACCCCAGAGTTGGGGCACACCAGACAGAACAAAAAAAGAAATCAGTTCAGTTCTGCTATCAGCAAGCACTTAACTCTGTAAAAACAATAATACAAAACACAATAAAATAAGAAAATTGCGAAATAGATTTATACTGTCGCATTATTTACAGGTCATCCTCGAAAAAAGGTAGATCATTATAAACAATCATTATACATGATAGAGATATACATAATGCCAATAAAATTAGCAAAAATAAACAGGAAAATCAAATAATAACTATATCAAAAGAATTTTACAAAATTTACATATAGCGGTATGTTTACAGTAATATAGTCCCGTAGTCCGATGAGGCCAGGAGCAACACCTGGCATTAAAAGCTACTGATTTTAATCTAAATTCTCGACTCTAAGATCAGACTTTAAGACCATCTGGACCATCTGGACATGTGCCGCCCGTACCACTGCGCGAACAGGAGTATGGCGTGCCGGCACGGCCAGATGGCCAGCCCACAGCCAGTACTAGCTCCATGCCGATATTCCCGCCCCAACCTACGGCGGATGAGACGGCCCAACATACCCGAGCCTGGGTACAGCATGATGGCAGTCCCATGGCTCAGCTGACCTCCGCCCTGACAGAAGCCATCAGAGCTTCAAGGGCCCGGGCAGCCCCCGTCCCACAATCGAGGACGATCCAAGAATGGCGGCCCTTATTGCCAGACAATTAATGGCCAAGGACCTGCCTCCCTTCTCTGGAGATCCATTGGAGTGGCCCACCTGGAGGGCACAGTTCACCCAGTCCACCTCCACATGTCGGATGACTTCCAGCGAGAACCTGATCCGCCTACAGCGAGCCCTCAAGGGGAAAGCCCGAGAAGCCGTCGGCCCTCTTCTGATGGACCCTGCTCAGGTTCCGGAGATTCTGGCAGTCCTGGAGCAACGATTTGGAGGGACTACTTCACTCGCTGCTCTGATGCTGGACAAAGTCAAGAAGCTGCCCCACCTCACAATTGAAGCCTCTCTGGAAGATATCGCAGACTTCTCTGGCACTGTTCAAAACCTGGTGGCATCACTACGCTCCCTCAACAACGATGGCTATCTCACGAATCCAGCGCTGCTCAGTGACATCGCGGGGAAGATGCCGGCCACCTTGCGGTTGGCGTGGCTGATGGAAGTGCGGTACTACGAGGCCTCCGCTACCATTTCCCAGTTTGCTGCCTTCCTCAAGACCGTCGCGAACGCCATCCCAAAGTCCGGTTTGGACAACCCCGCGAGGTCCCGCCCACGCCGTGAACATACGCTCGCAACAACGGAACAGTTTTCGCGAAAAAACAGTGCCCAAAAACGTGATACCTGTGACAGTTTCATAAAAACGTCTGCCGAGTCAGTAAAGTTTTCGCGAATAAACAATTCGAACAAAAGTGACAACAGTTATAACACGTCTGCCGCGTCAGAACGGTTTTTATCGCGGAAAAACAATACTTATAACAATGATTCTAGTGAAAAAAACCAGTTCGCGAAAAATAATCGAAAGCCCCAATGAAGTTCGCGAGTTCGATAACCGCGCCGGGTGTGTCCAGTGCGGTGAAACTGGTCACCAACTCGGTGAATGTCGCACTTTCGCCGCGAAAGACTTAAAATATCGTTTTGAAACAGTGAACGACGCCGGATTGTGCCGTTTGTGCCTCAATGGCAAACATTATGCCAAACGTTGCAAAGTTAGTGACTGGTGCGGCGTGGGGGAGTGCAGATCCCCCCACCACCAACTTCTTCACAACCCGAACTATATTAACATTCGTGATAATAACATTACTGTGGCAGACGTTCACAACATGTGACGCCACACCGAAAGTGCCGTGCTAAAAGTGGTGGGAGTTATATTGTCGGGCCCGAAGCGGCAGATTAAAACCTTTGCGCTTCTGGACGAGGGCTCGACAGTCACCCTTATTGACGCCACCACAGCACAAAAACTCGGCACTACCGGACCTACCCGTGAGCTACGGCTACACGGAGCGAAAAACATGAGCTCATCAGACATAACGTCCCGCCGCGTGCCAATCACTCTACGCGGCGCCGGAATTGCTGATGAGTTTATTATCAAAGCAAATACCATCAAGCAGCTCAGCCTTCTTGTACAGAGGTTCCACGGTCACTGCATCACCCCCACACTTCTCATCGGGCAAGACAATGCTCACCTAATTGTCTCGAGGGAAGTGCGCGACGTTCGTGATTCTACGCGAATATTATCACGGACGGCGTTGGGGTGGACCACCCATGGCGGAGGGACCTCTGAACATGTGAATGAGGCTACCACATTGGCCATACATAGCATCGTAGCATAGTGAATCTTATCTCTTTCTGAGCGCTATGTTACGGGAGACCTGAGAAAAATACTAACTTAACGATATTTTACCAATTTGATCGCTTCAAGATCATTTTTACACTTTTATTTACAAACTTTTCTTATTTTTTGTCGTATCTTGGCAAACAAAAAATCTAGTTGTCAAGATACACATTCTTATAACTACTATGCATTTAAACTATGTAATTGTTATTCATGTAAGCCTTCAAAATCTTTTCAACCTCGCAAATTTAAGCGTCTACCTTCGGCTATGCTGCCGGCAAAATGAATATGCGACATTTTTCCGGGGCATGTAAACACATTACTGGCGCGGATAGAATCCCCCACCACTTTTTGACTCACAGCCCAATGTCGGGTGCGAGTCATGCTTATTGCATATAAGCAGCCACATAAAAAAATAAAAGTTAGTTCATCTTTACTACCGAAACCAAGCGTTTTATTATCTACAAGTGACTCCTGCCCACCATCTGCCTCACCTCGCCAAGTCTTCTGCTCCAAACCTTCTGGTGTTACCTCCTCAAGACCAGCCGGCCCTACTCTGGAAAACCGCCAACGCCAGGAGCGAGCAGAGACGAAAGCACACCCAGTGCCCAACATTCACCAAGCCTGGGTGCGGGAGGCAGATTTCATCATAAATATTTCTACTATCATCATCATCGGCCGCAAAGGAGCATTCTCATCGGTTGAAGACACGGTTTGGAACCGGCGCCCAAATCTACAGTCTTGTGCGGACTCCCGGCAGTACAGTCCTGCTTATCAAATATAACTATGAACGTAGTTCGGTGGAGATGGTGAGTTGATCGATCATGTGGAAATAAGCATGTAAACTGGGCCATCCAGACAAATCGGTAATCGTCGAGCATTTGATTGAAACCGGTTATTACTTTGGATTTGTTCCTGAAGTCCTGGGAAGACCCAAAACTCACAGAGCTCGCCTAATTAGGGAAGCAACCGAAATTCACAAAAATCCCATTAAAATTAATAGAGACGACGGAGCTAAGCACAATAGTTCTTGGTATCCGGTAGTTGACTGCTACACTAAAGTTAAACGCAGAAAACCATTTTAAAATTTTACTGTAAAACCAGCTCGTAGGGTAGTGAGCTGGCAACAGGGTATCGCACAGACGAACTTAAACACACATTTCACCACCATCAATTACACATCTGCCCTGATGATAGATACTGTAACGTTGTCCAAAACGTTGGCTAAAGAAGGAGTTAGCGCGACACGGTATAAAACCCCCAAAACAAATAACAAAAATACTTTTGGCCATGAAAATCTTAAATCATATTTGATTAAGGTTTCCTTCGAAGTTGCTGCAATAGCATACAGACACACTGCTATTGGAAACAGCGGGCTAGAGCAGCTGCCAGGGCTCTAACCCCGCAGTTTCTGCTGACGTCCGAATCGAGTCTCAGAGAGTTGTCAGCCAGCCGTCTTTATCAACTGCGGCCAAGGCCATCGGCTCTCGCGCCGCACCTCTGCAAGCATATCAAGTTTCAGGTGTAGTCGGAAGTTCTTCAGAAGGTGCAGGGGCAACAGGAGTGAGGACTCATATATGCAAATACCCAAGTTTTCTGTTTTATTAAAATAGTATCCAACCTCTGACGGTACTGATGGAAGAGGACTTCAAATTATTACTACTAACATTATTTTCATTTTCTTAACGCATATTTTTTGGATCCTATCTTTTATGTGATTGCAAGATTAACCATCATCACTCCAATTCATAAATCTGGCAACCCAGAAGAAGTGACAAATTATCGTCCAATATCGCTGATTTCAAACATTGCGGAAATCTTTGAAAAAATTATCAAGAAAAGATGGACTGAATTTATTGACAAAAATGACGTAATTCACGGCAACCAATATGGATTTATGAAAAATAGAAGTACATAAGATGCAATTGCCAAATTATCGAGCATAATCCAGGACACATTAGACAAATCTTTGAAATGTCTCGGAACTTCATAGATCTTAAAAAAGCTTTCGATAGTATTTCTCATGATAAACTTATTAAAAAAATGAATTTTGTTGGGATAAAGGATAAAGCTCTAAAGTGGATAAAAAATTAATTTGAACGATACCAATTAGTCGAGATAAAAAACTCACTTAGTCTACCACTAACAAGTAAGGCTAGGCCCCTACTATTTATAATTTATCAAAAAGTTGTGTTATTTTAATTGTCAGGAGTTGTTGGTTAAAGAAAGTCATTAACCTGCCTTAATCGTTACATGTCTTAAAGATGCTGTCAGAAAGTCGGAGAATTTGTGTGTATATGAGCTAGTCAATAAAATCCAAGTAAAGGGTATATTTCTGAACGTATAAGAAAACTAATTATTGTTTTTGAAAGGTGATGATATACACATTAAAATTTTATTATCAGAAATAAACATATATTTTTCTAAATTTTAAAATCAACAATTTTTTTAAAAATAGCTCACTTACGTTTTTTGTCTAAACCCTGAACTAAAATTACTGATAACAAAAATAATATACATATTTTATTAGAAAAATGTATTATACGCATAACTATCACCTCCATAGACATATGAATATTAGTAGACCTGCCCTAAGTGATTAAAAGCGTATTATTCCCCACTCCCCATACCGGTTCCATTGGAGCCGGCTGGGCTCGCGTATGGCCTCCCGTGAATCTAGAAAATGTGACGTCATCATTCTTGTGCGAACTAGCGTCGAGCTATGGTCGAGGCATCATCGGTTCATTTTACGAAATAACACGGCAAAATGGTGGCTTGTGCTATGAAAACTCGTAAAAATAGATGTGAAAAACAGAATAAACCCAATTGTCGTATTACATTCTATATGTAAGCATCATTTTACTTTATTTTAAGCTTATTCACATCGTATAATATGGATCAGTTGTAGAAACATATACTATCACATCGAGATACATCTGGACGCAAAATACAAAGCTGTTTGCATACGAATCAGGGATGTGCCTTCACCTTTTGCGCTTTGATAAAATACATAATCGTATCATTTGGAACTTCTAATTTTTCATCTGTTATATCTTGCTGGAACTTCGTCGTATTAATAAAGGATAATAAACCAATCATTTTTAAATTTATTCCACTTTAATGGCGTTATTACTAAACGAGTTTTGAATTTTACACAACTCATATACAACACTTAATATAGGATAAATGGTTTTTTTTTTTTTGTTGTTTGTTTTTGGGGTGTTATGCCGTGTTGCGCTAACTCCTTCTTTAGCCGACGTTTCGGACAGCGTTGCAGTGTCCATCATCAGGGCAGATCCGGTAGATCCGAAGATGTGTGAATTTTGGTTGTCGAGTTTGTGCTTATTTATTTGTGGCCTGGGCCCATCCAAGTGCGAAATGCCAACGGAAGTGGCGACATCTTGTGGCGAATTCTGAAAGCTCAGTATTTATGTTAGCCTGGGTCCCGTCCAAGTGCGAAATGCCAACGGAAGTGGCGCCATCTTGTGGCGAATTCTAGAATTAGAAAACCGATTGACAGCGATTAGAGTAGATGTACCCAGTATCAAGGTATAAATGCAATGGTTTTATATTGTGTTATTATATGGTATTGGAGAATACTTAGACATGTTATTTGCGTTTAGCTTTGGTGTAGCCGTCAATTACCGGATACCAAGAGCTGTTGAGCTTAGCTCCGTCGTCTCTATTGATATTAAATGGATTTTTGTAGATTTCAATTGCCTCCATAATCAGGCGTGATCTATAAGTTTTGGGTCTTCCCAGGACCTCGGGAGCAAATCCAAAGTAATGGCCGGTTTCAATTAAGTGTTCGGCGATTGCCGATTTATCAGGAGATATTTTGGTCAGCTTTGACATCGTGTCTCTTTTCACAAATGTGCCTCTAGAAGACTCAATGACAATGCTCAGTGAGATATATGAGGAAGACATCTGCAAACTTTTTGAACACTGCCTCAAAACGGGATACTTTGCGTTTCAGGGTGAACTTTTTGAGCAAGTGGAGGGAGTTGCAATGGGCAGTCCGTTATCGCCAGTAATAGCCAACTTCTTTATGGAGAAGTTTGAGGAAGCGGCACTTGATACAGCTTCAGCTGTCCCTAAAGTATGGTGGCGCTACGTCGATGATGTCTTCGCCATTTGGCCTCATGGAACGGAGAAACTTAACGAATTCCTGGACCATCTTAATTCTCTCCACAGCAAAATTAAGTTCACAATGGAGCTGGAAAACCAAGATAAAATCCTGCCTTTTCTAGATGTGGAGGTGATGTGAAAACACGATGGTAGCCTAGGACATACCGTATATAGGAAACCAACTCATACGAATCGATACTTACACGCTGATTCGCATCACCACCCAGCGCAGAAGAGAGGACTTATCCATACGTTGGTGACCCGAGCGACCAGAATATGTGAAGAAACAAAACTTGGAGCAGAACTTATAAAACTGACCGAAGCACTGGAGCGCAACGGTTACCCGGCAAGTCAGACTAGGCAAATTTTAAGAGCCAAATCTACAACAAACGAAGACAGAGTTGAACAAGACTCAAAAGGCTGTGCTTTCCTGCCTTTCGTTCACAATGTGACAGACAGAATTGCCAGGCTGTTGAGAAAAGAAAACATCAAAACTGTCTTCGGAACCACCACCAAAATCCAAGACCTACTGAGGTCTGCAAAGACTAAGTTTCCTCTGGAAGCAGATGGAGTGTACAAACTCAGCTGCTCTGGTTGTGACAAGGTTTATATAGGCCAGACAGAGCGGACGATTTCCAAAAGGATAGCAGAAAATTTTCGTGCTTGTAAACTTGGCCACCCTGATAAATCGGCAATCGCCGAACACTTAATTGAAACCGGCCATTACTTTGGATTTGCTCCCGAGGTCCTGGGAAGACCCAAAACTTATAGATCACGCCTGATTATGGAGGCAATTGAAATCTACAAAAATCCATTTAATATCAATAGAGACGACGGAGCTAAGCTCAACAGCTCTTGGTATCCGGTAATTGACGGCTACACCAAAGCTAAACGCAAATAACATGTCTAAGTATTCTCCAATACCATATAATAACACAATATAAAACCATTGCATTTATACCTTGATACTGGGTACATCTACTCTAATCGCTGTCAATCGGTTTTCTAATTCTAGAATTCGCCACAAGATGGCGCCACTTCCGTTGGCATTTCGCACTTGGACGGGACCCAGGCTAACATAAATACTGAGCTTTCAGAATTCGCCACAAGATGTCGCCACTTCCGTTGGCATTTCGCACTTGGATGGGCCCAGGCCACAAATAAATAAGCACAAACTCGACAACCAAAATTCACACATCTTCGGATCTACCGGATCTGCCCTGATGATGGACACTGCAACGCTGTCCGAAACGTCGGCTAAAGAAGGAGTTAGCGCAACACGGCATAACACCCCAAAAACAAACAACAAAAATGCTTTTGGCCGTGAGAATCTAAAAACTTACAGGATAAATGGTTGGTTATCAATTGTGAAAAATTGATATGTTTGGAAGTAAAATGTAGATACAGTGAGCATGTTTGGAATGAAAAATGTTTGTGTCATTTTGCTGTCCGATGATATTTTTTATCTATTAAAACTAAAAATATTATATTTTTCTATCGCACGTCGCCACCGATCATATATTATCTTTGGATCATGCTATCACACGTGGCAACGAACCACGTGTTAGGTATGCGCTTGTTTCGTATGTACGGTACTGCTGGAACGAGAAGGAGTGCATATCACGTAATGCGCTAGGTTATACCGAGTGGCGATGTGTGATAGAAAATCATGTTTTTTGTTTTTAATTGAAAAAGTGTCATTGGACGGCAAAATGATGTCCAAATTTTTACTCCAAATACTCTTAGGAATCGCTAGTAAAAGCTGTGTGTATATAATTTCATTTGTTTTTTAGTTGTTTTACTTTTCTATTATCTTCTTAAAAGTGAAATGTTATATATTTTCTTAAAGATTTCATTATTTTATTATAGGAACAGAGCGGTTGTGACAACCCTCCAACATTGGTGGAATGTAGCGATTCTCAAGTGTGCGCATCGTTGTTTACTGGGAAGTAAATTATGAAACATTTATAATAGTGTCTTAACTAAATACGTTAACAAAATATTTGACTCTGAAAATAGAAGAAATTTACCTTGCCGAATTTGTTCATAACGTGGCGAGTAATTTGCACTCCCATGTAAAAATGTCTATTCATTCAAAAGCAGATTTTACTTTTAAGAACTTAATGGTGATATTGTAATGCGAGATGCCTATATACTGTCAGATTGATTTATTGACGAATCACAGTCAGCTTTCCCTCTGCGTTTCCCAACTGTTGATTTTACCCCTCACCTTTAAGTTCTAGTCTATTAATATTTATATGTCTGTGGTCACCTCACTTTTTGTCGTTTCATATAAAATGTATTATACACATAACTGTCACCTCACTTTTTGTCGTTTCATATAAAATGTATTATTCACATAACTCTCACCTCACTTTTTGTCGTTTCATATAAAAATAATTGATAAAAATAATTTTTCTTCAAATTGCGGTCGTAACCTTTGTTTTCATGTAGGTTTAAGTTTTAAAATATTTTGTGAATTACTTACATATTTCAATGTAAAGCTTGATATTTTTTTTCTTTCTAACACCGTTGAGTTCATATTTCTAACTATTACGGTAAAGGAGACACAACTTTTTTTCTAAGGATTTTCACGATTGGATTTCTATGAGCCATTCCTAAAAGCGAACAAATTGACTCTACGGATAATGGCTGTTTGTTCAAATAACCGAACAAATTAGCCTGAGCAGTTAACACAAGCTTCAAATACCCTTCAACCTCCCTTAACACCATGTTTATAAATTGTTTTCGTGAATCAGAAAAAATTTTAGGTTCTTACAAAAAACCAACCGTACTTTGATAATATTACTAAGAAGGTACTTGATATTTCACCAAAACAGCCAAATGTACCAATAAAAATTAAGCTCTTACTATTATTATTACAGTAGCTTGAGTTTTTTTCTTGTAAATATAATATCGGGGACTTACTATTCGATGAAATATGGACATAGATGAGCTGATGTCACTTAAATCCGATTAAAGCATTCTACTACAAGCTTCTAAATAACATGTTATTGATTACGGTCGTGGGTATTTCCGTTTGGATTCTCTTTTGATCCCACCGAAGTTGAAATAACGCGTTTTTTAAAGAATTTTGTTATGAGAATATCTTGATTATCGCAATTTTTGATTTATTGTTAGAAACTAGCGGTAGTTCTAGTAAATATTTTAATTTTTAAATGCATCTATTTGAATTTCACTTCTGTTTTCAATAATAATATCTTTATTTAATAAATTCGCAACTATACACATGTAAATAGATAGAATATATAACAATTAGATGAGTTGAGAATTCTCATAACCTGCCTCACTAGGCTAGCGGCTAGCGGCTAGCCTGTGTTGAGGCAGTCATTTTAATAGTCACTTTAAATACTTGTGAGTATACCTATTGTACAATCTTGTTGGAATGTACCTAAAATTTCTAAAATAATGAATGCAAATCTCGGAAGCGGAAATAAACACACATTCGATCAAGCTGAAACTTTCCAGATAAACTCGTTGTCGATGACAATGCATTCTTATTAACTTTTGGTGGCAATCATATACAACAGTGGAGATATACGTATTTCTCTAAAATCTAAAGAAATTACAGTAGTTAATCTTAATGTACGAAATAAATGTTAGTATCTAGTAAGGTCGGTAGCGAGGTTGACTCCATTCCCCGTGAAGGAAGGTTAAATCCTAAAAAAAAATTAACTTTTAAAAGATTTTAAAATAAAAAAACTTGGTTTTTACTAGTTGATTTTTTAACAGTTCAAATGTATAGGTACCTATTTTCTGTAGTAATATACTTTGTTCCAGGTTATAGTAATCTCACAAATCGGCGTCCATTGGAAAGTATACGACGTACCGTAAAATGGGGTGAGTTGAGTAACTAGTTACTAATCGACTAAGACTTAAAACTACTGACTTATTGCATAGCTTTTAATTATGTAGTTAATTAGAAAGCAAAATATTTATATATCTTAACTCTAATAAATAAAAAAAAACTTTAAAAAATAAATATTTACATGTATGGCTTAAAGTGAAAATATAAACAACACGAAACTTTTAAAATATAACTTCTTTCGCCACACGGACAAAAATGAAAAGTGACGGCATGCCAACTTCCTGAAAAAATATCAGTCATTCAGAATACATCGAGAGTACGTGTTCTTTTCAACATGCGGCAATATCATATATTACAATATCAATGTCAGCATTTATATTAACACGTGTTCCGCCATCCTCATAAAACATTGGCTTTTGACTGGTACTTTGTTAGGAACTCTTTGGATTCGTTCGTTATGGGCCTGCAGTCCCATTTTTAACAGAAAAACGAGTTATTTGACCAGATTTTTAATAAATTAACAGAATTTCATATCAGAAAGTTATCTGTGTTGTAAAATGTTGGGTTTCATAGTAAGGATTTCTGTTCACATCTCTAGTTGAAGTGTTTTAGTATTTTTGTTTTAATAATCACATTTATCATTGAAAGAGTCCAACGCAAAATGTTTGAGTTGTATTAAATTTTTACTTTGAATTCCTCAAGAATCAATAAATTTTGATTTTTTATTACATTCATTGGAATTGTTTGAGTTAAGTTACAGAAGAAAAGTTTTTGAACGTATATTTTTATACAAAATTGTAAATTATAAAATCAATAGCCCTGTTATATTGGTGTTGATTCACTTTCATGTTGCTAAAATTTTATCAAGGTTCCCCAGCATAAATTAGAATGACAATTATACTACGGTTTCAAGCTATAATTCTGTTATAAATAGATTACACGCCATTGGTAACTCCTATGATATGTCAGCTTTTGTTTTTTTTTAATATGCCTCGATTGAAATATAAAGCTGTACTTATTAAACATTTTCGCAGCGATTATTTATGAATAACAAGTTTTTTGTTTTTGTTTCTTCTTCATTTCTTATATTAACTTTAGGCGTCTTTGTACTCACGTTGTCCAAAAGAAAATCATTAAAAGGAAGCAAGTAATTTCCGAGTTGTAGCGAAAATTATGAGATATCCGCGACCATCGAAGACGCCCCGTGTTATAGTACCTGCGAAATAATTCTCTGAGCAAATCATCAATAATGCACAGCAATAAGTTTAGGAAATTGTCAAATTCAAAATAATTGGAATAAGTCCCAGGAGTTCATATTATGAGTACAGAGGTACATGACTGTATACATTATTTGATCATGCCCGAGTTCCATTCATTCGCCATAGTTTTGGCTGCTGGGAGGCGGCAGAGACACCGAGTCACCGCAGCCATTCGTAAAGTTTGACTAGCGGTTTCGCCCCCCGAGCATTGTCAGCGCAGTCCCGTAGCCCGCAGCCCGCAGCCCGCAGCCCCACATGGGACCCGCGGAGGGGCGGGCGACAGGGTGACACGGGCGGCAGGGGGAGGTAAGGGTTGACACCGCCACTCGGCGCTGATCGTGTCAACTGGGGTGGCGTTACTTCAGATATCTGGCTTTTGATATCTTTGAACTGTGTGCAGTGAAATTAACGATAACGTTAGATTAATATTTCGAACTACCGCTGAGAGTTAGAATTGTTCAAGGGCAGAGAGGAATATTATTCTCAAATAATTATGTAATGCGCAAACATGTAAGCTTTTAATCTAATGCTTTTCTCTGTAGGCAAATTTAAACCGGTATCAATGAACATATACTAGCGTAGTCCCGAGACAAATCCAGGTAAACGTGTTAATATATTTTATATATATTTTTTCAATCACTTTTATTATTTACACTAACATTGGTGATGTGTCTCACTCCAGTGTTGAAAGCAACCGAAGTTTATAACATCCGTAGTTTACAACACAAATAAAAATGACTACATAATTTTGCATTTAAAATAAAAAGCCAATCAGCATCTTAGAAACATGATATACCCTATATATTAATAACGAGCTGTGCCCCGCCAAGCGTTGCTAAGGTTAAGCCTGTCTACCTGCAACAGGTAAAAAAATGTTTTTTGTAAAACACCACCATCTGCTGGAAGTAAAAGCAAAGGGCGCTATTGTTTATCTCATCTATATAATATATGTACATACAAAAAAACACGAGCATATGTTGTGTCAAAATTTCAAAGCGATCGGTGAAGAACTTTCGCAGATTTAAGAATTTAAATAAACTATATATTTGTTTAGTTGGAAAATATTTAAAAGTTGGTTTTTAAACTAGTCTTTCCCGTCTAACAATATTGTAATTCCCAATTCTGAAAAACTCAGCCCACTTTTACCCCTCCCCACTTCTTCCACTGTTCATTTGTAATCTATATTTAATTTTTGACTTTAGTATATACTTGCTCCTGGTGATGTGAACATTGTTCATGAAACATCTAGAGGTTATATAATATATATTGAAGTGATGTAAACAAAGTTGTTTGTATATTATTCTAATAATTTATACAAATAGTAGGTTCTGGGTGTACATTTTAGGGCTTATTTTAAAAATGTAAAACCGTACGAGAGTCCTAACTGCTCCCAATCGTCTATAACCAGTAAGACCATGGCATTCTATGGAGGTTGAAGGTAGTGGGGAGTGGAAGGAGATGAGAAAGAGGCATGTAAGGAAGTACTTTGCCCATTCAGATCTGGTCACCAAATATGGCTAAAGCCATTTCAAGCGTCGTTTCAATTTTGAATGGTTTTCTTACATCAGGGCGATACTGAAAGATCTTCTGCTCAGGAATGTGCCGCAAATATATTACATATAATTTTAAATGGGTAATTTGTGAAATTACACAAATTATTCAAATAAAAATTACTTGCTCACGCTAGGATTTGAACCTGCGATATCCAGCTTGCTAGTCGAGAGCCTCACCCCTCGACCACAGAGGCTCCAAAACAATAAATATACGTTAAATTTACATACACATAAAATCCATTAGCATGTATGAAGGAAAACCAAAGCGCTCAACTCACGCCGCTAAGAGGCGCTAGTGTAGCATGTTGCCATCAGAACGTATGGGAAATGTCAGAAGTTGCAGGCATTATAAATATTTATTTATTTAACTAACGCCCAGACAGCTTTTACATGTAGGTGGTACAATTTTAATGACAGACAGTTTTGAAACATGAGAAAGAAATAATAAAAATTAAATTACATTAAAAAATAATATATGCAAGAAACAAAATTAAAAATAACAAGAACCTAAATTAAAAAATACAGCGATTTGACTGGTTTACAAAAATATAACTTCCATTTAGGAATAGTGTTGAAATAAGTCTTTTACGTAATCCACAAAATTCGCAAAGTTAATATTAAATATATCGACATCACCTAAGTATTGGTTTCCCATAGTGTGAAACCGTTGTATTGGGGAGTTTGCAATGTAATTGCGCTTATGTGTGTTGCAGTGGAATAGTGTATTTTGTCGTGTTGTTATTGTAGGTATTCGTAAGTTTATGAGTTGCAGAAGTTCGCAACAGACGAATTTAGAATTTAGAATCTTGAATAAAAAAGTTAAGTCGTTTATTTTACTTTAATCCTATTATTACAGTTTAAAAACTAATTTTGAGAATTATATTTAAATGCCAACCTACCCATCCCTCAAATGAACTCTTTGCTAAAATCAGGGTCTTAGATATACGACAGTTATTTACTAAGGTAAACATTTGTTACATACGAAAAAATAATCTACTGGTGGCTCCACAACACCAAGCTCACACCCACTTTTCATCAAACCTGGGTTGCGTGGTTCCTCAAACTAAGGTAAGCATTTGTTACATACGAAAAAATAACCTACTAGTGGCTCCACAACACCAAGCTCACACCCACTTTTCATCAAACCTGGGTTGCATGGTTACTCAAACTAAAACCTCATTCGCTCAACGGCAATTCTGGTTCATCGCGCCTAAAATATAACCTACTGGTGGCTCCACAACACCAAGCTCACACCCACTTTTCATCAAACCTGGGTTGCGTGGTTCCTCAAACTAAAACCTCATTCGCTCAACGGCAATTCTGGTTCATCGCGCCTAAAATATAACCTACTGGTGGCTCCACAACACCAAGCTCACACCCACTTTTCATCAAACCTGGGTTGCGTGGTTCCTCAAACTAAAACCTCATTCGCTCAACGGCAATTCTGGTTCATCGCGCCTAAAATATAACCTACTGGTGGCTCCACAACACCAAGCTCACACCCACTTTTCATCAAACCTGGGTTGCGTGGTTCCTCAAACTAAAACCTCATTCGTTCAACGGCAATTCTGGTTCATCGCGCCTAAAATATAACCTACTGGTGGCTCCACAACACCAAGCTCACACCCACTTTTCATCAAACCTGGGTTGCGTGGTTCCTCAATCTAAAACCTCATTCGCTCATCGGCAATTCTGGTTCATCGCGCCTAACATATACAATGCATTGAGTACCGACTTAAAGTCAAGTAATTCTATATCTATACCGGTCGGTGGCCGAGTTGACATCGCGTTTGGGTCCCACCCAGGCGTAGTGTGTTCAATTCCTCGGCTGGCTAAGTCCTCCATTACAACACAAGCAACATTTTCAGCTTACTGAGGTGGTAGTAGGAGATTTTCAAATATTGTCAGGTTATTCGTAACCCGGGAATGTTTGTCTTTCTTTTAAAAAAAAAAAAAAATATGTATGTTTTTAATCTTAATGTTTTTAATTTTTATTTGTATCTTTTTAATTATACGTATACTTTTTCTTTATTTTTCAGTTTACTATTAATATTAATATATTTGTTTTTAGTTTTATTTCATGTATGATTCATACTTGCATACTTATGTTTCTATAAAATAGTATTTATTAGTTCTTTTATGTTATTATTATTTTATGTATGATTCATACTTGCATACTTATGTTTCTATAAAATAGTATTTTTTAGTTCTTTTATGTTATTTTTATTATTATTTCATGTATAACTACCACAACACGGGCATTAGCCTAGTATGGTAGTTAAAAAAATGTCAAAAAATGTATCATGTAAACATTTATTTAATAATATTAAAAAAAAAAATGAATGTTTTCATAGAATACAAAATATACAAAAGTTGTCATACTCTACAATATTAGAATTCTTCAAGACGGTATATAAATGTGAAGCCAGTCTCGTGTGTATTACGTGTGTTCGTATCTGAAATGTTCCTGAATGTGAAAAATCGAAGAATTTTACGCTCGAGTCGCAATAAGAGGTGCCTTTCCTTTCAGCATTAATATGGTTTTTGTATGTTCGAGAATATTATACGTTCTATATAAGTAAACCTAATAAATATCAGATAATGTATTTCCAAGCGACAAAAGCAATGACAGGCCGAATGTAGTTCAATAAATTTGGCCAAATATATTATTTGTGCACAGCTTCACCCGACTGTAAACACTCGGAGGAGATGCGAAGAGGGTCGCGAGGGAAAAAAACATCTCGAGAAAATTCCGGCCATCAACCCCCGGCGCACTGGACCTGAGAGAATATCTCTTCGTATTGCGAGGATCTAGAGATCTGGAGTGTATCCAAATCTCTCGCTTACATTATTCACAAGCCTCATTGAAGTCACCCAAACAATGGCCCGCTCCGCACTCCCGCTCCGGGCTTGATGGATTCGCTACTAAAACGTCAAGATGGATGGGCAGATACTACCAAGAGAACATCATACTCGTATCTCTTTGTAGGTGGTAGCGCTGTAGTCACCAGTCTGCGCAAACTTGCGAGGTCCGAATATTTCATTATTAAACTGCTGTCGGCTTCGGATATCACGTTATTGCATGCCGTATAGCGAAAATTCCGCGCAATCTTGAAAAATAGAGAAGAGTTTGTTACGTTAGTTCAGGCACAGGAACAAGGCGCCAGCGGGGAATCCCCCCGGGACGCTAATAACCGGAAGCCAGGAACTATATCCGTTTCCGCCACCCTCCTGCCCCCCACTCCCCACCAGCAACCTGCTCTCTGCTACTAGCGATAGTATAGTCGCGGTTTATTCTGTTTAGCTCAGTTTATTTAATAAGGAAACGATCATACCGCCAAGGAACAAACTTACCACCATATAAAACACTATTAGGATAGAAAAGAATGAGGATGTACGACATTCTTCCTTAAGAATAATACTTTAGCCGATCTTTGATTCCTTCCTTTTAACCTTTTCGGCCCCTCCCCCCTCCGCTTTTGGAGGCCATCATTTAAAATATGTTATAGAGAGATTTCATAATTTAAATGGGCCAGTTTCATAACTACACAGAAGATCGGAGTCGAGTTCGGACTGTTTAACGGACGGATGGTAATTTTAGATAATTTATTTTGAAGGACAACCAAAATCACAGAAAGTTCAATTTGGGGAGTTAAGTACATGAGTTTAAAAAGGTGGGAAAGGGATCGGAGTCCAATTATTATTCTCATTCGAATAAGCGAGGAAATTTTAACGTTCACAAAGATTATTTCATAAAACAACGTTTCATTTAGTATAAATATATTATTATAATTATTCATTGTTTGCTTTTCATATTTCGCTCATTTCAACGTAATTAAACTGTAAAAATAGGCCCCTTCTGAATGGTTTTTGGAAGCGTTACAACTCGTTACAGTAATGATGTTGTATTTTGCATGAGGGTTATGCTTGAGGGGTGGGCCATGGCCTTGTACTTTACTGTGTACTGTATGCCCTACTGCTGGACCCTCTCCAATACTGATAAAGTTTAATATACTCCTACCGATAATCATTCTGAGTGGCGAATGAATAAAAAAACACAATTAACGGAATATATTAACGTAAATTATGATATACTGCCCACAATATCCATCGCCCACCCTCGGGCATTTTTTATTGGTGAATATATATTGGGCTTTATTTAAAACAAAAATTTAAATCCGCAGGGGAGAGATACCAATTTTGGGAATATAAAATAATACTTTGGGTCCTACATGATTTGTGCGGATATTCCAATATAACGGTCAAATGTTTTACAAATTTGAATAATGCCCTGACAACGTAAGCCACACGCACGCTTAATTCCAATAAACATAATCGTCCGCTAGTAATTATTATTCTTCATCCCAAAAACATTCTTTTAATTTAATCGACGTCAGTTGGAAAATGATTTATGAATCGGTTTTATGAGTATTGCTACTTAATTAAGAATCTCTTCAAATTATTGGTAAACCGGTTAAAATAACACTGTGTTAATAAATATTATCACAGGGCATTACATGTTTCAAATCACATCTTAAATGTAATTAATTTGAATTATTACCAAAGGTAGATAAATGTAGGTCCTGCTGCCCGTGAGGGGCCTGAGACGGAATCGGTGGCGTCGGGCATTGGGGGAGCCATAGGGCTGGATGGCCTCCTGGTCCTCGGGTCCTCGGGGCGGGGCTGCTGGGATGCGGGGACCGTGTAGAAAACGGTCCCTGTCTTCTACCGGGGAGCCAGCTGGTGAGCGCCGGGCGGTGCCACGACCGGGGAGTCCTCGTGATCCACGGGTAGCAGCCTCGTCGGGATCATTCTCGAAAAAAAAAATTGCGTTAATTTTTAATAAAACTTGTAGGTACAGCGCAGTTTTTTGCTATTTTTCTTCAAGTGCGCATTATAAAAAACGAAAGTGAAAATATTTAGATAAAATTGTTCAACCTTATATAAATATTTTAATTGTAGGATTTGTGAAGCAGAACAAGATAAATAAGAAAAAGAAAACTTTCTAACGCTACTATATGCATCTTCCTTTTGTATATTTATGTTTCTACATTCTTTAACCTAATTACCTGTTACCGAATTACCTGTCCCTGTCTAACAGTGTGGAGTACCTACATACCTAAATGAGAAACATTGTAACAATTTATTATAAATCACCTGTCTGTTAAGAAAACTGGGGTAGTGAACGTGTCCCTTCAGTGTTCTTAATTCGATTAATTTACGGAAGCTTGTGCAGTCATATCCAGCAATATCCCTTAAGGCTATAATATCGATCGAAAATACCAAGGGTAAGTCAAAATCCTTTCCCGATTCTTGCAGCTACCCCAATAGCAGTGTCAAATATTGATTGCAGTCCACAATAAAACCACAAACTGATTCGCATATAATATTTGCGAACTGCGGCAAAATATTTTCTTGATCAGTTTTGTTCAAGTTATTATCAAATTGTATTTGTTTTCGTGACACCTTGAATTCTAATTTTGAAAAAGACTATAATATTTTTAGTTCAAATATTATATAACAGTTAAGTATGTACTTTATAACAATAAATGTAGATACTTTTTAGCTTGTATGAGTTATATATGTATTTAACACAATCAGTTCCAATTTCGAAAAATTCAAAACAAACCGAGTTCGTAGAACCAGAGTTACAATCACACACAGACGGACCCAAAACCGAAATTGGTTTATAATTTTTTTTTTATTGTTTCTTTATATTGTATCTATTTTACGTTTGAATTTTTAACCTCACTAGGACAAACCTGTGTTGAGGTAAATAATTGTTATACTAGTAAAAGTTTTTTTTGATGGGCTTACAATTCTTTCAACGTACATAGATCATAATAAGCTCCAAGCACACAAATAAAAACACAAAATACTATTGAGACAAAGGTACAAACAATAATAGATATACGATGTGCTGAATGGTAACTACTTTCCATATTGGCAAAATGAATAAGAGGTTAAATTTATAAAATTTTATACTAAGGATGTCGTACCAGGGGAGCAGGAATTCGTTCTTGTTGGTAAACTTGGTAATGGTGCATTACCGTACTGATTATGATCCGCGCGACTTCATACAAGGCGGGAATGGTGGGAATAACCGCGGCAATTCCCACCATTCCCGCCTGTTCCCGACCGCAGCAGCCGTTAAGGCCACTTTATGCCTTATTAGAGGTTAACCTGCACCGCGCCAAATGACACGACAAACACGCTTCGGTCAATCACTCTAACGGCGTTAACTGCCCAATGCCAACCACAGCGCAAATGAAAATAATGACAATAGTCTACAGACCAGAAGGTTTAGTTTTTACTAATTTACTACTTTTATTAGCATCGAACACATCACATATCGAATCACTCCATTTATCACCATATCATATAAAAATATTTTAGAATTAAGTAGTGAATATTATACTCTATATTATGTAGAATATTAATTCAGTTTATGGTTTTATTTTGGACTGTAATCAATGTTTACCACAAGTATTCAAGTAGTTGTCGTTAACAGTTAGAATTGAAATGGATTCTGACTTACCCTTGGTTTTCAAATCGATGTTATGACCTTGAGGGACAATGCTGGTTATCACTCGAATTAAACGCACTGAAAGGACATGTTCACTGCACTAGTTTTCTTAACAGACTGGTAATGTATCAATAAATTGTTGTCATGTCAATTGTCACTACACACTGTCAGAAAGGGACAAGTAATTGGGAGGAGGAATGCAGGAAAATGTATTTGTTAAAGGGAGATGCATATAGTTGCGTCAACAATTATTATTAGTTAAAAAATAAATAAAGGTATTTAAATAAAATGTTAGTGGTTTCCACGATATGTGATTTTTAACAATCACTGTCTCTGAGTAATAAATATCTACAATAATAACCAAATGGAAATAACCACGCATATTTAAGTGCTCCTGGTATTTTGTTCCTATTGACTGCGTGACATTTTTTCTTAATTTTTTATATATATTTGTAACATTAGCACCACTGCGGAAATTAAGGCCCTTCGCACACGGAGATACTTACAAATTACGTGACTGTGATGCAACCACCAGTCGCCTATTGATATTTAAGGCTGGTTGCCGTGAAGTTAATACGATGTCAAGTGACTCAAGCGATGAAGACAATATTGTTGTTCTCTGTCCTTCTTATGAGCATAAAAACGATCTAAAAGAAGATGTTGGATTCACCCGTATAATAAAATAAATATTAATTGTAGGGCATTCATCACCGCTAAGGAACTATACGAAAATGATGTTGAATTGACTTTTTTTCAACCTAATTTCACACCTTCTATGCTGATTCCTTTCATATTTTTTTACGTATTCCTCTAATATTTACGTATTTCTGTAAATTATAGTGATTTAAGAATACATATTTCACACTTGCAGAACAAATTTAACATTCAAATCATGCTCGGACACCATTTCTATCAAAAGAATAGTATATGCGTATGCAACTGGCGTAGCGTGCTACCAGACTGTCAGTAGCGTGGAACTAACGCCAAACCCGTTGTCATACTTGCAAAGTATTATGGCGGATACTCACGACGCGTGTGCTCCGCGCGCAAAACTCGAGTCGCTTGTAAGTAAGTCTGTGTACGAATGGCCTAACACAAATTGCCCTACGTCATTCTACGTGCTCCCGGTATATTGACATGTTCACGTTTTGATATTTATTTTATTTATAAAATACCTATCCTCATACCCGTTAAAAATCACTGGTAATCAAATTAGTCTGAAATCTCGAAAAATTAGTTTCAGTTTTGAAAAAGGCAATTAAAATATTTTCTGTCATAAATATTAAATTATAAGTAGGTTAGTACTTTATCGCTGGACTGTATTCTCCAATGTGTAGTTAACTAACTAACGATCACGCCGTTTGGGAAATAAAATAAATAAACTTCATTTCTATATTCTATACGCATTCTACAACAATTTCTGAGGTGGGTTTGGGTACCGCTGCCCCGGGAATCATTTATTGGATAACCCTCTGAAATAGGTAGACCCAAGTGGTTCGCTGCGTTTGGTGATTTAGCAGGGGTGCCCAGGTTCATCGGGTGAGGTGTGTTGAGGATGCGCCTACCCACCAGCTTCGTAGTGTACCAGATCGCGAGAGGCTGGTTTGGGAGATCCTTTTACCTCTTCAACTGGTATCATAGCCTAGAGCGGCAGCGGGAGGGATAGATTATTGGATAACCCTCTGAAATAGGTAGACCCAAGTGGTTCGCTGCGTTTGGTGATTTAGCAGGGGTGCCCAGGTTCATCGGGTGAGGTGTGTTGAGGATGCGCCTACCCACCAGCTTCGTAGTGTACCAGATCGCGAGAGGCTGGTTTGGGAGATCCTTTTACCTCTTCAACTGGTATCATAGCCTAGAGCGGCAGCGGGAGGGATAGATTATTGGATAACCCTCTGAAATAGGTAGACCCAAGTGGTTCGCTGCGTTTGGTGATTTAGCAGGGGTGCCCAGGTTCATCGGGTGAGGTGTGTTGAGGATGCGCCTACCCACCAGCTTCGTATTGTACCAGATCGCGAGAGGCTGGTTTGGGAGATCCTTTTACCTCTTAAACTGGTATCATAGCCTATAGCGGCAGCGGGAGGGATAGATTATTGGATAACCCTCTGAAATAGGTAGACCCAAGTGGTTCGCTGCGTTTGGTGATTTAGCAGGGGTGCCCAGGTTCATCGGGTGAGGTGTGTTGAGGATGCGCCTACCCACCAGCTTCGTAGTGTACCAGATCGCGAGAGGCTGGTTTGGGAGATCCTTTTACCTCTTCAACTGGTATCATAGCCTAGAGCGGCAGCGGGAGGGATAGATTATTGGATAACCCTCTGAAATAGGTAGACCCAAGTGGTTCGCTGCGTTTGGTGATTTAGCAGGGGTGCCCAGGTTCATCGGGTGAGGTGTGTTGAGGATGCGCCTACCCACCAGCTTCGTAGTGTACCAGATCGCGAGAGGCTGGTTTGGGAGATCCTTTTACCTCTTCAACTGGTATCATAGCCTAGAGCGGCAGCGGGAGGGATAGATTATTGGATAACCCTCTGAAATAGGTAGACCCAAGTGGTTCGCTGCGTTTGGTGATTTAGCAGGGGTGCCCAGGTTCATCGGGTGAGGTGTGTTGAGGATGCGCCTACCCACCAGCTTTGTAGTGTACCAGATCGCGAGAGGCTGGTTTGGGAGATCCTTTTACCTCTTCAACTGGTATCATAGCCTAGAGCGGCAGCGGGAGGGATAGATTATTCATCCGTCACTCTTTGACATACTGATCCCTAGATTCCTACCTACCCCTCATATCTACCCACTCCTCACCCTTTTCCTTTCCACATCTTCGTTTCCTTTCTTTCCTGTAAAGATACCTCAACGCAGCATCCCTGAATACACCAATCAGGGTCTCCTGTGCGGGGTTAATGTAAAAAACCCCAATAAAGAAACATTATAAATGAAATTTAAAAATAAAAGTTATGTGTAACATCTTGTAATCTTCTTAAATTTTCAGAATTTCCCGTCTCGCCCAATCATCTTCCACGTCAGTCCACCTCTTATTTTCTGACAAGACGACTCTCGAAATCACAAGATTTGGCTCTAAGGATTTTGGTAATGTGGACCCCTTTTCAAATATTATTTTCATATAATGGCTGCCTACCCACACGGCCTACGCGTTTTGTGACAGTCTCAGTAGCAGAAATATAATCATAAACATCTAATACATATTCACAAATTCTTTAAATAAATTTGCGATTCAAATTTCTCTATTCAGACGTTATAATAAAGGATTAAACTTTATACAGAGGGTTAAATGACGCAATTGACTTACTTAAGTAAGTCAAGTACGTATACACCCTGTATAAAGCAAGTATTTTGTCACAGTAGAAGGGATATATAGTACACAGCCATTCTTCTACAAAGTTTATATTTTGTATATTTATCCAGTCAAGAATATTATCTGGCTTAAATAATTTATCCTTGTCTTTCAAAAAAAAGCAGAAAAACTTACCAAAGAAGTAAATATCGGGGTTTCTGGGAGGTATCCTTGAGACTGGCATTGATATAAGTTAATTTTGGTTGCGATAAAGATAAAGAGACTGAGAGTTTATTTTAAATGGTAGTTTATTTTAATCCTAGAAAAGAATATATTCGATATATATATATATTGGGTGTCCTTGAGTATCTCCGTAATTTGAACTATAGATTCCGAACACAATGAAAGACCTGCGCTACTGTACGAATTAAATAATTGACTACTTTTAATTCAAATAAAGTAATAACTTTGTTAACATCACTTTTTTTTCTAGCGCACCCTCTTGAAGTATCACTGGAAAAAATGTATTTAAAAAAATAAAAATAATTTCCTCTTAATGTGATTTTAACAACAATTGTCACTGAGCAATACAAGTTTATAATAATACCAAAATGGAAATACCCCATAATAATTCTGTGCTCCTGTTATTTAATTTTTATTTGTTTACTCTTTTTATAAGCACACTGGCGTATTTATATACTTTACTAGCTGACCCGGAAACGTTGTTCTGACATATAATTTATTTCTAGATACGGACACCCTATTTTTTTGAATAGGGACACCCTAATCACCTGTTGGTAAGAAATATACTTTACGACCTATTCTCATCCATAAAAAATATACTTACAAAATTTCATGAAAATCGGTCGAGCTGTTTCGGAGGAGTGTGATCACAAACACCGTGACACGAGATTTTTATATATATATAAATAGAAGATATTCATTGAAATGTTTACAATTTTGTACATACGGGTTATAAACAATGTTTGCAAAATCGATCTCTCACGTTAAATTGATTTACAATTGGAAAAACAAAATATTAACAATACTAAACTGTAATTATCATAAATAATAACTTGACATAAAAAAATGTTATGAATTGGTTACATACAAAAAGAACGAAATCATTAGTATATTCTTAATTATGTAAGCAAGGTATTGGCGAGTTTGCTGCACAATTTGTTTTGTGAATTAAAAGAGATCCTTATGCCTAGTCTGTCGATTAAATTAACCAGACTCAGAGGTTCGCAAGAGTCGATTTACGATTGTTTTGTGAATTAAAAGAGATCCTTATGCCTAGTCTGTCAATTAAATTAACCAGACTCAGAGGATCACAAGAGTCGATTTACGATTGTTTTGAGAATTAAAAGAGATCCTTATGCCTAGTCTGTCGATTAAATTAACCAGACTCAGAGGTTCGCAAGAGTCGATTTACGATTTTTTAAAAGAAGCCCAGCTCGTATTTTTAACTTACATCTTTTACATTTCAGAGCTCTTGATATTTTGTTAATATTGAAGGGTTAACGTAATGAGGTTTTTTCTGTATACCTAGCGCAGATGCGTGAAAACTCGTAGATAGTTCGACTATATGGTTCCAATTCAAAAAACGATGGTTAAAATAATTTTCCCTTAAAAATATAATAATATTATAGGTAGGAACCGAATTTTACAAATAAGTGCTTCCACTTTTGAAAATTACACTTAATTTCAAAGTAAAAGTTCTAGAGTTCAATGAACCAATGTTACAGATAGACGGAATCACAACCAGCACACACATTATAAAAAATGTACTAAATAGTTAAATAACATATAGTATACAGCACTTAGTTTCGCGAATAGTGTTCGCTTCCTCAGAAGTAAATGAACACTAATACATTGTCTTTTTACTAAAATAAATAATGCCATCACAAAGTAATAACCAGTTGGAAGAACTTTTCTTTGTAATTTATATAGTTATTATGCTGGCCAGGTTTCGCTACTCCCGTAGCTTCTTTAGGGCAGTCAATAATGTCACATCATCGCAAATCACAAAGTATCTGCTTCACATTCAAATATACTTGTAATTAATTCCTCCTTTTCGCATCTCGCACAACGTTGGGGAGACAGAGGAAGGAAAATTGCTACTTTTCTACACAGCTGAAGGGAACCACAAAAATTATTAGTTTGCTGCTCGCATTAATTACGACATTACTGGAAATAACGCCCACCGCACGTCCGGGTCGTGGTAGGGGGATATTTTAGTAATTTTAGGCGGAAAAACATTATTTCAGAAGGGAAGACTGTTGGATTGTCAGAGTACTATACAAAATATTCCCTTTCGTTAAGACTCATTTTCAGTAAAACAAGTCTGTTCCTAAAAATATTATGGCTTGAGGAATATATATTCATATAGAATAAATCAACAAAGTGATTATGAATAAATATATTATATGGTATATCATTGTACGTAGAATTTATAAATCGTCATTTAAAAACTTGTAAAATATCCCGTTTGGTTGGTAATACTTAACCTGATGTTTCATTACAACCAATTTATGTGAGTAATATGTCTATTACCCACGAAATCCTTACAAGTTCCTTTATCTCCAAATTTAAACAAAATCCTATTGAAATTAGCAATTATTTGTTTTATTATATTGTCATTTTCGGACTTTTTCATATAAATTTGCTTCGAAAGTAAACGGAATAAAGTACTCAAAATTATTGTAAATATAAATTGTCAATATGGTTGGATAATCAAGAAATTCCCAAATCCCCACATTTTCCCCACAATAAAAGTTTCCAGAAAAAAATCTTAGTAATTCCCCGCAATTTGGGGAATTCTCCACGAATTGGCAACCCTGATGTAGATATTGTCTACCATAGATAGAGGTTGTAATGAATCAGCTGATTCAGTAGTAATAAATGTTGTGTTTTGATGCCATGGTGTTTTATATGTTTTCAAAAAACGATTTATAAATTCTACGTAAAATAATATACAAAATAACACATACATTCAGAATCAGTGTTTGTTGATCTGTATAAATATATAAAATAATATACAAAATAACACATACATTCAGAATCAGCGTTCGTTGATCTGTATAAATATATAAAATAATATACAAAATAACACATACATTCAGAATCAGCGTTCGTTGATCTGTATAAATATATAAAATAATATACAAAATAACACATACATTCAGAATCAGCGTTCGTTGATCTGTATAAATATATACATTTAAGCCATATTATTTTTCACTAGAGTTCCTTATTCTTATATTTTCAGTGCATAATTGTAATGAAAAATTATTCCGCGGTTCTTAGAATAGTTGTTTAAATGATCAATGTAGTTGATTGAGTTTTGATTCTCGGCTGTGGACATATTTATTTTTTTGTGTATTTACGCAGTTATTTTTTAAAATACATAAATTGTTTTATTTTATGTCACGTATTTTTTCACGGATTTGCGCTAGTACCTACGTACTAAAATTAGCTGTCATTCTAACTGTCACTTTAGCTAGTGACGTGGGTTCCAATGACATTTATAATTAGTAATTTCGATAATTATTTATTTTTGGAGATCGTTTTTGTAAATCTACGTTAGGCACAAGAAAACTTATCTTATTTTTTATTTTATTAATTTTGTATAAATGAATGAATTTTCATTGACAATCTTTATTTTGTTTCAGGAAGTCCCACTAAATGACCGATCTCTAATTTACTTCAAGAACTTATTGGGAGAACTAGTTTATGTCGCAGACAAAGAGTTAAACATTAATATTTAAAGGTGGGATGAGCCTTCCTTTGAACCATTACATTGAAAATGGAATCAAGGATTCTTCGTAATAAAAGTTTAGCTCTATTAAAAGCGCTTTGATATTTAATACCCATTTATTATGTGAAATAAAATACCAAGATTTAACTTTTAACAAAATGTATAGAGCATCTTATGAGAAAACAATTATTTTCTCATAAAGAAAAGTGGATCTTGTTTCCTTTTAAGTTTCCAGTTCATTTACAGACAGTGGCGACCAGTGAATTTCTCCGCACTAGGTGGCTACTTCAAAAATACTTTTTTTCGAATCTTTTAAATTTCTTGCCCGAAAAACATATTTTAAACCTTTTCGAGAATTTTTTCGTTAAAAATCGTTTTTTGTATAATCACCGCACGAGAATGTTAACTGCATGGAGTCTGTGATATAAAAGCATCTTCAATTTGAAGTACGTTGTGATGCTGAATAAAAATTGGAAGGGACCTGGCTATTCACATCTAGTTATAAAACAAGGTTATATCCATTTTTCTTCACCCGATTTACTTTAACGAGTGATTCCTGACATTATTTGTAGTAAAAACTGTGTACGAATTGAATTGAATTGAATTGAGGTTGAAAAAAATCTCTCATATGACATTGCCGAGTAACTAAATAACCCCCCACCCCGACCCTTACCATTCAATACCTTTTGATTTTTAAATACATCGTGTCCGGGAATTGGCTCTGTTGTTATCCCCCGAGAGGAAGGAGGAAGGTTCAATTCTCAGCGAAACCAAGAAAAAAATGTTTTATATATTTTTAAATACGTCTAATAATACTTATTCCCATTTTTATTCCCTGGATATATAGATAGAAGATATGATGAGTTTTTTAAACAATAATCCACGAATTCTGGGTTCGGATTCAATGAGCTTAACGATCTGTTATAAAAGTAATCTTTATGACAAGAATCTTGTAAATTTGATCACTCTTTGAATAAATCTCTAGCTACCAGTCCTTACATGTTTTAGGTAAACTGATATTCTTCGTATTTTCAAAGGTTGATCGTGATCATAGGTTTCTTAGCGTCAACTCCCACCCGCACCCCTCAAGCGGAGCACCCCCCTATTACATCACCCACACCGCCCCCCAGTCAACTGAGACAGCAGCTTATTTATCGTCTCTTACTCACCTTGAGTATGAAGCAATACATTTAGTTAAACGGCCCTCCCCACTTCCAGTTCCAGTTCCAGTTCCCAGCGACCGGATGCGAATGTCTCTCCGGAACAACGTTCCGAGGAAATTTGTTCTCAAGTGTTGCCTCGTTTAGATCTCCATCGCGATATTGGAAATACAATCAAAACAATGTTGAGTTTGTGATTTCTAAAGAAAAAAACTTAGTTTCTTGAAGTTTTTTGTTTCTCTAGGCAGTTGAATTTACAATTCGTTTTTCGATACCCATTTCTTACATTTGGATAACTGAAATTGTAAGAAAAAACACTTTATTTATATTTTTTCACTTGTAGCAAACACTTTATGGGTATACATAATTATAATAATTAAAATAAAATAACTTTATTTATAACTAACATACTAACAATCACACTGTTTCCCCGCAGGGGTAGGCAGACAGAAGATACCGCAAAACTAGTCTTTCTACTCACACATACCATTTTGTTATTCTGACTCTTGAAATGACCCGACTCAAGTATTTGGTTGACTTGATCGTGCAATGTTTAACTCGGGCGTACCCGAATTCTTCTATCTTTCACGGTCGCGTATATATTCTCCTTACACTAATTTCTTTGTTCATTCTCTATACATGCCCAAACCATCCCTTTCTTAATATTACACTTTACGCTCGCATCAGCTGTGCATTCTTTGCAGATCTCCACATTTCTCACATGACCGTACGTGGTTTTACCACATTTTTGTCTCAGGAATCTCATTTCTACAGTATTCAGTCAACTTCCATCCTTCTTCTGCCAGTTTAACGGCTCACTGCATGCACCAGCTCACTGCATGGTATAAGTACTCAATTGTGGACTGCTAGCTTCGTCTATTTTAACAATTCTTTGTCAGCGCCAACCGCGTTCTGTGTTTCATTAAATAAGTTTCTTGCATTTACCCTACTTTCAATATCCCTTTCAGTTCTTCAATCTCTCGTTAACATTCTTGCCAAATAGACAAACTCATCCACCTGCTCCAAGTATTCATCATTCACAACTATGTTGAACAATGTTTTCATACTCCCTTTTAATTTAAATTTCTCTCAAAACTTAAAACCAGTAGGAAAACAAATTTTTTTCCTACATTTGTCGCCAATGCGGCCTAGAATATTCAAGAACGTTATCTTAATTCCAGGATAAATATTAAACAATAACATATTATTTTTTATCAAAAGATGATAAAAAATAATGGTTTCATATTTTCACTGGGTTTAATAAGTCCCGAAAGGCAATACGTTTTGAATCTAAATTTGGAAAGACACAAAGGAGAAACCAAATGATTGATGACTTCCGTAAAGATACAATGAGGTAAGAACGCAAGAAGACAGGGAAGCCATATAAAAGATGACGTGATTACATAATAATAACATCTCGCTACATATTCTAAGTGTGAAGCATGATTAAGGGCCAGCAATCCATCTCTCTCTACCTCCAGAGTCAGATCCATCATCTCATTGAGTGGGAATGAATTGCCACGATGATGGCCTGCGAGCTGTGAGCTGGGAGCTGGGAGCTGGGAGCTGGGAGCTGGGAGCCTCATCGAAACCGTACCATTAGAATGGAAATTGTTCCATTGGTCGGCTATATAATTCTATGTTTTAAGAAACCTTCATATCAAATTCTCCATACAATATACATACATCTTATTCCAACTATAGTTTGCATGCCCCAATACAGCTCTTGGTAACAAATATTGAAACAATATGGATGTACTTTACAATAATTTTAACTTGGAAAACATCAGACGTCGTGAGTAATTTCTACCTAGTTTATAAATTATTTGGTTTATATTAATATCATCGTTAATTTAAAGAATATTGGCAGATTATCTATTTTATGTTACCTATATTTTGTTAACTCTTTATTTTCATATCAATTAAAAAAAGTTCTGCATTATATATATGTAAAGGCTAAAGAAGGAGATAGCGCAACATGGCACAATACACTAAAAAGGCTAAAGAAGGAGACAGCGCAACATGGCACAATACACCAAAAAGGCTAAAGAAGGAGATAGCACAACATGGCACAAAACACCAAAAAGGCTAAAGAAGGAGATAGCGCAACATGGCACAATACACCAAAAAGGCTAAAGAAGGAGATAGCACAACATGGCACAAAACACCAAAAAGGCTAAAGAAGGAGATAGCACAACATGGCACAAAACACCAAAAAGGCTAAAGAAGGAGATAGCGCAACATGGCACAATACACAAAAAGGCTAAAGAAGGAGATAGCACAACATGGCACAAAACACCAAAAAGGCTAAAGAAGGAGATAGCGCAACATGGCACAATACACCAAAAAGGCTAAAGAAGGAGATAGCACAACATGGCACAAAACACCAAAAAGGCTAAAGAAGGAGATAGCGCAACATGGCACAATACACCAAAAAACACATTTTTTGGATTCGTCTGTGATATCCATTATTAGAAACTACTTTCGGAATTTATTAGAACGTCAGCGTTGCTTCAAACGGCTGTTGCTATGATTAGCAATCAGATATGAAGAGACATGAATAATTGAATAATTAATTTCCAATCACTTTTCATTTTCCACTTCAGCTTCACAATTTCTCACATTAGTCAACAATGTTAACTAATATACGATATTTTCATCAAACATCAAATTCAATTGAGTTTGGCAGACATTTTATTTGCTACGTTAAAAGTTAGTTGTTCTTCATTATACAGTTTTTTAAATCTGTACATATTAAAAAAAAAATCATAATTATCAAAACACTTAAATATACAGATAAATTAAAAAAAAATTGTAAGATTTACTGTAAATATGTACATTTAATTACATATTTACAGCAATTTGTTAGTAAAATAAATAAATAGCAGTAATGTACAAATAAATAAATAATTCAATATTTGTTTTAAGCTGTGTTTTTTTATTTACGAACATTTTATTGTATGTATTATGTTTACTTTATGCTTTAAAAACTTTTTGTATAATATTCGATAGCTCACTGTTTTGTTCTTAAAATCCACATAAAAGTCCCGCTGGGCGTAAAACTAAATAAAATAAAATAACTTAAAATCAAACCAGCTATTATCACAGAAACAATTTGGCTCACTTGGTATATTCTGTTCTTAAAATCGATGTAAAAGCTCGGCTGGGCGTAAAACAAAAAAAAAATTGCATAAAATCAATCAAACTTCACAGAAAAAAATTAGCAACATCCAACTAAGTAAATGAGCCTTAGTAAATGAGTATATTAAAAATTCTATAGACTCACATAAGAAATACATTAGAATATTCCCTGATCTTTCTAAAGCCTTCGACACAATTAATCACTCACAACTTTAATAATGGGGATTCAGGAATTTATTATAATGAATTAGAAATATCAGTACAATGAATTGACATTTTTTAAAAGTTATACGGAAAATATTAAGCAAACGGTAAAACTTAACAACATAACCAGCGAGTTGAAAGATGACAAATTCGGGGTGCCTCAAGGAAGTATTTTGGGTCCAATTCTCTTTTTAATTTACATCAACGATCTTTAACACATAGATTGTGAAGGCAAAATCCTAAGTTTCGCAGATGATACAGTTCTTGTAATAAATGGGAAGAATTTGGCAGAAACCTTTAAAAAATCAGAAGACTCACTAAACAGAACCAAACAATGGATAGACTACCACTCACTTACACTTAATACACAAAATAAAAAAAAATTCAAGTTAAAAATTCATTGTTTCCACCACTTAATTACGCCTGTCTTTCGCCCACATTGGAAAACGTTGACCATGTAACTTATCTAGGCGTGAAAATTGGTCATAATTTAAAATGGACCGATCATATTAACTATTTAAATAATAAAATTAAAAAAAAATTAAGTTATTTCTTCAAACCAACAGGAATGTCCTTAGTAAAAAAGACTTAATGTAGATCCACATGGCTCTTTGCCAATCGCTCTTAGAATATTGTACTATCGTATGGGGCAGTGCAAGTAACAATATCACAAAATCACCCATTAAAACCCAAAAAGCCACAGTGAAAATTATTTTGAAAGTCCCTGTAAAAACTAGAGCTAATACATTTCCTAAAATTTTCGCTTATACATTTCCTGTTCAAATATAAAAACAAAACTCTTTAACAACTCAACTACACCACCAGAACAATAACCAAGGGTCACTACAAAGTACCTTCACTACATACCACGTCAGCTCAAAGACAATTTTTCTTCCTAGCTCCTAAAATCTTTAACCTTATCCCTGAAAACCTAAAAACCGTGAGTCAACCCCATTCCTTTAAAAAAACAAATTACGAAATGGATCCTTACACACGGAATACATTACAACTACAATACCCATTCATTCTACACTCTATCAATTTAATCACCTTTCAGACAAAACATAATATATCCCTATTCCCTAACTTAGCGGTATAGTATGTACATAATTAATTAGTGTGATCTATTTACTAATAATTTCTCAAACTTTTCATCTTCTTATAATTCTCTAACTTCTCCATTCTCTTCTTGCAACCCAAACTAGCTTTACATCATTTTTCTTATTTTTCTTTTTCATATTATAGTAATGTATAGATTCTATACAAACTAGCACGGAGGGTGAAATATCACAAAAACCATATGTACCCTCTTAATCTTGTATTAATAAAATAAAATAAATAAACTGAGGAAATCTTCGAAAAACATAACATCAAGTCACTTAAACAAGAATACTCTTACTCTTAGAATATTGTACTATCGGATGGGGCAGTGCAAGTAACAATATCCCAAAATCACTCATTAAAACCCAAAAAGCTACAGTGAAAATTATTTTGAAAGTCCCTGTAAGAACTAGAGCACTGAGGAAATCTTCAAAAAACTTAACATCAAGTCACTTAAACAACTCTGTTCTAAAAAAAATACTTCTTTACATTTAAAAATACAAAACATAAGAAATAACATCTAACATATATTAGAAACACTAGAAGATCTGAGAGTAAAAAACATATCCAATGAGCAAATAAAAATGCAATATTTGGAAAAAAGCTTCCTATACTATGGTACTAAACTCTACAACAAAATACCACTCTCATTCAAAACTCAGAACAATATTTTAACATTTAAATCTCAAATAAAAAGCTGGATAAAAAAACACTGGGAACATTCAGAAATAGATAATATACTGACACCAAATACTGAACAAAAACACCATGTAATATATTAATAACTACTTTATATAATATGTACATAATACTGAATTTTAATAATATGCACATTAAATCCTCAGCACGGGAGATCCCATTGAGGATATCATTTTATCTTTCTGTTAGAAAAAAAGATAATAAAGCATTTAATACTTTTATCTATCGTTCCTCTAAATGATCTCTAACTTTGTGTTTGCGCTTTGTTACGCTAACTTTGTGTTTGCTTTAAGGAAGCTTGTCGGTAGGTTCCACCAATTTTCATTATTTTAATAAACATAACACATATTCATTTCGCTGGAACATTTAGTTAAATATAATTTCATAATAACAATGTCTATCTGTAACTCACTGGTCTCTTATTCTGATTGTAGCTGCTTCCTTTAGCATGTTTCCACTATTCCTCCCCTCGATTTTCATTTGGGTAAATTTTGTAGATATCTCTAGACACATTCAGAGTCCATTTTAATGTTTTTTTTTAATTTCTCCGAGTTTCAGTTTGGTAAAGTTTTTATCACGAATTGAAATAAAACAATTTGGCGAGTCATATTTTAATTGTTCGAGTCAATAATAGTGGCATCCAATGAGAAAAACAATAACAAAATTATAACACTTTTGAAGCACTTCTCGGTAAATTGTCGTACAAAAAATTTATGGGTGTTTGTCCATACAAAATAAAATTAGAGGCGCTTAGACATTTTTTTAAGCGCACACTTTTTCCACATTTATAAATTTTGATAACATGAACTTACAAAGATACAACCATACTGTGTAAGATTTAAGATCAGACTGTATTGCTGTATAGGAATCTATATTCAAAATTTATAAGTAAACCATGGACGAAAAATTCTGCCTCAATACAGGTTCGCCTAGTGAGGCAGGTTTTTTGGCAGGTAGGTTAAATATAGTATATTATGCCATTTCTATATAACACTCTTACATACATATTAACTTTGTTGTGATTCTTACTAACATACATATAGGTTTTAACTTACTAATGATATTTTATATATTCTGCAATTTTTTGATGAAATAAATAAATTTTAAAATTTAAAAAAAAAAATCAAAATTTATACTAAAAAATAGATTGATCAAAACGCAGGGAAACTTGATTTAGAATAAAACGCGTGAATGAATGAAGGTACGAGTACATTACACAATCTATAACACGGTCCAACGGCTTTATATATCTTCACCCACATTTCGTTCCAGGAATTAATTCAGTCTGAGTTAACGCGATGTGCTTATATTTGTGTCCCCGGCCTTATTTAGCGTGTGATATTGAAATCACTCGGCTGTAATAAACTCGGTACCGAGCATGTAATTTCTGACATTTCAGAAGAGCGCGTGGGAAGAGTGACGCACCTCCCAGTGACAGCACCTCGACCCAATAAAATATTATCTGGATATTAATTTCTTACTGAGAATAACTTGCTGCCATCAGCTTAACCATGTTAAATCTTATCATAACCTACTACATATGTTTGTTGTAATTTATACATAATACATCCCTTATTATGTTGTTACATTAGGGATTTCTAATCTGCAAAATGTGTGGCAGGGTATAAAGTCTCGTAATGAAGTTATTTATCAATTAATAAAAAAAACACACACATACATATTTCAACAGGGTTTTTATTTCAAATAAATTAATTTGGTTAACAAATATCACGTTCAGCCACAACGATTCTAATTGAAATGAACGTTACCAACAATCAGAAAACGAAAAAAACTACATCATTTTAAAGAATCATCGTAATTATAGTAAATTTCTTGACGTTATAGTAGTACGAAATGTCAATGATATATTTAAGCAAGCATTATCAAAATGTGTAGAGAAAAAATATCAAGAATTCTACAAAATAATGACAAATCGATACCAATTTATTACACCTAATTTTAAAGCAACACAAATGCAAAACCATTATATTTACTAAGCTATAAAATATAATAATCTCCCTTCTGAACTGTGCTGTATTGTGAACAAATCAGAAAAAATTAAATAAAAAATAAAATTCATAGCAAAAAAACAACATCCGATAAGGAACGTACTTGACTTATTTTAACCAGTGATTCCTGACATTATTGGTAGATAAATATGTCAATGACTACTTAACTACCTACCTATAAACATGCCAGTTATTTTCAGCCTGTATTGAATGATCTTTTTTTATGTGTCAATAAATGTATACATGTATAAAATTTTATAAATTTGTGCTAGAATATATGTTCTGTGTTGGGTATCTTGAGCAAGTTTTGGTGACAACAACGGCTGAAGTTTTCAGGCGTAAAATTCTAATAAAAATTATACACGGATAATGCTAACTGTCTAATTATTTTTGATCACGCCAATTCCAGGTAAAAAATAGTCCTACGTCACACTTTTTTGCTATCAATAATAAATTCTTGTAAATCATTCACCGAATTGTGTAATGTCTTCTTGAGACGTTCCACCTTCCTTACGATATCTAGTCACATCTCACAATATGAGACCCACACAGACAACAGACTAGAGTACCTACACTAACACCACAAATGTCCCAGTCCGGGTTTAGTCGGATAAAGGTTCTCGGTGTAATCCAATTTTTATTTCGGACTTAACGGCCGGACATTTATGATGGAGCGTGTTTTTATTCGCAACAACCTCCCGGCAGGTACCCTCCCCCACCCCCCTAACTGTGTAGGTACCTACCCACTGTAGGTGGTAGCTAGTAAATATTACGTAGGCTAGGCAGTCCAGTGATGTGATGTGATGATGTCCTTTGATAAGGCGCAAAATTTTCACAAATCACTGCACCGCCATAAAAACAACATCCTATATATATTTGTACAGTCAAGGGGTATGATGAGATAAAAAAATCTAAGAAATTTGTTTTTTCAATACATGAATATTATATCTAGAAAAATTATTTTCTAGGTCGTCAACATAATTCTTTCGAATTTGGATTTTTTACTGTGCAAGATCTGATAATATTTCTGTAATACTGGTAATAAACGTGGGCGTAGGTAAAAAAGGTTCGGACGCATGTTCATGAGCTCTCTTCCTTGCAAACCGGAATTCAAGTTAGTTATATTATTTTATTTATATATTGGGTACAATTTACTTAATAAACAATTCATATATGCCAAATAGTATTTCATAATACTTATTACATAACCTCATTGAACTTCATATACCTACGAGAGCTACTCGATCCAAAATCATGTTTAAATATACTATACCGGGACAGAATATTCACATGTACCTGAATTGCATGAAATTAGTAATAAATATGCAGATGTGGCGGATTTATTTAACACCACGGATGGTAGGTACAAGAAGAAATATAATATCTTTCAATCAATGTTAATTTAACCAAAGTCTACTTGTATGTTTTGCATGGACTTGTATCTTTTTTGTCATTTTATACTTTCCGATGTCATTGTATATGATTTATTGTTTATTGTATTTTTTGGAATACCTTAGTGAGTAAAACCTCAAATTGTAATATTAAATTATTTTAGACAATATTGGCGAATCCTAAACGAAAATCTGAAATAGAAAAATCAGAAAAAGATACTGTCACATCTAGGACTCGAACCCAGGACCCTTGACCAAGTGCCCCGGAAAGGCAAGGGTCTTGGGTTTGAGTCCTAGATGTGACAGTATCTTTTTCTGATTTTTCTATTTCAGATTTTCGTTTAGGATTCGCCAATATTGTCTTCAATAATTAAATAATGAATACTCTAATATGTTTTCTTATAATTATTATGTGTGGTTGGTATAATAATTACCAGGTGACTTGCATACAGTATAAGTCTGTGTGTGTAGGTATCTGTATGTGGGAGTACGTTTGTAGTGTGAGTTGTGTGATAAATGGTGATTTATAAAAGAGAAGCGATATTAATGCGCATTGAACAGTTTATATAATTGAGATGTGGCTCCTTTTGTCAAACAGTAATATTATACTTTAATAATATAAAAAAAGTATTACTTGGATAATTTGTATACCGCCGTTTTTGTTAAGAATCACCTCAAGGGCGCTGTACAATTTATTACGAGTTCCTAGGCTTTATCTAATTTTATTAGTTTCAGAAAAACAACACACTTACTTTATTTAAAAGTGTATAACTGCGCTCGGAGAACACTATAGTAAAAACACCGGACATCGCTTTTAAATTTGCTATTTTACCTTTCATTACTATTGATTTTACATTTAAGGTTAAGATTAGGAGCAGAAGTAGGGTTGGTGTTTATTTTAAATTACTGGAGAATTTTTTGAAATGACTAAAGCTTACAAATTCGTAATTGTTTTAATTTTTTATTCATAAGTTATTTATTTACAACATCCCAGACTGTGAAGATGAAAGGTTTCTGACATTATGGATATGACTATCTAAATTAATTATTAAGATAGTCGAATTTAAGTTTTCGCCCATCAAAATGGTTTGGCCTCAAATCCTAATTTAAGTTTGGTATGAAAAGGGCCGCGTGACCGATCCTCTTAAAGTACTATGTACGTAGTTGTAAAGCAATGTATTTCAGTATTGATAAAATGGTTTGGCCTCAAATCCTAATTTAAGTTTGGTATGAAAAGGGCCGCGTGACCGATCCTCTTAAAGTACTATGTACGTAGTTGTAAAGCAATGTATTTCAGTATTGATAAAATGGTTTGGCCTCAAATTCTAATTTAAGTTTGGTATGAAAAGGGCCGCGTGACCGATCCTCTTAAAGTACTATGTACGTTTTTTTTTTTTTTTTTTTTTTTTTTTTATATTTACTCCACACAGGAGGCCCTGAAGAAAATAATTTCCCTCAGGGCCTATGTCATCTTTGGGGATGCTGTGTGGAGGGTCTTTTTGTGGAGAGGAAGGAGTGAACATGGGTCTTGAAGAGTCCCATGTTGTAGGAGGGAGGAAACACAGAGGCCGGCAGTTCGTTCCACAGCCGAGCTGTTGAACTTAAGAACGAATCGTAGAAGCGACCCGTTCTCATGTGACAAGTGTCAACTGTGTACAAATGTTGGGCGCGCGTTTGGCGTGTATCCCGACTACGCACCGGTGCCGAAGGGATCAATGATGCTAGTTCCTCAGAGCATCTTCCATTGTAATACCGATAGAACAAGGACAGCATACCTACCTGACGCCTGTGCTCTAAAGATTGCAGTCCGTTCGTTAAGATTGGGGAATCTATCAAACGGACCGCCCGTTTCTGCACAGAGTCAAGGGTTTTTTTCAGGTATTTTGGGGCTCCAGACCAGAGATGGCTGCCAAATTCGACAGTAGGGCGCACTTGCGATTTGTACAGGGTCAGCAGTTGTGTACTATTAAAGTATCTGCGGGCCCTGTACAGTACGCCCAGCTTCTGAGAGGCCAACTTTACTCTGGCTTCGATGGAGCCCCCGTACCTGAGCTGGTCACTTATAGTTACACCAAGCATATCAATGGAAGGCCTGTTCGGAAGATTGCTTCCGTTGAAGGAGACTAGATTATCATTTGGATCCCTTTTAGACGTAATCAGACAGGATTGGGTCTTTGAAACATTAAATTCGACGAGATTATTTTTACCCCAGGAGGAAATACTCTCGAGATAACCGTCCATTCTCTGCTTCAAAGCCCTCCGAGCCGTTGGAGTTTGTGTGCCCTTTGGGGGCTTGTCAAACAAAAAGCTATCATGAACTGTACTGTCATCCGCGTAACAATGAATCGGTGCACATGTCAAAAGGTCATTGATGTGCAACAAAAACAAAGTCGGAGACAGAACCGATCCCTGTGGGACGCCAGCATTTATGGAGTGCGAGGAAGAGGTGAAACCGTCAGCAACCGCCTGAATCGACCTATCCCTTAAAAAGTCAGCAATCCACGTACACAGGGATGCGGGAAGTCCGTAAGAATGCAATTTGTTGACAAGTCCTCGGTGCCAGACCCGGTCAAAGGCCTTGGATATGTCTAGTGCGACCGTTTGGGTCTCACCGTGACGTTCCAGGCACCGCCCCCAAACATGCGTCACATACGCGAGAAGATCACCGCACGAGCGGTTCCGCCGGAATCCGTATTGACGGTCGTTGATAATTTTGTTCTTCTCGAGGTATGTGAGCAGTTTGTCGTTGATCACACGTTCCATCACTTTGGACAGAACTGATGTGATCGCTATGGGGCGGTAGTTGGCCGGGTTGGAGCGGTCACCTTTCTTGGGAATAGGGTGAATTACCGCTTTTTTCCAACCAGAGGGCACAGTGCCACACTTCAGGGACATTTTGAAGAGCTTTGTCAAAACTGGAACTATTTCCGCAGCACACCTCTGCAATACCAAGGCAGGTATTCCATCAGGTCCACTAGCTTTGTTAACATCGAGCCCCCGTATGACGTGGAGTACATCCCGATGCCGGATCCTCAGCTTTTTCATATAGAAGCCGCAGTGAGGAACCGACGGCGGAACAGCACCCCCGTCGTCGAGGGTCGAGTTTTCCGCAAACATTTTCCCTAAAAGGTTTGCCTTTTCGGTGGCGGTGTTTGCTAGTGAGCCGTCAGGTCTGGTAAGAGGTGGCAAACTGGGTTTGCAAAAATTTCGACCTATTGAGCCCGCAAGCGACCAGAATGCTCTGCTGCCATGCGGGCAGGCAGCCAGCTTTTTGCTGATCTGCAGGTCGTGTTCGAATTTTGATCTATTGATGATTCTCTTGCATTCCTTTGCCGATTTGTTGTATGCTGATCTGCTTTCGGGCGTTCGAGATGTGTTGTAGGCTCGGTAAGCCGCGTTTTTTCGTCGAACTGCTTCGGAGCATTGTCGACTGAACCACGGCTTTGAGCCCACGCCAGTTTCTTTAGTAGTCGATTGTATGAAGCCATCCATCGCCGATTTGATGACTTCACCAATCTCCTGGGCACATCTTGAAGGGTCCGAAGTCCGAAAACAAACAGCTGACCACGGAAAAGCATTGAAATGGGCCCGCATACCGAACCAATCTGCTGACCTATAGTGCCACACTTTTCTCCTCAGCCTCTCATTGGTTGGTCTGAGGCTAACGGGGATTGATGTCGTCACTAGGCAGTGGTCAGATGATCCCAGAGGCGCTGTGACGTCAATCTTATAACCGTGTGGCACAGTAGTTAAGAATAGGTCTAACAGATTGGAGCGGTGAGTCTGGACATCAGGAACCCTTGTAGGCTCCTGAACCAATTGCTCTAATCCGTAGCAAATGGCAAAGGATTCCGCCTGTCGGCCAGCCGAGTCCGTTGGGCCTGAGAACTTCAACCATGGTTCGTTATGAACGTTGAAGTCCCCCAGAACAACAAACTCGGCCGAAGGGTAGCGGGGCAAGAGATCATCAATAGTATCGCTCAAATGTTTGAAGAGCTCGGAAGTGTCTGATTCGCTATGGTACGTAGTTGTAAAGCAATGTATTTCAGTATTGATAAAATGGTTTGGCCTCAAATCCTAATTTAAGTTTGGTATGAAAAGGGCCGCGTGACCGATCCTCTTAAAGTACTATGTACGTAGTTGTAAAGCAATGTATTTCAGTATTGATAAAATGGTTTGGCCTCAAATCCTAATTTAAGTTTTGTATGAAAAGGGCCGCGTGACCGATCCTCTTAAAGTACTATGTACGTAGTTGTAAAGCAATGTATTTCAGTATTGATAAAATGGTTTGGCCTCAAATCCTTATTTAAGTTTGGTATGAAAAGGGCCGCGTGACCGATCCTCTTAAAGTACTATGTACGTAGTTGTAAAGCAATTTATTTCAGTATTGATAAAATGGTTTGGCCTCAAATCCTAATTTAAGTTTGGTATGAAAAGGGCCGCGTGACCGATCCTCTTAAAGTACTATGTACGTAGTTGTAAAGCAATGTATTTCAGTATTGATAAAATGGTTTGGCCTCAAATCCTAATTTAAGTTTGGTATGAAAAGGGCCGCGTGACCGATCCTCTTAAAGTACTATGTACGTAGTTGTAAAGCAATGTATTTCAGTATTGATAAAATGGTTTGGCCTCAAATCCTAATTTAAGTTTGGTATGAAAAGGGCCGCGTGATCGATCCTCTTAAAGTACTATGTACGTAGTTGTAAAGCAATGTATTTCAGTATTGATAAAATGGTTTGGCCTCAAATCCTAATTTAAGTTTGGTATGAAAAGGACCGCGTGACCGATCCTCTTAAAGTACTATGTACGTAGTTGTAAAGCAATGTATTTCAGTATTGATAAAAATAAACATGGACAGTTTTTTGGAAAGCACATTTGTATTAAGCAAACGTTTATTACGCCAGATTGGGTGTTTCATATAATATAGCTAAATTAATACAGCGATAAAAGGTGCACATGAATACGTATGAAAGATATAATGATGTACGAAAGTTGTACATTGCAGAGTATTTTATAGTAACATAATCAGGTAATTAAAGTAAGTTTGTAACATAATTATAAAAACAAGCATGATAAATTTGTTTTAAAGCTAGTTTGTAATTAAAAAATATTTATTAGGTCCGATTGGGTTGTTTACAAAACATAGAATTATTAATAATAATTCTTTATATATATATATATATATAAACACAGAATTATTAATAATAATTCTATATATATATATATATATATATATATATATATATATAAACACAGAATTATTAATAATAATTCTATGTTTTGTAAAAACATAGTATAAATTATTAATATAAGATGTGCAAATAAAGAAAAATTATAGAGATATTACAAATATTATAATAGAAAGAATTTTAGTTTGGACTCTGAGAGGCGGTAAACATCTAAATATTAAATGTAAGTCTTTGTATAATTCTATATATTGCATTTTTTTAAATATAACGTTGCATTTTTCCAGAATCGAAAAAATCCGAAGAAATATGAAAGAAAAACTAGATTTCCCGAGACAACACGTCACCTCTAGGCAAGTCCCCTTCCCTTAGTAGAGATTAGGAGTTCTCGACACGTGGTGGGTGGTGGGTGTGATTCCCAAAGCATTCATTAATTACTATTCGTGTCCGTCGCATGTATTGTGTACATATTTCAATCCGCATAACGCCGGGGCCATAAAACTAAGTTATGAGAGCAACGTTTTTTGTAATATAATTTAGTGCCAATAGGAACACAAGTTCTCCAACAGGTGAAAACGATTTCAGCCCTCAAAACATATTTTTTGCGTACCGTTTCCCCTAGATTCCATAAATCAAACAATATATTTTTTACAACGAAACAATTGCTGGCTAACTAAATAAATAATATCCTGTTCATAACTCTTGAACCAACGAACTCTCTTGGATATTTGGAAGGTTATTTATTTCGTATTTGTAATTTCTGTTGTGGGTTTCAGTGTGCATGGAGAATTTGGTGAAAATATCTTGTAACGCCAGCACGAAAAGTTCTACCCACAACGCGGCGACACGCGAGGAAAATAGTGGTGAAAATTATTTTAACATAGTATTTTCCTAAACCACTTAATACTAATAAGCAATTTTGCTGCTTTAAAAGAACTAAAAAAAAACACAAATAATCACCCATTACAATAATTATTTTTAATCTAAGCTGTGCTCATGTAATATTATACCATTATTATATAACTAGCGTACTTGCGTGACAAATTTTTAATGTTTTTCGAAGGTGATACGACAGAATTATATTACAGTAATCCCCTTAACTAGTTAATACGGTAATTGGATATAAACGAGAAAACTAAAAAACTTCCACAAAAAGCTAATCTCCGATTAAAAATTATGATATATATTACCTACCTATTGCTAGGCTCTAATCGTAATCAAGTACATGCATTACTAGCTAATTTTTATGATAAACGTTTTTGAAAGATGGGCGTGACACAAAATGTATACTTATTAGAACATTTCTCTACCCTTTTTCGCTGTCAAATAAAAGGAAGCTCAAACATAATAAACTAATAGTTGACCTCCACTTACAATGATCACGTAGATGTGGTAGATCTATATAAAACTGTACGGAAAGTACGTACAAGAAGGCTATAATATTTTTTCAATCAACATGAACTTTACCTAAGTCTACTTATACTTACATATCATATTTGAATGTACTAGTATCTTTTACTCTTATAGAGTAAGGCTGCCCAACCTTTTTAACAGTTGGGCAAAATTGACGATTTAAAAGTCACTGGCGGGCCACTGACTACTGACGGTTCCTATTTTTGTTACCTAAGCTTTTTAATGTCTTGTTTTATGCAACAAACAAATAAACGTAATATTAAAAGTTTATTGTCGTTTATTGAAATAATAAAATAAATAGCATCTACTGCCAAATAACAAAACAACATTTTATGTAACAAAAATCTAAAGCCAAGTAATTGGTACAATCAATGTGATTTCTGACATTGTTTTTGTTTTAATAATTCTCCTATGTTAGGAGTCAGTTCAGGTGTTGACAGTAACAACAAATCAGACATATGTTGCTCAGTTAGAGATGTGCGGTATTTAATTTTTACAAGATTAAGATCAGAAAAAAGCTTTTCACATACATACGTTGATCCAAAACTACTTAAAAACGCCAGTCTTCCTTTGGCACCAATTTCCAGAAATCTCCAAATTCTTCTGAAGAAGTTTGTGACTTATATTTCTTCTGCAAAAAGGTTTTTCATTGCAGAATGATTTTGGAGTTCAGTGAGTTCCAACTGGATATTGGCAGGATAACTAATTATTTCAGTCAAACTGATTGTGAAAGAATTTAAAAAAAATAGTAAATTTTGTTTTGTACTTTCAAAGTCCTGGAATCTGCTTTCAAACGACTGTAATAAGCATCTAATTTTAGATTTGTACTTACTAGAGTTTACGATGGCATATTGAGCTTCTCTTTCAAATCTTTGAGTATGGGAAAAGGTCAATATTTTCGTTGGCTAAACATAGTCGGAAGTGAACAATCTTTGCCTTGTAATTTGAGGTTTAAAATATTGAGATAATTGGTGATGTCAACAAGAAATGCAAGATCTCAACCAGTACTTATTCTGGAGTAAATCGCTTTCCAAAGGTAACGCCCCTTTTTCTTCTAAAAATTACAACACCGGCCTCTCAAGATAAAGAAATGTTTTAACATGTTGCCCCTTGAAAGCCATCGCACAGCGCAATACAGTTGTAACTCTCCAAATTCGCTGATTTCTTTTTCAAATAAAACTCTGAATTGACGTCTGTGAAGAGCTTTTGAACGTATGTAATTTATGCAGCGTAGGTACTACCGGCTCCATTATATCATTCAACTTTATGTCCTTTGCACACAACGCCTCCTGGTGGATGATGCAATGATACGAAAATATTTTTTGATCCAAGTAATTTTCAAACTGGCGGGTATTTTGAAAATGGTTCATGCGAGCCGTTTATAATTCGTTCACGGGCCACAATGTGGCCCGCGGGCCAGTGGTTGGGCAGCCTTGATCTAGAGCTTGTATTAATTTTATACTTTCTGTTGTCATTTTACGATCAAATGTACCAGTTCTTTAAAAAATATATATTTATAGTACTTGATTATGATTAATATACATGCAATTATTGCTCGTTTTGCCGTTGATATTAAATAAATAAATAAATCATAGTCATTACTAGGGGCCAGTTGTTTCACCGAACGCTACATCATCACAATTCAACAATGAGCGCCTCTTGAAATAATTTTGGCATTGTTTAATGTTTGACGGTTTAGTATCAACGACTGGTCTAACAACCCAAATCATTAATAAACCGCTGTCGAGCCGACAATCGACGGTGACTGTTTACCGAACGGTGACCGTTCAAATTTCAAAATATTTCAAATGGCTTCGATCGTCGACATTAAACTGATGACATTGATTGGTCAAACGAGTAACTCAATTATATATTGTAACTAATAACGTAGCTAGATTTTTTTCCTAATTTTGCAGGTTAATTTGTTTGGTTTTGGGAACAAAGAGCCAGTACCCGTAGAGCCAATTCGTTCCCTTTTTTAAACATAGCCATAGTTAGAAATATGAACTAAACGATGTTTTATATTGAAATCTAGAAGTTAACCACAGAATAATTAAAATGTACATATTTATCAAGCCAATGGTTCCGACCGCATTTTGAGAAAAATGTATGAAATAATTATTCTTATTTGAAATGACAAAAACTGATGACAATTATATATAAAAAAATATGTATTTTTTATCAGTAATTTTAGTTCTAAAAACTTAAGGTAAGCAAATTTTAAAAATTTTAAATGTTTGCCTTAAAAAAAATAATATTTCGAAAATTATTTGTTTATTTTTAATAGTATAATTTTATAAAAGTGTATTTCATCACTATTCCATTTATTTGGATTTTATTGAGAAGCCGAAATACACACAAATTCACCGACTTTCTGACAGCTTCTTTAAGAAATACAACTATCAATATATCAGAGACTCGAAGGGTTAAAAAAATAATCTTACTTGAAGGTGAGATATATAATAAATATAACGATTTAAGATTCCCACACGCGTAAATAACGAAGTCGTATATTTAATACCAGTAACAAATTATGGGAATTGTGTGTTTAGAGTTTTGTTGTGTTGTCTGTTATCTGGGGTGTTGTTACATCTGTGGGAGTTCATTCATTATTCATTACTATGTTATCTTTAAGTAGAAGGTGCTGGTCTAGCTAGTACGAGTAGCTAATGATTTCTCCCACGCGGATTCACAGTCATTAATCACTGCGAACGACGTGTTACATTACTAACACATACCTATATCTTAAATCTTACTACCAATCTCATAGCTATCTTCTGTCTGTAGTTTCATACACATCCAATACGTAGCGGTGTACCTTTATTTTATTTGTACTTACAGCATGTTCATTATAAACATCATAAGCGTCCATTGGGTTTAAGCAAATAATTTAACAAAACATTTAACACACTGGAAAATCAAATCCTCAAAATAATACAAAAAGATAGAATAAAAGAAAGGTTAACAATAAATGTTGTAAAAACATATTAAGAAGAACAAAAGGAAGGTTAACAATAAATGTTGTAAACACATATTTAGAACAACAAAAGAAAGGTTAACAATAAATGTTGTAAAAACATATTAAGAAGAACAAAAGGAAGGTTAACAATAAATGTTGTAAACACATATTTAGAAGAACAAAAGAAAGGTTAACAATAAATGTTGTAAAAACATTTTTAGAAGTACAAAAGAAAGGTTAACAATAAATGTTGTAAAAACATATTTAGAAGAACAAAAGAAAAGCAAATCTTGTATTATGTAAACTTGATATAGAAAAACCTGCACAATTATTAATCCAACATTTTCGTGAAGATATTTTTTGACATAATATTATTTTGTAATCATATCTATTTATCTGTTGCGGGAGATGCGTTGTAAATAGAATTTGGAGAAGTTAAGAGTATTGCAATGAAATGTATAATATTAGACATGGCACGATCAAGTGAATCAGATACTCGAGTCGGGCCATGTCAAGAGTCAGAATAATAGAAGAGTATGTATGAATGTGAATGAAACAAGAAGTGTGTGCCAAGACCGAGTTGTTTGGCGGTCCGTCCTCTCTGCCTACCCCTGCGGGGAAACGGCGTGATGGTTAGTTAGTTAATATTGAGTATTGAACACTTCGTCACTTTAGTTGAACAGTTTACCTTGTACTGAGATATTAAGTGTCAAAGATTTGCAAAGACGATTTCTCTTTATCTTTTGATCAATTTCTGATTTTGAGGTTTGTGTGAAGCATTTTAGTTTAAGATATTTAAATGGGATATAAACTTATCATTTTAGTTTAGAACATACTTAAACGTTCAGATAGAACCAAACGCGACCAGCTAGGGCATAATATGTTAACTAGGGTTAAGTACTGCCATTCTAATTTAGGGCCACATCAAACGAAAATTTTCTAAAAAATTTGTTAAAATATAAAACTTGATATACAAGATTGAACCTCAAAGACAGATATTAAATAGATAATGAGAGATGGTCTTTGCAAACATTGCCACATTAGAAAAATGTAAGGCAAAGTTAGAAATCCAAGCAACCTGACAAACTGCATTGAGTGTCGTAACAACGATCAACTGTCATGTTAGAATATGTTGAGGGCTGTTAGAATGTGATGTTAGAATCTTGTTTGGGGCTCTAAATCTGCTCTCCAAGAAACTAGCAGATTATTCAATAGTTACCAGCTGCTAACCCTATACAAATCTGGAGTACGCCCAACAAATGCATTTGGGAAACCCACAATACATGATAAACCAACTTGATTCTGTCTGATTGAAAATCCACTGTTAATAGACCGATTGCCATCTCTAATTCACAGACGCAATTTGGATATGCTGAGTCTGTTCTACAGGTATTTTAATGGAACCTGCTCAATGGTGTATGCAGAATTGATCCCCGGTGCACTAGTGCACATACTGCACATACGTGATACTCAACAAACTCGAGCGTAAAACTAGTTCATAGTCGTTGGCTTCATGGGAACGGGCCGCTTCTTTGACTAGTTTTGAGTAAGACGGCTTGTATGTGGAACGAGCTACCGGCATCTGTTTTACCACCTTCGTGTAATCCGGACCTATTCATGACCCACATTAACAAATCATTTCATATAGCCCCTATCTTTAACCTTGTACCGCTGCCTAACCGGATGGCGACATAGCGCTCCCGCTTTACATTGTACAGACAGGAGGTGTCACATAAAAAAATTGGAAATCTGAAAAAATACTTGAAGTTAAAACTTCGCTACACAAGTATCTACTGAAGTATAACTCCGAAAATATGACTCCGAAAATTATTTCGGTTATGGATTTGCATTCAAAGGTTCGAACCTTGTCCAACCAAGGTAAAAACATAATAATAATATATTTATTTAGGAAAGTTTACACATTACAACTATTTATACATATTATGGTGTACATTGATTTGTAACTTTTATATTTAAGGTTTTTATTTATTTATTTATTTATTTATTTATTTATTTACGGACAAATAGTCCATTAACAACATATTAATTACACGAATAAGTTTTATAAACAGAGATGACAGTGAAAGGAGAGCATATATAAATGAGGAGCGAAGACAATAATAATGACAATAATAATAAAAAGTAAGAATGGGAGATAATAATAAGTCAAAGCATGAAGATGGTTCAAAGGGCATTAGAAATTAGACATTGCGTATTGACTGTCGAAAGTCATTTAGGCATATACCACAAAATTCAATGCTTTGACTTGACAGTGAGTTGACAAGTCTCGACATTCTGGACAAAGGAGAATGGTATCCATAATTGGTAGAATGTTGATTGACGAACAGCAATTCATTATTTCGGAGTCTACGGGAAGGGATGTTGAATTGGATAAGTTGCAACAAAGCAGGTGAGTCTGTAATACCATTGATAATCTTAAATATGCAAATCAGATCAGTGTCCCTTCTACGTTTCTCCAAAGAAGAAATGTTTAAAGTTTGTTCAACTTCATCATATGAGTAATCTCCTCTTTCAAGACCCAACCTCCAAGCGATTCCTCGTAGGAAGCGATGTTGTACGGATTCTATGTGACAAATGTGGACAGCATAGAAAGGAGACCAAATAACACTAGCGTATTCAAGGTGAGGGCGAACTAACGAGCAGTAAAGAGTTTTAAGGGTACTTATATGTTTAAAGTCAGAGGTTATTCTATGAACGAAGCCGAGTAGTTTAAGTGATTTGTTAACAATGTTGTTAATGTGCTCACGGAAAGAAAGTTTGCAGTCTAGAGTGACCCCAAGATCCTTGATAGATGTTACAGTAGATAAACAAACATTGTTTAATTTATAATCAAACTGAATAGGTTTTTTGGTTCTATAAAAGGACAAAATTTTACATTTATCAACATTAAGTTCCATGCAGTTTATTTTGCACCAATTATTAAACGAGTCAATATCACGTTGAAAATGTAAGCAGTCAAGGTAGGATTTAATTATCTGAAGAATCTTATTATCATCCGCAAAAAGCCAGAAGCGTGTATGAGAAAAAACTTTGGTGATATCGTTAATAAAAAGGTTGAAGAGAAGCGGGGCCAAATGAGCTCCTTGGGGAACGCCGGACGTTACGTCAATGTTAAAGGATTCAAAGTTGTTTATTTTAACCCTTTGTTTTCTATCGCTCAAGTAAGAGCGAAGGAATGATAACAACGGGTTTCTAATGCCTATAGCATAAAGTTTGGCCATGAGAATCGAGTGATTTACTTTATCAAAGGCTTTGGAGAAATCAGTATAGAGTACGTCAACCTGAGTGTTGTCTTCCAAGGCTTTAACAATGGTATTTGTAAAGGACAATAAATTCGTTGTTGTAGATTTCGCCGATCTAAATCCATGCTGTTCATCAATCAGAACATTTTTGAATATAGGAGTGATTATCTTTGTAATTATCGACTCAAATATTTTTGGAATACAAGATATAATTGATATTGGTCTGTAATTTTCAATGTTTGATTTGTTCCCGGATTTAAAAATGGGTCGAATATATGAAATTTTCCATGAATCAGCAAATGTTCCAGATGAGAGTGATAAGTTGTACAACATACAAATTGGGATAGATAATGAATATTTACATTCTTTTAGCAAGATTTCTGGAATGCCATCAGGTCCGGTACTTTTTTTGTTAGAAAGTTTACTTAAAGATTGGTATACCTCTACAAGTGAGATTTGGCAATCATTCAAGTCAATGTTGTAGTCATAGTTGAGTGGAGGGATGTTGCATGAGGCACCAGAATATACAGAGGAGAAGTGTTTAGCAAAAAGGTTGGCGATGTCAAGACCGTTAGTAGCATGAGTTTCATTATAGTGCATACTAGAAGGAAGATCATTATCAGTACGCTTTTGCGCAACAAATCGCCAAAATTGTTTAGGGTTTTGCATTAATTTTGACTCAGTAACTTCTACATAAGATTTATAGCATTTGGCTGATTCGATTTTGGACAGTTCCCTTAAATGAGAAAATTTTCGATACAAGTTTAAGTTGCCAGTGTCTTTAAATAGCTTATGAGTTTTCTTTTTTTCAATTATTAACTGTTTGAGTTTTGAGCTAAACCAATTTGGAAACTTGGGTTGATAGTAACATCCCTTAGGAACAAACAAATCTATAGCGCGTGAGACGCATTCATTAAATTTAAATACAGCGTCATTAATATCAGATTTTAAAAATAGTACTGACCAATTAATCTGGGAAAGAAATTTGTTCATATTAGAGTAGTCGCCATTAAGATATTTGTAGTGATAAGAGGCACTTGGTTTCAGAGAATCTAATTGGAAGAAATTAGTGATGTTAATAGAGAGAGGTGGATGATATTTATCTATAGGTAACAAAGAGACATCAGCTTCACTTACTATGATATTTGGTATGCTAGAAAAAATTAAATCTAGGCAAGAACCTAGATAGTTAGTGACTGGATTTACTTGAAACAGATTCAAGTAGGCAAAAAAATTTACAATTTCAGTAGCTTGTGGGGAAAGATTTCTAGTAGGAGTTTTGACACCTTGATTGTCGTTCAGCCACAATATTTTAGGTAAATTATAATCGCCACAAATAAATAAGGAATCAGCGTTTCTAGAAACATGTTCAGTTAAAACAGTATGTGACTTATAGACTTCTATCGACGAGGATGGAGGAATGTAAACACAACCGAGTACAAGTTTTTTGTTACCTAATAGAACACATAGAAACAATTGATCAGACACATTGTTAGATGACTCTAGAATATAGCAATGGTATTTCTTGTTTACACAAATCATCACTCCACCACCTTTACATTTAGCAGAAGAAGTAGAACGGTCACTACGAAAAATGTTATAGTCAAAAAATCCCAGCTCAGCAGAGGAGATATTATCGGAGAGCCATGTTTCAGTAAAAAATATAAAGTCATATTGACACACACTGACGTTACAGCGAATGGTATTCAGTTTTGTGTTTAGGCCACGAACATTTTGATAGTACATTGAGAAGGAATTATTCACAGAACGATTGATCAGGTTCAACCTAAAAAATTAATCCGAGAGAGTTCACGTCTTTCAGCAGCCTGGCGGGCGGGGCAGTCCTGAGCTCCAGTATTGTGAGAAGCCGGTTTCCTGAAGAAGGTGCAGGTGGCGCATACTGGTGATTTCACCTTATTGGGGCAGGCATCACGGTTGTGGCCAACTTTGGCACAGTGGGGACAGGTAGGTAAGTCAGTTTGGCACTTTGAAGCTGTGTGACCATATAATTGACAGTGGCCACACTTTAAACTGTCTACCCAGTCTCTTACTCGGTGTAGTTGCCAGTCTATGGCAAGTTTAGTTCGCGATATTAAAGAGTGACGCACAGATGGAGGGACTCTAAAAATGTGGATGCAGTTTCCAGTGCGAGGGCCAGATTTATGGGAAAAAGACATGGTCAATTTTAAGTTCTCCAAAGATAGACCAGTGTCGTTGGAAGATTGAAGATGAACGGCACTTATAATTTCCTCTGCCGAAATGTCTTGAGGGAGGTTGTGGATGGCGATGCGAGGGAGGCGATTTGGGGCAATGGTTGCTTTTAATCCCGCTTCGTTAAGCGCCGGAGCGTTCGCGAGTTTATCTGCCTCAGCAGAAGTGCTGGGGTGTATTAACACCCCACCATTTTTTAGTTCTCGCATTCCAGTGACTCGGATGCCCAGTTTACTGGGATTGATAGCATTTTTCAGCGATTTTAGGGTCGACTCGGAATTGTCTGTTGACTGGTGAATTATTACCGAAGGTCTGGCAGGTCCTGGAGGAGCATTATTTCTGGTTATAGGTGGTAGTTGGGGAAAATTTTCCAGTTCAGCTCTCGATTGATGCTCTACAGTTGAGATTTGAACACGATTGTTTATCTTCCTTAAAATTCTATTTTCACCGGAAATTTCAGCCATTTTTGCCGCCATTTCGCTAATTAAACCTAATATAGTTATAGTCTTAGGATTCAATTTACTCATTTGTTCTTTGCTCAGTTTCGTTGTAGCATCATTTATACAGTTTTGCATCTGTTTTACCGCTTCCGTAGCTTTGGATATGTATATCTGGGGATCCATCTTGAGTTTTGATTGTAAATAAGAATTTACGAAAAATTTATTTATCACAGCTTGAATCACCGTCTACTTCAAAAAGTGTCTATGGTTAACTCAACTGTCAAAATCACTTTTAGAACTTGAAATTCACGTAGATTATTAAGATAGCGAAAAACTAATTTTCGCAGGAGAATAAACGAATATTTCTCCACAAAATGATGTATCACATATATAAGATATCACTCTTTTACTGCACTTTTTCACGTAAGAAGAACAGCTAACAGTAAGTAAATGCGCTTAGAAGTATTGTTGGTTTCTGTTAATTTTATAACCTTATATTACATTATGTAATATAAGGTTATAAAATTAACAGAAAAATACAAACATAATATTGTGAAGGTAAAAAGAAAACATCATGAAAACATTTTTTTCTCGCCAATTACTGTCTCTACGCTGAACAACTATGAACATTTCGTTTAGCACTCTACCGACAAGTAGAAATGCGTAGTTCGTGGACCGTAACTTTATTTACAAAGTGCTTTGAAAATAAACTAGTTTACCATTCTATGTAGTAAGTAGACTTTTACCTTTAAAACTTTTAACCTTTCTTAATTTTTTATTTGATTGAAAACACTGTTTCAATAAAAAGGGGGTTTATTTATTTTCATTAAATGCTTTAAAGCGAGTTTTGATATAACTTTCGAACAATCAAATATATTGTGGTTCTACCGACAAACGTGCAAACATTTCACTGGAACACAAAGCTTTTCTAATTAAAAATTTGCCTCACCCAAATTCATTCTCTTACATAGTGCAGGTAAAATTATTATTATTCGCAGATTTCCGTGACTACACGGGAAGTATTACTTTTGCTTCTACGAGAATGTTTAAAAACGTTAGTAGAGAAATACGATTGGTCTTATACAACAGAAGGTTCCGCGATCTATTTTATACAATGGAAACAAGCAGTCTTTAACCTTTTTTTACATTTTTGTTATTTGTTTTTGGGGTGTTATGCCGTGTTTCGCTAACTCCTTCTTTAGTCTAAAGTCTAAAGAAGGAGTTAGCGAAACACGGCATAACACCCCAAAAACAAATAACAAAAATACTTTTGGCCGTGAAAATCTTAAATCATATTTTTTTAACATTATGTAATATAATTTTAAATTTACTGATAAAATACATCGTAATATGAAGAAAAGCAATAAAATAAATATTGAATTGACATTTATGATAGTATTTGTATTGTACGAAACAATATACCGTCCGTACAATAACTGTAGATACGAAGGTAGCTGGGTACACTTTTCAGCGTTCTCAGTCTTGGCAGATGTTGTGGAGCTTTCGTGGTGGAGTTTAATGCCAGGATCAGAGGGGAATTTATTCCAGATCTGGACTGACGAAAAGAATTTATTACTGGCAAAAAACTGAATTTAATACTGAATTAAGAACACTTGAAAATATTTCTTGAGATTTGTAGACTTTGGAGATGGTTCTTCAGGAGAGAGGTTTCTCTTTCAGGGGTAGTTTTTGAACTGACTTTGTATGGAATTCGGTTCTCTATTTATAGAACGTTTTCAAATCGGGCTCTCTCGGGGGAGGTTTCACCCCTTTCGTGAGGGGTGAGTTGGTTAGGTATTTTTCCTCTTCGCAATTAATTTGTTAAGAGGAAAGTTATATTTTAATATGATACCTTTAACCGAGTCAGTTCAATTTGCCCAAACCATCTCCTCCAGTCCCGTTTATTTATTTTATAATAAATTATACAAAGTTTCATATTGGGGTTGAAGTCAAATATCTTTGGTTTGAACATTTCCCAAAGAGTAAAAAACATATTTAGGTACAATTCTTTAAGTTATTATGTTAGCATATAATCATTTCTTGATGTTGATATTTATCCTGTGGTCGTATCTTCTGATATTTTCCTATAAATTGAGTCTGATGTCATCACAGGTGGTCGCATCAAATTTCGTTATCAATGTTTGATAAGAACTTCAATGGAGTATGCTGAGCTGTGATTGGTTGAAAACTCGGCGGCCATCATGGAATTCCTTCCGGGTAGTATGGAGGGGGGGTCACGTAAATACTGGGTCGCTTCCTTAGAGTAGTTCATTTCGTGGGTTGGTGTCTCCGAGAGAGGTGGTGGATGGTTATTTTCAGATGCGTTTCAGGTTCTGCTATTATATTGCTATGTAATTATCTTGATTAATCACATATAATACATCATTTGATTGAGTTGTTTTGATGTAAAGATTTCCAAATGTGTCGGCGACACGGTATCAAGCGGTTTCGGGGTTTGAGTGTTTTTGTGGTTTTTGGCGTAAATATGAATTCTCTTGAAATATTCTGGAGGTCTGGATACGTATGATACAAGTATTATATTTTTATCTGCACAATTTAAAATTATTATACACACCTTCAATCTAAACTCTAACCCTTCGTCTGAACTCTAAGTCGGCCATGTGTCTGGTGCTATGATTTGCAAGTTTTTTCTACCGATGATTTCCGCGTGTTCGGCTTTACTTTAGGGAAATCGGTTTAAATTGAAATTCAACGGGTTTAGAAGTTAAGCCGCGGATTGATATGCCAGTAAAAAGGAATGATTTTGGCGAGTAGTTGGCAAGCTAACTACTCGCGTAGGTCAGTATATACACGCTAGATAGAGACATGCTAGCTACTTGCGTAGGTCAGTATATACACGCTAGATAGAGACATGCTAGCTACTCGCGTAGGTCAGTATATACACGCTAGATAGAGACATGCTAGCTACTCGCGTAGGTCAGTATATACACGCTAGATAGAGGCATGCTAGCTTTTTTATTTATTTATTCAGTGAATTTTATGAATTACAATTTTTGTGTACTTAATAACTCCTACACTAGGCTTATGCCCGTGTTGTGGTAGTCATAATACTATAAATAACAATAAAACCATATGTTGTACTAATAAAAAATAAAACATAATATAGAAGAAAAAAAAAACAAAAACATATTTAAGGAAAATATAAAACAAAATATATGTTTTTATACATGCAAACATACATACATACACATATATAGATGCTCAGATATATATACATGTACATACATACATAGACATACATACATACATACATAAATACATTCATATACAAAAAAAAAAAAATATATATATATATATATAAATATACACAGCTACTCGCGTAGGTCAGTATATACACGCTAGATAGAGGCATGCTGGCTACTCGCATCACTAGTTTCGTGCGCTTAGCTAGCTCCCGGAAGAAAAGCGAAACGAACTGTAATTTCATTTTTTAAATTGATGTACATGCACTGAAAAAAATTAGTATTGATAATTTATTAAAAAAATATTATTTCTTATGATTAACTAATGTTTATATTATTTAATAATTGAATACAATATAAGCGATTCCTGAACAAAAATTTGAAACAGAAAAAGATACATTTACATCTAGGACTTGAACTTGTCGTGCCGGGGCATCGCTCTACCTACTGAGCCGATGAGACGCTATCTCGTGTGCGGTGAGAAATGTTGATAGTTCTTATTCGAAGTATCATACAGTTAAATATGACCGATATTACCAATTATTGCCAAAAATACTGATATTGAGTATAGTACCCAAAATCAGTATTTTTTCTCCGTGTGTATTTCAAAAGCACTGGTAGCTGCGATAGTGCATAATGAAGTTCATAATCTTTTCATTGCCCCACCGAGACATTTTGGCCGCGAAAATATCATCTATGAAAAGAACAAAACAGCGCACGCTCGTGTTTACTTAACACTCCCGCACCGGACGGGGGGAACACACTTACACTAACGAGAGTTTTATGCTATATCTAAGTTGTTTTTTACACCACATACTCTGTAATTTAGGTAATCCTAAAAAAACCATTTGGTCATCGATCTGCATTTAAAAAATTTATATTTTATTTCTAGTTTCTTAGATAATAAATAATTTGTACAAAATTCCGGCAAAATTCCTGTCCCCTACCCCGCACCTCAGCTTAGTAGCATCGGTTAAAATTCCCCCGTCTCTATCCCCACTCCCCGCTATTCACCGAGACGATCCAGCGAGCTGCGAACTGGACCGTAAAAGTTGCATTTTATGGAAAGGGCTAACTCTCGGTGGCGTACACTGCACAACTGGTATTTCCTTTTGCGATGCTAAAATGTTCACTTGCCGGACGAAGATCGGCCTGTCTGGGATGTATCCGGTAAATTTTTCATGTTTAGAGACAACATTAAAATTATGTCTGTCTCTGTTTCTCACATGGAAAAGAAATGGGTCATAAAGAGAAACATATTTTGTTTTCATTTTTAAGTAATTTGAAGGAACTTGAATAAAAACAGAGTACTATATGGTTAAAAGGTCTATCGCAAACGTGTGTTAAATTGGATATTGGGTTTTAGTTGCTAACTTTCTAAATTTATATGACATGAAATGATATTATATGAAATTGTGTTTATAAATTAATATCTATTTCAGGGTTGTAAAATATTTATTCTGTACCTAAAATATTAGAATTTATGTAATCAGTCGGCATGTATTTATTGCAATTTATTACGGCATATTTACCAATGTTTTAAATTATATCAGAAAATTCTATGGTTTTAATTAATTTGTGTGAAAACCGCACAAGAGCCCCAACAGTCCTAGCCAGTGGAACTATGGCATCTCCAATTGGGGTATTTTGTGAGGCTGAAGATAGTGGGGATGGGAAGGGGGAGGATATGGGTAAGACAAAAGTGGAAGTACGTGCATATTCAAATCTAGTTACCATATAGGCTTAAGTCATTTCAAACAACTTTTGGATTCTACATGGTGGTCTTTAACTAGGGCGATACTGAAAGCATCTACCGCCCTGCAACTTGATATTATATATATTTTTTCTTTCATAAATATTACAGCATCCGTTGTCGAGGGGTAAGGCTCTAGACTAGTAAACCGGAGGTCGCGGGTTCAAATCCCGGTGTGCGCAAGTAAATTTTAATCTTTGTGATATTTCACAATTTACTGACCAGAATTCATTTCGAATGTTGCTTGAAATGACTTTTACCTTGTTTGGTGACCAGATCTGAATAGCCATGTATTTCCCCACCTTCCTCTTCCCCATCTCCTTACCCTCCCCACTACCTTTAGCCTAACAACATACCAGTAGCGGCTCTTGACTTTTGGTCTACTATTAATTGTAATATTATCACTCTAGTACACCTTAAAGTTACGAGCCGTCACTCCAACATCCCCCATTTGGGAATGCCATAGTCGCACTGGTTCCAGATGATTAGGAGCAGTTGGGACTGTTGTGGTGTATTTACATAGGAAAATCAAAAACAGGAATATCTGAGGTTACAATAAAAAATAATTTACTCCACGTTTAAGTTTTAAAAATACCTTGTTTTTTTCACTATTTTCCAAAAAAAATTTTTATTTCGAAACCCTTGACATATAAACGAACCCATTATTTATGGTAACGCAAACACTATGATTTAACCCTAAATGTAAATGTACAATATAAAATCATAAATTAGGAATTATAACCTTCACATACATCTAAACATTCCATAATATTCGAAATAACATCCATACCTGGTTTAGTAGTGGTAGGTTTTTAAAACTTAAATATATATTTATAAATATATCCGTCATTTACGGACCACCCTGTGCAACAAATTAACTACGCTGTAATCGCCAATCGCCAGTCGAGATTCAGAATCGAGGAGTTATGCTCGTTATCGGCCCGCCTTCCCTGTTTTGTATGGAAAAAGGCGCATTATTATCTAAATTCATTAGAATATTAACTACGACTTTATTTATGAAATTATTTAGATAATGACTTCTGAAACACGTTGAATATACTCCCCCCTAATTATTACTAAAACAAATTACGAAAGATTATGCCATTAACATCCTTTAATAAGCAAAACAAATTGGGGTCCCTAGTGACCCCCCTTCGGATCTTATGTGATTTTTTTCTCTCCGGAACGAAAAGGTTAAGCATCGATGACACGGAGCTAGTTTACGAGCTGCTAGTCGACGAGTCTATAAGCTAACGAGTAAGCGAGTTAGCGAGTGTCGATGACACACAAAACTTTCCACTCGCTCATTAGCGAACTAGCTAGCGAGTTGGAATCACGTGTTATTTTGCGTGACGTGTTGTTTGCGTTCTATCGTTTATTTTTTTAAGCTGAAAAATGAAGTGGAACACGCGTGATATATTCTCTATCTTCCCATAAGTATATAATAACATAAAAACAGACACACACACACCACAAAATGCAGGACATCATATACCGATGTTACTGAAGGCCGCATATGTTTCAAGTTGACTATCGGCCGCTCCTTCCTGGGTAAGGTTTTCTGCGGTTTCCCTTACTCCATCAGGCAAATGCGGAAGGATTGCCACAAAAGGACGCAGCCGAATTTCCCCCCCGATCCCAACACAACACTAACAGACACGTATGTAGTATATGGCCGCCGTTGGTCGCTGGTGATGTTGATGCTGGATAATACATGTAATTTTAGTAGGGTTTTTTGGTAACAAATTTTTTCCCTACCGAGAAAATACAAGGCCTTTAAGTCTATAAAAGCCAGGTAATATTTGAATAAACCCATATGAGGTAAAAATTGTGAGGCGCATATGACGCCGTTCTATTTGTATAAAGAACATTAACTTTAAATTCAGTAAATTTGAATGATTCACCACTTCATGGAATATAAGAATCTAGAAAATAAAAGATAGATAACTGCCAAAACGCAAAGATACTCGCAACTAGTTCCTAGCAGCGATGATGACACACGGCTAGTTAACTAGCTTATAAGCCAACACGCCAGCGAATGGCGAGTAAATTAGCCCATCTTTTTATTTTACTCGCTGCTTTTTTACAATCGGATAGTCAACTAGCAGATTGTAAAAAAGCCGATGACACGGGGCCAGTTTACAAGCTGCTAGCGAACTCGCTGGCTTGTAGCTTGTAAACTAGCCCCGTGTCATCGATGCTTTAGCAAATAGCATTCAGCGTGTGTTAGCCACTGGCAGAGCACATTCAGACATGTTGTGCGTCCCCCACCACTCCCCCCATGTCACACCGCGTACATCAGGTATAATAACAATCAACGGCGTGCGATTTAGTGGCAAGTGATCTAGTAGCATGCGAGTTATTAGCACGATACGGTACATACGCCACTAATACGCTGAAGGCCTCTACTTCGATGCTTTTGAGCGAGTAACTAGGATGTGAATCTGAGGCTTAATTGTGCAAGTCGTAAAGTTCTACAGGATTTCCGGTGTGAAATTAAATTGGCAAATTTTTTACACATCTTTAAAAAATATTGGTATTGAACTATACCTGAAAATATTTTCTGAAACGACAGATCATCATTAACGGCCTTCATGGTCGAAGGGTAAAGCTCTCGACTAGCAAGCCGAAGGTCGCGGGTCAAAATCTGATTGATTTGTGTTATTTCACAATTTATTAATTTCAAATAATATAAAGCATACTTGCAGCACATCCGAGAGTGGAAGATACTCTCATTATCGCCCTGGTGTAAGACCTCCATTCACAATTGAAACGTTGCTTTAAATGACTTTGGCCGTGTTTGGTGACCAGATCTGAATAGCCAGGTACTTCCCCACCTTCGTCTTCCTCTTCTATTTTCCTTCCCTAAAACCTTCAGCCTTTCAACATACCCCAATTCGGGATGCCATAGTAGCACTGGCTCCAGACGGTTGGGAGCAGTTGGGATTCCTGTGCGGTGTCAAAACAAACAAATATATAAATTGCTTGCGTCCCTCTGTGACTCGTGACTTTTCAACGGTGTAAACGGAAGAAATATATATTATATTAACGTGGGTGAATCACGAAATATCAATATCATTTAATAATATGTTTAAGGCCGACTAGAGTACAGGCCTGGGTGCGCGACCACTAAATTACAAAGTCCGTGTTGTCGTTAAGTAAACTTCTCTGCTAATGGTTTAATCCATAAATAAACCACTCGCGTTTAATCACTTTGTCTGTTTTAAATGATTTCTGTAAAACAATTCACGTATCAGCCGTAACAACGAGGTTCAACAACAAACGCCGCCATTTGCAAACGGTCGTTGCTCGATGAGACTGATTTGATCATGTGGCTCTTAAATAAAAGACGCCTGTGCTGTACTAATATTAAGAGAAGTACTCCTTGTTCAGTTACCGTGCATTGAACGTGGCGTAAAATCCGAGCTGTTGAAATACCTGATTAATTGTTGAATTGTTGAAGAGGTATCAACATAGATAGAAAGCCAACGATGTATTATATTTAGATGAGACATGAAGCGAAAAAATAGGTTCCGCTTTTTTACCATCAACTGACCTCCAACTCTCCCAACGCTCTAACTAAAACAATCGAATCTGATCTACGCGCACCGCTTATCGCATTCTAATTGAGGAACAAATTTCGACAAGACTCGATGAATAATCCAATGCTACCAAAGCCGTGGCATAAATTGCTCCTAGACCAAGATGAGGCTGTAGCTTTAGGTGTTGATTATTATTTCAGAGGCCAATTGAGGCAGACCATTGGACTTTCGACCTCTACAGCTGGACTCTCTTAACCCACGGCATCGCACCGCAGTGATAGAGATTCATATGCCCGTGAGTCCTAGACACACTAAACCCCGAATTCCAACCCATCACTCATATTTTTCCTTCCCAGAACCTTCTTTCTTTTATTTCATTAAAAAAACCTCCACACAGCCTCTCCAAAGATGACGTAACCTCTGAGATAAATTATTTTCTTCAGGAGCTAATCTAAGAAAAAAAGGATTATCATCATAGAAATAGAATATAAGTCAGTGAACAAATGTTCAAGGTATAGAAGGAGCTTAGAACTGGGAAAAGGTTCTGCAGGATATTCGCAAGGTTGGAACAATTCGTAGAAGAAATTTATCATCATATTTCATAAATCAGTCAGTCCACCTGCCAACATAATATGATGTTCATTGGAGGTTTTACTCTTAGCCACAAAGAAAAAATAATTAAATTCGCACATTTCTCAGAGAAGGTAGCCAACTGCAGCACATGTCATGTACTGTAGCATAAAGTTGAAATAAATAAAGTGCCTTCCCTTTCTTTATGTCGGCAGCGACTGGATACTAAGAAGCCAGGAGGAGCGGAAAGCGGAGAGTAAACCTGCGCTTTGTTGCAACCTCTCGGTGTCGGTATGGCAGTCATTTTATACGTAGCACATTGTGTATCTATGTGCACTGTTAGTGTTTAGCTTAAGACTTCAAACAATCAACCTTTTGGAAGGAACCATTCGTTGGATAACCAAATACCTCTGCCATAGGGGTCGTGTTTGGGCGAGGCCGGTTGAGGGGACACCCTTTGACTACACCAGCCAGACTCTCTCGACTAATCAATCGCCTTGCACCGCAGTGGGAGGGATGAATTCATACGCCTGTCACTCGTGGACACACTGTCCTCCAGATTCCTACACACCCCTCATACCTTTTTCCTTCCCAGAACCTCCAATCTTGCAGTTCCTCAAATTTTCCAAAGATGACATAGTGTTAAAAAAAACCACATCCACATATTTGGCATTTCTTCAAACGTAACTCACTTAGGTTGGAGCGCACAGCATAAATTCGAATATGCTAATAGAAGGTTATGGATTTGCAGTCCACGTGTAAAAATAATGATATTTCTTTTGTTTTTACATCCTTTAATATGTGCGAGCTTTCAGCTAACATTAAGCCGCATGCTATATAACTACGCGTGCGATATAACAACGCCTACCGCACGATGTTTGGTCTTTCCAGATACTGCAGTGCTTCCAACATGCTCACGAAAGGGCGAGTACCAGGTTTTGCAGCCCTCACAAGAGCCCGGGTAGCAGGTTTAAGGGAGAGGATAAACAACTCCACAAATGTCCTTATCTTAAGTCCAGACTCAAGAATCGCAGCACACTGGAGATCGTTGTTGGTTCCGTCAATCTAAAGCTTAACATCTTTTGTTGTATTGTATTTGCTTTATGGGATGTATGAGATTCCACAAACCTTCCCGTATTCCGGAATTAAAACATTGTTATAATTATTTTATATTATTTATTTATTATCAATGCTTTGTGTCATATCATTTAATGATTATCTGCTTCACGTCTTGTATCTTTATTTCACCACATGTAATTATGATTGGTTCAGGTGATTAACCGAGAATGTTGTATTCACAGTAATATCCGACAATTCTCACAATGCCTTAACGTCTTTGTTAGAACAATCGCGATTATGATTTTAATATTGTTATATGATGTTAACTGAACGCGTGTGGTAAAATAATAAGGTTTGTTAATTTTCGACTCCGCGGGTTTTCCTTTAATTACGAACTTCGCCAAAACGGAAACGGAATCTTGTTCGGTTGTTTATTTCGAATTTCTGCCGAGAGGGAATTTTCGTGTGTGCATAAATAATTTAATAAATAAACATTTATGTTAATAGTTAAGACCTTACTTTCTATTAAAGTTAGTTAAATTTTGTATAATATCTCGCTGAGAGAAAACTGACGCCTCTCACGACTCTCAGTCTACATAAATGAGAGAATATAATACCCACACGTAATAACCAGTAGGTTAGTGGGAAATAAACCTACACAGGCAACAGAAATCGAATACAAAAGAGTTGAAATTATTTCCCGTAATGGAACTTCACAGACTGGCTGTCGCGCGACCTGCGACCTACCGTTAGGGTTTTTATTCAATGGATTTATAATTATTGCGTATCCTTGGCAAGGCAAGAATGTGGGGGGAAGTTGCTGTCGTTCACGGCTAGTATATACTCGCGTTCATATTGGATTAAAAAATACCAACACCTTTTTGTAGTCGATGAAATCTACTAAAAAGGTCTCCTCTCTTGTCGTGGCAAATTCTAATGGCGACTATTTTTTGTGACTTGATTGATCAAAAGTATTCTGGGTATTTTTTACTACCATTCTGTACAGAGCCTTTCAAAACCACAGTAGGCCACTGGAGGGACTTTGAAATACGAGTAGTTGTACAAAAGACCATCAAAAAATCATTGAGTTCGGAAAGCGTTCAAATTTTATCTCGAGGAGGCCACTGATATTTGTTCCAGAACAAGCCACTAATGTTTGTTCAAGAACACGCTTGGATCTAAGGATAAACCGGAATGTTTATTTCTGTTCCTGTATCTGTAGTTACCTGACAATTAGGGCGCATTTTCAAATGTATGATCCGGACGGGAAAAATCTGTTTGCGTCTCTGATTTGTCCGATTAGATATTATATTTGGGCAAAGTTTAAAACACATTTGCCAAAAATAGATTTTATCTGGGCTAAATTACGCGACATTAGGTACGTTATTTTCACCTGCTCGCCGCATTCAAATATGTTACTTTGGTTTGTTTTTTGTATTGAAACTGATTCGCAGGCATACAGCATACAATTGCAAGAAAGCGACGGAGAAGTAAAATATGCAACAAATGCAACCAAATAAATCACGTGAAAATTCGATTTCTGTGTTATGCAGTTGTGTTGCAGATATTTGTGAAATTTTCTCGCGACTTTACCTGTGAAACTTGTAAGAATAAATGCGCGAAGACCGGAGAATGCAGTTTTCTTCTTGGAAGTGATATTTGCAAGATTCATAAAAATACACATTTCCAAAGCATACAATATTGGATTTGTAAACAAGCTATAAAGAAATGGGAGTAAAATATAGAAAAATACTATGATGTAACGATAAACAAAAAAAACTATAATGAAGATATTTTTAATAATGAAAAAATGCAAATACAATAAAAAAACACATAAATTTGTTTTTCACCACCTTAATTTTTTTTAAACTCTACCGGTTGGATAAAAAACTACAATAAAATAAATATTAAAACATTTAAAATTAAAAAAAACATTGTCACTTTCGAGAATCGGTCCCAAAAAACTGCTAGGAAAGTAGCTATGCTGACCATATATCACACCACCAACTATTTATTTACTTTATCATCGGTTCATAATTATATACTGAAAATAAATTGGAAAATATAATAATTGGGTGTTTTCAATTTTAGAATATTACGTTACATATAACGTCACCTAAGAAATTATATTGTATAATGTGTGTTTGTATAAAAAAATGTTTAGAAATTAGGAATCTTTAGAAGTTTTCTTAAAGTTGTTCGATATTGATATTTTCAACAGTATTTGATTACAGTTTGATATTTGCATTTGAAAGGTTCCTAGTATTAGCGATATTACAGAGGGATAAATATAACAATCTATAATGTGCAATTTATCAGGGACAATTTATTACAGTTTATAAACATTGCATTGGAAAAAATGGTTGGCCAGTACAATAAAAGACGGTTCAGGAACTGGTCCCAGGTTTTGAAGGTTAAGTGTCCAAAGGATCGCGACCTCGCTTGCCTGGTCTTATTCGGGTATCGTCGAAATCAATGGCGAAGACTCCATGATTTCTCCACGGAAAACAGTTAGGTATGGTACATTTCAAGGTTTAATTACACACAAAAGAAAACATGGCCTTAACTGCGAATCGACAAGGCTCGATTTCTCTCTGCCTTCATTTTAAATTACAGGTAATGGCTCAATAGATTTTCTGGAGACTTACAAATGGGCAGGAGTTTGAGCCACGTGATTTGAGGCTTGTCCGAGATAAAGCAAATGGAACAGATTTTATATCACGATGGCACATGGAACTATTTCTTACTTTACGTTAGTGGAATGTCCATTTAAACTGAAATATCCGTCACGCGGATGTGGAGGGTTTTTTTAAGGAAAATGAAGAGAGTAAGTTATGGAATGGAAAAGGCTATCAGGGGTGGGTAGGAATCTAGGGTCAGTATGTCCAGGAGTGACAGACGTATACATCCATCGTTCCCACTGCTGTGCAAGATGATGGGTAGAAGACCAGCTGAAGAGGTCTGAAGTTTGGGGAGACCCTTCTCCCCAAACCAGCCTTTCTCGATCCAGAAAATTGGCCACGTTACCGATTGAGCTATTGCAACCTCATTACCTTCCGTCATTTTAAAGAAGTACAGTTTCCCCAAATTAAAAAAAAAATCTTAAAAGAAATCGAAATTTGACAAAAAGAAATCATTTTCCCCGACAAACAACATGAATAATATCGTATTTTTCAATTTTTGCAATCCAGCTCACTGAAAAGTCACGAACCGCCATCGTACCTATTTCGTTTCCGTTTTTGAATTACCAACATTATTTTCAATCATTATTTCTCATATATTTTCGCTGCCATCCTTTTGATGTGATTATAAAGTTCTAGAGTTATTTACAAACTAAATTAAATCTAGGATCCGACTTTATGTGTATATGTGGACATCTATTGAGTTTTTTCTAAAAGTATAGTAATTAAAAAAAATAGAAGAGGTTGACAAAAATGACGGGATGTAATAAGGTGGCAATAGCTCAATGGGTAGAGTGTCAGTCCCGGCAAGACTCGAGGATTTGCGTTCGAACCTCTGCTGCGACCGTTACCTTTTTATTTTCTTTGCCTCTCTCTGTATTGCGTATGACTAGCAGAAGTCCCGACGTTAACCGGGAATTGCACACAGTTTTTCAAAATCAGATGAAGATAGTAATAATTTTCCTCTTTTTTCGAACGTCAAGCTCTAAATTTCAACAAGTTTTTCAAAATTCTGCTATAAGGGGTGAGAAAAGGGAATAGGGGTGGCTTTTCTGAATCTCACGTAAATAGGGACATTACTTTTGGTTTGAATGTCAATGTTGGTACCTATCATTGTTATACCTTTTCATTTGATTCCTTCCTACAATATTATTGTGGTCCACCTACCTCATTCCTAACTTCCTATGCCGACTAAAACGTGTGTGTAGATCAGTTGAAATTCAAAAGTCATCCTATCCCTGTGTTTGATTACGGAGTCTCTTGACGACCGTGTCCACATAAAAAGCTATTTAGCTCGCGAGTTCGTAACTGCGAAAGTAAATTGTATTTGAACCATCGCGTTTAAGAAAAGCGGAAGAAGAAAAAACACTGTCGGCATTCCAGATTTCCAATCCTATTCTATCCGCTGTGCGACAGTACCTAGATTCTGTCCCCAAAAATGGTCTTTCAAGCCAAATAATTTCGATCACTTGAAATGTGAATAATGTATTTCAATTAATTATTATTTTTTTTGGTAAACTAATGTTTAAGACAAGATTTTTTATGCATAGCAAAAAGGGTAACAATTATTTTACAAGCAATAATTATTCGCCCTCTAAATTAATTATATATTTATATATATGATTTCACCATGTCTCTTTCCTTTTGTTGATTATCCTCAAAATACACTTATTACACAATTTCCACAAGCCATTACTCCAACCTCCGACCAATCTCAAATCTCTCTCACACTACTGTTTTCTCTCCTAAACTCCATTTATCTCCATTAATTAATTTGTGAAAGCGACTCTTTGCTTTTGTTTATTACATTTTAAAATAGAATACATTAAAATTTTGCGTATAATCTGCTTAGTAAAAGGACCAACCCCAATTTCGTAACATTACTGTTTTAATTATGTGGAAACTTCATTAGTCAATGTCATGGTTGTTGTAATGGTGAGTTTTTTGTTTGTTTTTTTGGGAAATTGAGTCGTGTTGCGCTGTTTTTTTTATTGTCCTGGTGTAGATGATACAGGGATTGTTTCACAGATGAAATGGCGCACTATACTGTTGATATATGTCACATAAGAACGGGTTGCTTCTACAACTTTTCCTTAGGTTCACCATTTGTATTTCTTCTCTTCAAGACGCATGTGCATTCCTTCTTCTCTTTTAAAAGACCATCCACACAACATCATCAATGATGAGGGAAATGGATGAAGGGTAACTACTATCTTCAGGGCCTCAATTAATTAATAGAATTAATGTAAAAAAAGCTCACTGGCTTCAGGTAATCGGGACTCAGCATAGAAAACTGAAATGTTGAATACTTCCGTGAACTATGGTAACACTACTTTAGCAATGTCTATTTCCACCACGACCCTAATCCTGTCACTGCCACCGCTCTCTGCTCATAATGCTGATGCTCTCATTTAGTCTGAAAAGTCAAACAGCGCTTTGAATCTAATTTTGTTATTGCAGCTTCCCGGTATATGCAAAATGAATAATTCAGGAGCCCTCGCCAGCTCTATTTCATCTTGCGATCAAAGATCTATCTCGTCACACTGCAGCCTCTTTGCTCTCTGTGCAGTGTGCATCGTGTGTGAAAAGGAACTGTTTGAATACAAGTGATGAAAACGAACGGTAGTGTTGCGACATATTCTCAACAAATTGATGTTGAGAATTGCCATTGGGCGGGAAGTGAATTCTCCTTTTGTCCGAGAACTTCAGAGAATTTCGTCGGCTTATGTTTATGGAGTACAGTGTGACTCAATCGCCCGGATTTATTGTCACTAAGCTGTTTGAAAGAATATTATGTTTCGTTTTAATATTTTGTACTTGGCAGTCTCAATGATTAAATTTTTGATAAATTATCACAAGTGACGTAGTCTTTTTTATAATTTTAATTAAACAACAAAAATATCGACTGTGAAATAAAAAGTTTTTTTGAATATTATTGTAATGAGTTATTTTTCGTGTTGTTTTATTTATTACTGACTTGAACTTTTAATGTTACTGTTTTATTTAAATAATACATATGTCTTATCTTAACATGACATCTTCAATTACCACCAAAAAAGCTCCATAAAATAAAGGATTTTCTTAATTGTCATGAGCGACTTTTTGTTTTATATAATTTTCTCATAAATTGAATAATTTTTATTTTTCGATGTTGTCTTTTAAAAGATAAGGTCAAAAGAAGGAAATCCATTATTCGTTTTATTTTTGATAAATACCCAACATGTAAAAATCGGTAAAATATAAACCGTCGAGTTCCTGAAAATTAATAAATAAATAACAGTGTTAATTCGCGATATTTCTCGCCAACATTGCTTTTCCCAAAATAGCTTAATCCTTCAAAAAATCAAATTTACTAAGATCCTATGTCGAAGTCAGCGTCATTTATGAAATTAAGACCCGACAGTACCTTGAAAAAAAACTCGAAATATATATATATTTTTTTTATATTAACTCCACACAGGAGGCTCTGAAGAAAATAATTTCCCTCAGGGCGCCTATGTCATCTTTGGGGATGCTGTGTGGAGGGTCTTTTTGTGGAGAGGAAGGAGTGAACATGGGTCTTGAAGAGTCCCATGTTGTAGGAGGGAGGAAACACAGAGGCCGGCAGTTCGTTCCACAGCCGAGCTGTTGAACTTAAGAACGAATCGTAGAAGCGACCCGTTCTCATGTGACAAGTGTCAACTGTGTACAAATGTTGGGCACGCGTTTGGCGTGTATCCCGACTACGCACCGGTGCCGAAGGGATCAATGACGCTAGTTCCTCAGAGCATCTTCCATTGTAATACCGATAGAACAAGGACAGCATACCTACCTGACGCCTGTGCTCTAAAGATTGCAGTCCGTTTGTTAAGATTGGGGAATCTATCAAACGGACCGCCCGTTTCTGCACAGAGTCAAGGGTTTTTTTCAGGTATTTTGGGGCTCCAGACCAGAGATGGCTGCCAAATTCGACAGTAGGGCGCACTTGCGATTTGTACAGGGTCAGCAGTTGTGTATTATTAAAGTATCTGCGGGCCCTGTACAGTACGCCCAGCTTCTGAGAGGTCAACTTTGCTCTGGCTTCGATGGAGCCCCCGTACCTGAGCTGGTCACTTATAGTTATACCAAGCATATCAATGGAAGGCCTGTTCGGAAGATTGTTTCCGTTGAAGGAGACTAGATTATCATTTGGATCCCTTTTAGACGTAATCAGACAGGATTGGGTCTTTGAAACATTAAATTCGACGAGATTATTTTTACCTCAGGAGGAAATACTCTCGAGATAACCGTCCATTCTCTGCTTCAAAGCCCTCCGAGCCGTTGGAGTTTGTGTGCCCTTTGGGGGCTTATCAAACAAAAAGCAATCATGAACTGTACTGTCATCCGCGTAACAATGAATCGGTGCACATGTCAAACTGTCATTGATGTGCAACAAAAACAAAGTCGGAGACAGAACCGATCCCTGTGGGACGCCAGCATTTATGGAGTGCGATCCCTTATCCCTTAAAAAGTCAGCAATCCACGTACACAGGGATGCGGGAAGTCCGTAAGAATGCAATTTGTTGACAAGTCCTCGGTGCCAGACCCGGTCAAAGGCCTTGGATATGTCTAGTGCGACCATTTGGGTCTCACCGTGACGTTCCAGGCACCGCCCCCAAACATGCGTCACATACGCGAGAAGATCACCGCACAAACGGTTCCGCCGGAATCCGTATTGACGGTCGTTGATAATTTTGTTCTTCTCGAGGTATGTGAGCAGTTTGTCGTTGATCACACGTTCCATCACTTTGGACAGAACTGATGTGATCGCTATGGGGCGGTAGTTGGCCGGGTTGGAGCGGTCACCTTTCTTGGGAATAGGGTGAATGACCGCTTTTGTCCAACCAGAGGGCACAGTGCCACACTTCAGGGACATTTTGAAGAGCTTTGTCAAAACTGGAACTATTTCTGCAGCACACCTCTGCAATACCAGGGCAAGTATTCCATCAGGTCCACTAGCTTTGTTAACATCGAGCCCCCGTATGACGTGGAGTACATCCCGATGCCGGATCCTCAGCTTTATCATATAGAAGCCGCAGTGAGGAACCGACGGCGGAACAGCACCTCCGTCGTCGAGGGTCGAGTTTTCCGCAAACATTTTCCCTAATAGGTTAGCCTTTTCGGTGGCGGTGTTTGCTAGTGAGCCGTTAGGTCTGGTAAGAGGTGAAAAACTGGGTTTGCGAAAATTCCGACCTATTGAGCCCGCAAGGGACCAGAATGCTCTGCTGCCATGCGGGCAGGCAGCCAGCTTTTTGCTGATCTGCAGGTCGTGTTCAAATTTTGACCTATTAATGATTCTCTTGCATTCCTTTGCCGATTTGTTGTATGCTGATCTGCTTTCGGGCGTTCGAGATCTGTTGTAGGCTCGATAAGCCGCGTTTTTTCGACGAACTGCTTCGGAGCATTGTCGACTGAACCACGACTTTTAACCCACACCAGTTTCTTTAGTAGTCGATTGTATGAAGCCATCTATCGCCGATTTGATGACTTCACCAATCTCCTGGGCACATCTTGAAGGGTCCGAAGTCCGAAAACAAACAGCTGACCACGGAAAAGCGTTGAAATGGGCCCGCATACCGAACCAATCTGCTGACTTATAGTGCAACACTTTTCTCCTCAGCCTCTCATTGGTTGGTCTGAGGCTAACGGGGATTGATGTCGTCACTAGGCAGTGGTCAGATGATCCCAGAGGCGCTGTGACGTCAATCTTATAACCGTGTCGCACAGTAGTTAAGAATAGGTCTAACAGATTGGAGCGGTGAGTCTGGACATCAGGAACCCTTCTAGACTCCTGAACCAATTGCTCTAATCCGTAGCAAATGGCAAAGGATTCCGCCTGTCGGCCAGCCGAGTCCGTTGGGCCTGAGAACTTCAACCATGGTTCGTTATGAACATTGAAGTCCCCTAGAGCAACAAACTCGGCCGAAGGGTAGCGGGGCAAGAGATCATCAATAGTATCGCTCAAATGTTTGAAGAGTTCGGAAGTGTCTGATTCGCTATGGTTCGGTGAGCGGTATAGACATGCGTAGAATCTTGCCGTACTGGCAAGATTGACGCGCACCCACATTACGTCGAATCTGGAGTTTTCCAGACTCAATAGTCGCACACAGTTGACGTCAGCTCGACTATAGAGGCAGACTCCTCCTTTGAGTCGGAATTTGCTTGCGAGGGTAAAGCCCGAGCAGTCCAGATAGGAGGAGTCTGGCGGCTCGGCTATCTGAGTTTCGGATAGAAAAAGAAGGTTGGGACGTTGGGACAAAAGATGGTGATGGTAATGACGTAAGTGAAAAAGCCATGCACAGAAATATGCGACGCGCGGCCTCGGTGTATTGGACAGACAAACGGTTGAATTCGCCCCAGAAAATCAGTAAAATAAAGTAGGAATCATAACGATATAAGTGATGAAGTCGTATTAAAACAAATTCGGCGCACGGCCCGGCGTAATTTATTTATTTATTTATTCGAGACACAAACAGGATATTTATAAAAACATTAATTATGGATTACAAAATAAAGAAAATACAATTATAAATATCCCTAGACTAATGTGTCTGCAGCAATCACATTTGCACATTCACATAAGCAAACATGTAAAACAATGACAGTATTTATATACAAAACTTAAAACTTAATTACAAAGATTGAAGCACATAATAAGGAGAAAAATTTAAAGAGTATACATTAAAAAAATTTTAAACCACTAAACAATTTTTTTTATTTATTTATTTTTCTTTTTTTTTATCTAAGTACAGAAATCGTGGAGATATTTCTTGAAACAAGTTAAATTATTTGCAAAAATATCTACGACAGTGTGTGTTTTAGCAAGATCATTGTATGATCGAGACATTCTAGACATAGGATTAAAATATCCAGTGTTATTGGCAAAGATTTCGGTCCAAAATATGTTCATATTTCTAGTATATTTGGGCCTGGCGTAAAAATTGATTTGATTGACTAAGTTACTATTTACACGATTATTCACAATTTTGTAAAGCATTAAGAGGTCATTTATATTTCGTCTTTTAACTAAACTCTCTAGTTTGAAATATGTAAGTCTTTGTTCATACCCATTTAGAAGATGGTAGACACCTGATCGATAGGACAAAATCCGTGTAAATTTTCTTTGGACAGATTCAAGTCTGGATACCTGTGTAATGTAATGTGGATTCCAGACTGTTGACCCGTACTCAAGAACACTACGGATTAACGAATTGAATAAAATTATTAGGCTATTAGAGTTCTTGAACAGTCTAGTTGATCTTACAATAAAACCTAGAACTTTATTTGATTTATTTACAATGTATTCTATGTGTTGGTTGAACGTTAGTTTGTTGTCGAATATAATTCCTAAATCTTTGATCGATTCAACTGTTTCCAGATTGTGACCACATATGCTATATGAGTATAGAGTTTTGTTGGTGTTCTTGGTGAAATTTATAACTTTACACTTAGCTTTATTCAATTCCATTTCATTGTCAATACACCAGGCTGATAATGTGTTAAGGTCTTGTTGTAAGAAATCACAATCTTCCATAGATTTAATTGCTTTATATATCTTGAGGTCGTCAGCGTATAGAGAAAAATTACAGTGGAGTTTACATGTAAGGTCGTTAATGAAGATTAAAAAAAGCAAGGGTAAAAGGTGTGATCCTTGTGATCCTTAATGGATGGAACCACGGTCCACTTTGCTCTAGCAGGCCTAGAAAATTATTTCCGTTAAGTTTAATTTAATTATTTCTTAGGAATCACCTGGAAAGTTACTTTTTTTTTTTTTTTAAGCTGATCTTTATTGACTGAAAATTTAACATTTTTTTTTTTTTTAGAAAATGTATAGATAGTCCCACGAAGCTGCAACATGGCTGCTTGTCTGCAGGTTCTATCTCAATATACAATTATAATACAATATAAGTCTCCCGTTACATAAAATAAATAACAGACTCTTTTACATACAATCATAGAACTCACTAAAGCGTCCCAAATACACTAACACTTTGAATGACAATACGATAACGTACATTCAAAAGTACAAGACAATAAAGCACACAGATAACACACATTCAAAAGTAAGACACAATAACACACATTGAAAGTGAATAACATCGTACTGTAGCACAATGTAATAGAATTAAAATTCTAGTTAACTAAGTGAAAAATGTTATTTTAATTTTTTTTTTCTGGAAATAAAAAGTTTGTAGTGAAAAAAAAAAATATATATATATATATATTCATTTATATTAGAATTAAAACTTTCAAATAATGTCTTTCCTTTTCTTCTTTGTTTGCTCTATTTTTTTATACATATACAGATTTTTCATTTATAAGCCACATCTTTACAGTTTTCATGCTTAAACTCTTATTTTCTGAAAAAACAAATTTATTTTTGAGCTTATTAAAAATCACTGGTACACAGTACTCTAGCGTTCGGCTTCCATACTTATTTGTTATTTTAGGTATTTTCAGCCCTTTTTTTCTGTAAGACGTGTTCTGTGACTATGTACCAGTGGTTTTTTATAAGTACTATCGTCCCAGTTATTTATTTATTTATTGATTTATTGTGAAAAACAGTATAAGCCATTTACATTTCACAAATAACAGTTTATAAATTACAGTTTATAAGAAGTAAGTACATACATTTATTTGCATGGGTAAGTACATCAATACTATCTGATTAACCAGATTTGTTAAATAGTATGCTTATTGCCGTCTTAAATTCTCTATGGTTCAAATTGAAAATGTCAATCACAGAAGAAATGTGATTTAACAAAGTAGTTATTCTCCCCAAAGGCATGATCATTGGTAGGTTGGTCCTGCCCCTTGGAAAAATAAATAATCTGTGCTGTCTAGCTCTGATGAAATTATCAGGGACATAAAAAGAAATTCGTTCCAGAATATCTGGATTGCAAATGTGCCCATTTAGCAGCTTGTGCGCCACTAACACCATTGCAATATTTCTCCTAACGTCTAGACGTTCTATCCCCAGCATTCCGGCAAGAAAATCAGAGGGATACAATAAAGGGTAATATCCGAACTCTCGCATGTAGAGGTATCGCATAAACTTTTTTTGCACCTTTTCTACATCATTTGAGTAAAGGGCATCTTCGGGTCCCCATATTATCGATCCACTCTCAAGAATGCTGCGAACCAGAGTAAAATAAAGCATTTTTATGACTGCCGTATTCGTAAAAGATTTCGAATTACATATAACAAAACCCAGCATTCGCATTGCAGAGTTGCACACCGAATCGATATGAGTTCGAAAAGTCAAACGCGTGTCAAAAGTGATTCCTAAATCCTTCGTTATCGAAATATGTTTTAGAGAGGTACCAGACATTTTATAGTTAAAATATAAAGTACGCTTTTCCCTTGTAATGCACATAATTGAACACTTACTACTGTTAAAATGAAGTTTATTTTGATGACTCCACTCTACTATACCGTCGATATCGATTTGTAGACGAATGGAGTCTTCATTTGTCGTTATACAGGTGTATAGTTTAATGTCATCCGCAAATAATAAAAATTTTACAAATCTTATAAACATCCCTATGTCATTAATAAACAATAAAAATAATAGTGGTCCTAAATTAGACCCTTGAGGGACCCCAGAATTTGTGGCGTAGAGTTTCGATGTGAACTGCCCGTAAACAACGTATTGTTTTCTATTAGACAAATAATTATGAAAGAACAAAAGCAGCATGTATGAGAAGCCGAAGCTTTCAAGTTTATTAAGTAATATGAGGTGATCCACTTTGTCAAAAGCTTTCGCAAAATCATTATATGAGACATCTACTTGTTCGTTATTGTCCAATATATTTGAGACGTAATCCGTAAATACCATTAAGTTGGTCGTTGTAGACCTGCCCTCTCTAAACCCATGCTGCTGGTTTATGAGAAATGGTTCTACTTTATAGTATATACGTTTTTGTATTACGAGTTCAAATAATTTGGCCGGTGCCGAAAGAATTGCCACAGGTCTGTAATTAGATACACATGATTTATCGCCGTTTTTGTGTAAGGGCGTGACTTTTGAGATTTTCCAGCGGTCGGGGAACTTACCGGAGTTAAGTGAAATATTAAAGATATGTAAAAGCGGTACCATTAACGGATCTGCATATCCCTTCAGGACAATTGTGTTAATAAAATCTGGTCCAACAGATTTTTTTGGTTTTAGTTTTTTAATTGCAGCTAGGTAATCATTTTTATTTACACTTAAAATTTCAACATTTTGAGCTAGTGAAGAGTAACCGCCTGGGGTGTATGAGTCAAATTCCGCACTATGTTCGCTATAGACTGACTTAAAGTAATTCGCAAATGCTTCCGGAATATCGGGCCCAGTATGAGTACTTCCGTTCCATGACACTGAGTTTAGAAACCCACCGTCTTTCCTCTTTTCGGATACAAATTTCCAGAAGGATTTCGGATCACTCTTGACGTTTTTTTCGATATTATTTATGTAATTCTTATACGCAATATTTATACTACGTTTGATTTTAGATCGAAGAATGCAAAACTTTTCCCGATATCTTATCAATCCGGTGCGCCTCCAGTTTCTGTGAAGTTTGCATTTCTTTTTCAGGTCACTAATAATTTCACCATTAAACCATTTAGGGTATCTTCTTTCAAAACAAGGTACACGCTTTCTCTCAAAACACATGTCAAAAAGGTCATAAATTACATTATAAAAATATTCTACTGCTAAATCTACATCTTTAAGTTTTAATAAGGGTTTCCAGTCGTGAGAATTCAAGTAAACATAAAAATATTCGAAATTACCACGTTCTAGATTCCATCCTCGCTTAACACAATTTCCATTGTCGTCATTTAATAAATTCCGACAATAGGCTTTGCTTACATTGAGCGCGAATTCTATATATAAAGATGGGTGGTATGAATCTTCACTAACAAGTGAGTATACGGATTTGAACACTTTTAAGTCAAAATTACTGATAATAACGTCCAGTGTCCTGTTCGTTATATTAGTGATTAAGTTTTTCTGTTCCAATTGAAATAGTTCCATAAAATATAACAAATCTGTTTGAGTTGCTTTGTGACTCACACAGGAGTGTAAGTTAAAATCGCCAACAATAATAATTTTTTTATCTACTAAAAAGTTAAAACTAGCTATGATTTTATCGAAAAAATCAGAGTAAGTAGTTCTCTGTGAAGCCGGTGGAATGTACACTATACATATATAAATACTAATTTCATTTATTTTGGCCTTAATCCATAAGTTTTCGCCATCATTTTCTAGAAACGTGAGTCTCTGGCATTGTTGGACGCGATCACGTCTCGCGGCTAGTAGCACTCCTCCTCCTCTTGATTGGCCTGAAGTTCTGTCCTTTCTGAAGACGTCATATCGTTGATCGAACAGTTGACAATTATGAATACTGTCGTTGAGCCAGGTCTCTGACAATAATATAAAGTCGTTGTCTTGTATAATAACACTATGTAAGAAGTCATCGGTCTTAGATCTCAATCCCCGCACATTTTGATAATACATTGTGCAGGGGAGTGAATTTACTTTAACTCTGCTCTCTAGTCATTTAGTGGCTGCAGAATCGTTTTGTTTGCCTCGGTTTTGGTTAAGATCAACCGGATTTTGTCTCGGTTTTAAGTAACGGTAGTTTCTTACCGGTACTCCTCGGGGCCACAAATCTTCCTGCAAAAGTTTATCGTATAACTCATCTGTTACTCCTATACGGAACGCTGCGTATTCCTGAGAATTAGCGATGAATTTCTCTATCTCACAGTTTGTTATATTATTTTTCTCTAGATGCGCTCGGATATCATCTACTGTGGTGTCCTTTGAAATCCTAGATACTATGATATTCCTTATCCTTGGACATACCTTGATACTAGAGGATTTATCGCCATTTCCGACAATCAGATTCTTGCTTGTCCGTTGTCTGCGTTTGACGTTCATCCATTCTTCCTTATTTGGCGCGGTTTTCGCTTCAGATTCGGAAGTTAGAATGCGTGGTTCCGTCGTCTGTGTTTTGGGGATCGCGCCGCTGGTAGTGGGGACTTCGAGATGACTTGCGTTATTTTTGGCCTTGGTGGCCGCCCTAGTGCGCATACGTTCTTTGGTTAGTGTAACAGCGAGCGGGTTGGCGGGGGGGGCGGCGGGCGGTGCGGCGACGTCAGCCCAGCTGGCGGTAGCGGGAGGTGTAGGTAGAACATTAGTGTTTACACTGTTTGTCGCCTGTCGATTTAATATTTCTTCCACGGACTTTACACGGATTAATAATTCGTTTATTGTTTTGTTTTGTTCGAGAATGATGCTTCTCAATTCAAAGAGTACGGTATCACTCATTATTTCGTGCGAGAGTGAAAAAAAACTCGCGAAAAAATTTTTTAATTACGGCGCGACAGAAAGACGTGTGTATTCGCATTCGTATCAATACTCTATATATCTTTAATGGTAAGGAACCAAAATAAACCTTTTATAGGGAGCAGGCCCTCAGCACAATATATGAGTTGCACATTGTGTCTTTGTTTATACATATTAGGTGATACAATTTTTTTAATGATAGAGGTTTGCAAATTTTGTACATACTTAATATATGTCATGCTTGTATTTTCCCAGCTTCTAATTCCATATCTAAGAATAGATTCTACTAATGAGAAATATACTAGTTTGAGTGTGCTATGAGGCAAGACAAATTTTAATTTATAGAAACTGTTTGCTAGAGCTCTTAGCTGGTTACATATTTTAATAACTTGCTTATCCCATTTAAATGTGTTGTCTACTTTTAATCCCAGATAAGTATACTCGTTGACAAAATCAATTTTCTCACATTGGCAGTTAGATATTATTTTTCTATGGATGCATTCAAAGTTATGTGCGGTTAGTTTGGGAAGATTCCACATTTTCAAACTTGGTGATCTGATGTACATGCATTTTGTTTTCTTTACATTTATAACCAATCCTACATCGTGTGCCCACTTTAGCAGTTCATCGAAGTCGGTTTGCAATTCTTGAATCGCTATTTGAGGATTTTCATTAGATACTACAAGTGCGGTGTCATCTGCGAAAATGAATCTGCGCGCTTTTCTAATTAGTTTCGACATAGCTATGACATATATAATATATAATTTTGGACCCAAAATTGACCCCTGTGGGACACCAGACCTCACAAATTTAGATTTACTCATCTCATTTAATATTTTTACCCTCATTTTTCTATTTGATAAGTAGTTATTAAAAAAAGTTAGCAGTTTACCACGGATTCCAATAATTTGTAGAAATTTTATTATTTGTTTATGGCAAAGTGTATCAAAGGCTTTAGAGAAATCAATAAAGAGTACAAGTACATGTTTTTGAGAGATGAGTTGGGTGTTTATGAAATTAGAAAAATTATTAAGTAGTGCGTCACAGCTTTTTTTTTCTGGAACCCGTACTGATATTCGTCAATGATACCAAATTTATTTAAATATCCATCTAGGTATATTGCTATATATTTTTCGAGAATTTTTTCCAAGGCAGGTAATAGGGAAATAGGTCTGTAATTATTTATAATTGAATGATCACCGCCTTTAAAAATAGGTCTAACAATACTTGTTTTTAATTCTTCAGGTATTTGGCAAGTATCAATTATTGTGTTTATAAAATGAGTATTTACTGGGCTCAGTATTTTTACATGTTTTTTTATATCATACATACGTATTTGGTCCAATCCTGGTGTTTTTGAGTTTTTCAATATTCCGATAATAGATTCGATTTGTTTTACGCTAGCTCTGGGTAGGTACATAGAATGCGGTAAATCGTCTAGCTGGTATGGAGACGCACGGACATCACATTTGTGTAGTAACTCATTTACTCCCTCATCAAAGAAGTTAGCAAAATTTTCTTCAACTTCATCCGTCGGTTTGGTCTTCAAGAAGTATTTAGATATAACTGCGTCACAACTGGATTTGTTTTTTCTTCCTAATATTTTGTTTATTTCGTTCCATGTTTTTTTATATCCTTAAAACAATTATTGAATTTGTTATTGAAGTATGTTTTTTTTGCATCTAATATTTGCTTATTTAGATTATTTCTGTTTTTTTGTAGTCTTTTTCATATTTCTTGTTTGTTGGCATGTTTTTCCATTTTCTCCATAATTAATCCCTCGTATGTATATTTTCTATGAGAATATCGTTCATCCAACTTTTTTGATTATGGCGATACGTATTTTTTACTAATTTTATGATACTACTTTTTTCGTAGATTTTTTTAAAGTGTGATTTTATGTCTTGATATATGATATCCGGATCAGTGTGAATTTGAATTGAGTTCCAATCAGTTTTTGTAATCATTTCTCCAACTTTTTTTTCAGATAGTACAGTGTTGTATTCATGGTGCGATATTTTGCTTTTGTCCTTAGTATAAAGGTATAAAGACACGGCAGTTATATAATGATCTGCTATCCTTGTTTCACATACGCATGAGTTAATTTCACACTTTTCTTTTTCTCTAATATATATGTGATCAAGACACGTCGCAGTTGTGTAGGTATTTACCACCGCTTCTCTCGTAATGTCATATAAACATTTCACTAGACCGTAATTAGCCATTAATTTTTCGTATTGCAGAATTATTGAGTCGTGTTTATTTAATAGGTTTAAGTTAATGTCTCCAAGTATCAAGATGGTTTCCGTATTATATTTTCGAGCTGTTGTAGGAAGGTTTTTTGTTCGTGTTCGGGGGTCGATATAATGCAAATAGATTGTAACATATTATCGTGGATGGGTGATGAAAGGATAATTGTATTAATTAATGATGGGTCTTTCGATTGCGACATTAATTGGTAAAATTACCGAATACAATTATCTAGTCAACCACGCACACGCAATAATTCAAAGTAGGTAGGTAGTAATGAGAACTGATAAGGATGATAAAAAAATAGAATACTTTAAATATCAACATACGCTAATTTATTAAAACAATAAATAAAATGTTTAATCAAATAAATAAACATGAGACTCTATCAAATAATTTAACTCAGAGCGTGACAAGAATGTACGTGTAAATAACGCCATCTTGATAAAATTTGACTAAAGAACATGTGACATTAATGAATTTTAAAACACTTAATCTTGTAAAGAATGTCTGAGCGGGCGCCAGCGAGTTATGAAATAACTACGCAAGAAGTTAAAATGAGTAATCCCTATTTAAATTATAAGTACATTGTTAAAAGATATAAGTGAAAAAGACCTTCCGTAGTTTGCACAGTAGACCCTCATAGCTCCAGCGTTGTACGAACACACCGTAATCCCACGAGTCCAGCAAGCAACTGAAGTCGATGAAGTGCCGCTCCGCAGTCATAGCTCGAAACAGTCGTGCCAATTTAAGAATGTTGACCAATGATTATCTTAATCGGGTAGGAACTGCCCGTCCAGAAGTACGCACTGCTACATTACCCCCCTTCCAAAGGAAAAAAAAATTTCGGCACGATAATTTTTTTTTTGATAATTTCCATATGCCTCCAAATCCAAGTCCAATAAGTGGTAAAGAGTCACAAATGCCGATAATGCCTTAGAAGAAGAGTCCAGCACGTTCTGTAGAAGTCCGTGATGTGCTCGCTGAGCAAAGATTGAAGCGCCAACACCCAGGAAGTAGAAGGAAGAATTCTCGCTGATGGAATATCTGAATTACCCTCTTCTGACATCAGTGAAGAAGATTGAACTTGCTTGGCGAAGATAATGAGCCCCGATAAATGTATCACCATACTCCAATGTTGACAACAAATGCAATCTTGAGAAGCTGCACCCTCTTTCTGATAGCAGTGAACGGCCAGGTTGTATCCTATTAAACTCATCCCGTAGAAGAATGTTGCTTCCCTGAAGACTCGATCTTGAACAAAATTGCTTCCTCGAAGAATAGATAAAAGTTTGTATATCTTGAAATTTTGTATTATCTTGAGTTATCTTGACGTGAAGAACCGAAGAGTGATGAAGGCGACTGACTTCCTTGAGGCAAGTGAAAAGAAAGGTATGCTATGCTTGACAAAATGGATTACTGAGCAAGGAATTTAACAACTACTAAAGTGTAAACAAAAACTTGAATAAAATAACAAATGAAAAGATAAACTGTAGTAAAGACTACCAAAATTTATTAAAAAAATTTATAAAACGAGTCTAGCTAAACGTGAAAGCTGAGCGCCCAAAAAAAGTTAAATTTGAAGCTAAAAGAAAACACTATAAAATGAAAATAATAACGTCTATATCCACATTGAAGTTACTGCCCTCTGTGAGCAGAGATGAAAAATTATAAAGTTATCCCAGAAACAAACCCAAAATTCATAATAAGAAAGAAGTGAGGGCTCAAACAGAACCATATATTGATGACCCAATATTGACAAAATACAGCTAAGTCCAAATGAAACTGATGCGACTTATCTTGAGCTCAGAGAGAAGCCACAGCAATTGCATGTGAAAACGCATAGTATTTGTTAAAAGAAAATGTAAAAAAAAATTACTCATTGACATTCTTAATAATATGAACAAATATCAATTTAATAATAAATCAAGCCAAGGACAATAAGAGCAATAAAAGTAAAAAACTTCATGAAAGGATGCAATTTTTAAATGTTAAAAAAAAAAACTATGATTCTGTAAATCTCAAATAACCTGAGCGAGTGAAAACCCACTAAATTTCAAAATAAATATTAAATAAATAAATAAATTATTAAATTAATTATTATGGCATAAAATTTTTTTAAAAAATATTTGAAAAGTGTAATCAACAGTGACTAAATCAAAGAAAACACCATGCCAATGGTTTCCTAAAACCAGAGAAAAATAGATTGTTATGAGCATCTGAGGCTATCGCGGAAAACTGCATGAAGTATTTTCTAAATTAATGAATTAAAATAGTCAACCAACACCAAGGCAAACTAAGGTACTAAGGAACAACATATAAAGAACAACCATGCGCACAATTAAAATGACACGAGGACCAAGCTTGGTACAGAACTGTTAAACCGAAATACAGCTTCGTATAAGCCATAATTGAAATACAGTATGTCCCTCTAGAAAGGACAAACCGTACCTCAAAACAAGTCGCCATCGCGGACTTAGTTCATTAAAGAACAATTAGTATCATCTCACAAAGTAAAATCAGCTATTAAAAGATCCCTCTAACAGAAAAATAGCACAAAACAGTGGCCAACTGAGATTGTGAACTTCACTGCCCTAGGATAACGTATAAAATGATACAATGGATTCAAATCGTGAGATCACAAAATGTTCAATACAATATAATTGCACTTAAATCCAAAAAAAATGTGTGGATTCAATGCGTGAGATTAAAAAAACGTCAATCCCCCGCGTTGAATCGGAATGGACACATTACTCCCAAAACACATACTACACATGTACACAAGGACAAAACAAAACTTATACAAAAAAAATCCACTCAATGTGAAGACACAAAAATACTAGTCATGTCCTCACAATGAGAGAACACAAGAAAAATTGCAAACCTGAGGGCAAGGCACGCAATAACCTAATATATAACAAGAGAAAAGGGATTAATTCTCAAATAAAAGTATAACGATTACAACATAAGAAAAAATAGTTCATCAATTAACCCACCCCAAGATCAGTTAGCTTCTTCTAACTTGATTATATCCTTAACATGAAAAGTTCCCACAGGTTTCCCTGTCATATCCGCTAATTGATAAGCAACCGGCGATATTTTGCAAATAACTTTACTACGTATAAATTTGGGGGCTAATTTTGCTGAAAAGTATCTACCAGCGTCTGACAAAGCAAAGGACCTTCTCCAGACAATGTCCCCAACCTCATATTGAACGTCCCTACGACGCAGATTATATTGAACCTTATTACGTTCGTATGATTGTCTTAAGGACGTGCGAACTTGGGAGAAAATGTCATTTAATTCATGTAAATCAGATGCCCATGAATCGCGTTTAGAGAATCTAATGTCTTCCGCGTTAAAGTCTACACCTTTGTAGTCATTTCCCGAAATTACAATTTCTCTACCAAAATTAAGGAAGAACGGAGTATAGCCTGTGACTTCATGAACAGCCGTGTTTATAGCCAGTTCAATTTCAGGTAGATGGCACGCCCAGGATCTGTGATCAGATCCCACAAAAGAACCCAGGGCTGCTACCAACACCTTGTTTACACGCTCAACAGGGTTATTCTGCGGGTGATATCTGCAATTATAAAACAAGTGACGGATATGAAATTTATTGGCCAGCGCTTTCATGTCACGCGATATATATTGTGGGCCATTATCCAAAACAATCGTATCTGGAACACCGAATTTATAAAAGATATCATTTTCCAAAATTTCCGCAATAACACTACCCGTTGCTTTCCTAAGTGGAAAAAGTCTAGTATACTTGGTAAAGAAATCAGAAACCACTAAAAGGTAAGTATAACCCTTTTTATAAGAATTAGGGTAAGGACCTAATAAATCTGTCGCAATCATTTGCCACGGCCTTTGCACCAGTTTCGGGTCACCCATCAAACCAGGAGGCAGTAAGTTAGAACTTTTATAACCTAAACAAGTATGACATTTACTTACAAAAGACTTCACATCAGCTGCCATTTTTGGCCAGTAGTATTTAAGTTTAATCCTATTTAACGTTTTTAAGATGCCAAAATGTGCACACGAAGGCGGAACGTGATTTTGAACGATGACGTTTTTCCTACACTCTTTTGGGAGAACTTCCTTCCAGTCATAAGACCTGTGAAGAGCCTCCATGCTCTGAATGTGTTTGAAGATGACACCATTGCAAACTTTAAACGCTGGAAATTTTTCCGGATTAGCCAAAATTTTTTCTTTCAAACTTAAGTACCAACGGTCAGAAGTGGAAAAGGACTGATCTAACAAGTCAACATGTAAAGGGTCACGAGACAGTGCGTCCGGAACAATGTTGTCTTTACCGCTCCTATGAATTATTTCAAAATTGAACTGCTGTAGTCTAACCGCCCACCGCGCTAATCTTCCCGACGGAGACTTTAAGTTTGTAAGCCATTTTAGACTATAGTGATCAGTGATCACCTTGACAGGAATAGGCGAACCTTCAATATAACCCCTAAATTTCTCTAGTGCAAAGATCATAGCATTTAACTCCTTCTCGGTTGTGGAGTGATTTTTCTCCTGTGCAGATAGTGATCTGGAAATAAAGGAAATAGGGTGTTCTATACCATTAACGTCAGATTGAGAAAGGACCGCCCCCAAACCGGTGTTCGATGCATCGCAACTAATTGTAAAGGGTTTACTAAAGTCGGGACAAGCAAGAACAGGAGCCTTGACCAGAATATTCTTTAATTTAGTAAAGGCAGCATCAGCCTGTTCATTCCATACAAATTTTTTACCAGCAAACTCCTTTTTGGTTAAATTATGCAAAGGTGCTGCAATTAAGGAAAAATTTAAAATGAACCTTTTGTACCAAGAAAGTATACCGATAAACCTACGCAAGCTCTTTTGCGACGTTGGAATGGGGAAGTCAACGATTGCTTTCACTTTTCCCGGGTCAGTTCTCAACCCATCCTTATCAATCACGAAACCTAGGTATTTAAGGGAGTCACGACAAAAGACTGACTTCTCTACGTTAATAGTCAAACCCGCGGCTTGTAACTTTTGTTTAACCCGTCTTAAAAGATCAATGTGTTCTTCAAAGGTGGAACTAATGATAATTATGTCATCTAGGTAACAAAAAACTTTCCCATCGAACTCCGGACCCAAAACCTTGTCCATAAGCCTCATCATCCGAGAACTCGCACCATGAAGACCAAAAGGCATTGTTACAAAGTGGAAGAGGCCTCGTTTAGGTATAGTAAAAGCGGTTTTCTCTTTAGAATCTTCCTCTAACGGGATTTGAAAAAACGCATCGTTTAAGTCTAAAGTTGATAGGTATCGTGCTCCTCCGAGACTATTTAAGATATCAGATATCAACGGTAGGCTATAAGCGTCCCGCCGCGAGACCGCGTTGAGTTTTCTACTATCCAAGCAAAGTCTAAAAGAACCATTTTTCTTGGGCACTAAAACAATAGGATTATTCCACGAGCTATTGCTGGGTTCTACTACTCCCAGTTTTAATAGTCTGTCAAGTTCTCTGTGAGCTTCCGGCAATAAATGAGGAGAAATCGGATAAACACGTTGCTTAATAGGTTGACAATCACCCGTGTCAATGACATGTTTTTCAAGAGACGTTCTACCCAAACGATTTCCAGAAAAGGCTTCAAATTCGTGTATAACGTTATTTAATGTTGATTGTTGAAATGAATCCAAGTTCTCAAAGCTATCTAGTCCTCTTACCTCAGACACGCAACTATTGTCAGAGTCATTAGTCATTAATTTAGTTAACTTGGGACAAATGTTAAAAACTTTCCAAAAGTCGCAACCGAGGATGATGTTAGATTTTATGTCTGGCATAACTACAAAATTAAAAATTTTCTTAACATTACCAAGAACTACCGGAACCGCAATTTTGTGAACGCACTCCACAGTATGACCCGTAGCAGAAGTGAGTGAAAATTTTTTCTTAAGAACAGAAAGATTTAACCCTAGATTTAAAAATTGACGATGAAAATTATTACCAATAATTGAGATATGCGAACCAGAGTCAAGAAGGCCAGAAAAGTTGGAACCCAGAACCTGGAAAATGATGTGTGGACGGCCATCCCTTTTAGCCGCACCCACCACCTTCGAGGTCCAAAGGTTCTTGAAGAAAGTTCTGGTTTCCGACAGCACAGCAAGCCGATGCCTGGCGGTGATGTCAGCGAACGGTGTCGACTTGCCGCCCGCAGACAGGACCCCCAGGACATCTAGTTTTTTTTTTGCCTGCCGGCAGTTGCATGAAGGCGCCTTCACCCCAGGACGGCCACAGCGGAAACATCTCACCTCCCTAGAACTCATATTTGACGGGCTACGTTTACTGAATTCAAAATATTGACGATGATTGCTGAAATTGGGATTATTCTGAGACATTCTGTTATTCCCTCTGCTAAATGCATTATTTGAGGAGGAATGCGAAACATTATTAAAATTAACAGTATTTGCATTTGGCGGGGAAGGTCTGGAATCAGACCGAACGTCTGCAAGTTCAATCATTTTTCCCAATTTTTTCAGACAATTAATGTCCGAGATGACAGAGAGCGATAATTTTTGTATGTATCTCGGTAACATATTACATTGTAATATTTCCAGAATTTCGTCATCTGGTAATTTTGACGACAATTGATTGTTTAAAGTTAAGACCCGCGTTATGAATGAACCCAGGTTCTCTTTTTGTTGCTGGTACGTGGCTCTGATCTGAGCAACTAATCGTCTTTCATGGTCCAGAAGCTCAAATTCTTCCTTTAGAGCAATTACAATATCCGTCCATGACTTGAAAGAAGAACGGTTGACTCTAAACCAGTCTAAAGCATGACCTGAAAAAAGTTCCACCGCAGATGAAAAAAGAGAAGCTGTACTTACGTTCCGAGATATAGACAAATCGTTGACCCGTTCAATGAAATTATGCACGTTCCCAGTACCGTCGAAGGTTAAGTTCCATTTGTGAACCGGAACTGTGTTAGACGCGACCGCCGAATTTGCCGAAGAAGTGCCATCCTCTGGTTTTGACATGATTAACGCACGACTTCTTGTTAAAATGGTCGAATCCGTCACACCTAACTAACAGGGTAGGTAGAAAAAATCATTAGAACATGCAAGCAACAATACAACAACCACAATCACCGCAAAACAAAAAATATAAAATAAGTGTGACGTCAGCGTACTAACAATCACGATAATAAGACGAAAAACGTCATGAGTTGTGCCGGATAAAAAGCTGCGTAAAATGAAAAATTAATAAAATCTCAGTGACACGATGTATTTCGAGCAACACCCGAACATCTACCATGCAAAACGAAAGGTCTTTTTCCAAGGGATTATACAAGAAAATTATGAAAAAAAAAATCAGACATTCAATACAAGATTAAAACAATGAAAGAAAAAAAAAAAATGCTGCAATTTTTATTTAGTCAAACTTAGGTTCACCCACAAGGGCTGCCATTTTGTAACATATTATCGTGGATGGGTGATGAAAGGATAATTGTATTAATTAATGATGGGTCTTTCGATTGCGACATTAATTGGTAAAATTACCGAATACAATTATCTAGTCAACCACGCACACGCAATAATTCAAAGTAGGTAGGTAGTAATGAGAACTGATAAGGATGATAAAAAAATAGAATACTTTAAATATCAACATACGCTAATTTATTAAAACAATAAATAAAATGTTTAATCAAATAAATAAACATGAGACTCTATCAAATAATTTAACTCAGAGCGTGACAAGAATGTACGTGTAAATAACGCCATCTTGATAAAATTTGACTAAAGAACATGTGACATTAATGAATTTTAAAACACTTAATCTTGTAAAGAATGTCTGAGCGGGCGCCAGCGAGTTATGAAATAACTACGCAAGAAGTTAAAATGAGTAATCCCTATTTAAATTATAAGTACATTGTTAAAAGATATAAGTGAAAAAGACCTTCCGTAGTTTGCACAGTAGACCCTCATAGCTCCAGCGTTGTACGAACACACCGTAATCCCACGAGTCCAGCAAGCAACTGAAGTCGATGAAGTGCCGCTCCGCAGTCATAGCTCGAAACAGTCGTGCCAATTTAAGAATGTTGACCAATGATTATCTTAATCGGGTAGGAACTGCCCGTCCAGAAGTACGCACTGCTACAAGATGTATGCGTTTGTGTTTGTTTACGGAGAAGGTTCCGTAGACGCACTCGAATGTAGTAGCTATTATATATTTTTTTTCGAATATATGGTTTTCTTTAATATATACCATAATCCCGCCTCGCGATCTTTTTGTTCGGCAATAATAGAATGAGTTAAATCCTGATATTTTGTATAGATTTACACTGTTTTCGTCTATCGAGGTTTCACAGAGTATTATGATATCAATGTTATTTAGTTGACTATAAATATTTAGTAAGAATGTATTTCAGTACTTGGAGATAGACCTAATGTTCAAATTAACGACAGTTATTGCTTTATCGCCTGTTTCATGTTTGAATTGGGTCCAGTTTTCGAACTTTTGAATCCGTTCATATTCTATATCTGAGGTCTCAAAATCAACATTAGACGCCATAGTCAATTTTAGCTAAGTCCTTTTGAAGGGTTGCCTTGTAAGCCGGACAGTCCCTATCTCCGGACGGATGGTTTGCGGGCTTGTGAAATCTCGTGCATGTTGCGCAGACTGGCTACGCAGTAGCAGAAGGGCATGTCTCACGGGTATGTCCTTCCCGGGCACAGTGCCCACATCTCGTCGTCTCCTTGCAGAACTTGTAAGAATGTCCTATCATCTGACACTTTGAGCACACAGTTAGTCCAATAAAATCACGAACACCGCAAACTGTTGTTACGTAATACAGTCTCCCTATTGTTGAATAGGGCACGGTTGCCCCAACTTCCCCTCACCGCGTGTGTCGAACACGCCGCCAGATGGTCAAAATACGTGACTGGCACGGACCCGCGCTTGCTTCGCGGCGCCTCCCCAGTCTAGCTCCGACCTCGGCCTTGACCGCATGGTCGCTCGCGGAAACGATCTACTCGCAATGACTTGCATAATTACGCGAACAGACGGAATCTCGTTCCAGTTTCTTAATTAATCACTATCGATTTTACAATCATGTTTATTATTGCGGTTCGGGCTAACTCAATGGAGTCCCGTTCCCGTGTAAAATCCCGAGTGCACTTCTCCGCCTCAACTGACCCGCCGCCTGTGAGCGCGGGTACCTCTGGCTCAACATGATGCCCCATACCACATCGAGACGATTCGTAAGCTTTCAACCTTCCCCCTTTTCTTGTGTTCAATTCTCGTAAATTCATGTAGAATCCACGCTTTATCTGGTCGTCATAAATTAGTAGAGAGAGTTAGTAGGGAGATCCAATGTATACCTGTATTTCTCGAGACAATTAATATACCTTGTGCCCTTACTTATGTGTTATTATTGTGATGTCCTTTTCCAACCTCCTGACCGATGGACGAGCTGCTGATCAAAGAACTGCCCACCCCTGATTGTACACGAGTCGCCTGCTCTACCATTTTATCTGAGCTTAGCCAATTTAATAACCAGGTTCGATACCGGTTTACCCATAACTTAGCACTGGCCCCTTCAACGTGGATTTTTTCTTTGGTTATTAGTAGTCCATCGGGAGGTCAAATTGGAAATAATCTTGAACTCTTTCACTGTGTTTTATGTCTTGCTTTGTATTAACAATTGAATAACTATGTTTTCTTCCAATAAATCATAGCTGTTCTACAAACCATCGCGTCAAATCTAAAACAACCGTGTCACATTAAAACTATTCTGTGTTAAATTACAAGTTCTACGAATCGTCACTCGACAAAATTTAATTACCGGTATTCTATCACAAGGTGCGCAACCAACATTTACTTCTTTTCGGACATCTCAAACATCACATAGTGATCTTTAACCATGAAGGTTTACTTTCCGAGTACAACTATTAGAGGAAACGAGCTACATTAAACTACAATTCAACAATTTCAAATCTTGTACATGATACAAAATAAATTCCTTGTTAGTGGAGCCATAAGCCAGCATCGTTCTGCAAAATTCATAGACAAGGAAAACTAACGCCCTTCTGTCATCTGATAATTTCGCTTTATATGTAATAAAGGTGGGTAGAGTATCCTTTTTGAAAGAAAAGTCTTGAAAGCCGACTTACCCTTTACATATAATTGAGATTCGCGATTGACGTAAATCCCCGACTCTCGGCCCTTCTCCGCCTCGAGCCTGTCGTGTCCAGGGAAAGGGATGCTTGCGTATAAATAACCAAAAGCTGGTTCTGCCTAAATTCAGACAATTGGTCACGAATCACAAACAACCCTCCATTAATTGTTGAAAGAACAAACAATACTTCCTCGAAATCTGTATTCGGAAATTTTTCGGAATTTTGAAATTTTTTTTTCGAGAAATTTAATTTTTCGGAAATCTGTTTTTTTGGAAATATTTTTTTCAAAACGCACAATCTCAGGGACTTTTCCACTAAAATTGCAAGGAGACCCCTGGCCGTTTTTTTTCTCAAATCAAAGACTTGGAAATTTTTCAAAAAATTTCCTTCACTCATCTAGGACTTTGAAATTTTTCGAAAATTTTTTTCAAAACGCACAATCTCAGGGACTTTTCCACTAAAATTGCAAGGAGACCCCTGGCCGTTTTTTTCTCAAATCAAAGACTTGGAAATTTTTCAAAAAATTTCCTTCATTCATCTAGGACTTTGAAATTTTTCGAAATTTTTTTTCAAAACGCACAATCTCAGGGACCTTCCCATTAAAAACACAAGGAGACCGCTGGCCATTTTTTTTTTCCATACTGGGACTTCAAAAATTTCACAAAATTCTTCACCTACCATCACAAGTAAACCCCTGGTTTTTTTTTTTGAAAAACAACCAGCCACAACACTCTGACAATTCTTTTTTCTTTTCACAATGTCTAACTCAACTAGCCACAAAATGAATCCTCGAAACAACACCTTAGGCATAATAGCCAACATCTGCTCTCGAAGTACTCAAAGCTTAGAAAAGGAATTGAAAGACAGGAATATTTCTCCTTTCAACAAAACCAAAAACGTCCTGATCAAGTACGCAACATATTATAACAGGAAATATATTAGGAGACTGGAATTTCAACCCGGCAGTATAACAATCTCTGACACAAGCACACCTACTTGCACAGAAATTAAACCACCAATTACACCCGTCAAGGAAACCACAAAACCCTTCGATCTAACTGGATGGAAAATTAAGTACAACGGCAATACTAACGTAGAAGATTTCATCGACCGAATTGAAGAAACAGCCGCGATACGCAACATTCCTACTGAGATACTACACCGTAACTTCATAGATCTCATCTCGCACGAGCTACTCTCCTGGCATAGAATGCACAAGAAAAAAGTAAGCTCCTGGCCCGAACTCAAAGCTGCTCTCCTGAAAAGTTTCGCACCAAAAGAAACACAGCATAGGATTAAGTCTACTCTGTTTTCCATCAAACAATTCTCCAACGAAACAGTAGCACAATACGCCCAGAGAGCAGATCTTCTAAACATCAAACTGACAACTCCAGTCCCTGAAACAGAGCTAGTCCCTATCTTGACTGATGGCCTCCTAGCAAGATATGAGAACATAATAACCTCTCAAAAAATATCCTCAGTAGAACAACTCAAAGATGTCTGTCTTCTATTGGAAAACTATCAAGATAAAAGAAGAAACACCAAGACTTCTAACGAGCCCCTTCTACCAAGCCTCGCCTCTCGGTCATCCAATCAAATTAAACCAGAGTTTAACGAGAAGAAGTTTTGCACCTTTTGCAAAAGAACCGGACACTCACAATCATCTTGCTACAAAAAAGCTAAACTTTCGTATACCCAAGATAACAGGGGCCACCAAAAGCGCCCCCGTGACCATTCTCCTCAACATGACAACTTGAGGGAAATCTTCAAGAGATCAAGAAATAACCTTGAAAGATTACATCCTTCTAACAACTTAATTGCAAGACCACCTACAGATTTCTCTAAACCTCCGCCAAATTGGTCCAAGAGAACTCCAAAAAACTAAGACTCAACCCCTCGGAAGTTCATTCAATATCTAGGCCTACTGAATGGACCGAGTGGTTGAAACACATTGCATATTTCAAAGAGGCCTTACAACTTTCTACAGTGAGCTGCACTCAAGCTAAAGATGGTCGCCCATACGCGCAATTTTCTGTTAATGACGTCGTCTTCTCTGGACTACTGGATAGTGGAGCTTCAGTTAGCTGCCTCGGCGGTAACGCCCACATCCCCTTTGTCAACAATGGATTCACAATCAACAAACACCCCGCTTTCGTCACCACTGCAGACAACAACACTCAAAAAGTCACAGGAGCAATTGTCCTACCTGTCAAGTGTGGAAGTAAATCAATTCCAATAAATTTTCTAATTGTACCAACCATCACCCAGAAATTTATTCTTGGAGTTGATTTTTGGAAAGCATTCAACATTGCACCCCAGGTTTTCAACCCATGCAACAACACCACACCCACCACCTCAATCAACGAAATCCGTACAATAATTCCGTACGAGAACCTTCACCCACCACAGGCCGAACAACTGGAAGGCATGATCAAGAAATTTGAATCAATCTCGTTCGAAAAGTGTGGACTTGGTTTGACAAATTTAGTCAAACATCACATCAAGACAAATGGACCACCTATCAAACAAAGATACTACAATTTGGCTCCCCAGAAACTAAAACTGTTGGAGAAGGAACTCGATGATATGTTAAATATGGGCATCGTGGTTCCCAGCAGAAGCCCCTGGACCAACCCCACACTCTTGGTATCCAAAAAGACGGTTCCGCCCGATTCTGCCTCGACAGTAGAAGACTTAATGCCTGCACTGAGGCTGACGCGTACCCACTTCCGCTTGTACACGCAATCCTGGATAAACTACGCAACGCAAAATTCATCTCTTCAATAGATCTGTCCAAAGCATTCTGGCAGATACCTTTGGATGAAGTTTCATGTGAAAAAACAGCATTTGTAGTGCCCGGCAGAGGAATGTTCCACTTTAAGAGACTCCCTTTCGGTTTAAAAAACAGCCCTGCTGAGCTACAAAGACTGATGGACAGACTGTTCGGCCCCGAATCCGACAATAATTTGTTCTGCTACCTGGACGACCTAATAATCATCAGCGACACGTTTGAAAAACACATCGCCACCCTAGAAAGAGTATTCCAACAACTCAAGTTTGCCGGATTAACAATCAACCTAAAGAAATCCGAATTTTGCAAATCACGCCTACGCTACCTCGGCTTTGTAATAGACGAAAAAGGTCTAAGGACCGACCCTGCCAAAGTCGAAGCTATGACAAACTTTCCCAGGCCAAAGAATGCTAAAGAAGTTAAAGGTTTCCTTGGTCTCGCCGGATACTACAGAAGATTCATAAGGGATTTCTCCACAATAGCGGCCCCCCTTAATAAAATTACCAGTACCCGTAAAGGTGTCAGTAACTTCGCTTGGTCTGCCGAAACTGAAAAGGCTTTCACCTCTCTAAAAACAGCACTGCAATCTGCACCGGTACTAAACTGTCCAGATTTCAATCTGCCTTTCACCCTGCATACAGACGCCTCCAATGTTGGAATCGGCGGAGTCCTAACACAAGAATTCCCCGACGGCGAACACCCAGTGGCATACTTCTCTCGTAGTCTAAACAAACACGAAAAAAACTATGGGATAACTGAAAAGGAACTACTCGCAGTCATGGATTCTATCCACCATTTCCGCGGCTATATCGAAGGCAGTAAGTTCTCAGTCATCACCGATCACAGTAGCCTAAAATGGTTGGTATCATTAAGCAACCCATCTGGTAGATTGGCCCGCTGGTCGTCTCGCCTATCACAATACACCTTTGATGTCATCCATCGTAAAGGCGCAGACAATATTGTCCCAGACGCCCTCTCAAGAATAGAACTCGCCACTCTGACCTCCGAAGAAGCAACACCAACTCCTACCACCAAAGACACTTGGTATTTAAAAACCTACGAGGAATGCAGGAACAACCCGCAAAAAATTCCCAACTTTATTATAAAAGAAGGTCGGTTATATCGTAACTGCAAACCACCACTGTCTATACTCGAGGACTATGCTTGGAAGTTAGTCATTCCCTCGGAGGACACACAAAAAATTATCATCGACAATCACAGCGCCCCCGGATCCATACACCCAGGAACTTTCAAAACCTATAAGAAGATAGCCTTAAGGTATTACTGGCCAGGCCTGTTTAAACAAGTTCGCAACTACATCTCTAAGTGCGACATTTGCAAAGCATACAAACATAGTACTGCACCCCCATCTGGTCTCATGAATAACCCCAAACGAGCAGACAGGCCATTACAATCATTCTCTATGGATCTCATCGGCCCTTTTCCCAGAAGCTACGCCGGAAACATGCATATACTTAGCATAGTGGATGTATTCACAAAGTTCTGTTGGATCTTCCCATTAAAAAGAGCCACAGCCTCTGCAATCATAAACTTGTTAGAAAAAAACATTTTTATCCCCTATGGCACTCCTCGCACCGTCATTTGCGACAATGGAAAACAATTCATAGCTCTGGAATTCAAGGAATTTCTGGCCAAATATGGCATAAAAGATATTTTCTATAATACCCTTTACACGCCTCAAAATAATACAGTAGAGCGTTACAACCAGACCATCAACACAGCTCTGGCAATCCTGGTTGACAAAGATCAACGAACATGGTGCAAAAATCTAGAAAAAATTCAAGCTGCACTAAACAATACAGTGAACCTCACTACTGGGTACACCCCTTTCTTCCTCAAACATGGTATGGAACAAATTGTTCATGGCTCCTTGCATTGGGACGCTAGCCTCCCATCATCTTTTCCTCCTTCTACTGATAACCCATCAGAGAATTATGCTCACCGTCTTGAGGAACTTTCCGCTATCTACAGCGAAGTCACAGATGCGTTGATACTTGCTCACAAAAAGAGTGCAAACAGATATAATTTACGCAGGAAACATGTTACCTTTAAGGAAAACGACATAGTTTGGAGACGCAACAACACACTCTCACAAGGTGCTCTGTATTTCTCTGCAAAACTAGCTCCTCGCTTTGTTAAAGCAAAAGTCCTGAGAAAAATCTCCGATGTAGTGTACACCCTATCGGATGCCTCTGGGAAACACATCGGCAACTATCACGTAAAAGATATTGTCAAACTAGGAAGTGTGGACACAACAGACACCACCTTCACTAGGTCACACTCACATAACTAACAAACTTTTGGCTCTACCTTTGTCCCACGAGACTTGGCCCTCGTGCAGACAAATAGCATGTCTTAATGCGTTAGTTTCATATAAAAACTCGCTTTTTTTCGACCTCTGCAAGGTAACCTTTTTTTCTAAAAACACAGAAGTGTCAACTGTGTTTTTTTTTTTAAATCATTTCTCACCCATACTTGTACTATTATGCTCTTTTGTATAAACCCTTTGTTATTTTTGTTTCTTTGTCACACCTCACCGTGTAATGTTTATAATTGTACTAATATTTTGTACGTATCTTCTCTAGAACTGATCATTCTAGTCAAGAGACTTTTTCCACTTCCCGAACAATTTATGCTCCCGGAGTCGACCCTGGACATCATTTGTTAGTCGTTACCATTCTGACACTTACGACACTAAATACATAACTATTTTTTGTCATAAATACCACAAAAGTCACGTACAACATTGTTTTGTAAATATTTTTTTTCTCTTTTGTTCTTCACATTGTTCTTTCACTTTGTTCTTCACATTGTTCTTTACATTGTTCTTTCACATTTGTTCTTCACATTTGTTCCAATGGGTTCCATCGTACATAAAACAATGGCCCCTTTGCAACATACACCCAATTGAGGTGAATATTCTACCCCCTGTAACTTGTAATCATAATGCGTGTGTAAATTCCAGTTTGGTATCGTCATTTGATTCAAGTTTACATAGGTGTAACAAATAAAAAGTTACAATTAACTTTGTTTTAAAGTTTTTTCAGTTTTTTCTAAAAAATTGAATGGCGCTCAACATTCCCATTTGCTCTATTTGTTGTTTTTTCAGAATTTGATATTGACACGTCAATTCTGAAAAAGGTTGTTGTAAAGGAGAACAAACACCGATTTGTCCTCCTCATCAATAACATTGTATCATACATAACACCTTTCGGTCACATTGAGTTTGTAAAATCTTAAGATCTCAACTTCCTGACCCCAATTTGTTATATTATGTACTATATTTTGACTTAAATAAGCATTAATTTGCCTTGTCAAATACACCGAGCCAGGTCACTCATATTAAATGATCCTGTGTCTCTAGGTGCCTTCTGTATCAAATTTGTAACATAAAGTTCACAACATTTGTGTTTGTTTTTGGCAATTTTGGCAACACCAAGTGTGTTTCCTTGTTTTTGTTTGGTCATTTTAAGTAAGTAAAACCCAATCAGGTCTTAAATAAACCACTACAAACCTTTTTTGTAAGCAAAGAGTAAGTAAAACCGATTAGGTCTCTTTTGCTATATGTGTGTCTTGTTTAAGACATCCTTGTAGGCATATGTTTTGTATTATTGCCAACTTAAAGCATAAACCCAACCAAAGGTTATGCCATCACAACATTTTGTAAGCAAAGAGTTAGTAAAACCAAATAGGTCTCTTTTGCTATATTTGTGTCTTGTTTAAGACATCCTTGTTGGCATATGTCTTGTATTATTGCCAACTTAACGCATAAACCCAACCAAAGGTTATGCCGTCGTCATTTTTTTGATAATACCAATAGCCACTACTTGATTGTTGTTGACATTGTGTATGTATCTTTTTTCCGGTATTGAAATGGTACTTTTTTATTATTGAACGTTGATATGTTATTTTCATGATACATGAGAATGTTACAATATCCACCATGAGACGAGGGATCGTAATAAAATCTAACACTATACATGAGAATGTTATAATATCTACCATGATACGAGAAGTTCGTTATAATTACTTTTTACTGGCTTACATACACTGTGGCCAAAGAGATAATTTGTTCCATTAAATGGTTATAAATATCTATGTTGTACCTTTCCTTTCAATACTAGGGTTCTTTTGTAATTCGTTCAATTTCTACATGAGACGTGAAGACGTTATAATACTTACCATGATTCGTGCGAACGATACAATATCTTGTTGTTGTTTTCTTTAAATAAGTTGACACTATGTACTTGTTCTACCGGACGTAGATCATTTTACCCTGACTTGTCACCCTTAATTGGGGCCCCTTTTTTGTATAACTCATGACACTGAGGGAAATGTCCTTCACTGTAGTGAGAAATTTTTTTGTTCTCTTCAAACAAACATGAAGCTGTGCATTCAGCAATTTTTTACGCTAACTGATACCTGTGGACTTCTTGTCAGCGGACCCAAGAACCATCCACTATCCATTGACCATGGACTAGCCATCAGCTTCACTGTTGGTTATGAGGTATCGTGTCGTGGGAGTTAATTGAGACAGTGACACAAAACCACCTAACTCGTTGTCTGGGAGACGAATAAGAAAAACTCCCAGGTTTGTGAAACTTGAGCAAGGGTCTGTCTTGTTCTCACAAACTGTAGAAGATTAAATACGACCCCTAATCCTTCACCAAATACACGTGAAAGATTAGATTGTTATTACTGTGTATTCTCCTTCACCTTTTCATCAAATTCATGTATATTTGTGTAAAGAGTTAGGAAATTTGCTGGTTGATATATTTCGTCCTCACATAGAGATCGAATTGAGAATTAGCTCAGTCACTATCAATTTTCGCTACTCAATCCTCCATCCTTCTCCCCTCCATTAAACTCTTGTACATTTGTAAAAGCTAGGAAATCTGCTGGTTGACCACATTTCGTTCTCTGAAAGAGATCGAACGGAGAATCAGCTCCATCACCAGCAGACCTTCTCGCTCATCGCCATTTTTTTTCTCATCCTTCATTATCCTTGAGGTTAATTTTATGAATCTGGAAGGTGTACCCTACGCACATAGCGTATCGTCTGTCTATAAGACAATCCTTATCCATGAAATTTGCTTCAAATCTCTCCTTTTCACCCCATACCTAGGTAATCAACACATTTCTTGTAATTTTGAAAGTCGTAAGTTGTTATCGCTCAAGCGCTAACACCGGCCATGGAAGGCCAACTTCTTTCAGAAACTTGGTGTTACTACTGTACAACCACCTACCTATACCTTGTATATCAAATAGGTAACCTCACGCCAGTCGTGATAGTTTTTTTTGTCTCCCCAATCTCGGGATACTCATGGTATAGTCAGCATATTGGATCTCTCTCTCTACTCTCTCTCTACTCTCTCTAACCAACGACATTTTTTTGTCTTTTTGTCTTTTCTCTTGAACACAATTTGTTTCTCTCCAAACGTTTTGCATCATTGGTCTACTAGGCAGGTAAACTTCAAGAATTTTGGCTCTAATAATAACCTGTCCCTGGATTAAAAAGAAGACCAGCAGCCCTTCTCATCACCTGCAAGCTGAGCTTCTCTTCTTTGCCGCCTTCACTTCCATCACTCACATCCCTCCAATCTCTGCGTACCAAAAACACCCGACCGCACCCAAATTAGGTGTGAGTCGTGCGTGCAGTTGCAAATCAAGTTGTCTCATCATTCAAACCACATTCAAAAGAACCAACCTCAGAGCATGCCAGCTCAAGGTTAATTATGTTCCTGCAATCAACCACTTGCCGTTTGTGCAAATCAACCACTTGCCGTTTGTGCAAATCAACCACTTGCCGTTTGTGCAAATCAACCACTTGCCGTTTGTGCAAATCAACCACTTGCCGTTTGTGCAAATCAACCACTTGCCGTTGTGCAATCAACCACTTGCCGTTTGTGCAAATCAACTACTGGCAGTCATACAAATCAACCACTTGCCATTTGTACAAACCAACCACTTGCCGATGCGCAAACTCAACATAATAACCATTACACGCATCAACCATCAATCAACTTATTGGTATTACTCCATGTTATTACCAACTTCATTTCACCTTGACAACCACTGCTCCACCGCATCAGCATAATGGAATTCACGCTGGTACAACAACAAAAACCCGGATACTTCTGGCCCTCCGCATCACCATCCCTCAACCACAACCAAGAAGCACAGTTCAATTTCTATGGCCCTAGTGATACTTGAGTGCAATCTCAAATGGGTCAAGTTACAGTGAAAATGTAACTTTATAACTTCAGTGAAATTACGTCTACTTGGTACTCTACGAAAACACTACGCTCTTCAAACTTAGCTTACAGACCAATGAAATTTTAGAGTCCTTTTTGTTCTTTTCATCACTGCATAACCTTGTATGTTTGTCTTTTCATCACTGCATAACCTTGTATGTTTGTCTTTTCATCACTGCATAACCTTGTATGTTTGTCTTTTCATCACTGCATAACCTTGTATGTTGTCTTTTCACCATTGCATAACCATGTATTTTTTCTTTGTTTTTTTGTAAATCAACACTGTTTTTTCTCTCTCTACTCACCTCACGACAAGATGAAGAGGATTTTTAGCGCCTAAAGCTTCATTACCACGTCGCCTTTTACTGGCGGAGGGGGAATGTGTTACGTAATACAGTCTCCCTATTGTTGAATAGGGCACGGTTGCCCCAACTTCCCCTCACCGCGTGTGTCGAACACGCCGCCAGATGGTCAAAATACGTGACCGGCACGGACCCGCGCTTGCTTCGCGGCGCCTCCCCAGTCTAGCTCCGACCTCGGCCTTGACCGCATGGTCGCTCGCGGAAACGATCTACTCGCAATGACTTGCATAATTACGCGAACAGACGGAATCTCGTTCCAGTTTCTTAATTAATCACTATCGAATTTACAATCATGTTTATTATTGCGGTTCGGGCTAACTCAATGGAGTCCCGTTCCCGTGTAAAATCCCGAGTGCACTTCTCCGCCTCAACTGACCCGCCGCCTGTGAGCGCGGGTACCTCTGGCTCAACATGATGCCCCATACCACATCGAGACGATTCGTAAGCTTTCAACCTTCCCCCTTTTCTTGTGTTCAATTCTCGTAAATTCATGTAGAATCCACGCTTTATCTGGTCGTCATAAATTAGTAGAGAGAGTTAGTAGGGAGATCCAATGTATACCTGTATTTCTCGAGACAATTAATATACCTTGTGCCCTTACTTATGTGTTATTATTGTGATGTCCTTTTCCAACCTCCTGACCGATGGACGAGCTGCTGATCAAAGAACTGCCCACCCCTGATTGTACACGAGTCGCCTGCTCTACCATTTTATCTGAGCTTAGCCAATTTAATAACCAGGTTCGATACCGGTTTACCCATAACTTAGCACTGTCCAATCAACAAATACGCGTCCTTGCTTTACCAGTGCATGTCTCAGGTATGTGGGGACCACGTAGATTCTATGGCATGCAGGTCCAGTTCGAGGGCCAGCTAGATGACTAAGCTTACATTTTTTTATGGTTACATTTGTCTCCTCGATATTTTGTATTCCATTTAGGGCACACTCAAGAAAAGTTTCATCTGACAACTCCCTTGGAACGTTAAAGAAGATGACCCTTGGTAGCCTTTTTGTTGGGGGTCGGGCGCTCAGAGTCGCAGATTCGGTTACTATGTCCGATCTTAGTAGTTTCTCTTGCTCCGCCGCACTAGCCGTATGGATGATTACTCCTTTGTTTCGTATATTTTTTACTCACGTAATTCTTACTTCTAGCTGGGATGGCTTCAGTGCTTCCCTGATTACTAATCCATGGTTTAGAAAAAATAAATCTGGCGCTTACCGCTAATTTTATAGCGCAAAAACGTTTTATAAAATTTTCAAGCTGTTTTACAAAACATATTTTAAAAGTAAAGTGTCAAGTGGTGTACCTTTGGACAATTTTTAATTTTTAATCTTATATATTTTTTTTCTTTAAATTTACGAACGACAAAACCTTACTTTTTTTAAATCTTGTGAAATGGTCAATTATACAACTTAAATTTTTTTTTTCATTAAATTTCCTTGAATGGTTTTTGATTTATTAGAATTTAAAAAAAAGTGCATTTTTGTCCAGAGGTACAGTAAGTGTTTGTACCTTTGGACAGGGGTTACTGTACCTTTGGACAGTACATTGTACCTTTGGACCAACTCGATTTTTGCAAAGAAAACACAAACTCGTATTAAAGACATCTTTATTTATTATTGTATTAAACAGCTGTTCTATCTACTGTTTAGTGGATTCTAAGTATGAATTGTACAAGTCTTCAGAATTAATAGAATCGTCCGAGCCTTCAGAGAGTATAAAACATTTATGACAGAGAAAGTTGTCATCGTCTCGTTGATGTGGTATATTTTCCGAGTGACTTTTTGGTATGCATTGTTTATGAACATGTCTTGCAAGAATCGCAGAAAAGTGCCCGGTCCTTATTTGAAATGCGTCCACAGATAAAGCAATTTACTACTACTTCGTTTGAGATAATTTTTATCCTTTTCGAAGCACTTGGTGCGACTTCATTTTTTAAAACAGGTTTAATAGGAACTTTCCTTTTCTCTTCTTTGATTTTAAACTTTTCGGCAATTTCATTTTTCTCGGGCGTATCTGCCAAAATCCTTGATTTTCCCTTCCTCCTTTTAGGATTTGTGACTTTTCTTTCAGGTGCTTTAGGGAAGGGAAGGATCAATTCGGGATTATTTTATTTTATTTTATTTTATTTTATTTTTATTTATTAATCTTAAGTTAGCTCACATCTTCGTGTGTGCCAGTAGTTTTATAAACATATAAACATGTACATTGTTTGGCAAACATAATCTTTCTTTAAATATTTCAATAAAGTCACAAAACAAGAAACATTAATAATTGAGATAGACATATTTTCTTAATTCATTTTTGAACTTATTAATATTTTCTATCACAGCAATTTCCTTCGGGATTTTGTTATAGAGTTGAATGGCCTGGTACATCAGAGATTTTTGGGTGCTTGTTTTTTTTCTTGTTGGCAATCTAATTTGCTTAGAATTTCTCGTCCCGTGTCCGTGTATCTCGTTATTGTAATTTATTTTTCTTTTCAGTTCCTTAGACATCATCCCTAATTTAATTTTATGTATAAAAATAAGTAATAAGTACAAGGATTGATATTAACAATTTGCACTGCAGATGATGTCGATGGAAATTGGTTGTCTTCTATATTGTATAAAGTGGTTTTTGAAGGTGGTGATGTCAATGTATCTGGAATGACTGTAGTTTCTCCCGACGTCTTATCAAACTTTTGTGGTGTAGTTTCTCCTCTTGGCTCAAGAATTGCATAGGTCTGTCCGTTACAAAGGATTGAAGAAAATCTTCCTCTTTAAATATATTTTCATCTATGGGCCATATTCCACAAGATTTGAAACCACCTGTAATGTTTAGTGGTTTAAATGCTTTAAAATACGCTTTCCCGATTAATTTAGACATTTCGTAGAGAGATATCGGCTTTCCTGGATTAGTAAACATCCAGTCTTCTGCAGCTTGGTAAAAGAATTTTTTGTACGGTCCAAAAACTCCCCTATCTAATGGTTTAATCCGGTGAGAAGTGTGAGGGTGTAATGTTAAAATTACAACACCAGTTTCTCTGGCCTTTTCAATAATATCGATGGAAATATGTGATTCCATTATCAACAATACGGGGTTATCCATTATCAATGGGTTTCAAAAAATTAATAAAATGTTGAAAATACACTTTAAACTAAGTCTCGTTCGACCAACCGCTGGGATTAGCTCCACCAATGCATCCAGGAGGGCCTCCATCAAGCATTCGATGCTGTAAATTGAACCCTTGGGAAAATAAGGATGGGTGGAATGCTGTTCCCTATAGCGTTAACGCAAGCTATCATCGTCACATTAAATCCACGTTCAGCTGAAGTTAAGCTGCCAAGTTGTCTAATTGACTTAGGAGCTAAAACTCTAGATGGTTTGTGTACATTTGAATTCCCAGTCTAGTCAAGATTATAAATATTTTCAGGTGAAAATTTGTAGCGGCTCATCACGTCTTTGTAATTGCTAAAAAAAGACGTAACATTTGCTTTATTAAAGCTTGAAGCTCTAGCCAAGCTCGTTGCTTCTGGCTTGCGTAGTGACAAATCAGGCCATCTTTTTCTGAATCCACGTATCCATTCAAGACCTGCTTTTTCGTGCTGAATCCAAGAATCGGGAATAATTTTCTTATTGGCTATTACAAATTGAAAAGCAAGCTTTCTAGCTGTAAGCTTGCTAAGACCAAGGTGAAGATACGCTGCCTTTTCCAGGTAAATGTGTAGATAGTTGTGATTCTTCTTCCTGGGTAAATACCTTCTTAACTGCATAATTTGGAGGAGGGATATCAAAAACTGCTTAAGGAGAACTTCTAACCTTGGAGACATAATTAAATAGTGTTGACATTGTGATATTCCATTTTGTAGCTGTCATTCTGATAGATTTTCCATTTAAAACCTCTTGCACAGCTTTCTTCAGACTTTCTGGGCAAACATCAGCTCTTTTGCAACCTGACTTGCTTCTCGCCACTGAAAAAAATACTTTCATACTATAACACTTTTATATATGTGTACCTTTGGACGCGTCCAAAGGTACACGCAAAGCGCTGTCCATAGGTACAACAACCAATGATTTCCCAAAAAATAAAATCCATAAAATTTGAGGTTATGCATACAAGAAGAGTGTAATAACGATTTTTGAGTAGATTCTGAGCTATATGTTACATTAACACACTCGGTAGAAAACATAATTACATATTCACAAAAACGAAAACAAAAACTGTAAAATACTTACTGTTTTCTTCAAAAAATATTCAAATCGTCACTAAAATTACACTAAAAAGAATTGGAGAGTTTTGACACATTAGTATTGCCAGTTTATAAATGTACTATCCCGATTATTTTTATAGGGAGTTTTAGAAGATGCCTTGCCATAGAAATCAGAAGTGTCCAAAGGTACATGCGTCCATAGGTACAACACTTGACCCTACTGTTTTAAATAATCAAAGATATAAATAACTTACATCCAAAGGGATCGCTCTACAAGAAGTATGTTTTATCGTTGCGAATTCGTCGGAATTAATTTAAATGTGAGCCTCTAGCGTTATTGTAGTCTTGTGTCGCCTTAAGAAAATGATGCTCAGATGTTTGTGTCATGTGTAGCTGATAGACGGAGAAAGGAGTGTCAGAAGTCAATTTAACGCCCATTCTATACGTAATAACTGTCTAGTAATATCGTGTGTCAGATAAATAGAATAGTATAATATGATGTTTGAATGTAAGTGAAACAAAGAGCGCCTGCAAAGATTTTTTTACATTCGTTCCTTAATTAATTAGTTTACCCGGAGGTGCTTTTGCAAAGTAAAATTTCTCACTCAGTGGTGTTTATAAAATGTAAGCAACAACTTCGTTATCATAAAAATTTTAATCAATTCATGTAAGAAAATAATATGAACGTTTACATATTTTTTTACATTCTAACAGTATGCGGTTTGACTAGTTTTTTATAAATGTACAAGAAACATTTGAAATACGTTTACAAACAAGTTGTTAAAAATAATATTTTTAACCAACTGAACAATCTCAATAGTGAGCTATGTCGCCACCCGGCTGGGCAGCGTTGCGAGAAGGGTAAAGGTAGTGGCTCTCGGAAAGTATTTGTTAATGCGGGTCTTGAAGAAGCCCGAAATATATTAAGGACAATACAAGCAGTCTTACATAAAAACGATCTCTCCCGTTCTCATGAAGCCAACATCAACTGTGAACTGATGTTCCATTCGTGTACGTCGAGTTTCTCGCACATGCGCCTGTGCACCGGGGATCAATGCTGCCTTCTTCTTAAAGCAGGCTTCATTAAAATACCTGTACAACAGACTCAGAATGCCCACATTGCGTCTGTGCATCAGAGATGGCAATCTTTCTGTTAACACTGGATTTTCAATCTGACGGACCGCCCTCCTTTATCAAGTAGGCTTATTAAATATTGTAGGGCTCCAGCCCAATGGTGGCTCCCAAATTCAATTGTTGGGTGTACTTGAGATTAGCAAACTCTGGCAGCTGCTTACTATTGAAGAATCTACTAGCCCCATACAAGACGCCCAGTTTCACCCTGACACTTGAGCTGAGACCTGGTTTGAACTTCGCTTACCATAGCACCACCTAATCTTAGTTGGTGAATTGACGTTTTCCTAATTTTCTTAATCAATTTTCATGAAAACGCAAATATTTTGATGCTCAATACCGCATTTAATTTCAAATTTATTCTGTTCACTTCACCATGGTTTATTTGTTTTACGCTATTTATTTCTATGCGGTTAGGTAGACAAATACCCTTGAGAAGAATCACCCCCTTATTACCATTCTGTTCTACTGTTTTGATTCCCTTCAAAACAATAAAAACTTGTTAGTTTCTATCTCACCCGCTGTCTTCTTTCCTTTCCATAATTCACGGACAGAGTAGAATACAAGTCAATTCTATTCAGACTTATCATTCAACAAATACAAATCACATAATCGCAAACTGCAGTACCTACGCCGCACTGTTTAGTAGCGAAATTGATTGACAGATTTCCCTAACAGAAGGATTAAAATCTTTGCGTCAGGTGGTAATGCTGTCCTTGTTTTACCGGTATTTCACTGGAAGAAGCTCCAAAGTACATGGTTGACATTAAATTTGTCATGTGAGAACGGGTCTTTTTTAAGGCTTGTTTTTGGGTTCAATAGCAGTATGTATTACTTCCTCCATACAACATGTTCATTCCTTCCTCTCCTACAAAAAGACCCTCCACACAGCATCCCCAAAGATGACAGGCGCTTAGATAAAATGTTTCCCTCAAACCTCCATTATGGAAATAATGTAAAAAAATCAACAGTGATAAAGTTTATTATTTCAGTAAAAGATTTTTAAAAACATAATGGTATTTAAACAACGGCTTTTACTCTCCTGTACTTTCGTAATTAGTATGTGTATACCAGAGGTCCCCAAACTTGTTTGTCCCGTAGACCACGTGCCGATTTTTTCTGTTTTGCGTAGACGCCCTACTTTCTAAATATTAATGTTTTTACAAAATTCATAATTTTAAATGTATTTTTGACGCGGAGAGAGAACTGACACATTGATAGGGCAGACTGAGTGGAAAATTTTTAAATAAAAATTTAAGTTATTTTACAGATAAAGTCGACGTAATAATTAGGAAATGCATATATCTATTATAATAAAGTATTAACTACGTACCTACATAGCTACTATCTGTGTTTAATTAATTGTCATTGATTAAAACATTTACGGGAAGCCAAAATTTTAGTAACTGCGCCTCAATGGGATTCACTCTTGTAGACCCCTATTTACTTCTCATGTACCTCTTAGATGTAAGTCAGTAGTTTTAGTATTTATTATTTAATAAATATATTTGTACAGCGCGCTTGAGGGGATTTTTGACGAAAACGGCGCTATATAAATTAGTCAAATATTTTTATTACTATTTATTTACATATGAATGTTAAGAAATATACATGATTTATTATACATAACTGAATTGCTTAATTAACAACTGTAACGGACGTTGTTGGGCATATTTTTCCATTTTTTTCAAATATGTTTTCTCCACGCCACTGGCAAATTCCTCAATCCACGCCACTGCTCATTCATAGCCCGTTTCAGCTAAAATTGCCCGAAATTTCTGACCCCGAAAAGCATCGATATCGTATCGCGCACGTACCCCGGCCGAGCGGTACGATGTTCAGTTTTTTATGCAAATTTCACACAACTAATTATAATTTACAAATATTTTAATAATACCTGTTTTAACATCTCCTCAGCGGTAGTCAAATAAAAACTATTTGCGATATGCTACTACTGAAGAGATATTTAAAATGACTTTTTTAACGATTTAATGTAACCATTTTTTTAAATTAATTTAAAAATTTGTCTCTACAAAAATCCTGGAACCTTGTAGCATAATGAATCTTTCCTCTTTTGGAGCGCTATGTTACTATGTTACTAATACTGTCATAACCTTTTTACATATTTGATCGCTTCAAGATCATATTTACAATTTTATTTTACAAACATTTCCAACTATTTACAACTACTATGTAATACAGGCGAGCTTGCAAAATCTTTGCAAGCCTTTTGCTGCCTTCAGCAAACCCACCGACAAAATGAATGTGCATCATTTTGCGGTGGCTTATTTACTCTAATGTATTGCGGGTAAAATCCCCACCCCTTTTCGGTCGACAGCCAAATGTCGGCTTAGAGTCGACCTTATAGGATATATGTAAGCAGCGACAAAAAAAATTAAATCAGTCAATCTTTACCATCAAAAGAGTTTTACTTCCAAGTGACTCCTGCCCCACCACCGACTGCCTCACCGACTAGTCTTCTGCTCCAAATCTTCTGGTGTTTACCTCTTCAAGACTAGCCGGCCCTGCCTAGGAAAACCGCCAAACGCCAGAAGCGAGCAGAGACGACAGCACACCCAGCGCCCAACATTCACCGAGCACCGGGTGCGGGAGGCAGATTGCCATAAACTATACAACTATCATCATCATCGGCCGTAAAGGAGCATTCTCATCGGTTGAAGACACGGTTTGGACCCGGCGCTCAAATCTACAGTCTTGTGCGGACTCCTGTCCAGTACAAACAACATTTTGTATTTGTTTAAAGTTAAATTTAAGATGACCACTGACTTGGTTAATTGTTTCCCTCCATTAGTATTCTGGGAAAAGAAGAATACATATGGTAGTTAGTCCCAGAATTTCTGCACTGAAATAAATCCTGACTTCTAGTATTACGTTGTGGATCTAGCAATACCGGACTATCAACTAAATCATTTAGAATTTTATATAGAAATACCAAGTCAGTGAAAATTTGAGCATATTCATATAATTTAACAGTGTTGTTGTTCAACATAATTGCTGGAATACCATTTTAAAATTTATAAAATGTAATATTTTGTTTTGTTTTCTTTCAACAGCTTGTACATTATTCCAGACAGCAGAATTGTACTCAAGTTGACTTCTTACATAGGCAAAATATACCTAACAATTCAATATACTTTATATTGTTAAAACTTCTTGTTAGCCTAGTAAATAATAAATCCCAACATTTCTTAGCCCTTTTTAAAGATTTCTGTATTTACCTTATATGCTTATGGAATTTATATTTATTATTTTTATTTGTATGTCTGTATTTTTTATGGAGCCTAATACCTAAGTCGACCTTGGGGGTCGATTTAGACCATTTTGGGAAGGACTGGTGTACTACATAATGCAAACCTCGACAAAATATTCCATTTCCCGGTTAAGTGCAAGTAATCAGCGAGTAACCTTTTCATTAGTTTACACCCAGACTGTAATACTGTAATACTGCTAAGTGTTCCTTCAACTGTGTTCTCAGAATAAAAGTAATTAATCCATTAGTGAGAGTGAGCGGGTGGCTGGGGGGTTTCAGCTGATTTATGCATCGATATCTGCGCGGTTCCCTTCTGGAGGAAAGCCTTCAAGGGGCGGGGGTTGCACTATCGCGGCAAACACATTACGAGAACTTGCCGTAAATTTATCTTGTAGGTCTTACGGAGTCTTAGTTTGTCTAACCGATTTGTTTAAATTCGGGCTCTTGCCACGTTACGTAAAATGGGTGCAGACTGCAGAGCGCTCCTACAAAGTGGGACTTTTATTATTGTCACTAGATTATAGAAACAAATATTCCGCATTTAAGAAAAATAAACCTGTGGTTAACAATGTTTTATCGCTATAGTACATATATTTTTAAACCTTAAAAAATGGTTTGACTGATGTTTGAACCATCCAGTGATCGGACTCAACCGCGCTATCAACCGGGCCAATTCCCTTGTTGTAAGGCCGACATTTATTTTGAACATTAAGTGCTTTAATTTCTTATATTTTCATAAAAATCTTTCTATGTGTGTGTATCTGATTGCCACCAGAAGTTGATAGAATACGTTGACATCGACAATGAGTCTCTATGCCGAATTTCAAGTCGATCGTATGTAAGTATGTAAGGAAGGTGAACGTTATTTTCGTCTTTCAAGATTTGCATTCATTCTCTACGGAAAACAAAAATTAAATTCAATTAGATGAATTAAAAATGAATCTCAGTAACATTTCTGTAAAGTTTCGAGCAAAATAAAACTGTTATATATTATATGAACCGGTTTATTGTTCTATGTCAACAAATTTTGTTGGCATAGAACTTGCAGAAATCTTTTCAAAAATAAATGAAACTTTACATACAATTAGAGAGAGCTACGAAAATGGCATAGTATTATAAGAAATTTAAAAATACATGATAACATCCCAATTATATTAAAACTATTAGAAACTTCAGTAAGTTTACCGTTGTTGGGATATATAAAATAAAATAAAAATTTCGTTGTTTCAAATGTTCAAACGGTGAAGTATTTATCAGCATAACCTTTATTGTACGGAACCAATTTCAAAGGGTTTGAAACAGACAAGCGAGTATGAACAAGACAGCGTGATTATTGGTATGATAGGTATATAAAATTGCATGACTTTGTTTATCTCGTCCGCCTTAATATTAATACTTTTGTTGTGTTGATAGGACACTGCATTCCTAGAGCGATTGTGACGAATCAAACTTCATCACATCTCGCATTGTGCGCCCAAAGTTAAAGAAGCGCAATGATGGAGCCAGGCAGTCAAGACCGGGACGGGAGAGAGAAGAGATCGACACAAGGTAGCGGTGGAACACCAAGCACGCCTTCCCTCCCAGTGGTGTGATGGGCGGTGATGAAGAAGTCACAGTTGAGTCCGAGAGAGTTTCGCGAGATAAACGTTAGACGAAGAAAGTGCGGTGACCAAAGTGCGAAGACAATTATATTCGTCTGCAAGTGGCCTCACCATAGATTGATAAAGCGAAAGAACAAATAATTAGACAGCAGGAATTGTTTATAACTGTGTTTTTATAAATTAAATTATACTATTATAGTCTATGTAAGAGATGAACAAAAAAATAAATCAATTACCAGATGACAAATATTATTCGCCATATTAGCGACACTCATCACACATATCTTCCAATAACGAGTAGATTTGTGAATTACAACATAAAATCTAAGCTTTACATTTAAATATTTTAGTATTATGGATAATTTCACCACGTATAAATAAATGTAAATATAAAAGTATATTTTAAGTTCTCAATTACAATTTAATCTTAATGAAGTTCCCACCCTTTCCAATGCGAACTCTCAATTCCTGAGAAGGCAACTATTTTCCGCTAACCCAAGTTCTTATTGGAGTTCACGTTCTATTGGTGGGCAGTTGATTGCAGAATTCACCCTGTCCTGTGTGAATTTTGTTAAATAAGATGACGACGTGTTACAATCATTTCCAGCCAGTTCATTTTCAAAGTTTCTACGTTATCTCGTACCTACTCATATCTCTCTCTCCCTCTCTTTGTAAGTAATGACTCAGATCACAGACTCTCTCTTTGTAAGTTCGACGGCCTTCGTGGTTGAGGAATAAGGTAAATTTATTGTTATCCTGAAACGCAAATACAAATTGAAAATAATCTTCCGAGATAAAATACATGCCGCCGACGGGAATTAAAGATCAGCCTTTTGACTAGCCTATTCCAAACCCGCCATATTATTGCTTATAGAGCAGCTGACCGGCTGTCAGAATGCTTTGGTTGAAATTTGTATGACTTGTTGCATAGCTTTTATCAAATGTAATTTTATTCTTATTTTTTATGTTTCAAAATATCTGTCAAATTAAAATTATACTACCAACCATGTAAAAGCCCTCTGGGCGTTAAATAAATATATAAAATAAAAAAAATTACTTCAAAGCATATATGATATATATTATTATTGCAGAAAAATAATATTAATATAAGGGTTTGTGGTCTAAAATATTAGTTAGGTAAAGTAAATGGCGGTGGAGTTAAGTAGACGTTTTCGTAATTTAATCAATTCATGTTAGCAAACGTCTCGGAACGGGCTAATCCCAAGTGTTATTGTGTTATATAACCCCCGTCACCAAATACCATCACCAACAGCAACACCGCACCCCTGATTAACCCCCGCACAGTAAGCAATGCCAACATCAGTGGGTGTTGGTGTTGGCTTTGTCAATAATTGTTCACGCAGCCGTAATATTCAACTTGACATTCCCGTCACGGGCCGTGACAACTTACACCTGTTAGTAAACAGTCAACATTTACATTTATCAGCACATAGTTATGACAAATAAAGACTAACCTCAAAACATTTGACGAAACCTCTCTGGCCCATTATTCCGCTGTACCTATTATGGTATTTCGCGATGTGTGAACATTACCTACTACGGTATACGTATAATGTATAATAGGTACATCTGGAGTCGCAAACCGAGCCTATTCCAGATTAATCTGTTGAACTTATTCTTCACAGATTCCGCAGTCACACAGAAGATACATGCTTTAAAGGTATTCTTCACATATTTAGGATTTACACATAATATATTATTTATTTATAAATACGCCTAGTAAGCCTTTTATACAAAAGTGATACATGATGAAGTGTACATAGAAGAATATCTGTATTATACAGGAGATACTGACAGTAAATAGATGTAATCCATTGTAAAGTAGGTACAAAATACACAATTGTAAAATTGTGATTACAAGTATAATGAGAAAATATTAAGAAATAATTGTAAAAACACTACAAATAAGACAAAACATTAAAACTAATTTGCCAACGCTACTCTAATTTGTAGGATTCGACAAAGTGTTGGTATAGATTATGCTTAGTTTTATAAATGGAGTCAATAAATAAATCAATAGCACCCCTATAGTTGTTGCCCAGATCGTGCATCTATAAGCTATAATATATTATAAGCTTTATTATAAGCTATCATCTTATTCTTCTCATATTCAGCATTCACATAGAAGAAGAAGTCTTCTCACAATCAGCATTCTCCCAAAGGACACGATGAGTACAAAATACAAGAAAGATGAAATATAGGAAGACACCGCACGTCATAGTTTCGAAATTCGTGTGACAGAGCGCGGTTTCGGGATGCTCCATTGTAGGGTGCAGATCGTCTGGCCTGCGATTCTGGAGTTAAACGATCAATCGTTTTCGTATGCGCCGTCTTCGAGTGAAAAACTACTAGTCGTCGCGACTAACTTTTTCGAATATTTCAATTTTACGTATTCTTGAGCGTCGAACGGTCGAAGTTGGTAGAAGAGATGATTATATTGGCACCCCTGTGAATATTGTCTATGTTCCTGATGTTTTTGGGATTTCTATGGTGTGACTGTCAAACAGACAACAGTTATTCGTTATTCAAAACAGAAATGGCTGCGGGACATATTACAAATTGCCAAAAGCAACTCTTAATTAAGCTTGTAAGCTCCGATAAAGACTTAGTAAGTGGGAAATTTTCACCCACTTTTACATTTGCGGAATCCGTGCGGTAAAACAAAAATTGACAGCTAGACTAGATTTTGACAGCCAATTCCATAGAAACGCCAACAACCTACCACTCGCTGCCCTGTTTCTACTGGTTGCACCCAGTAGATGTTGTGTGGAATGACTTTTGACGTTTGGCGTCAAAGTATGTACCTTCGACCAATTTCGGGAATAGCAACGACGACCAACGTACGTACTTTCGACGGCGATTACGAGCGCCCTCGATTCAGGAATAGAGCCCCTGGACGCTAACCGACCGTCGATATGAGAATGCATTATAAGATAAATCATTTTTGTGCATAACAGGTTTTTTGTCCATTTAGAATGCACATTTACCACAAACTACATATTAAAATAAGAAGAAATATAAAACACATATTTGTAATGGGTGATGAATGGCATTTACATGCCCCTTGAATCCTTCAAGGGTACTGTTAAAAATGTCAACATTCTTAGACATATTATTTAATATCGCCATACCTCGTGTATGCCCAGCCAATACATCCGTTCTGCTATGGGGATACTTGGCAGATCATTGTATCGTCCCGGGATGTAGTTGTTTGGTACGAATAATGTATAGCATTCCAAAAGTGTCTTACATGTGTATTCTTCTTGTACCGTATCTAAGGTTTACTGTCCTCAAGGTAAACTATACGTTTACCTACTACCAACTCACAATACTTACCTATTATGATATTATGATCCATTCCTAGTTGTCTAGTCAAAATTTTCGCATATGTTTTACGTTTTACTGTATATTTTTTTTACTATCTTTTCCGATTTAATGTCCGGGTTAAATCTTCCCCATACGAAAAACTAAACCCTTCCACACAAATGATCATCTAGTCAATCAACATTATGCAAGTGCATTATATAAGCAAAATAAATACAAACAATACAAGAACAACACGTCAACTCACCAGAGATCGAATGGGAAAATAACTCACCGACTCCAGATATTTTCATATCAGAGGGTTCGGCTCGGTAGAACTCCCAACAGGGCCTTTAATTCCGACTGATCCCTCAACAAAAATATTTAAAAAATCTTTCGTTATCCTACATGTATTTAAAATGACTGATTTTTGCATTTTTATATATAAATTATTTGATAGATCTAATACGCCAAAATTTTTAATTAGAGAGCTAGGTATAATACCAGTAGCCGAAATAATGAATGGTAATATTTTTATAGTCTGAGAATGCCAAATTCTTTTTATCCCATTTCCGAAATCTGTTTTTTTTCTTATTTTTTCATTAACAGATTTTTGAATATTACAGGAATTTGCAATAGCGACATCAATGATATAAGTTTTTTTTTCATGTAAAACTATATCTATTATGACTAATCGTTTGGTATGTTAGTATAGTTTTATCATAATATATTTTATAAAATTCGTTTTCTAAAAATGAATTTGGTTCGTATTCATAATATGGCATTATATTACGGCAGTTAATCAAGTTATGTTTAATTACCAAACTTTGGTGAATTATTTTTAAAACTTGATTGTGCCTAAATGTATACTCGGACGGTGCTAATATAGAACATCCCCATATAATATGTTCCATAGTTTCCGGAAAAGCCAAACAGTTTCTACATAAATCATCAATTTGATTTGTTTTTTTATTAAATGCTTCCTATAATTTTTAGTATTAATGACTCTATCCTGAATGGCAAGCATAAATCCTTCTATTTCTGCGCTCAACTCTCCAATACTCAACCATTTGTTTGACGAAAATTTGTCAACACACGTTTGGTTGAGATAATTAAGTGTTTTGCGTGTAAAATTTTATTTGACCAGGAATCTAATAATTCCTTGTTGGGATTTATAAAAATGTTTGCATTCTCGTCGTATAAATTTAAAGGTGTAATGTTTCTATCTGCATTGCAAATTATTTTGTGCATTTCTGAGCTATGAGTTTTCCTATGGAAAAAAATTCTTAGCATTTCTACCTGAATATGTTTCAAAGAAGTTATTTCGACTATACCTCTACCTCCTAAATTTCTAGGTAAATTAATTCGTTCTATAGCTAAATTTGGATGATGGCAATTAAACTTTGTTAGTGTAGTTCTAATTAATCGTTCTAAGTTATCTAAATCTGTATTAGACCATTTAATTGTGACATATGAGTACGTTAATAGAGGTATTGCCCAAGTATTTATTGCTTTTACTAAATTTTTAGCAGATAGATTGCATTTCAAAAAATTTCCCGATGCTGGTTTGAAATTTAATCCTTATATCATTTTTAATACTAGTATGGTATAATCTATTTGATTGTGGGTATCCTAAATACTTATAAACCTCATCACTTTTCATACTAGTAATTTGGAAATTTCTAAATATACTCTCGTCCCCATCTACATTTTTGCATTTCTCTATATGGATCTTTCTACATTCATCTAAACCAAAAGTCATTTTGATATCATCTGAAAAATTTTTAACTACCTCGATTATTTTCTCTAAATTTTGTTCAGAATTCGAAAATAATTTTATATCATCCATAAATAATAAATGCGAAATTGTACTACTCTCCCTTGTATTACCCTTAATTTTTATTCCAAACTTGCTTTTAATTAACATTTTTGATAGAGGATTCAATGCTAAGAAAAACCAAAGAGGACTCAGTGAGTCTCCTTGAAAAATCCCTCTTTTAATCGAAATGCCCGGTATTACTATTTTCTTACCTTTTAAATTGATAAATAAATTGGTATTCCAAAAGGACATAATATTTTCCAAAAAACTAATAATAATGGGGTTCATTTTATATATATTTAATACTTTGATCAGCCACGAGTGCGGGACACTATCGAAAGCCTTTTGGTTGTCTATATAGCAAGCATGTAAATTACGGTTTCGAGTTTGAATCTGTTTTAGAATTACAGAATCAATAACTAATTAACTAATTGTTCTTTACATCCTATATGTTTTCTGCGACAACCTTTTTGCTGTTCAGATATAATATTTTTTTCATCTAAATGAGTATATATTAAATCTGTCAAGCAAAAAGTTAAAATTTTGTATATTGTCGGTAAACATGTAATGGGTCTGTACTGAGAGGGATTATTAATATTTTCGCTTTTGGGCAAAATATAAGTAATGCCCTTAGTTAGACAGTTTTGAGGTTGACTGACAAATTTTGAAAGATTTTTTGCCAAAAGAGGATGTAAAGTAGTCAGACGTTTGTACCAAAAATTATGTATCCAATCGCAACCCGTGGCTTTCCAATTATGAGTATTTTTAATAATTTGGTTAAAAATTTAACCGATATATTGTAGCAGTTCAATTTTGTCCTGCCACTAATTTTCTACAACTGACAAGACCTCTCAGTTGTTTATGTGACGCATGCTCTATGGTGCCTTCTAGAAGGGAGCTCGAGACAGAATTTCGTGAGCGGCGAGTTCAGTACTAATCGGGCAGCCAGCTGGGGTCCACGGGACTTGAGGGAAGACACGAGCGAGCGCTCCAGTCGGCACTCTTACGGGCAAGCGATGACGCCATTAGCTTGTAGAATTAATTCACTGGTCATCGGATTGCACCGTTTTCTAAATTTAACAACGCTTTAAGTGTTGTTTGGCGCCCTTCACTCGTTAGTCAGGTTAGATATTTTATGTCATCACACACAATGTCACACTTCAATTTAATTTAAATTCCGTCCGTGCGCTCAGTACTTCGTATTGACGCTCACACCTGAGATGTAACTAATATTGTTGTTAATTTGAGATCTCTTGCTTTTTAAGTTGTTAGAATAAATGTAATATTGGAATTATTTTCTCTTTTATTCTTACAATTGTAGCAATACCCGATGTTGGTTCCTTCTTAGCTGTGACAATGGCGGCCCAACGTGGCTTATTAGAATTATTATTTTAGATTGTTACAATGGCTACCCAACGTGGTTATAGCCGTTACAATATTAGAAAAACTCATTTGTTCAATGCCTGAAAAATTGAGTTCTTCATTTTCTATCCAGGGACTTGACTCGTTATGTTTTATATCTTTACTCCAAATTTTAGTCCAAAAATCGCGCATATCTGATTCAGATGGCAACGGAATATTATTATTCGAAATAATAATTTTTGTTTATCGTCAAGTTTGGAATAAAATATTTTTTCATTTTTCTGGAATAATCTATTATTATTTTTTTATTATACGTAAAATTATATCTTTTTAATCTACTAGCTTTTACGCCTAATTTTTGTTTTAATAAGTTAAAGAAATCATTGATTGTATTTTCATTATTATGACTATCAATGTTATAACCAAATTTTTTCTCAATTTCATCTACATGTCTCAAAATTTTCCTACTTCTATTTCCATTATTATATTCTATTACTCTAGCTATTTTAGTTCTTAAAAATACTACATCATTTTCTTATCTGATCTGCCATTCTAGTTTACTATAACTATATGATCTATCATCAGAGGATGATAATTTAATTCCTAACTTATTACAAATAGTAATTAGCACTAGCATATACTATTGTATGAAGATATGATTTTTGGTAAAATTATGTTATTTAAATCAAAAATTATTTAGATAATTTCTTTGACGTATGCAATTTTGGTCTAACTGTTGGTTCTACATCTATATATCTGTTTATATTATTATGAAGTAAGTTAGCTAATTCTACTACATTATCATCAACAAAGTTTTAATTTTGATTTCCCTAAGATTATAAATAACGTCTAATTATTATTATCCAGCTCCGTACCAGGTGAAACTATGTATTGTCGTGAAACTAATATCATCTAATAGTCTGTAGCGATAGCTACTAGAAGGTTCGGGAACGTTCATACAGGCAACCCGAATCACCTTAGAAACTACTAGTGAAACATCGAAAGTACGGCGCATCTACTCGCGATTTGCTGGTTTGATTTCGAACGCATTTGTGCCTTTATAAAGCGGCCACATCAATATACCTAATAAGTCAGTATCATACGAGCGGCAAGCGACAACTGAGACGGGTGGCTACCTGTCCCGCGCACCGGCCCTTTGCACCGCGTTCCGCTACTGCCTCACCGCGCTGCTATGGGGCACGAATCTACAACGCCCGGCGTTGCATGAACTAACAACAGCGGATTACAACAGCGCCTTGGCCTTGTGACATTTTTCCCAGCCTGCATCTCCCACGCATCTGTCGACCAAATCAATCATACCTTAGGCTCTCTTTCTTCACACTGGAGTATCAGAAAGACTCAACGTCATTCCCAGTGCTGAACACCATCTACAAGTTCAGTCTCCACCAACGCAGTGTCGAGCCGCCGAATTCATCGCCTCGACCACTCCACCACCATCATATCCGCTTACATCCGGTGTCTACCTTCGACCTGGGGAATTAGCCCCTGACTACTTCCACCAACGCGGTGTCGATCTTCGGCCCGGGGAATACACCTTCAACTATAACCACCAACTGCGTGAGCTTAGGTTTGGAATCATCTCGCTACTACACTGACTCAACAAAGGCTGTGACCTCACAAACCTTTGTCATTCGTCTCCTTACCACATCCCCAAAAGTCTTTGATTAATTCAAGAGAAGAAAAATAAAATGAATGAATCATTTCTGGGGTGTTTCCAGGAACTCGGAAACAATAACCATTCTCCAGCTTTCAAAAAAATGTTATACCCCCGTGTGCCAATGTAAGGCTATTCATATTCCGAAAAATTCCACGAAAAAATTTATATTTTTATTAATACATTTTAACGTTCGCTTTTATATATATATTTTGTTAAAAGTTTAATATTAATCAAATTCAATTTAACTGCATGAAAATGGCCTTGAAAGCCGAAACAGCTGTAAAAATAACAAAAACCAAAGTACCTACATTTAATAGTATTTAATTTGATTTATATTCAATTCAAAAAAATAAATGAATGGAGTTTTACGAACTAAACACAAAAACATGTATTTACTTTTATACGTGAATAACGTTTTCTCATTTTCGTAATAATATTAATTTGGTGAATGTTCTAAAAATGTATTTTTTATTGAAATTATGTACTTAGGTTTAAACTTATTTAGAACCAAAATTGAACGTTAATATATAACTATAAAATAAAAATATAAAACTGTAAAGTGAAATGGAATTTTTCAAAAATACAGTGTATTTGTGTGAATTTTTAATGGAGTAACCGGCTATTTTTTGACATCCGTTCGCCAAACGCTAGATGCTCTATGTACATACAATTAAGCTTACAAAATATCAATTTAAAATTTTGATAGCAAGTACTGCCCCAAAGCAGTTGAATTATTTAAAATCTGGTAAAAAATTGTCCCTTTATAAAACACTTTTGTGTCAATATTAATTCTTTAATTTTTACTTTTACATTTCATAATGAATAAAAATTGCCGCGCCTTATTTAATAATATTAAAAAAATGTGATAATATTTATTTTCCCGCAAAAATTTGACAAATTGCCGAGTCCACTTTCTCGCGCCTCGCTCGCGCTCCGCGCATCTTTAGATCAACCGTCCATATCTCGCAGTACAGTTTCAAGTTTTACTAATGTTCAGATAACCGTTCCTGTTTCATGCTATTTCTCAAATAATGTTTTATTATTTTTGATTTCGAAAAACTTCTTTCTGCGGATGCTGTACTTACTGGCATAGTCAGCATAATTCTAATCGCAACATAAACATTAGGGTAAATGTCTTGCAATTCATTTTTAATTATATATTCAATCAGATTTTTGGTATCTTTAATAGACTCTGGTATGTTAGGAACTAAGAGTTGCAGTTCTTCGTATAGTTCATAGGATTCTATATCTTTGCTTTCTCCATATTGTAGTAATATACCTAGGTCATTGGTTCCGATGATCGATATTGATAATAAAATTTTGCACATAAAGATGATGAGATCATAAAGGGGCCTCGCTCACGCGAGGCCCCTTTATGTGCGAGGCCGTGGGCGAGGGGCCGCTTCGCCCACGCCTAGCTACGCCACTGTCGATACAGTATTTCTGATCAGGCAGGTGCTGCCATCGTCTGCGCTACATTGCAAGATATTGGATTAGTGACAACAGATAATCTAACAAACGTGACCGATCGTAATAAGATTCGACATGCTCGTGCCAAAACTAGGACCATACTGACTGCCATCAACCAGTCCCATTTTGATTTGTGCATTTGCATATCGTTTGACGGTCAAAGGATAAAACATTAATCATGGAGGATGGACGCAGAAAAATTGTGATATAAGAACATATCAGTCTTTTGAAAGAACCTAGCTCACAATACATTGGCCACATGGGCGTTAAGTTTGGCGATGCTAAAACCATTGATTTAGCGTGCATCGTGGCTATCGGATGTGACGGAACAGCAGTTAATACTGGAACTAAGTCTGGCATTATTCGACTTGTTGAAAGAAAGTTCCATCGTCCACTTCAGTGGTTGGTCTGTCAGTTACATGCTAATGAGTTAAGTTTGAGACACGTTTTCGAATACCTTGATGGAACGACAACAGGTCCTAGAAGCTTTTGCGGCCAACTAGGAAAGTTACTCAATAATTGTGAACATCTTCCTGTGATAGAATTTCAACCAATAGAATGCAACTTACCTATGAACCTTACTTAAGAAATTACAAAATCCCGTGACGACCTTAGCACAGACCAGCTTTATTTATTGGAAATGTGCCGAGCAATCGCCGAAGGACAATGTAATGAAAACTTAACGAAAAGAAACCCGGGTAAAATCTGTCATTCGCGTTGGTTAACAACAGCCAATACTATTCTCCGACTTTACACATCATTCAAGAATCCGACAGAAATCAGGTGATATCGACTGAATTTGTGCTAAGAGTGTATGCTCCGATGTGGTTTAAAATAAAAACACAGCCTTCGAGACAACGAAGAGCAGACTTCAACCGGCGAGACACCTCCACGAAACCATAAAATTGTCTCGTTACCTTCCAGAGCATTTGATAAAGGTGGTAGATCCCGTAATTCAACGCAACGGGTATTTTTGCCAAGCGAAAATATACTTATTAGTATGTTAAACGACGAACGAAGACAGATTAGAGAGTTGGCTCTCAGACGGATACTAAGTATCCGAGAACTTACGTTGGGGTTCTCTCCAATAAGAGTATTTAAGCTACCTACTTTTAATTTCAACGCAGAAGACTATATTGACTTGATCTACTGGGAAAAAACATCAGAAGCACCTCTTACAAAACTGATATCTAGCGAGACAATAATTGATGCCATTGCAGACCACGAAATTATCGAATCCAACATTTTGTGTAGGTACCGATTGATGCCCTGTCACACGCAAGCCACGGAAAGATGCATCAAAGTGGTAACGGCATCATGTTCTGCTGTTTGCGGCCCTGAAAGACGTGAAGGGTGGATACAAAACAAGCTAGAATCTTGTCGTATAATGCCAGTATTAAATTCGAAGAAGGACTATAAAATACAATAACTTTTATGATTTTAGACTATATTTTTTAACAGTGTTTATGATTTTTTGTGTAGCAATGGTACTTTTATTGTTTCTTGATTAGTAGATAATATTATTAGTAAATGAAAGGTTAATTTTTTTTTATATATTAACTACTTTTATTGAGCAAAGATTAAACCCTTCTTTTTCTAGTTTCACGCTATTTTTTTTTAAATTTGAATTGACTTGGGGCAGTACTTGCACTCGAAATATCTTAATGCTTTCACAATGACTTTTAGACGTATCCCCATAGAGCATCCATTCCACACCCCGCTGCTAAGAAAAACATAAAAACAAAAAAATCGATCCACCCTAATACTCAGCTTTTTGTCCTTGTCATATTTCTCAAGTTCTGCAAGGAATCGTAAATCCTGCTCTTTAATAAATGATATCTTTTACATTTTCACTCGTCTAATTTTCTTTTCCGAAATACGGCGGTACGAAAGTATCTAATTTTTACACAATTTCACCGGAGGGCAAACAACTCTTAAAGTCAAACATACAATCGTTGCTCGGGGTTATGTGCGAATTCTAGGGTATCTGAAAACTGGGTATATTTTGATGTGGAAATAATATTATTATATTATAATAAGCATGTACCTCTCCTTCGGGCGTCCGACTTCTTCCGCTAATCACTTCCACCTCATTCTCCTTACACCCCTTTCTTCGTTTATCACATACGGCACATGTAATTAATTAATTTGATTGTCATGTCTTCCTCGAGCGTCCTCGTGTTTTTCTACAATTCGCTGATTGATACCGTATTGTTACTATTTAAAAACTACATTGTATCGACTTTCTAATACAGAAATAATGCTTCAAGTCTTTTTCGGGCGTCCCCGACTTCTTGAACCATTCAAACTACTCTCTAAATACTCCTGACACTAATAAGATCAAACTCTTAAATTTTTGCGAAATCGGTCCAGTAGTTTTTGAGTCTATAGGGGCCAAAGAAACGATCATTTTTACATTTATAGATATACTTACAGATTTTCATCTCTTTCTTTTGGCATATAGAAATTGAGTAATATCTATGGCTCTTGAGAAGTTAAAGACCATCGAACCATACGTAATAGTATCAAAGGGCTTTATTCGGAATCAGAAGTGTATGGTCCCCGTTACAGTAGACATTTACAGCTAAATCATTTTAAAGAGACCTTTGCTAGTTGTGAACTGGATGGATCCAAAAATAATTTTATCGTAATTTTGTTTTTGTTGGGAAGCTGAAGAATGAAACAAATAAAAAAACTCAACGAATACTAAATTTTCAATTTTTGAAACATTTAACTGAGGATTGAACCTTCCTCTCCAGGGACTGGCTCTTAAACTGCTGTGAACTTTTAAATGTTCTGAAAACGTATAAAAAATGATAATTTTCGTTTTACTGTGGATTAGACCTTCCTCCCCAGGGACTAGAGTCAACCACACATGCTAACAACTACGCCAAATCCCGATTGGGTTGGACCGATACTTATTTCAAACAAATCATTGTAAATAAATGAACTAAGCATTAATATTGAATAAAAAATATTTATATATTTACTACTGTGATGTCATCCGATTTCCGAGAGATAAAATTGACAACGAGTTCCAGCTTGATCGGATGTCGGTGAGTGGGTTAATTACCACTCGTTTCACATTCATTTACTACCGGAAACAAAAGTGAAATTCAAATAGATAAAATAACATCATTGGATTGAATCGTGTCTCTAAATTTAATCGAAATTGATAAACGTCAGCATTTTCACGTTGAGGGGTGACTACGGGCGGGAATTCCAAACTATTTAGATTTTTTTAACTTTCGATACTATCGCAGTACAAATAAATTAAAAGTGTCCCTTTTAAATTGATTAACCTGTACCACTCTCCATTCTCACTCAGAAAACCCGGAGGAGCCCGGAACGCCTACCGGCGTGTGAGCCGCGTACCTGTGTTATGAATAAGACCTGAATTATTTAAATAAAACACAGCCAACCCTTTAATTAATATGAGTGGGTGGTAAAGCTACAATCCTTTTATCGTACATTATAACGGAAACGCGCACTTTATATTATTTATAAACGATCAGAATGGTATAATGAGTTGCTAAATAATCTAACATTATACGGATTATCTGAACTCTGCATAAGGTGTGTCCATAACCTAACCTAACCTAACTCGCGGAAAAATGATAATTTTTTTTGGAGGAATTAAGAATATTTTAAGGAATGGTGATAATTAATACATATGGTTAATGTATATATGTATGTACATGTACATTGTACATATGACACCAATCGCTCGTGTGGAGTACATAACCTATTATTGGCCCGTTCCTCTTCAAATGCTATGGCTTACTTACCACGAATTTTTCAAGATACCACACGGTAGAATAGATGTTCTAGCACAAGATAGCATGGCAAGAGGAATGGTGCTAAAAATCAGTGGGTATATTTAATTACTCTTTAAATAACCTTCAAACTTTTTGTGCGCCTAAAAATAAGAAATCTTGTACAGTAAACTGTCTTTATAATAATAATAATAAAAATATATATTTTTTAAATTACCTACATTCATAATCTTTTTATTTATTTTTTTATTATTATAAGCAGTTGTTGTTTTCTTTTCGCAAAAGTCAATTTCGAAATAATTTAATTTTTCATTATAAAATTATGGTTGCTCCACATTTAGATTATTGCTCTACTATGTTATATTTGGCCAATGAAGGAAATTTGAACAAACTAGATGTTATACAGAATAGAGCTATGAGATGTATACTGGGAAAAAGCAAATACCCAAGCATTAATCAAATGAGAGAGCAGCTAAATTGGATTCCAATAAAAAAGAGACTGTTATTTAATGTGTTAATTTTTATGCATAAAGTCATGAACAACCAAATGCCAAAATATTTTAAGGATGTAATCGTTTTTAATGTAGATGTTCATAATTACGAAACCAGAAATGTAAATAGAATTAGATTGCCACTTATAAAGAAATCAAAATCACAGAACTGCCTAATGTACAAAGGACTAAAGATGAATGATGAAATGCCTGAAAGTTTGAAGAATGAAGGAAGAATTAATGGAATGAAACGGGGTACAGGAAGGTGGAAAAGTACCTGTTTATTCGGATCTGGTCATAAAACACGATCAAAGCCATTTCAAGCAACGTTTCAATTCTGAATGGTGATCTTACACCAGGGCGATACTGAGAGTATGTTGTAATGTTGAAGGTAGTAGGAAAGGGGAGGAAACGGGGAGAAGAAGGTGGAGAAGTACCTGTTTATTCGGATCTGGTCATCAAACACAATCAAAGGCATTTCAAGCAACGCAACGTTTCAACTGTGAATGGTGATCTTACACCAGGGCGATACTGAGAGTATTTATTTATTTTAATATCAACGGTATAAAATATACCATATACAATAAATTATAAACAGTGACATCAGAAAATATACAATTAACAGAAAATCTAGATGGATATAAAAAGTTAGAGATAGAAGTAGGTACATGCAAAACTTATAGGTAGACTATGTTAGATTAGTATTGATTGAAATATATGATGGTATAGATACATGATATAATATATTACAATAGCTAAAATGTATGCATTTATTTTCAGGTTTTGGTTGAAAGTAGGTAAGTGCCAATCAAGCTGTTGGTTCACCGTATTGACTATTATTATTGACCCAAGTTTCCTCAGTTGCCCCAGGCAGTTCATTTTATATACATATTTATTTGACTTTTTACGTAAGTATGAGTAGACTTACATTTTATTGGTCATGATTTAAAAGATATGATATTAAAGCCTTTTTGTACCTAGCTTCTGTGCAGTTAAACAGATCCGCTACATCTGTGTACCTATTACTAATTTCATGTAATTTAGGTACAAGCGAGTGTTTGAAATGTTCAGTCTTAGAATTGTTACAATTAAACAGGGTTTTAGAACGAGTAGATCTTATGGGTACATGAAATTCAATGAGGTTAATTAAATCAAGGCTGTCTACACTACCATTTACAATTTTGAACATAAATATTAAGTCGGATATAATTCTTCGATCTGAGAGTTTTAATAAATTTAATTTTTTCACTATAGTTTATACTTTCAATGGGAATACCGAGTTTAAAGTTAATGTGTCTTAGGAATTTGTGTTGAATTTTTTCTATAAAATTTGAATGTAATTTATAATAGGGGGACCAGATCGAAGAGTTATATTCGACTTGACTTCGAACTAAAGAGGTATACAAAATTTTCAAAATTGAAATATTTCTGAAGCCTCTGGAGTTTCGAAGAATGAATCCAAGCATTTTCATTCCCTTATTGTTAATTTAGTTTATGTGAGATATAAAGTTTAATATAGAGTCGAAAATGATGCCCAGGTCATTAATTTCTTCGACAAAGGTAAGGGTTGAGTTATTAAGTTCATATGAATAAATAATATTGAAATATAGTTTATTTAGAGTGCACCCATTAATTAACCTGTTTAAGTTATTTTGTAGACGGATACAATCTTCAACGGTTTTTTACTTTTTTAAATATTTTTAAATCGTCTGCAAAAAGTAATACATTTATATTGTTATCAAATATATTAAAAATATGTTTATAAACAGTAAAAACAATATTGGGCCTAAATAAGATCCCTGTGGTACACCACTTGTAGCTATAAGTTGGTTGGAAAGGAACGAATTGATTTTCACTAGTAGAACTCTATCAGTTAGATAGCTTTCGAACCAGTCTAAAAGTTTTCCATCGATACCGAGATTACATAGTTTGACGAGAAGAATTTTATGGCAAACTTTGTCAAATGCCAATAAAGTCCATATATATGGAATCGACTTGAGTTCTATTAGCTAATCCGTTCGATATATAGTTTTCATATAATGAGAGATTTGTCAATGTTGATCTGCCCGAAAAAAATCCACGTTGATTCGGAACAATGAGGTGGTTAATATAAGGTAAAATTTTATCAAGTAATAGTTTTTCAAAAAGTTTCTGTATTACGGATAGCTTACATATTAGTCTATAGTTGGTTATATCACATTTATTGCCCTTTTTGAATATAGGTGTCAGATAAAAACGTATCCAAATATTAGTAAAGCAACCTGTATCAAGGGAATGATTAAACAATAAGCAAATCGGCTCAGCATCAATACAATATATAAGGATACTGGGATGCACATTATCAGGTCCGGCCTTCTTGTTTTTGTCTAGGGATTTAATCTTAGTTTAAAAGTCGTTTATATTTATATATATGGCAGGGATATGTATAGTCTCATTAATGGATGAAGGCGGGATATAATTGTCTGAGATATCTTCGTCATAAACACTTTTGAAGTAGTCAGCAAAATAGTTAACCTTTACTTTTATATCAGTACTACTCTTTTCATTAAAATACATTGAGATGGGTAAGCCTTGTTTGTTTTTTCTTAGAGAGTTAACATGTTTGAAAAAGTTCTGAATGTTGGAAGGTATAAAATTTTCGATTCCATTTGTGTAATTAATGTACGATATTTTAGACATTTTTTTACATTGAGATCTATAGTTTTGAAATATCTTGTAGTCGCTTAGGGATTTCGATTCTTTAAGGTTTTTGTGGGCAATTATTTTACATATTACTATGTTAATTAACTCTCCAGTGAACCATTTTGAGAACTTTGCTTCTTTGAAATGTGAAAGTGGTACATATTTTTCAATGGCCCTATTAATAATTGTATAAAATAATTCCATATTGTGATTAATATTATTGTTATTGTTGATGTGAAGAAATGACCAGTCTTCATTAGCAAGATAATGTTTCATGTTAGGATAGTCAGCTTTAGAAAAATTATAAGTAAGGTTAGGCAGAATAGTTGTGTCGTCTAGTGAGTTACTTGTCATAATGTTTATGCTTACAGCGGGGTGGTGGCAGTCTAGGGGGAGGAGCTCATCAACTGAATTAACAACATGAATTGAGAGATCACTGGTGAACACTAAATCCAACAGTCGATTATTGTTATTGTAGACTTGATTGACATCAATGTAGCGAGAGTAAATTCGTCATATCTATTAATTCGCGAGCATTTTCTGGCAGGCTAAAGTTGTTACAAGAGTCTTTATTCGTCCAATCAATGCTAGGGGTATTATAGTCGCCAAATAAAATTGTTCTGGCATCCGGATATTGATTTTTAAAGGTTTCGACGTCTTCAATGTGGTTTCTGTAGACTGTGATGTCGGATCCAGGAGGAATGTAGACACATCCCAGGAGAATTTTACTTGATTTATTTTTTAATAATACGAATACTTGTTCCACGTCTAAATGTTTACATAGTAATCGAGTGGATGGCATTGATTTTGAAATGGATATGAGAACTCCTCCTCCTCTGGTTTTAGTACTAGTTGTAGTACTAGTACTAGTATGTTGTAAGGCTGAAAATAGTAGGAGGTAAGGGAAGGAAACAGGGTAGCGGAAGGTGGAGAAGTACCAGTCTATTCAGATCTGGTCATCAAACACGGTCACCTCAACGGTCGACCTCCAACTTACTAGTTAAGAGCCTAACCCCTCGACCACGGAGGCCGTATAAATGAAGGCCGCCTATAAACTATAATACATAATAAAAATTTAAACACGAATCTCTCTACATTATACTATTACATTAATCTTAAAATAAAGCATAAACATCTGTTATACGAAGCAGGGAACTCTTGTCCCTGAAATTTTCACAGCCTTCTCTTTCTATAATTTTTTGTTATTATGTATTTAGCTAGCCACGTACACTCCATCATGAGCTCTGGTGCTTTGGTATTGTCATCACTTTATAACTCCAGAAAAATATTATAAGACACTGAAAGGCCATTGTTCCCAATCCCACTAATCAACTGTTGAACCGAAAATTTGGCTGAACATTCCTCAAATGCACAATTACGCTCTTCCCAATGCAACTGACCTATCGAGCTAAAGGAACCAAACAGCTGGGTTAACCTCTGGCTCACTAAAAGGATTAGTTATGAAAAGTGTCAACAAAGTGAAAAATGACAGCGAAATGTGGAACGTTATTTGGTTCACGCATTTTTTGTTCGTATTGAAAGGATTTTTATTATTAATTTTTATTATCAAATTGATATTAATGATATGGAAACTTAAGATGAAGATATTTGATAATAAATAAAATAACTAAAAGACTTTGTTTTTACCACGATAATCTTTATTTTTTATATAAAGTCAACATGTTTCGAGAACGATGTTCTCTTCATCAGGACAATTAATGTACTAAAAACTAAATTGTCAAGTATATACAGACAGGTGTTTTAATTATTTTATTTATAAAATGGTGCCACAAAGTGAATTTGCAAAATTTGAAAATATTTGATAATATTTACAAAAGATATTGAGGAATGGGCAAACGTAATGGACGATAATATCGAGTTACACAGGCGGCGACAGCGAAACGTTGAATGACAACGATTTCTTTAACCGTTTTCGACTGTCAAAAATGCCGTTTCAAATGACGGATGTTGTTGTAAACCTCATAATATTAATATTCCCATTCTGAGTTTCTTCTTTCTCTAAGTTCTTGCTACTTTTTGGTTTTTATTTTGTCAAAGTTGCTTAGTTTCATGTTAACACAGGGAGGAAAACATCAATCATCAAATTTGTATCAATGAATTTTTGCGCTTTCGCAGCATTAGTAAAAGTCAAGATAAATGAATGTTTTTAATATATTTATATGCGTTTGCTTAAAAATATAAAAAAAATCGGTTTATCTATCACTGTACTAAAAACAAATTATCTGTGTTAATAATAAGTAAAATAATAACTCATCAATATTAACTTAACATTGAAAGTTTTTACTTTGATGTGATTATATTGTCTATGAAAGTGGGCGGGGCCACTTAAGATTACCAACGATAAAGATGTTTGGAAACAGGCGAATCGAGCGTTATTGAATAAATGGCTTGGTTGATTGGAGCCTCGGATTGATTGATCTAAAAGTTGGAAACAACGTCCGTAAGTTGTTTTTCCAATATTTTAAATTTCAAAAACAGTGTTGAAATCTCGAGTAAACTTGGAAGGTTAAACTAAAGCAAAAAACAGTGTTGAAATCTTGGGTAAACTTGAAAGATACTACAGTAAAAAACATTGTTGAAATCTCGGGTAAACTTGGAAAGTAAAAAAATAAACACATGTAGAATATTTTTACTTCAAAAAGTAATCGGAATGGTAAAAAAAGTTTTTTCAAATGTTTAATGCTTACGTAGAAAAAACACCATTCGTATTTTCCGGGTGGTTAATTTTACCATATTGGTCTCTACGACGTGTACTCTATTGAAGGGTAAAATATAACTCCCAAGGAATAAAAGGTCACATTCGCGGTGTTCATCGTGTAGATTGGAGTATTGAATCACCCGTGTTTTGCTGTGTAATTATTATTACGCGTGACAGCTGTTTCGCCTTCTGAAGGCATTATCAAACTGTTCAGAAGTCACGCGTAATAATAATTACACAGCAAAACTTGTTTAAAAATAAACTGTTTTTATAAACCCAATAACAATATTATTGAATATATAAAAAATATAAAAAAATAAAATGGAGTTCTACAAATTAAAATTAATAACAATAAATAAATCAGTGATATAAATAACACGACATGTAGTTGTAAAATAAAATAAGCCACAGCTTTCTCTCACGTACTGCCTGTGGTTCTTGTACCACTAGTTCAGAGCCCCTTATACACAGTGTTAAGGGACGTACTTGACTTACTTTAACTAGTGAATTCTGACATCATTTGGAGCAAAAAGCGAAAATTCGATTGTGGTCTCCGGTGACTTTTTAGATTTTTTTTTTTTTCAAAACGAAATTACTAAAAAAATCTTCCGCACGTCGTCAATTGTCACGTAACCGAGTAACCGACCAACTTCTCAGATCGACCCTAACTGTCCAAAATTTACTGATTTTCTAAGTTGTTTGTTGAAAAAAATCCATCAAAAATTTTACCGGAGACCAAAATTTCGTTCATGTTTTTGAATCGAAATAATGTCAGGAATCACCGTTCAAAGTAAGTCAAGTATGTCTCTTAACATCCTGTAAAGGGAAATGTAAAAAGAGAAGGTATCATTACCCGAAGCATAACGTTTGTTACAACATGAAGTGAACAAAGTTAGTTTAATCTTGTCTCTGTACTTCTATCTACAGTAGTTGTACCAGCACGTGGCACGCGGCACGTGGTGCGTGGGGCGCGGAAAATCGACTGCCACGCGGAGTGAGGCTAGTGCCCGTGGGACTAGTTTTGTGCACAACGAGTTGGACATTTTTTGGTTTCTGAATAAGTTTTACCTACGAAATGCGGCAAGGAAATATTATTCATTAAAAAGCCCATGTTATTCTGCCTCATTTTTCCACGTAAAATGAAAAGCAAGCGCTCCGCCTTAGCTGCGACTTTCCGGGCGTAAACATCATTTTATTTTTACACAGGATCCAATTTCGGTTAAACTTTTCCCCGAAACCGACTTAAACCTTCGTGAATATGATCGTGCGTCATCACTTTAAGGCTAATGTTAGGAAGCTGTTATCCAATGAAGAAAACACAAACACATAATTACGTCCAACAGCTGGGTTGGTAAGAAGCGAATAAAAACAAAACGCTCTTAGCGACAGAGATTTTCGGTTTTGGATTGCAAAAATCATACCTCCGAACATTGACATGGGAACATTAATTGTTTTCTGTGCTTTAAAACCAATGAATAAACGTATATTTATTTCAACGCCTTTAGCCCATATTTTTAGATATTAAATTGTATTATATATTTTTAAATAATCTATTTAATTGCATCGAAGAAGAAGATAATATTTATAAATCTAAACAAAATGTGAAATAGAACAAGACACAGACAAATAAAAAGGTAACGGCCACAATTAGGATTTGAATCCAGGATCTCTTGTCTTACCGGAACAGGCGTCTTAAACCACTAGACAAGAGATTCTGGGTTCAACTCCTAGTTGTGACCGTTATCTCTTTTGTTTTCTCTATTTTGTTCTGTTTCATGTTTCGTTAAAATTTATCTTCTTCTTCAAATATATTATACATTGATTGGTATGACCTTCAAAATAAGTTAAAAATAAAAAGTTGTTCCTGATATGTATTTGAATTTTGATTTTGTTTTCGTGAATTAATGAAAGCAAATCTCAGGAATCTCGGAAATTCATCGATAGAAACTCGGTAGATGGACTCGTTGTTATGAAAATGCATTCTTTATTTGATTTATTTACCATTTCAAGTAATAGTATTTAAATTCTATATTAATTACAGCGTTGGTATTTTGCCAATTTACTTTTTAGTTTTTTTCCTAAAGATAACAACAGGCATTATTTTTTCCTTTTTTAAGTACTTTTTTACAATACATATCAGTATATTATGTATATAAATATATATATTTTTTATATACCTTACGAGTAAATTATTTTCCTGTTTTTAGTCTTACTGGTTTGCAACAAATATGAATAATGGTATGCATATACGAATGTACAATGTACATACTTACTTTATATTTCAAAATTTGCTTTATTTACAATATCAGGTGTTATTATTTGGATTATATCTTAGTATTAGCATTTCATTTTTATTTTTTTGGATATAGTTATGCCATTATCCATGTATTGTGTTATACTTGCATACATACATTATCAATTTTCTCTGTAAAAGCCCGATAGGGCGTCAATGAGTTACACAGGCGGCGACAGCGAAACGTTGAATGACAACGATTTCTTTAACCGTTTTCGATTGTCAAAAATGCCGTTTCGAATGACGGATGTTGTTGTAAACCTCATAATATTAATATTCCCATTCTGAGTTTCTTCTTTCTCTAAGTTCTTGCTACTTTTTGGTTTTTATTTTGTCAAAGTTGCTTAGTTTCATGTTAACACAGGGAGGAAAACATCAATCATCAAATTTGTATCAATGAATTTTTGCGCTTTCGCAGCATTAGTAAAAGTCAAGATAAATGAATGTTTTTAATATATTTATATGCGTTTGCTTAAAAATATAAAAAAAATCGGTTTATCTATCACTGTACTAAAAACAAATTATCTGTGTTAATAATAAGTAAAATAATAACTCATCAATATTAACTTAACATTGAAAGTTTTTACTTTGATGTGATTATATTGTCTATGAAAGTGGGCGGGGCCACTTAAGATTACCAACGATAAAGATGTTTGGAAACAGGCGAATCGAGCGTTATTGAATAAATGGCTTGGTTGATTGGAGCCTCGGATTGATTGATCTAAAAGTTGGAAACAACGTCCGTAAGTTGTTTTTCCAATATTTTAAATTTCAAAAACAGTGATGAAATCTCGAGTAAACTTGGAAGGTTAAACTAAAGCAAAAAACAGTGTTGAAATCTTGGGTAAACTTGAAAGATACTACAGTAAAAAACATTGTTGAAATCTCGGGTAAACTTGGAAAGTAAAAAAATAAACACATGTAGAATATTTTTACTTCAAAAAGTAATCGGAATGGTAAAAAAAGTTTTTTCAAATGTTTAATGCTTACGTAGAAAAAACACCATTCGTATTTTCCGGGTGGTTAATTTTACCATATTGGTCTCTACGACGTGTACTCTATTGAAGGGTAAAATATAACTCCCAAGGAATAAAAGGTCACATTCGCGGTGTAACGGAGAAAACTACAAACCCCGGACTGAGATCGATTCTTCAAGATATCGATCGATGAGAGACATCTTTATTGCTACCGGTGAGCTGCGCAGTAGATTGCGCAGAGAAGAGGAGAATCATTAATTTCTCCAGCGAGTCAGATTTTGGGAGCGGAGCAGACTACTTGTGACTTGCGGAACCATCGGCGACCAGTACCACAACATGGCGGGTTGGAAGAAACTTTCACGTAAATCATCATTTAACTTTAGATAGTTATACGGGTTATCTTTATCCCTTTAAATCTTTTTATTTCTAGAAGAAATAAATGGCGCCCTTTATAAATTCACCTCTTAACTTTTATGATGACTTTCATTTATAAAATTCAACATGCAGATGCTCTTCGAGTCCTGCACACGGCCCTGAGAATCCTTTAGTTTAAAATAGAGTCTCTTGCTACTTCATTTATTTAATTAACCTTATATTGTGCTAGCCTCCATTCTGAATAAACGATTATTTGTTAAACTCATCCTTCTTTAATTTACAGTTGATTGAATATGTTTTTATTTCAGAATACACGCAATCCATATTTGATTTACATTTTATTAGAGTTGCTCTTGGGCATAACTAATCATGGATTATTCATTAAAAATTGTTACAATGGCGCCTGCAACGTGTGTATATCGGTTGAATTTTTTTTGTAAATTTTTCATTTTGAATGTCATCTTTTTCACCCCAGTAGGTAGAATTTTTTTTTGACACGTGTGGTCAATATCATTTTGGTCGTGTTTAAAGTTTTTTTCAACGTTGTGGTTTGGTTCACCGATGATTTCGTAAGTTCACACTTTTTTTCTTCTTCTTAGTTTAAAATTTATTTTATTTTGGTTCCCGCTTTCAAATCTGAACTCATCCTGTGTGCCGCTAGCTATATCTTGAGTATTTACTCATTATTTACCACGTTTTATACGTAGCTTTTTAAAATCCTAACGAGATAATGGTTATTGTGTGCTAATTTGTTTTATTTTGTCCTAACAGAGTATTTAGGTACATATTTCATCGTTCACGAATGGCGCTAGAAATGATCATGATGCGGACAGTAGTTCTTCGCATCTCATTTAAAAAAAAAAAATACGGAGTAAGTTATTTATTTAACCTCTACTATAACTTTAACATCATGCGATTGTTAATTTTTCTTTGAATTTCAGTGAATGAAACTATATTATAGGTTCCTTAATTTCCGTAATTGTATTATTTCGAAATATTATAGCAACCTTATTGATCCGTAATTTCCTTTCAATAATAACCTTTTTTTACCTTATAAAGTTAATATTACGTTTGTCATGTGGATGATTGTTACATAAAAGTGTTCAACTCTTATTAAAACCATTTACACATATTATTGTGTTCTTAAATTATAAAAATATAGTTACAAAGATTTATGATTTTTAAATTTGGAATTTTATTGTCACTTTCAATATACTTTAACAAAATATATTTTTTCTAATTACTGTATTTTAAAATTAAAATGTTGCATTTGTTTTTACTCAATAATGAAATACACAAAACATGCTTTTCAGAGTAAATGCTGTTTCAACATTGGATAAATGCTTCAGGACTAGGAGCGAGACGTCACACCTGCCTGATCTGCGTTTTCCTTTGCTGTCGGCAAATTGCTTTTTGAAGGTTTTCTTTTATAATTTATTTAGTTTTAACTTTTAATATACAAGATAGGACCATTAATATTCAATGCTCATATTTTGTTTATTATGGGAAAAGGGTTTTCAACAAACAGGGAATGTTTTAAATCTTTTTTTCAACGAGCTCAGTTGGAACTAAATTTTTTATAGGTTAATTTTTATTTGTCGGCAATTGTTTTCAAGTAATTCTGAATTTCCATTCTTTCAATTCATACAAGGTTCTGTTTTTAATTAATTATTAAACAAAACATAATTTTCACGTACGACCATATTTTTTTAGTTTTTGTATGCTTGTCCAGGAAAATTAGTTTTTACAGGTTATTAGTCATTGTGTTAAGGCGTATAATACAATTTTTATGACCTTAATTAATTTAAAATATCAAATCTATAAGTTCTACAGGAATTTCCATTCTAAACATTCGTTAAACAAGATATTTTACAGAAGGTTTTACCCTTTTGTTTACCTTTTTCTTTGTAATTTGGGTTTTGGATTTTTTTTATATTCAATATTGTTTATACGATATACTTTGCAATCGTTTTAATCTTTACATTTAGCTTAAGTTTATTGCCGTGTAATTTGTTCTTATTCAATAGATACTATTTGAAAAGAATTTATTTCAATAACTTCCACATGACTATAATTATCATAAATTTAGTTTTAACGTTATCCGTAAATATCGTTTTAAATGTAGAAAATTACTACAAATTTGATCATTTTAAGAAACAATAATTTCTTTGATATTATTCTTATAATTGGCACAGAGTACCTTATTCTCAGGCACTATTAAGGACATTATCTTGTCACTTATTTTCAAACGTATCATGCTAATACGCATGAGGTCACTTGCAACACATGGTTGTTGGGTGCAAAATTTTCATGTCATTGTTGCATGAAAAGATTCTTTTTATCTTTAAATTCACTTTATGTTTTTGGTGGACGACATTTCTATTTGCCGCCATGAATGGGAACTGTCCATCCTCCATTTGTGTTTGTTTTGTGATGTCATGTTAATGTCATGTACTGTCATGTTTTGTCAATCTAGTGGGAACAGTTACATGTTGTTACAACCGCTGAGAACTGTTATTATCCCACATATACACGAGTCTTGTGATAGGCTTTGTTTAGTATGCATTGTTGATATGCGATAGTACGATATTGTACTTTCAGGTTTGATTCCTGTCTTTTTTATCATTAGTCCATGGGGACCCTGTCACTGAAGAGTTTTGAGGTTACGGGGAGGCCATGTACTATTTGATATTGTTTTTGATACTATTTGATAGTGTGAAATCTTGGTAGAAGTTTTATTTACGTTCATATGCGCGTACTAAATACGAACGTCACGTTGTATTTTTTTTATATTGATTAGGTTTACCTTCTCTTTATGAGGATCTGAGGTACAAAACCATCAATACTAAATTTATCAGACTTTCCGAGTAATTTTCTGATTACCAAAAAGTAATTTTGTTTTTCGTATTAACTGTTAACCTTCGGGGATGTTTTAACAAGTTGGCGAAATAAACGGTACTTAGTTTTTTGTATTAATTTTGCATCGCAAATTAATAATCTTGTACCTGAGTAAATTAATGTTTTTGTTGAATGTTATATGTTGTGCGTTCATTTAACTCCTTCTGCAAATATCCTTACAATTCTGATATTTGCATAATGAATTAGTTTGTTGTTTTATGGGGGTTTTTTTTTTTTTTCGCATTGAATTTTGTTTTGGATATCTACACAAATATCTTAAATTCTTAAAATAGTTTATTCTATTTGAACTTTTGTTTGGTTTTAAAACACAAGTACTAGTAATATTTTATTAAATTCTTCCGAATTTTTACAGAGCTGACATCTATCGGATGTTTTTAAAAGTTGTTATTTAATATCGATTTATTTATTTTTCAATCGGTTTTGTCTTAGATCTATTGATTGGGTTTGGGTCCTTGATATCAATATGCTTGCAGGATAATTCACTAGATGGTGTTAATTCTAACAAAACATTTTAATAAATAAATTTTCTTTTGAATTTCATTTTAAAAAAAAAAAAAAAAAAAACTTAAAAATATTGTTTCTCCAGGTTTACATTCTGTTACTAGAATTTTTGTCATTTTGCTACATTATAGTAAAAGGGCTGCTGTGTTTTCCTTTTGAAAGGCTTTTCGGTTTTCAACATTTTATGAAATTTTTTTTCTGTATAATCTTGTTTTTTGTTGGTTAACCCGTTAGGTAGATAATTATGTAGGGAAAAGAAATTGACTCGCTCACCCTGAAGAAGCGGAACTGGCTGCTCAAAAATATCTGCTAACAAGACAAGATTTTTATATTTTCACCATCATCTTTGGAAGTCTTCATGGTTTGGGACTGCTGCTGCTGCTTACAGAAGAATTTCAAGCTAATATTCCCTGTTTTCATCGTAGATGGTCTACTAGTTTAACTGCTTCAATTTGGAGGATGGAAATCTCAACATTTGTAATTATACACATCTATTGAAGCAAAACTATGACGCCTGAGGGTTCCTCTACACCTCCAACACCAGGAAGAAATCTAATGCAGTCATGTGCTTCGGAGCCAGGTGGTCCGTTCTTTTCTTTGGTGGAGGGGTAATGTAACGGAGAAAACTACAAACCCCGGACTGAGATCGATTCTTCAAGATATCGATCGATGAGAGACATCTTTATTGCTACCGGTGAGCTGCGCAGTAGATTGCGCAGAGAAGAGGAGAATCATTAATTTCTCCAGCGAGTCAGATTTTGGGAGCGGAGCAGACTACTTGTGACTTGCGGAACCATCGGCGACCAGTACCACAACATGGCGGGTTGGAAGAAACTTTCACGTAAATCATCATTTAACTTTAGATAGTTATACGGGTTATCTTTATCCCTTTAAATCTTTTTATTTCTAGAAGAAATAAATGGCGCCCTTTATAAATTCACCTCTTAACTTTTATGATGACTTTCATTTATAAAATTCAACATGCAGATGCTCTTCGAGTCCTGCACACGGCCCTGAGAATCCTTTAGTTTAAAATAGAGTCTCTTGCTACTTCATTTATTTAATTAACCTTATATTGTGCTAGCCTCCATTCTGAATAAACGATTATTTGTTAAACTCATCCTTCTTTAATTTACAGTTGATTGAATATGTTTTTATTTCAGAATACACGCAATCCATATTTGATTTACATTTTATTAGAGTTGCTCTTGGGCATAACTAATCATGGATTATTCATTAAAAATTGTTACAGCGGTATTCATCGTGTAGATTGGAGTATTGAATCACCCGTGTTTTGCTGTGTAATTATTATTACGCGTGACAGCTGTTTCGCCTTCTGAAGGCATTATCAAACTGTTCAGAAGTCACGCGTAATAATAATTACACAGCAAAACTTGTTTAAAAATAAACTGTTTTTATAAACCCAATAACAATATTATTGAATATATAAAAAATATAAAAAAATAAAATGGAGTTCTACAAATTAAAATTAATAGCAATAAATAAATCAGTGATATAAATAACACGACATGTAGTTGTAAAATAAAATAAGCCACAGCTTTCTCTCACGTACTGCCTGTGGTTCTTGTACCACTAGTTCAGAGCCCCTTATACACAGTGTTAAGGGACGTACTTGACTTACTTTAACTAGTGAATTCTGACATCATTTGGAGCAAAAAGCGAAAATTCGATTGTGGTCTCCGGTGACTTTTTAGATTTTTTTTTTTTTCAAAACGAAATTACTAAAAAAATCTTCCGCACGTCGTCAATTGTCACGTAACCGAGTAACCGACCAACTTCTCAGATCGACCCTAACTGTCCAAAATTTACTGATTTTCTAAGTTGTTTGTTGAAAAAAATCCATCAAAAATTTTACCGGAGACCAAAATTTCGTTCATGTTTTTGAATCGAAATAATGTCAGGAATCACCGTTCAAAGTAAGTCAAGTATGTCTCTTAACATCCTGTAAAGGGAAATGTAAAAAGAGAAGGTATCATTACCCGAAGCATAACGTTTGTTACAACATGAAGTGAACAAAGTTAGTTTAATCTTGTCTCTGTACTTCTATCTACAGTAGTTGTACCAGCACGTGGCACGCGGCACGTGGTGCGTGGGGCGCGGAAAATCGACTGCCACGCGGAGTGAGGCTAGTGCCCGTGGGACTAGTTTTGTGCACAACGAGTTGGACATTTTTTGGTTTCTGAATAAGTTTTACCTACGAAATGCGGCAAGGAAATATTATTCATTAAAAAGCCCATGTTATTCTGCCTCATTTTTCCACGTAAAATGAAAAGCAAGCGCTCCGCCTTAGCTGCGACTTTCCGGGCGTAAACATCATTTTATTTTTACACAGGATCCAATTTCGGTTAAACTTTTCCCCGAAACCGACTTAAACCTTCGTGAATATGATCGTGCGTCATCACTTTAAGGCTAATGTTAGGAAGCTGTTATCCAATGAAGAAAACACAAACACATAATTACGTCCAACAGCTGGGTTGGTAAGAAGCGAATAAAAACAAAACGCTCTTAGCGACAGAGATTTTCGGTTTTGGATTGCAAAAATCATACCTCCGAACATTGACATGGGAACATTAATTGTTTTCTGTGCTTTAAAACCAATGAATAAACGTATATTTATTTCAACGCCTTTAGCCCATATTTTTAGATATTAAATTGTATTATATATTTTTAAATAATCTATTTAATTGCATCGAAGAAGAAGATAATATTAATAAATCTAAACAAAATGTGAAATAGAACAAGACACAGACAAATAAAAAGGTAACGGCCACAATTAGGATTTGAATCCAGGATCTCTTGTCTTACCGGAACAGGCGTCTTAAACCACTAGACAAGAGATTCTGGGTTCAACTCCTAGTTGTGACCGTTATCTCTTTTGTTTTCTCTATTTTGTTCTGTTTCATGTTTCGTTAAAATTTATCTTCTTCTTCAAATATATTATACATTGATTGGTATGACCTTCAAAATAAGTTAAAAATAAAAAGTTGTTCCTGATATGTATTTGAATTTTGATTTT